>CM053623.1:65310736-65374673 GCA_028646595.1 Phalanger gymnotis | reverse complement strand
GAGAGAGAGAGAGAGAGAGAGAGAGAGAGAGAGAGAGAGAGAGAGAGAGAGAGAGAGAGAGAGAGAGAGAATCAACCATTCAGAGAGTGGGATGATGGACTGCATCTCACTGCCTCCTTGATTGCCAATAGGAGGGTTTGTTTCCATCACAAACACATCCATCTTAGTAGGCCAATGTGTCTCCACTCTGCTCCATTCTTTCTACTGCGTAGCTGAATTCCTTGAGAAAGCCATGCCACTTTTAAACTGTCTTATCTGTCTTCAGACAGCTTTCTGAGGCAGTTAGGTGTTACAGTGCATAGAAAGCTGGGATTGGGAAACTGTTGTTGTCGCTCAGTCATGTCTGACTCAGTGACCCCATGGACCATAGTATGCCAGGACTATCTATGGGGTTTTCTTGGCAAAGATACTGGAGCGGTTTACCATTTTCATCTCCAGTGGATTAAGGCAAACAGAGGTTAAGTGTAATGCCCGGGGTCATATAGCTCTAAGTGTCTGAAGTTGGATTTAAACTGAGGTCTTCCTGACTCTATGCCCAGCGAATAAGGAAAATCTGAGTTCAAAACTGACTTCAGACACTTATTGGCTGTGTGATCCTGGGCAAGTCATTTAACTTCTGTCTGTCTCAGTTTCTTCAAATGTAAAATGGGGATTATGATAGCACCCACCTCCTAGGGTTGTTGTGAGAATCAAATGAAATCATATTTGTAAGTCACTTAGCATAGTGCCTGACACATAGGATTCATGTAATAAATACTTGTTTCCTTCCCCCTTTTGACTTCACTATTTAGCTGCTACATTTCTCTCCAAAGTTACCCATGATCTCTTAATTTCCAAATCTAAATGACCTTTTCTCAATCTTCATTCTTCTTGACCTCAGCATTTTGACACTCGATCACTCTCTTCTGCTGGCTACAATCTCCTCTCTAGGTTTTCATGACACTACTCTGACTTTTCTTCAATTTCCTTTGCTAACTCCTCATCCATATCACTCCTGCTAAATGGGAATGTTCCCCAAAGTTCTATCCTCAGCCTTCTTTTCTTTTTTTTCCATCTTGCTTGTTGATTTCATCATTCTCTAGGAGTTCATTGCTATTCAGGAAAATTCTCAACTCTATACATCTAGGCTCTCTCCTGAGCTCCAGTCCCACATTCTGACTTTTTGACATCTTTGACAACTGACTATTCTATGAATATTCTATCTGTATATCAAATCTCAACATATTTAATGTAGAACTGGTTACTTTCCCTCCTAAGCAACCACTTCTTTCTTTCTTAATTCCCAATTACTAAAAAGGCATCATTGTCCTTCTTCTCACCTGGGACCAAAACCTTGGTATCATTCTCAATTTATGTTCATTACCCCATATATCCAATCCCTTCCCATACCTTGCCATTTCTATCTTCAAGATCTCTTATTTAAATAGCCATCATTCTCATTTGGGTCCTCATCATAGCTTAGCTAGACTATTGCAATCATCTTCTAATTAGTTTATTTGGCTCAAGTTTCTCACTTTTCTAGACCATTCTCCACAAAGATGCCAAAGTGAGTTTTTCCAATGTGTGTAGACCTCCTACTGAAAAAAGCCGGCAGTTCCTTACTGACTTTATGACCAAGTATTGTCTCATTTTTATCTCATCCTTTTTAATGTCTATTTTTTGTGCATAAGTTTTACAATATACATAATTAGCATGTGTTTATAATTTATAATTTAAAAAGTAACTATTCATACTTTGGGGATGTATGCCCAATACTGTTTTTTTGATTGATGGGGTGTATGATTAAAAGTATTTAAGAGACCACTGGTTTATAAGGCCTATTTTGTAATGATCCACCTTACTTTTGCCTTTAAGCTATTATAGGAGATTGTAAATGCTGTGAGAATTCCAGATTGATTCCATAAAGTACAAGTTTGACAATAATGAGGGTCCTATATAGCTGTTCTTTATTAAAGTGCTCCCCTCACAAAAACCCTGGGAGTAAGGAGTGTCAGAATAATTATCCCCATTTTATAGAATAGAAAGCTGAAGTTCAGTGAGGTTAAGGGACTAATCCACCATCATATATAACTGAGTGTTAGAATCAGGACTTGAACCCAGGTCTTTGGATTCCAAATCTAGGGCTCTATCTCTGAGCACATGTGAGGTTGGCCTTGACAAACAAAAAAAAAACTCTACTTACAGAATGGTTTTCCAAATGAGGCTTCAAGCATTAAAAGCAATCCCAGTAGGATTTAATGCTTGAATTATTTATAGAGGTAATGGCTTACATTCATGCCTTCAAAAACAGTGGCCCTTCCAGCTAAGAAGGAGCCAGCTACCTTCAAGGCCTTCAAGATTACATTCTAGCTCTGAGCCATCTGTCACACGTATGAATTTCACTGGTCAGGAGAGACTGTTAAACCTCGATTTTTTTTCTCTTAATATTTTTTCTCAATACTTTTTTTCTCCACCCTAATAGGATGTTGCATAAGAGTACAAAGTGTGAAATAAAAATAAGATATTATTTTTTTCCCAATTTGGAAAGAGGTTTGAAGGGATTCATCTGTATTCTCTTGGGTGATCTGTCTTGTGGCCAATGGCATGCATTTAAGAAGACTAGCTAGGGTTAAAGGTACAGTCTGTGGTCATGGAACAAAGGCAGGCCAAGTGATCCGTATGAAGATCAAACTTGTGACCTTGGTCTCATTAGCACCAGCACTGAACAATGGGATGGGAGTCGGGTGGCCACAAGCAGCCTGCCTTTCCTGCAGAGAGCAGGTGATGAGTGAGGACCACTAGGCAGAAGCTAAACAGGGAAGATGTTTAACACAACAAAAGTTTCTCCTTTAGCCCATGGCTAGATTCTTCCATCACAGCCTCAGGTCACCTCATCTATGCAACCTCTTTCAGTCAAAGAATTACTGGGTTTTGTTTTTACTTAAAAGACTGAGAAACATTCAAAACACTCTGTCAGCCCCTTCCTCCACCCTGGTATCATTTTGGAGAGCCATGCTCGAATGGCACAGGGTAAACATAATAATCCTTTCATACTTTTACTATTATTAAAGAAAAGAAGTTTCTCTCTCCATCTTCTTCATCAGTCTCCCCATGGAGGAATCTGGCAAATATAAACTTATTTTCACTGCAGTTTATTTTCTCTTCCTTTACACAGATATGTCATCATCAACAGTTCTGAGGCTGTGTCTATATAAGCAACCAGACTGAATTGTAGTCGCGTGATCTGGGTTCAGACTCCAGCTCTGACACTTAATACCTGAAAGTTGCTATACTTCTCTAGACCTCAGTTTGCTCATCTGTGAAGTGGGAAGGTTGGACTAGAGGATCCCTATCATAGATTCTATAATCCTATTCTGATTTCACAGATCAGGGAGAGATTAGAACTAAGAAAGTGACCATTAGGCCTAGTGCCTTCCCATTTCCGTTGTTTTTCGTTCCGGCCTATTCTACTTCACTCAGCTGATATTAAGGGCTTTATTTTATGAGTTACTGTACTAGCTATAGGAGAAAAAATGAATAAGGAAGAGTCCTTGCTTAAAGCATAAAGGGAGATTTCATAAATAAATTAGAGGAGCATGAAACATAGTACCTCTCAGAGTGATGGATAAGGAAAAAAAATTGTGAATAAATGACAGATAAAGAGTACTGTTGGATGTAAAATGGATAATTTTGATTACATTAAGTTAAAAGGTTTTTATACAAATAAAACCAATGGATCCAAGGTTAGAAGGAAAGCAGAAAATCAGCAAAAATTTATAGTTAGTTTCTCAAAGGCCTCATATCTCAATTATATAGAAACAAAGTCAAATTTATAAGAATACAAGTCATTCCCCAGTTGACAAATGGTCAAAGGATATGAACAGGCAATTTTTGGAAGAAGAAATAAAAGCTTTATATAATCATGGGGAAAAATGCTCTAAATCATGACTGATTAGAGAAATGCAAATTAAAACTACTCCAGATACCATCTCATACCTATGAGATTGACTAAGATGATAGAAGGAAATGACAAATGCTGGAGAGGATATGGAAAAATGGGATACTAATATACTGTTGGTGGAACTGTGAACTGATTCAACCATTTTAGAGAGCTATTTGGAATTATGCCCAAAGAGTTATAAAACCATGTACACCCTTTGTCCCAGCAATACCACTATTATGTTGGTTTTCTGAAGGTGATCAGTGAAAAAAGAAAAGAATCTATATGTTCTAAAACATTTATAGCAGCTCTCTTTGTAGTGGCAGAGAATTGTAAATTGAGTGTATACCCGTCAATTTGGGAATGGCTGAATAAACTTTGGCATAAAATGGTGATGGAATACTTCCGTGAGGTAAGAAATGATAAACAGAATAGTTTCAGAAAAAAATGTGGAAAGACTTGCATGAAATAATGCAGTATGAAATGAGCAGAACCAAGAGAATATTGTATACAGCAATAGCTATATTGTTTGAAGAATAACTGTGAATGACTGAGCTATTCTGAATAATATGATTGTTTGTATCAACTATGAAGCACTTATAAGGGAAGATGCTATCCATCTCCAGAGAAAGAACTGATATATGGAATTCTGAACTGCATAGTTCCACATATATGTCTATATAGAATGTTGGCCTTCTCGAATGCAGGGTTGGGAGGAAGACAACTTGGAAGTCAAAATGTAATGAAAAAAATGAACACACAAATACACACAGATACACACACATATATCTATATATACAAACATACATATATACACACATACACACATATGTGTGTGTATACATGTGCATACATACATATATATGTATATATACATATATATGTGCATATGTATGTATGTATGTATACACACACACACACACATACACACACACATATATATATATATATATAAAATCTCAGGAGAGATAAGAGAGAAAAACTGTAACACAAATTGCAATATATGCATAATGGGATAGTTAAAAAGGGAAAATTTCAGGACAAAGAATTTACTTCTCCAGGGTGGAAATAACACTCAAGATGAGCCTTTAAGGTTCACAAGAATTTTAACAGGTAACAAAAAAGAGTCCATTCCAGCCTTAGGGATTGATATAAACAAAGGTTCTGAGGTAGGGGAGGAGTTCAGAGAATGGTGAATGTTTGGGTTTGACTGGATCATCCACTCACTGAAGAGTGAATAATATAAGCTAACACTGATTAAAGGTCAATTATAATTAGTATCTTCATTTTAAGAAAGTGGAGGAGTGTGAGATACAGTCTAGAAAGATTTTCATCTGCGATCAAAATGAAACAGTTTGTAGGATTTAAAGGCTGATTTTCACTTAGCTTAAAATTCTCTTAAGAGAAATCTCTCCTTTCCTGACAATGCCTAATGAATGAAGTGAAGGCCCATGTGAGTCTCCAACTTCCGACCTTGCTGACAAGGGAGCAAAGGAGATAGAGCGGTGGATTTGGAGTCAAGGGGAACTGGGTTCTCACTTCAGAAACTTAGGAGCTAGCCATACAATCCTGGTTAAGTCATTTAACCTTTGAATGACTCAATTTCTTTGTCTGTAAAACAAGATAATAATAGCATCTGCCCCTTTGGGTTTTGGGGAGGATCATATGGTGTTGTGAGGATTAAATGAGATGTCTAAGCACCTTAAAAGCAATAATATTATTATTAATAAGTAAACTTTAGATAGAGCCAACACACCTTGACTGAGTTCCCTGGGACTCATGAGATATTGTAAGGTGATGGAGTCAGTTGAATGATGTCTTCTTTTGGGGCCTTTAGGCTGCCTTTTTGTCCTTGTAACAAAGGGTTCAATAATGAAAGAAGAAACACAGGAAGCACAGAAAATATTTTTGCAGGCAAAGAGGGTATCGAAGCCCTAGGGGGTGGTTGGGGACCTTAGCTTCCACAAAGAATTGTCTGTCTTTGTTTATGAGCTGGAGCTTTGTTAAAAAAAAATAGTTTTTCTCACATTGTACCAAGCAGAAATTGTTCATGTCCTACCTTGTTCCCAATTTGATTTAGTGAAACTACAAATTTCCTCAACAAGAAAATTGAGAAATGTACTCACTGGTTGGGTTTGTGCTGGTGGTGAAAACAGAGGCACGTCAGGGCAAAGATTTTGTTTGTAGAGCTACGCCTGGCATTGACAGATGAGCTCCAGAGCCTTAAATACTAGTAGGATGCCAGAATACTTGGGGGGGGGGGTTGTTCATGGCAATTTTACAGATGAAGAAACTGAGGGTTAGAGAAGTGCCTGGAGGTCATTAACAGCAAGTTAATGACAAAGCCAGGAAGAAAACTGAGGTCTCTTGAGGATGCCTAATCTAAAGCTCTTTCAGCTCTACCCAGCTATATTGGGTAAGAAATTAAATGGAAGAAAAACAAAAAGGAAAAAGGGAAAAAAACCTTTTCGATGACATTCTTACTGAATTTCCGAGGTATGTAGGCAGAAGGAGACATCTAGTCAAGATTCTTCTTTTATAGGAGAGGAAACCAAGTCAGAGAGTACTTGACTCACCCAAGGTCACAGAGGTATTACGTGTAGAGTAAGGCCTAGAACTCTTTTCTTTTGAGTCCTGGTCCAGGATTCAATCTTTTCTACTCTAGCGTCTAGACAGAAGGAATTAGTTTTCTTTCCTAGTAATTGCTCTGGGAGCAAAGCCTCTTGGGCATCTTTTGATCTTACCTTAAATACTAAGGTTCTGTGTATGAAAACCTTTTGGTGCTGAACCTGCCCCTGTTTCTGGTCGTTCTCTTGTTTGAACCTTTCTGTGAAAAGCAAAAAACTTCTATTCATTGAAATCTTTATCACCATGTTTCCAGTAATGTCATCAATGGCACTGTCACCAACCGCTGTCGAGGCTGAGCAATGACTGGGATATCATTCTAGGTCCTCAGGTTCAAACACTCTAAAACTCTGCTCATGGTTTTTTGGGCTTCACAGTTAGGGAAAAAGGACACGTATGAAAAGGGCTTATGGGACAATGAAGTTCAGTGATGGAAGTCATCCCAGAAGGCTAGAGAACTTGAGAAGACTTGAACTAGCATGGGATGGAGGGGGCTTTACTCCAGCCTGGCGATGTCCAAGGGAGATGCACTTTGTCCCCAAGAAAGAGTCTTCTCTCTGCATAGCACTCTGTCATTCCTGCACTTTGAATTTAGTCAATCCCTTATCCAAGCTGCCCTGTAGCACAAGTGCCCTTAGGTTGTCCCAGTGTTCTATAGGCAAGGTGCCCCTTTCTGAGAACTTGCCTCCCTCCCAATGACAAAAGGACTGAGCCCTGGCCTCTCTGGGGAATGACCCACTTCCAAAGGCAAACCTACACTTTTGGCCAGACTTTGGTATGTGCTGTCATGTCCCCCCTCCCCATCCCCAACTTACTTTACCCAAAGAATTCCTATTTAAAGGTTTTTAATTCTTATTTACAGCCTTCTCTGATAAGAAGGCTTTATGGAAATAGGATTCGAAGGAAGGGTAGGTAGCACCTGGATAATTAGTGTAGAGAGGAGAGGAAAAGGGGAAGGTCATACTGGGGAAAGGAATGCCACGAACTAGATGCTGTGACCAGCATGTTCAATAAGGAGACCAGAGGATGGAGATTCTCTTCAGGGGAATAATGAAAAATAAGACGGGCTAGGGAGACTGAAGCTTGTCTAGATTCTCTCACTGTAGATTAGGGACAGCTGGTATAGCATAAAGAACTCTGGGTGTGGAGTGAGAGGGCCAACAGTAACATCCCAGCTTTGCTTTTTACTACTAGAGTGACCTTGGGCAAGCCATTTAGCTTCTGTGGACCTCACTGTCTTTATCCACAAAATGAGGGGCTTGGACCAGGATATCTCTGGTGCATCTGACCTCTTTAAATCCTACCAAGGAGGCAGTACCATTAGACTTAACTCTAGTACTTACGACATACCTTTGGGCCAAGCTGTTCTGGATATTTCCCAATATTCTCTGAGCAAATATTTATGTAGCACCTACTACATGCAAGACACTACATGAAATCGCACATCATATATTTCCGGCTTTTTGGGGGGGGGTATATATTGGACCCCCTTGATAGTCAGGTGAAGCCTAAGGATCTGGTTTTTTTCAGAATGCTTATAAATGCACAAAATAAAATGCATAGGCTTAAAAAGGAAATAAATTAAGATTAGTTATTAAATATTTCAAAAGAAATAAACCAATTTATGGACTCCAGCTTAAGAATCCTTGGTGTGGAGAGTGCAGAGATACTAAAATTCTAGGTGCTTAGAACCTAGCAGGGGAGCTCAGATGTATACAAATAATAACAATACAATACAGTTGTGAAACAAGTTAAAGAGTTGATTTTGGATTCAGAGGACATCGATTCACATCCTGGTTCCACTATGTCCGACCTCTAACGAGGGAGACAAAGTACATAAATCAGTGTGTGTGTGTGTGTGTGCGCGTGTGTGCGCGTGTGTGTGTGTGTGTGAGAGAAAGAGAGAGATTCTAAGTGGGGAAATAGTAGGAACACAGGAAAATTACGGCAACTTCAGAACAGACAGTAAGCAAAGGTTTCATACAGGGGGCATGTGACACTATCATAAATAAGCCTGGAAATTTAGGCTATGGCTCAAATGCCAGGCCAAGGAGCTCAGATTTTATTCAGGAGGCAATGAGGAACAGCAGTGGCTGTTGATGGTGGTTGAAGTATTATCTGATGTCAAGCTTCCACAAGCAAGCCAGGCACAGAATCTATCCAAATGTCATTCCTCTCTATTCCAGGGCTGAGGGTTTGACAAGGCAAAGAGAGTGAGATTTGGGACCAGGCAGGAGGGAGTTTCTTTGTCCCTCAGGTCACCCTGTGAAGGTGCATTACAGAAAGCTATCCAAGCCTTTTAGATATTATAGAGCCTTGGGGAGAGCATGGAACATGCTGTGGCTAGGCTTTCTCGCTGCTTTCTTTCTGAACCCTCAGCGGCACACTTGGAGTTTCACTAGACAAGCCACTTCTACTACTCTGACCTTATCATACTTCTCAGCTACTCTGTTAGACCAGGATATTCTGCATACTGTCTCTGGGCTTCCTGTGTTCTCAGGGAGAGCTCCCTTTTTCCCAGCTTGGTGCCATGGGCCATCGGTTTGTGCCAATCTTGTGTGAAACAAAAACAAATAGTGTGGATGGAAGCGAAATGGACTACAGATGAGCTGGCATTTCCACAGCTGGTTTCTTCTCTCATAAGCCCTGTAGGATCCAACTATCACTTCTATTTGGATCTGAAAAATCTTTAATATATATCTCTATTTCTATCCATTCATCTATCTATCTATCTATCTATCTATCTATCTATCTATCTATCTATCTATCTATCTATCTATCTATCCCCAACCTTAACCTTAACTCCTCCCCCCATTTCCAACTCAACATCTTTGTCTCCCTCCTGGAAGTCTTATTCTCACCTCACGCTCAACCTGTTAAAAATGGCACCATGTGATAAAGTAAGTTGGTGGCAGTTATTTAAGTCTAGAGCCTGGTTGTCTCAGTCCTGATTCTTTTCATTATGCTGTATTGTCTCTACTTTCTTAATTCATCTACTCAAAGTCTGGGTTAATGATCTCTTTATTTACCACTCATGCTTTTAAAAGGGGCCATCCTTATTCCTTCCTGAATATTTTAAAGTCATTTAGTGGGAAGAGCATGGAGTGGGTGGGTGCCAGGACACCTAGACTCTAATCTTGGTTTTTCAATTACATAGCTGTTGAAAGATAAAAACAAAACAAGACAAAAACTATGATAGCTGGCATGGGGCAGAAGTCAGTATATTTTTCCCATTGTGACTTGAGTGATTGATTTGTTTTAGGATTAAGTCTTGTTGCCCTTTCTACAACAGTTGGTGATCACTAAACATCACCTATCTTTGGAGGCTCCTCAAGCCTTCTGAATAAGAGTATCATGAGACTAGCGTTGGGCAGAACCAGTGCTTCCTGAGAAGTGACTCTCTTCTTCCTCATATACTAGTTACATTTTCCTTTGCTATCCTCAGACATTTAACTGAAGAACAGAAAGGAGATGGATCAACCATGTAAAAAAAGTATGATGGATAAAAAGCCTGAGCCCTGCACTGGTACCTGTCAAAAATCAAAGCAAACCTAGAGTAAGTCCTCTAACATGCGCTGAGGCTGTATGAGAGAACATGTACCAGAATCACCCAAGAGAAGAAAGCATCAATGGATTGCCTTCTCAACCAGTAAAGGGAAAACCTGTACCAATGGTATAGCAGATAAATTGAAGACTGAATATTAATAGATCATAATCTACTTAACTCTGGTTCCTGAAAGCACTTTCTATTTCTTTGAATCATCCTCTGTTCTTTTAGAGGAGAATCATGAGATCATAGAATTAGAAATAGTAGGAGCCATTAATCTAGTTCCTTCATTTTCTATCATGTCTTGCCTGTTTTCTTGGACTGCATCTAATATTTTATTGATAGAAGGAACCTCCAATGAAGAAACTCCTGCCCACATAGATCAGCATTTCCTCCGAACCTTACAGTCTTACAGTGTCTTGGACACTGTGAGATTAAGTGAAATATTTAGGGCCACAAAGCCCATATTTGACAGGGGCACGACTTGAATCCAGGTCTCTCTCACTTTAAGACTAGCTACATGATCGCCTCTTCTAAATCTGACCTCTACTCTTTTAACCACTACAAGTCCTTGAGGAAGTAGGGAGTGTAAATCTTAAACATATACAGTATCACCAGAACTGGAAAGGAATTGGATCTTAGTATAACTATATCAGTTCTACAGATGAAGAAAGTAGGAGTCAGAGAGGTTTTTGCCCAGTGACTCTCCGGTAAGGAAAATAAGTAATCAGAAAAAATTAATATGAGGATCCAAGCCCTCAGATTCCAGTTTCAAAATGTTCTTGTCCATATACCTTTTGTTGTTGTTCAGTTGTGTCTGACTCTTCATGACCCTATTTAATTTTTTTGGGGGGGAGGAAGATCCTGGAATAACTTACCATTTTGTTCTCCAGCTCATTTTATGTATGAGGAAACTGAGACAAACAGGGATAAATGACTTGCCCAGGGTCACACAGCTAGCGAGCGTCCAAGACTGGATTTGAATGCAGAAAAATGAGTCTTTCTGACTTTAAGCCTGGCACTGTATCCACTGTGCCACCTAGCTGCCTCTATTGCCTCATTTCCTTAAACTCTGTGGGGAAGTCTCTCCTTATTTTCCCATTGCTTAGTGTTTGCCCCACACCATGATACTGTATGTATTTTATATTTACTTATTTCTGCACTTTTTTTTGCAAGTAGAATATAAGCTTCTTGAAAGTAGAGATTGTTTTATTCTTATCTTTTCAGTCTCATGGTGTTTTACAGATAATAGGTGACTAAATACATGTCTGTTATTAAATTGAATTGAGTTTCTTAGACTCATGGCCCAAACCAACCAACTTAACCACATGGCTGTGAATTGGCTATATTAAAGGACCCAATAACGAATCCATGTGAAAGAAGAAAGAATCCTTTGGTAAAGTGAACAATCACAATTTAACTCTTTGGGAAGTTTAGGTTTCTTTTTTTCCTCAATGGATTTTCTTAAAGTAGATACTCTTGTTCTGTATACCTGTTATTTGCATAGTTTAAGACCAGATGGTCTGGGGCAAGCCATGGTGACAGCCAATGGAAGATTCTCTTTCAAGAATCAACCGAAGTACAGGTCCTCAAAAAGAGGGGAAAATAGCAAACAGATAGACCTGAGTTTGGAACAATGGAGGATCCTATGTGGGGAGAGGACTGCCCATTCTACCTAATTGTCCATAGCTGGGGTGGGGCAAATAGATTAGCAGGTGACTACTATTTGTTTAGGGTTCTAAATTACTTTTTTGACACAGATAAAATAGGTAATCACCAACTAGTCACAAGTTTTCCTGAGAACGATCTGATGCTTTTCACCTCTTCATGTTTAATCTTCTTTCCTTGACCCCAGAAGTCTTCAATCTGGAATGCAGGACTACTCCAAATTCCCTGAGCCATTGATTTCATCATCTGCCTTCCCTGGCCTCCATCTTTGTTTCATTCTGTACTTCCTTATTGTCTGCCTTCCAACATAAAGCCCTGTTAATTCACATCAACTTGTGATGAATTTTCACACTAATTTGAGGACGTTTTGTTGTTGTTTAGCCATTTCAGTCATGTCCAACTCTTTGTGAACCCTTTTGGGGTTTTCTTGGCAAAGATATGGGGACATAGTTTATTCTTAAAAATATATGTGTAATTGTGACCCCTAGTGGTGATGATGAGCTCCAACAACTTAGCTAGTCACCCAAGCCAGGTGAAGGGTGGGGAAGGTCAAGAAACACTGAGAACACTTTTAAGAGAAAAGTCCCCAGAATCCACTGCACCAAGCTGTACAACCATGGTTTATTAGCTGGAAGTTTTACTGGTTCAGAGTTTGGTATGGAGTTAAGCAAGAAAATGGTAAACAGGAACAAGCTCCTCTATTTGTGTGTCTGTACCTAGGAGCCCCGTTGTTCGTTATTGTACAAATGTTTTTGGCAAAACTACTGCAACTTCATTTCTACTAAGTGGCAAGATCACAAGTAAAACATTATAGAGACTCTACCGCATAAGAACATACTTGTTTTCTCCCATCACTGAAATTGAGGAAATTTTAGGCAGAATCCTGAGCCCTATTTCTTTTACTCATATTATCCTTAAGCCTTCATATCTTACTACTCACATTGCAGAACAGACTCCCAATTAACTGGCGGGATGCTTAGGGAATGACGTTTCTAGTTTCACCTGAACTTCTGTATAAATAAGGGCTCGCTAGAAATCCCTTTTTGGTGCCAACTCTGCTTTCTTGACCACATTTGTGAAGTCCAAGAGGCTATTTTCCTGCCTTAGTAATGAGAGTCAACAGAGTTGGATCTTATGATGAGTCATAGGAATCATTCTGAACAAATTGTCCATTACTGATGTCACTCTAATTTATTGTCATTTGTCCCTTGCTCTAAATAGGAGAATGCATAAAACTAATAGCAATGATACAATTTAATTATAGGTGCCAGTTAGCTGGACTCTCTGGGTATTCAACATTTTACTGTATGAATAACAGTGAGATTGGCCAGAATGATCTTTCTGCTCCTTCTATCTTTCTCTCATTTCTCTATAATGTGCTCTGTCAATAGCCCAGTGCCTAGCACATAGTAGGTATTTAATAAATTCTTAATGATTGAGTGAATTCTGTCACCCTAAGTTCAGGTCTTTGGTTTGAGGAAAACACTTCTCTGTGTACCTTTGACACTTAGTCATATAGAGCATAACATCTCCTCATATATGACTACTTAACATTCAGAGAAAATAAGTGATGAAATTCAACAACCAACCAATACACATTTATTAAGCAGCTACTATGTACAGATTACTATGGTGAGCTCTGGTAATACAAAGACAAAACCAAAACTGAACAATATGAAGAGAGGGAAATATCTACATCTTCAGATACCAGGAAAGGCTTTCTGTAGGAGGTGGCATCTGAGCTGTGTTTGGGAGGAAGCTAAAGGTTCCAAAAGGCAGAAGTTAGAGAGAGAAGTCAGTGAATCCTAGACTAGGGGCACCACGCATACAAAGGCATAGGGCCAGGGGAAGAAATACCATGAGTCCAGGGTTAGCGGCTTAGTGGGCCATCTTCATCTGGAAATAAGGCTGACTTAAGGGGAATAATAGGAAATAAGAATGAAAAAGTCAGATCATGGAGGACAATGAATGTCACTATGGAAAATTTTTATATGGAAAAATTTGTTGGATTGGCTCTGCTCATTGCCTGCAGAATCTTTTTTTTTATTTTAAAGCCAGAAATAACTTGAAATTCTTAATAAATATGCCTCTCTAACATAGCCTTTACTTCTAGCTATGCAGTGAGGACACTTTGTCCTCTAATTAAAAGAGCACTGTAAATAAAACTCCAGTTAAGACAAGGCCCAGCTAGAGAAAGTGCTTAAATCTCATGACTAGCAACTAGTACCTGCCTAGTCTCAATCTGGATAATCTGCCGCTCTCTGGTTGTGAACAGGGAATAAAAAGAATCTGATAATTTCTCAGTGGGGTAGTGAGGGAGGATGGAAATACATCCTGAATCTATGAGAGTGAATCATTAGTATTATTATTTGGTTTGATAACGGCCTCAGGACTTAATGGGAAAAAGACAGGGGATTTACCTTTTATTTTTTAAACCTGTTAAAGTACCCAGAGGGACAAAATCCTAACAGAAAGGCTGAGCAGTATTGACGTGAAGAGTGATCATAGACTTCAGTGGGAGGACAAAGCATCTGGGAGGATATAGGTAGGGGTTTGGGGTGGGAAGTGGAAAGGCATGAGTTGTTCTCCATAACCTAGGTCAATCTAGATCCAAAGTGGGGTCCATAAAATTACCTATGGGGCCTGGCAAAGAAGTATTAGAACTTCTTTTTCTATTTATTTTTTACTTAAAAAATAAGAAAAAAATATGCTACTATTTAAAATATTGAAAGATTCTCCTCTCTTCTCCTCTCATCCCTCCACTGCTCGTGCCTTCTTCCTAAGATTACCTCCCATTTATATTGTATATATCTTGTATGAACAGAGTTGTTTGCATGATGTCTCTGCCTTTAGAATATGAGCTCACTGAGGGCAGGGACTATGTTTTTACCTTTCTTTGTATCCTCAGACTTTAGCACAGTGTCTAACACATAGTAAGTGCATAATAGAGGCTTGTTTGGCTGACTGAAGGGAGGCAGTAGGGAAGAAACCAGTATTAAGGAGAGGTTGACAATTGGAGAGAAAGGGAATGATTTAAATTGCAATCTATGGAAGAAAACAATTAGAGAAAGTAAAAATGTTTCTGAATTATTGATACATAAAATGATTACTTTCAAAATATCGATTTTTTTCTTCTCTATTTCATTCTTCCTCAATATTATGTGTTTTCTATACAGTAGTATGTGAATAGAATGTATCAATGGACACATATGACTATGTACTCTTAAAGATGTTTTGTTGATAGGGGTACACAATTTTAAAAGTCTGAAAATCTTTGGCCTAAATGGGAGGGTATATATGTTTACACCAATTGTTTTCATGTTTCAGCATAAGAGGGAAAAGTCTAGGGAAAGCTTTCTGGGCAAGGTGCCCATCTGAAATGCAGAGGAGCATTTTGTATGAGGAGAATTTCTAGGGTATATCCTCTTCACGCAATCAACACTACACCAAGAGGAGTTGGATTATCAGTGAAGCTTTGACATCAGTCTCCTGTAAACCCCAAATGCCAGAAAAAGGATGCTCTGCCATATAAAGGAGGACTGATCACATCTTTGTTAGATTTCCTTAATAAATATAGGGTAATCAGCCCAATGTAGTGGGTGGTACGGTGGCCCTGAAGTCAGGGAGGCCTGGGTTCAAATTTTGCCCCTGGTACTTGCTAGATTTATGATTATCAGCTATTTAAACTTCATTTTCCCTATTTGTAAAATAGGACCAATAATACCAACCTTCTAAGATATGTTCTAAAATCCTAACTTAAAACTCAGTCCCTACTGTCTTTTTAGTTGCAGGAAGTAAAGTGGGTAATTCAGGGAAAAGCAGCTTAATATTTATTCCTTCCTATGTCTTTAGTGATGCTGGGGCCTTACCACAAAGCTAGCTAAAAAAAGACAGAAAGCAAGCTGCCTTTAAAGATCTGAAGGGTTATCACGTGGAAGAGGGATTAGACATAGCTAATACATTCCGCAAGAGGGAAGATAATTTGGCAAAGTACAGGACAGTGGAATGAGCACCATGAAGCCTTAGATTCACATCCCTTTACTCGCTCCCTGTTTCACCTTAGGTAAGTCACTTACCATCCTTCTACTTAGTTTCCTCAAATGTAAACCAATGGGGTAGAATAGATAAACTCTGAGGTTCTTATCTGCCCTTTATCCATGATCCCATAATCCTAAGTTATAGGGTAGCCTGGAGTTAGGAAGACTCATCTCTCTGAGTTCAAATCCAGCCTCAGAGGCTTACTAGCTGTGTGACCCCGGGCAAGTCAGTTAACCATGTCTGCCTCAGTTGCCTCATCTGTAAAATTAGAAGGAAGTGGCAAACCACTCCAGTATCTTTCCAAAAAAACCCAAATGGGGTCACAAAGAGTCAGACAGGACTAAAACAGCTGAACAACAAACAACAAAGAAAAAAAAACATTTAACAGTTGACAAGTTTCTCTCATTCTGCCTAAAAAGCACATGCAAAATGCACAACAGTGTTACCTTATGAAGTTGTGAGCCTTCCATCATCGTAAGCCCTCAAAGAGAAGCTGGATAGCCATCTGTCATGGATATTACAGAATAGACTCATGAACTGAGTGGAAAATTGTACTAGATGACCTCTGAGGTCCATTCCCATTTGAAGAGTTTTTTATTCTATTCAGATACCATCTCTGTCCTCTATGAACTTGCCATATAAGAAGATAGGTTTGGATCCCCCTCTAAAGGAACCTGGCTGAGGGCGACCTGTTGGGTATTTGGCACATTTTCAGTCTTAGATGAAAGCAAGACCAGCTGTGGTCTGAACCCTGAAACTTTATCTGGTCTCACAGGAATTTGCTCGGCCTACTTTGCGGTCCAGTCTAATGGTGAAGACTGACCACAGCAATGGTCAGAATTCTTTCCAGATTAATATGATGCTCGCCCATGTTTATTAATTACATGTCTTTTTATTTTGGTATATTCAAAGGCCTGCTGATGCTTAGAAAACATGAGCCCTGTAACAGGGACACACACACACACACACACACACACACACATACACACACGAGCATGCGCGCGTGCATGTGTGTGTGTGTGTGTGTACACATATGGCAACATATTGCAGTTATCATCCTTCCTTTTTTAAATCATACATATTTCATTAAGCTTCATGCAGAGTGTCTTCTGATTTATGGTAATTGTCAACAAAAGCTAAAACATAGTAGATTTTAACCCTGTGTTAGCTAGGAGTTAACAGGCATAAAATCATATTTTAAAAAAATCCTAACACATCCCACCCTGGAAAGCTCCTGGGACAAATGACTCTGGAGAGTTGCTGACTTTTCAAAAAAAATTGTTGTTGTCTGTGGCAGCATATGCCAGAAGCAACATCTGATGCACTGGACACCCCCGTGTTATCCCAGCATGCTCATGGCCTGGAGGCCTTGGAGTGAAACTAATTTCCATATCAAACCCAATTTAGATGAAACGTCTTGGTTAAAAAAAAAAAAAGGAAAGAAGAAGAAGCCAGCGCATCAATAGCCCCTTGATTAGATTTTCATCTCCTGAGCAGACAAATATGAATATTTATTACCATGAATGCAGATTTTCCTCTTTCCATTGCTCTGATCTTGAATATTATCCACTGCTAATTTTTATGAAAATTTGGGCAACATAATGTTTTCCCATAAACTGACAGTTCTCGAGATAATCCCGTTATTGTCTAGTTGAAAATGACAGTTTCCGATTATTCATGTGTTAACGAGGGATTAAATATTGTTTTTCATCACCATAATCTAAGATGGACTGGAAATTAAAAATTGAACATTGTATATTAGCAGGGCTTTGAGGACCAGAATTTGTTTGCATTCACTTAGAGAAGATCTGTAAATTAGCACTTTAACAATCAGCCCCTTTTATGTCTCTGGTGAAAGCAAGCATCATAAAACATCAGTGACATTTCTAAAATAAATTCATTACTCTACCTGCCGCACACCAAAATGAAAAGGCCTCTATCAGTAAATAACTCACAAAGAGAGAGACAACCTTTTGCTAGAGAAATACAATTGTAATACAATTTATACTGTTTCAACGTCAGGATTTTTTTTTTTCCAGGCGCACATACACTAGATAATATGACATGGCACTGCTATTGGGAGTTTCTGCATCACTTTCTTGTTCCCTCCATCGTGGCTGCTGGAGGCAAACAGATTACTCGTACCTTTGATGCAAAGCAGCACCATCTTGCCTTTTTCCTTCATTGAGAAAAATTAAACAAAAAAGCATTCTAGCAGGAGATTATTATTCTGCCCCCAAGACAGGATCAGGCCTGTATGCAAACATAGTCAAATTCTTCCTCCCTGGTACTGTGGCACTGTTTTTTTTTTCTTTTTCCCTCTAACCAGGATGCTAGCAGTAAAGTGAAGTGGTTTTATTTCTACTGTATTCTACTCCTCTTTGGCTAACTGAACCTTGCTGGGCCACGAGTTCAACATTCTCTCAGAATACAGCTTTCCAATCTTTGGTGTGACTTTCTGATTTTGTCATTCCACGTGCATATCCGATATAAACTTCCCTTATTGACTTCATACACTTTGTTTTTAATGGACATGCAATCAATGGGTGAGACTAATTTTTTTTAAACTTAGCCATTGGGTATTTGGGTATGTGTAGGGACATTCTGAACAGGACTAAAGAAGTCCATCCCCTTAAATTGTCTTCTGGAGCTAAAGTCTAAACAGAAGCAAATATTCAACTCACACAGGTGGAAGGTCTTTCAGATTATCACTCTAACAGATAATGTGGAAGCTATTATCGCACATTTAAACCAGACATAAAACATTAGGTTTTCTTCGGATGTAATGGTGGACCTACCCCAATAGTGTTACAGAGGGAAGAATGGTGAACATTTAGTGAAGCATTAATATCCATGTTCCTTTCAAGGGAAGAAAGTTATTTCTTAGTTTTATTTTTTTCCTCTTCATTCCCTCAGTATTCAAACAAAGCTGTTATCCAATAACAATTATAATGAGGAAGACACTGGTTACACAGAAGCCTCTTTAGCCTTTTAAATGCCTTCTCAGTCTTTTGTTTCACAGAAAGAGGTGAAATTTTGCAAATGCAAATGAACTCAAGAGGTACCAGGCCACCTGGGACTTTACTCAGGACAGGGAACTCAGTGTCTAATGACAGCTCGGCCCACGGACTAGCTGTGTACCTTGGGGCAATTACCTTAACCTCTTTCTGTCTTTCAGTCACTTGATCTGGTAAAGAGGGAAAGATATGCTGACCTCTCTCCCAGGGATGCTTTGAGGATTAGCTAACAAATGACTGTAAAAATGTCACACCAATAGAGAGCCCAACCTAAATGCTAAAATAATAAACCCCAAAGGCCAGGGCTTAGGTCCAAAGGCAGAATCCATCAGAGGTGAAGGGTCATCTGTGCTCAGCCAATCCCCTCCCTATCCCCTCTTTCTATGTGCAGCTAGCGCAATCCTCTAACATTAACATTATGGTTACATTTGAGTCATTCTACTGCCCAGACACGACAATTTCATTATCAAAACAAGATTAATGACAGGAATACAAGTTGGCCAAATTTAGAAATCCTTGGTTTGGCGGGGTAAGGAGGGACAGGTCTTGATAGGAAGGCACTTAGAGATGGTAATAGCTTCATAGCTGAAAAGAAGACAAACTAGTTCAGGAGTTCTCAGCCTTGATGCATGTAAATCCTGGGGCTATGAGAAGCTTGTCAAGGGAATATGGGAATATGTTATTATTAATTAATATTTATGATAATTGCTAATTATCCTATTGAAATATTTTAAAAGTAGTAGCACTAGTGAAAATAATTTGTGGATTGGAGAAATACTTTATGATACTAAACATATTTTAATATCCTAAAGTTTTTTAATGAAAAAAGAAAGATTTTATTTTATTTCTTATTTTCCTATGCATGGTAAACTCTACAATTTATCTCCTTTTCTAACAAATAGGGGCTATAAGAAATTTGCTGAAAGCCATAAAAAGTCTGGGACCTCCTGATCTAGTTCAATGCCCTCATTTTACAGATGAGGGAACTGGGGACCAGAGGTGAAATGACTTACCCAAGGTCACATGGGTAGAAAGTGGCGGTTATAGGTTCTGATTCCAAATCTAACGTACTTAATGATACTGTCCCATGCAGCTAGTTAAAGGGCAACTTACTACTGATATCATGGTGACTTTATGCCATAAGACCTGTACTTAGGGCACCCAAACTTGACCTCCAGTCAAAATCTTTATCTAAGGGCACTGGGCATTGCTGACTTCTCATTAAAACAGATAATTCCAGGATTCATTCATCTATGTGTCTATCTCACTAGGTAGCAACTTCATCCTGGATCTGGAAGGATTGAGTTTTCCACTTGTGTCTCATGACATTTTCTTACAAGTAGGAATTTCATGACTTAATAAAATATATTCTAGGCCTGTTTCCCCATTTGCATTACCTAGGGAAAGCTATTTCCCATTTTAATGTAGAAAGGAAAAAAGTAGCTCATTAATTTTATTTATAATTCATTCTCAAATTATTACACATTAAATGGAGACACCAGGCATTGGTACATCTCAAAGGTGTGGCTGGTGAGAGAGACTATTAAAGAGGCTGAGCTGTCAAGTAACTCGGTGACAAAAACAGGATAATTTGAGGATGAAACATGAATTAGCTGACTTGATATAAGAAAATATTTCAAATTCTCTACCCTTAGAATAGCACATATCAACCTCAACCGAAAATAGGAAAAGTATTAAAAATTACTTTTAGAATATTCAAAACAACAAATGTCACAGAAGATAAGCATAAAAATGGCAAAAACTAGTAATTTTTATTCTTGTTAATCATTTGCTGATGCCTATTGTTTAGTTTATAAGATGTCATTTATTTCAGTGTTTGGGTGAGTCTGGTATACATAGTAAAGATCTGATTAATACTAACTTCGAGCTGATTGGCACATATTTTAAATCTTGATTAGGTTCTAATTGTGTCATCTGTTTGTTTCTCTCTAGAATGGTTCCCCTACATAAAAGGAGAGTCTGAGGATAAGAAATAAATATCAAGGAATAACTCAAGTTGATTTTCCTATTAGGGGCTTTCTTTGAAAGCTGAATGAATCTCACTTGAGCTTATGCAAATACATGAGTAGACATTGACTATACGTGATGAGTTAGTGGTTGGTCAAAGAAACTGTTGGGCTCAGAGTCAGGAAATCTGTGTTCATGTCCAGAGTTCTTGCACTTCACTAGTTGCATGACCTAAGTAAAGTGCTTAATTTCCTGAGTCTCACCTTCTCCGTTTGTTTGATGGAGCTAGTAATATACATGCATTGCCTACCTCACTGCACTGATGTGAGGAAAACAATTTTGTACACATTAAAATGTTCTGTCCTAAATATGAGTTACTATTTATTATACTTTCTATGATCATAATGAATTCTATTTGTATTCCAACAAAGACCAAAAATTAGAGTCATTTTAAGCCTTTTAAGATTGTTTTTGGTAAACTGTCTAACCCTAATGCACTGTGTTTAGTTTGGGGTATTGCATTTTAGGGAAGACTGTGACAAGCTGGAAAACACTTAGAGGAAGAGAATCAAGATGATGAGGATCATGTCATCAGAGGATTAGTTGAACCAACACAGTATGTTAAGTCTGGAAAATAATAATAGGAATAATATAGCACTTTTAAAATTTACACAAGTTAACCTCGTTTTATTCTTATGATAACCCTGTAAGACTGGTACTATTATTATCCATATTTTACAGAGAAAGAAACTGAGGTTGAGAGTGAAGACTGACTTGAGGAAATGCAAGTCAGTGCATTGTCAGATGCATGACAGATGCAAGTCAGATGCATGATTCAAATCTATATCCAACACTCTATCCATTATAGCATGATGCCTCCCAAAAAGGTAACCCTTAGATTACAGGTTCAAATCCTGCCTATCACCTAGAGATCTGGGGTAGATCACTTAACTTCTCTTCCTCTTCTTCAAAAGGAGAAGGTTAGATTAGGTGACTTTAAGTTCTCTTCCAATCTTAAACGTATGATTTTATGAGTTTAATTTCCCAGTGTTTGTAATTTTTTACTTTTCTGGATTTCCTGAATTTTGTAGAAGTGAAGGCTCATAGAAACCCTGAAAAGAGCTTAGTGTTTGCTTAGGGACAGGAGGCAAGTAGGTGAAGCTATATGGATGTGTCCTATTTATTCTCCAGCGGACTGGGGAGGAAAGAAAACTGGTGTGGAAACAAGGGCAATTGAGTACACAAGGAAACTGGTAGCACAGTGTTTAGGGTCTCAAGAAATGATACAGGCAGGATGCCTCACTTTAGTGGCTTCACTGGACCAGGTGATACTAGAGGCAGGGAGTCTAATCAGGAAAAGGCTGAATAGTAAAGCCAAGGGATGATTAGGGCTGTGAAGAGGGAGAAGAAAGGATAGTTTTGCGAGATGGTTTGAACATCAAGTGGCTGTCTTTGTATAGCAGCATAAAGGATGATGAAAAGCAAAACACGACCTAGTGCTTTGGAGATTAAGAAGAAGCGTGGTCTACTACAGGTTCTTTAAGTTTGTTTTGTGCTATAGACCCCCTTGGCGATCTGATGAAGACTAAGGGGTCCTTCTCAGAATAATGTTCCTCAATTAAAAAAAATACAGAGAATTTCAAAGGAACTTAATTATATTGAAATAGTTCTATCTATCTATCTATCTATCTATCTATCTATCTATCTATCTATCTATCTATCTATCTATCTCACAAACCAAGTTTAAAACCCCAGGCAAAGAAATCTGGTCTAGTGGAAGGTATATGGAATTGAGAGTCAGAAGTAGAAGTTCTGGATTGCACTGACATCAGCTAGCTGGGTGATTTTAGCTAAGTCGCTGAAACTTCCATATATTCATTTCCTCTTCTGTTAGATGGAGCTAATGCCTACTTACTGAACTCTATTTTCCCTCTGTCCTGATAAAAAATGACCTGATGACTGTGAAAACATTTTGAAAAAGTCAAAAGTGCTGTACAAAAATGAGGCATTATCATTGGGCAGTGATACTGTTTACTTTTCTGGAGAAGTTTCACAGGGACTATGAGGAGAAACTGGATAGCTTAGCTTGAACTGAGAATAAGATGTCTCATCTTTTTAAAAAATAACCTTTAATTTTGTTTTTCAATTAACAAGTATTTAATTTCTTGTCCTCTTACCCCCTCCAGTTGAAAAGAAAAAGAAAACCCTTGTAACAAATATGCAGTCAAGCAAAACAAATTCCTTCACCACCCACATCCAAAAATGTATATCTCATTCTGCAATTTGAGTCCATTACCTGTCAGGAGGTAGAAAGCAAAGGTTACCATCAGTTCTAGTGAATCATGGTTGGTCATGGAATTGATTTAGAGTTCTTAAATTTTCCAAAGCTGTTTGTCTTTATATTATTATTGTATAATTGTTCTCCTGGTTCTGCTTACTTCACTGAATCAGTTCATACAAATATTTCCAAGTTTCTTTGAAACGTTCCCTTTTCTCATTTAAGGCACAATATTATTCCGTTGTATTCATATACCATAGTTTGATCAGTTATTTCCTAATTGATGAGTAACTCTTTAATTTCCAGATTTTTGCCATTATCAAAAAAGCTGCTATAAGTATTTTTGAACAAATTTGTCTTTATGTCTCTTTTTTAGATCTCTTCGGGTTCTACACCATGTAAATTTATTTAGTTTGACTTTTTTATAGGTAGACTACTAATGGCATTAGACTAATAGGAAAAAAAACTTTAAAATTCTTATATTTTCAGTATGCTGCAGACTGAGCTAATTTTCTTAGTTGTTATAACAAGTGAACTTGAAGGACCACTATCTGAAGTAATATAAGAAAGAGCTGGTCAGGAAGTCAGGGCTAGGTTAACATATGGGCTTTGTAAGAAGAAAAAAAAATGACATGATGGAAGAATAGTAGGCCAAGGGGAGGAGTCTAGACTTGCCCTTGAACCAGACTCCACCATTCTACTAGGGATGAGCAAACCCCAAGGAGCTATGTAGTTCCTGCACAGCCTAGCCAATGAGTCAACCATGAAAGAATGTATTCAGAAGAAAGTCCAGAGGTTCCTTCTAGAGATGGAGCAATGATTGAAGAAAAGCTGAAAGAATATCCCATCAGTCCTGAATCCTCCAGCAGACTGGTCATTCCATTCACCCTCTAAGAAGTTTGACTAGAGGAGAATAGCTTCAACCTATTCATATTAAATCCTGCTGAGAGTAGCTCAGGTGAAGGTCTGAAACTTAGCAATGAAGCTCTGTTTCTGGAACTGTTGGGTGTAGGACATGTCTAAAGACAAATCTAAGCTGCTTGAATTTAGGAGGAGCCACAGATATGCAAATGATGTGGCAGGTGTTTACTACATTTAGATTTTATCCACTTGGCTTCTTTCATTACAAGTACACAGTCAAGTCATACTTATGTGACTGGCTCCATTATACCAAGTTTGTATGATTATAGTTCATTAAAACTTGGTAGTGTTGGGAATTAAGCAGATTTTCTTGATGGTTGGGGGTATCCTCAGTCGTAACAGAAAACTTGAATTCTGTAAATCAACACAGCAATTCCTTACTACTAGGGCAACTAAAGGGCCAGGGCTAGAAGACAGAGACAGCCAGCTCTCTGAGAACCACAGAGAGCTCGGTATTTCCACTCTGGTTTTAGCGATAGTACAAAATCATATGGGGGTGACTTTGGAGAACTCATTGGTGAATATGGTCAGATCTTTGGGCAGCAACACTTTACTGATGGACAAATTATTCAAAAGTATTATCTTCATACTTAGTTTAGTTCTTAACTTGTTATCAAGGTCTATCAACTCTACTTTTGTAACATGTTTTGCATTCATTTACTCCTTTATTTTCACTGTCACCCCATTTATAGGTCCTCATTAATTTTCCCCTGGTCAAATGCTATTGTCTTCATATAAGTGTTCCTGCCTTGACTCTCTCCCCTTTTACACCACAACCATAATAATCTTTCTTCTGCATGGATAATATCATGCTATTTCTCTGCTCGAAAATCTTTAGTGACTCCCTGATGCCTTCTGAGTAAAGTGTGAGTTATTAAAAACATTCAAGGTCCCCTATAATCTATCATGATTCCACCTGTCTAAACTTCTCTATTATTCTCCTTTCATATTCAATGCTACTGTCAAGATTGCAAGTGATGCAGTGTATAGTCAGGAAGACTCCATCTTCCTAAGTTCAAATATGGCCTCAGACGCTTACTGTGTGACCCTGGCCAAATTGCTTAACAATGTTTGCCTCCGTTTCCTCATCTTATAGGTAAAATGGCAAACCAGTCCAGTATCTTTGCCAAGAAAACCTCGAATGAGGTCACGAAGAGTCATACATGGCTGAAACACAGCTCAACAGCAACACTGTCAAAATGAACTTCTTTTTTTTCTGTTGTCCAAATGTTCACTACATTCTCCTACCTCCATATGGGTCTTTGCTCATGCTTTTCTTATGCCTGGGATGTCCTTCCATCCCTTTTCTACTGTCTATATTAAATTACGACTCAAATGCCAATTCTTCCCTCATATGCAGTCAGTAGGAACTTTACTCCTTTGGTCCTCATAGTGTATTCTCATTTGTACTTCTCTAGGGCTCTCTCACCAGACACTATGGGTAATTATTTACATTTGCATTAGTGTCTTATGCCCCAGCTAGATTATAAACTATATAAGGATAGGACTATAGCTTATGAGTTCTTCCTCTCCTTTTAAGGAACAAAATACTCTGGACAAAACAGATATTTAATAAATATCTGTTTGATGAATGAATTTGTGGAAGAAGCTGTTAATTATTTCCCCAACGTTTTAAGACTACTAGGGTAGGCAAGGTGGGTCTTGACAGTAAAGTATCTGAAAGGATCAGGGGAGGATGAGCCCTGTTACTAGCATTCTCTCTGCCTATAAGATATACCACCTTCCACCTGCCTCAATGAAAGAAACAAACAAAAACCAACCAAAACTTGAAGGAGAGGAGAATACCATTGGGATTCCATGTAGAAATCTACTAGGTTTGTCTCCTGGGTCTATCAGGATATTCTTTTCTGGTTGGGGAAGCTCTGAGAGAGAGTGTTCAATTGTTACCCTTATTGTCGGAGTTGGATGGCCTTCCAGAGGAGAAGGAAAGAGAAATAGAAGTATGTGTGTTACTGTTGAGGTCAGGGGGCATAGGTTCAAATACTGGCTCTGAGACTGAAAGCTGCATGAACAGATACAAGCAATTTTTCACTTTTCTGAGTCTTGGTTTCCTGGTCTGAAAAGTGGGGATGATGATACTTGTACTTCCTACCTCAAGGGTTGTGGTTTTTAAAAAGGAGCTTTGTAAATGTTAAAATGGGGCAGCTAGGTGGCACAGTGGCATAGGTTGTTGGCCCTGGAGTCAGGAAAACCTGAGTTCCAATTTGGCCTCAGACATTTATCGGCTGCGTGACCCTGGGCCAATCACCGAACCTTGTTTTCCTCAGTTCTCTCATTTATAAAATGAGCTGAAAAATAAAATGGCAAACCACTACAGTATCTTTGCCAAGAAAACTCCAAATGGGATCACCAAGAGTCAAACATGACTGAACAACAACAAATGTTAAGATGCTACAGAAATTTGTTTTTTAATATTATTATTCCCAAAGGGATTCTCAAATTTAATGGGTCTGGGGAGGCCATGGTAGCTAAGAGGTAAACTAGAGGCTTCCTTCCTTAGCCCAGGTTGAGGAAGTCATAGGAACATGGAGAGATACAGGACTACCTTACATGTCAAAGGAAGCATGCCCAAATATACTGGGGAAATGACCTTGGGAGTCCAAGAGGACAGCTGAAATCACTAAGATATTTTAGGCAAGAATGAGCCATTTGGTCTCATAACCAAGGTCGTCTAAAAATTCCATGCCTATAAATTTGACTACCAAGTTCCTCAAAGGCCAATGAGTAAGTAAAATAGTGATCAGGTCTTTCTTCCTTCAGGCTCCTGAGACTCTTCCGCTGAAAGGAGTGAAAAAAACCCAAACAAACCAAACCCTAAAGTTTTAGAACTTCTGATTTAGAAAATAACCATTCACAGAATCTCAGAGTAAGAAAGGACTTCAAAGGCTAGCTAGATCAATCCATACCTCATCATAAACTCTATGAGTGTTTACAAAGCTTTTATTTGAAGGCCTACTGTGAGGAGGGACATGCTACCTGTTGAGACTATTCACTCCATTTTTAGATAGTGCAAGATCTATAGAATTCTAGTAAATAACTCCATAGTACAGGTTTTTTTAGGAATTCAATAAATGACTGAAAAATCACCCCAATCTACTTTCTACAAGGAATGGAACATCTTGTACTTTATTGAGACACAAGCAAAAGTTTCTTTTCTCCATTTCTTTTGGGTAATGAGATACCAAATAAATTCCACAATCAGACAATAAGCCATGTCCTCATAACTCACATATACATTACACATATTTATATAAAAAGGCATTTGAAAATGGGGGATAGGGGGGCATGGAGATGCATGAGCCGTTGTAGCCACAAGGCAGACATTACTTATTTCATTTTACGTGACTATTTACTCTGATACTGAATAAAAATTGAATTTGTCACCATAGCAACTGCCACATCACATGGCACTTCTGCTGCCTTTAAATCACAGAAGACTATTGTAAAGACATTCATGAACCAATGTGACATTGGACTCTATGTACTTTATGCAGCATTTCAAAAGATGCTGTGGTGCAATAAAGCTGTATTTGAATGGGTATGTTAAGTGTAGTTAATTATATTTTGTGTTAATTTTTTTCTTACCGTTTTCTTGCTTTCTAGAAATAATAGGAAAATATACAATGGAAGAGGATCAGTTGATCTGGATTGAGGTGGGCAGGGGGGTGTTGTAATGTAAAGCTGAAAGGTGGACCTGTCATTCAGATGTCAAAATGCAGTATTGAGACCAAGAGTTGAGACCAAGAGAAGGACTATTCGAGATAATCTTTTAACCTGTCATCACCAAATATTCTAAAGGGTGGTATGCAAAAAATAAGGGATTACCTATAAGTGGTATGAGAAGGTTTCTAACACTTTCATGCAGATTTTCTTTTTCATATATAAATAAGGCATGCCTAAAAGTAAATGGGCTTTTCTTGAGATTGATATTTTGCTTATACTTGGGAGAAAGATGAGATTATCTCAGTCAAAGGATGCCAGTTATAATGGAAAGCTAATGTATTAAAATATCAGTGATGTGGAGTTTCCACAAGGAATTGTGAAAGTAGTTTGTCATATAACTTAGGCCTGAGAAGTGCAACAAGTGTTTCATGGAAATGGGCTATTATAGAATTCTATTGTGTTGATTTTTCTGATGATGCTAGTTGCTATTTGTTCCCGAAAGAGCACTTGGCTACATTTCCTTTGAAAATCTAGAGGCTTCTAGCTTCTCTTCAGAATAAGGCCTAAAAAAATGGAGAAGAAATACCCAGAAATAAGGGCTGAACAAGTGTGCCTATGCTTATGACTCCCAAATCTAATTCTCTATAAATTTTGTATTTTATCTAATAGGAATTTCTTCTAGGTTATCTTGTCACCAACTCAAACTCAAGCTGTCTAAATCTTAAGTAAGATATCTTCTCTAACAAATCAGTGGGCAAGAGAAATTGGAGGAAGCTCCTCTAAAAAAAGAAAGCTCTTCCAAAGGGTTTTTCCTCTCCTACTCAATGATTTTTGTCAATAGTACTGCCGTTCTCCTTGATTTGAAATCTTATGGTTAACTACGTAGTGATTGCCTCTTTTATATCACTTATATTGTGTTGGTAAGGCAAAATGGGCTCCTTAGCATTTCAGGAGTTTGGCTTTTGTTTACTTTGAGTGAAAGTACTTTCAGCTGTTAAGTGCTAAGCCCCAGGCCTAAAGCCCTATCAGGTGTGAAAGCCCCAGGCCCAAAGCCCTATCAGGTGAGAATCCCTTTGGGAATAATAATAAACCAATGGTCTCTGGTCCTTGAGGCGGGGCTTGAGAACACCAGAGGCTTGGCTGCGAGGAGAGGCAAGCTAAGAGACAACTACAGTTGAAGCTGAAAAAAGCTAAAGCCGAAGCAGGAGCTGCAGAAGCAGAGCCTACCCATGTGTAGACTCAGGAGTGTGAGCAAGGACTTGAGGCCAGTAAATGTGATTTGGCTAAATACTATCTTGTTTTTCTGTGGCCTCCTGGTTACTCTTGTGAGGTGGGCTTACTGGGCCTGGAGTCTTTTTGTCAAGATGTCAGAATGGGGAGACTGGTTCACGGATCTACTGCTGTGGGACCTAAATAAATGTTTTGTTGCTTTCTACTTAGAGAATCTCTCATACCTTGAGATTTCAAACCATTCAAACATGTACATGATTATATTTGAGATTATAAATTCGGCCTTACTACTACATACATCCAGCTTATCATCAGGTCTTTGCAGATTCTTCTTTAAAATTGTTCTTTGTATTCATCCCAGCTTCCCCATTCCTGCAGAATCTAGTCTAGGTGAGGCCTTTATCATCTCATCAATCAATCACTGTACAAACATTTATTAAATGGCAGTCACATGGCAGACACTATGCTAGGTTTTGGGGGTACTAAGACAAAATGAAAGAGTCTCTACCCCCATGGAGCTTACAGTCTCTCAAAAGAGACTACACAGATAGCTTAATTCTGGATCCTAGCAATGGCCTCTGCTGTTGAATGAACATTCCTTTCTACATTATTTTTATTTTGCACTCTATTAAAAACGTCTTTAACATCCCCCAATTTTCTATTTCAATTAGTTTTCCCCACTTGCCCTTTCTAATCTAATCTTTCTTATCTAATCCAACTGACCTTAATTTACTCCTCCTTCAATCTGTCACATTTTCCTTTTTTTCTTTCTCCATGTTTTGCTCGTATCATTCTTCTTTCTCTAAATATCTTGTAATTGCCAATTTCTATTTTACCAATCATTAAGGTTCACCTCCAGGCCTACCTCTTCCAGGAAGTTTTCTTTGATGTTCTACTGTTTACTGATCTCCCTCTCCTCTGAATTTTTACATGCTATATTTTGTTCAAGGATTTTTTTAAAATTGTCTTTGTACTGCTAGCGACTGGGACACTATCTAGTATGTGATATGTGAGAGGCAATTAATAAGCACTTTTTGAGTTTAATTACCCCAATGCACAAGGTTTACGATGAGGTATCATTGCACTTCCTCTGAATTTTAAAATATTGAGTAAAATTTGATCAGACTAACTCCAGAAGTATCATCTGACTCTAGAATTTAGTCTGAGTAGAGGAGATACTCTCTGTCACCATGCTGTTACAACATGACTTTAGCAGATTTGCTACCAAATATTTCTACCTTCTAGAGCTGCTTGTGTAATTTATGAAAGCTACAACTAAGTGGCAATGAGTCGTCTTTGTTATATCGTTAGAACTCCAAGACAAGCTTTCCTTCAGATTGAAATGGTGATCATTCAAGTCCCTGTAGATTTATAAATATTAATTTTTATTTATTTAAAAATAGCAGTTAAACTTAAGCAACTTCAAATAAACATCATATTTAAAGGAGATGCTTGAAAGTAATTAGAACCCAAGATACATTTATGTACCTTGCCATTTTTCATTAAACTTAACTGTTATATTAACAACTTCTTTTTTTAACAACAAACCAATCTCATGCATAGATACTAATGAGGACATATCCCTTTACAAATCACTTTGGATCTTATCTTAATGATTTTTGTTTGGCTCTCTTAAGGCTAGCTTACTGTCAATGTCCCATTAGCTTTTCTTCTAGTCAAAGACTGATCAATCTTATGGAATATCCAGCTTTGTGCTTATTACAGTAGGAACCCACAGAGATACATGAGATGTTATCCTTATCCACAAGGACTTTTTTAATAAGTCACGATAACATCTAGAATTTATATAGAACTTCAAGATTCACAAAGTACTTTGTAGGTGTCATATCATTTGTTCTTTCCAAAGATCTCCCTCTCTGAGTCACCAAAGGAATTGCTAATGTAAGAAAGATGCACTTCCTCTTCTCCTCTCCTCTCCCCTTGTGTCCTCTTTTTCTTTCTTCTCTCCCTCACTGTCCTAGTATATATTTTTCTTGTGCATTGTGCAAAATGTTTCCTTGCATCAGAAAAATAAAACCCAAGGATGTAGTTCTACATTTTTTTTCTTTGATTTTCATTTGGAAACTCTTATTCTACTTTCTCTTGCTCACTGGTATCAGAGGTAGAGGATCAAATTGAATCCATTCTGCCAGTGTTCCTGGATACGGTGAGCCAAACAATGCAACAATGGCCTCTTCAACATTCCAGTAGCCTTCTGGACCAAAGCATCCCTCCTATGCCACTGTTTCCCTATGTATGCTGTTTTCTCGCTTAGAATGTCATCTGCTACTGATGAGAAGCAAGGCACTCAGCTCCTGACAGAGAAGCGATGAACTTAAGACTGTATTCCTGACTCTTGTCCCCCTGGAAGCCTACTCTACCCCTGGATTTCACGCACTGAAAGTACCTTTCAGCTCAGCAGGCTCTCCCTCTGATTGGCAGGTTCCATGCAGAACCTCCATTTTAAGGAACAGGCCCTTGTCTGAAGCCATGTCCTCATTCCTCTCCAGGTTGCACTCCTGAATATCCTCTACTTTCTCTACAATGCCCTTTCACTGATTACCTTCATCTTTCCCCTTCTCACCTTTATGTATTATTTTCTCCCATTAGATTATAAGCTCCGTGAGGATGGGGATTGTTTTTCTTTCTGCTTATATTCCTATTCCTAGGCAGCTAATTTGCTCAGTGGATATACCTCTATGCATGGAACCAGGAAGACCTAACTACAAATTTGTCCTCAGGCACTTATTAGCTGTGTGACTTTTCATTTATACCCATTCACCTCAGTTTCCTCATTTGTGTTTTTTTTTTGAGAGGCAACTGGGGCTAAGTGACTTGCTCAGGGTCACACAGCTAGAGTTTCCTCACTTGTAAAATGAGCTGGAGAAGGAAATGATAAACCACTTTAGTATCTTTGCACCAAGAAAATCTCAAACAGGGACACAACAAACTGGAAATTACTGAACAACAATAATAAATTATAGTTCCTGGCATAAATTAATACTTAATAAATGCTTCCTGTTGTTGCTGCCTTTGATTTGCATGTAACAATAACATCTCACAAAACTGCCCTGATTTGTATAATTTTGCAATAGCATCATTAAGATATTTTTTACCAGACTTAGATGTAAAGTCACACACATATAACTGTTCGCCTATTTATAACATTATTCCTGAGACACTCACATTATCACCTCTAAAGTCACATTTTCCTAGATCCAATGAACAACATTAGGTGAAGAAAGTCCAGTGCTATCATTCTGGTGGGGAGATGAGGGCTCTTACATAGCCTGTCAATATATGGGGGGAGGTATACAATTTTTCACTGGGAACATATGGATACTTTAAGGGAAGGGCCATATTACTTTATGCTTCACACCTCATGGTCCTCTGTTTGCTTGTACTGGACAGCACCAGTTCACTCTGATCCTTTGTTTGATACAGATTTACCAACCTCAGTATCTTATCATTGTGGCTCCTCTCTTTCAGAACATGAATTCTCCCCAAACTTCCCAAAGCGACAATATTTTCCTCAAGAGGAAGAATGACCAGTGAGGGGCCTCTGTGTGTCTGTACTGAAGTGAAGCTCTTTTTATCCTTAATAACTGACTTTCGATAGTGACTATTGTTTAAACTGTCATTCTTTTCAACAGAGCAGAACACTTGAATAGATTTTTTCTATGTAAAATTAAGCTAATTTTTAAATCTATTCACTGTACAATTCCATTTTGTGAACTGAATTTTCACTGAAAGGGTTGTCTACTCTTCTTTTGAATTTATATACATTATGGAGACCAGACAATTGTAGAGTTGGAAGGAAGCTTATAGACAATCCCTTCTAAAGGATCTATGACAAATGATAATTCAGACTCTTTTTTTGATATTTGCAGTAATGAAGGACTCATTACCTCTAAAGGAAGACAATTCCACTGCTGGAGAGCTTTATGGTTTGTTTTTTTTTAATTTTGAGTCAAAGTCTTCCTCTCTGTAACTTTCATCCACTGGTTCTGGTGCTTCTAGGAAATGTGTTCTAACATTTGAAGATAATTTGCACGTCTTCTTTTCCAAGCACATTAACCTCAGCTTTTCCAACAATTCAATACATGGTTTCTGGGTTTTTCATCGTCCACCCTCCACCCCCAGCAATCGGGGTTAAGTGACTTACCCTAGCTTTTCAGGTCTTCTTGACTTCAGGGCTGGTGCTCTATCCACTGTGCCTTCTATTTTCCCCTCTTAACATCTTTTGAGGGCTCAATTTGGCATGGATGTCATTAAAGAGCTATAGAGGATCATTATAGGGTTACTCTACTAGTTTACTACCAGAAAACATTTAGATGAATGGCATTGTTGTGATAGCCAGCTTCAAAGCCAAGAAGACCTGGATTCAAGTCCTCCCTTGGCCACGTATTGGCTTTATGACATTGGACAATTCACTTAATGACTCAGGGCTCTAAATAATTCTTTGTGTTGCCTCTATAAGTTGCAGAGGAAGTACCCACCTGAATTGTGAGAAGAATTTCCTCACCTGGGAGTTTCTCTACTTATAAAATTACAGGCCTAGTCTCTCTGCCTAATACAATTAGAAAAGGATGTTTTGCTTTAGAAAACATTTAGGACATCGGATACTGGCTTGTGTGATAATCTTAGTTTATTTTTCTTCCAAGCTTTTAAAAAATACTTCATATTGACTTTCAAGTTTCTTTTGGTAGAAACATGGATTTATATAATTTGAATAAAATTATGAAACCTTTCAAAATATCAGAAACCATGGCTTTTGAAATATGTCAAAACATCACTAATCTATTTGGAATGTGTATATGTGTTCTAATCTATTCGTTTCCCTTAAATTTGTTTTGAGATATTTCCACTTGGCTAAAAAAATGTTTTAATTCAGATATCTGTCATCAGATGTGTGAATCATAAGCTCAAAGGAGAGATTCCATTAAGGCTGTTAGATTTCCAGGATTCAAACTCTGCTTTACATTCGACAGTTGGAATTTATTAGGGATATTTGTATCAAATAGAATTATTTCTTTACTCATAATTATGAAGAATTAGAAATGAGGGTACAGAAATGAGACAAATAAGATTTGGGGAAAAATATTATCCACTTTTCCAAAATTCCCCACCTGCCACCTTTCTATCTATATTTCTTCCCTATCCCCTTAACACACACACACACACACACACACACACACACACACACACACACACACACACACCATATTTTTCATTGCTTCATGAAATATACAAAGTTTTAACTTAAAACTCATATAACAGAAAAACTTCACAGAAAGCAAGAAGTGTTCAGATTTGGGATCCCATGTGAGAATACTGTAACTGAATTTCAAAGATAATAGAAAAGCTGCCTTTTGACAAGGAAAACTGCCATCTGGAAAAGGACAGGAGATCCTGAGAGCTAGTCTCCAAATATGTGATCAACCAAGAAAACATCTGGACTCTGCTAAGAAGTCTGAGAGCCCCAGGAGGAAGACAGAAGTCGAATCGCAAAGAACGGAAAACAGGGAGATTGTCATTTCATGGCAAAATTTTAATAAGTGAATGGAACTAGCACCCCTGCGTTTGCTACAGTTCTTTGCTTTTCTTATCATCACTCCAGATGCCCCCAAGAATGGCTCTACCAATACAATAAAGCCATTAGGGTTGTATGTGAGGACCAGACAGGGAATTAGCTCTATGTATTATATGGATGTTTGCTTGAGTGAACTGCAACGTGAAGCACACCCTATGGAAACATAGCATACGGGGAATTCACTTTGTTTTGCTCTTGCTATAATATCCTCTTCATTATAGGCTATATCATATGGGCATGGAACCCTCTCATAAGTGGAGGGACTCTATGTAGGGTTGCTCTACAAATGGAATGAGGGAGACTTTTCCATTCCTTTACCACTGGAAAGTCCTGGAGGGACTTTTACTAGCACTTTTGCAGATGATCAGTTAGACATACCAAGTTCCCAGGGAGGTAATGTTTATTGACTGAGGCCAAGTTTTCTGTTGAAGGTAAAATGAAAAAAAAAAATAGTCATGGAGTCAGGTATTTCTCATTCTAAAATATGAATTCTAGGGCAGGGAAGCATGGGGTGAAGATGTAGGTATCATCATACAAAGATTCCGATGTTCTGAAAAAGAAGCTTCACGTGTGATTTAACTCTGTGTCACGCCAGAGAAAGCAGGTTAACACTGTAAACAAACAATATTGAGGCCAATGTTACCATACAACACGTCTGTATATCAGATTTAGAGTGATCTTCTGGCCCCAGAGTCAGCTTCCTTTTCAGAGTTTGTTTCTATCATCCTATAAGTGATCTACAGCTTCAGGAAAACAGCCTTGCCATGAATGAGACGGTAAGGCCAGCAAAATATTAATAGGAAGATAGAGATTAGAGTTATCCTGCTATTTTATACTAGGAATTTTGAGACCTGAGTTCTAGTTCTGTGTTAGTAATTAGCTATGGCATTGGGTAAATCTATTCATTTCTATAATTTTCCTTGTGGAAGCTAGATGGTACAGTAAATAGAGTTTAGGATTTGGAATCAGAAAGACCTGGTTTTAAATCCTATCTCATACTTGCTTGCTATGTGACCTTGGGCAATTCACTTAATCTTGGTCTCATTCTCAACTGTAAAATGGGGATAATGATAGGACCTCCTAGGGTTGTTGTGAGGATTGAATGAGATAAGAATACATTGTAAACCTTAAAACACTATATAAATACTATTATTAGTAGCCATAGTTTTGTTATTCAGTTTTTTTCAGTAGTGTCTTACTCTTTGTGACCACATTGGGGGTTTTCCTGGCAAAGATACTGGAGTAATTTGCCATTTCTTTTTCCAGTTCATTTTATAGATGATGAAACTGATGTAAACAGCATTAAACAGCTTGCCTAGGGTCATACTAGTGAGTGTCTGTAATGACAATTCTTCTACCTTGTATGTTGAGAGTCTCTCATATTTTGTGACACAGAACCACAGAGGAATATTCACAATTATCATCTCTATTGTGATTATTGCCTTGCTAATACAGTGTCTAAGGCTACATTTGAACTCAAGTCTCTCTGACTCCAGGTACTTTATCTTCCCATTCCATAATAACCTAGTTACTCTATCCACTGTGCCACCTAGGTGCCCTTACTATTAGTACTAGTAGAAGTAATACTAGTAGTAAAATAGAGATAAATCAATAAAATTTTTAAAAAAAGTGAGATGTGAAAAAGTTTCATAAAGTATGATTGAACATTCTTAAACTAGTAGGCATATTTATTTGGTCCACAGAAATGTAATAAATTAAAATCTGGCAAGGAACATGAGTAAAGTATGTCTAAAGTATGTCCAGCTAAGAGAGCTATATGTAGCCAGCTAAGCAGTTAGGCATAGAACTCCCAAATCAAATATACCAACTCCCTTTCCTGAGCCCAAAACAGTATTGTAAGAATCAGTTTAAAGTCCTATAAGCTAATGGTTGGGGCAGCTAGGTAGTGCAGCAGATAGAATTCCTGGCCTGGAATCACGAAGACTCATCTTCCTCAACTCAAATCTGGCCTCGGACACTTACTAGCTGTGCAATCCTGGGCAAGTCACTTAACCATGTTTGCCTCAGTTGCTCATCTGTAAAATGAACCAGAGAAGGAAATGGCAAACCACTCTAGTATCATTGCCAAGAAAAGCCTAAATGGGGTCTCACAGAGTCAGGCATGACTGAAAATGACTGAACAAAGCTCATGGCTTGCTTTTTTCTATTTGAACTAATTGCTATTTGGAATTTACTTCACAGGTTTTGTGCTACACACAACTTCTCCTTTCTTCCTACTCCTTTTCTTACTGAAAAGACTAGTGCTTCCACAAAAGACTCTTCCCATTCCATTTCAGCCTAGCCTCTGCTTTGGCCCAAATACAGTAAGTCAAAGGGTGACCTGAGAACCAGCTGCATGATTGGATTACTAGGAATGGCTTTCACCTGGACCCATCTGTGTTTGATCCCCAATCACTGGAGAATTGGCTTAGTTACAGCACTCTATTATTCTTCCCAGAGGAATGACTATGCACAAAAATATATAAAAATCACATTTGATAAGGTTGAGGGGGCAGAACGGATGGAAAGGTGAAAAGGATTTTTTGAGTTCACTTACACCAAACAGAGAGACAGTTGAATCAAAGCACTTCCATCATTCACCCTAATCCTCCAAGCTCCTTGGGTCCCTTTCCCCTTTGGTCACCGTGCCTTCTGTGTAATACAGACAGTTATTTGGTTCCCCACTGCCTCTTGGCTTATTCCTTTCCACTTATTGGTTGCTGAAGATACAGCACATTGCAAAAAAAAATGCAGAATGTTGTCAGCTGTCAAATGCTTCATTAATCTAGTCTGAGTTGGAAAGGCATTGAGAAAACACCAAGTACAATGGTATCTGTCAGACCCCTTCAAGCGTTTTTTGAAAAGTTTCTATCAGTCATTTGTTTTACTCTTTTACTGCACTCTGTCCATCGTTTAGCTGCAAAATGGATGTTTTCAAGGTACAATGCACTCTTTCTATAAAGCTGTTCTGAAGAGCGAACAACTTTGCAACCATAAAAACCTTTTTACTTGGGGGGTGGGAGAGAAAGAGCAACCAATTAGGCAAGATCTTATTTTTACAATCCAAGATGTGGCTGGTAAATGACAGATTCGTGAAACAAAGCTGACTACGGAGAGATCAGACTGAGAACAAGAAACATCAAAACCAGGAGAAATCTGTTTCTTAGTGTTTATCTTCCATTGTGAAAGCCTTGAAACCCACAATTTCAGATGCAACCCCAACATAGGCTTTAGCCCCATGTTCACAAGCCAATGGTCACTAAATGCATTTCTGGGAGAGTATACTAGTCACAAAGTTAGAATGCAATTAAAAAACAATCAAAAGCAGACAAGGGCTTGAACTTGCTTGAACTACAGATATAGAGCTTCACCAAGTCTTGGTCTGTGATAGCAACATGGGTGTGACCACTTTTATGCATATATTTCACGCATTTTCAGGCATTTCAAGTGCTATTCTGGAAGCAGTCTTTCTGAGCAGTTTGTTCACCAAACAGACTACCTTTAATACCACTTAGCCTTGATCTAAGATTATGTATTTATTTAAGTAATATATTTAAAGTAATATTCTACCAAATCTCAAGATTTGGTGACTCCATGCAACAACTCAAGAAAAAAGTGTATCTTAAAGGATATGTTCATCACTGGGTGTTTTTCCTCAGTGAGACATGACAATGGTAATTTGGCCAGTTTTCAAGAGCGTCATCCCACACCGACTGTGTTCGTGTGTTGCGATCATTATTCGTGGCATTGCTGTCTGGTACTTTTGACCATGACGATGATCAGTTTTGGATGCAAATATCCTTAATGATTATGCCATCATTACATGGTCAATGTGATGACATCACTTGAGCCTGTGAGCAACTGTATTTTCATGGGAAAACTTGGCAAGCATTTTCATTGACATTTTGAATAACACTCTTGCCTTGTTATCACTTACCGACCCAATTCCAGTTCGGAGAATTTTCAGTCCTGAGGCTTTTTCAAGCTTGTCTTTGTTGTCAGCTGTTGGAAAAAATTGAGAAGCACAGTTGTCAGCTTGGTGAATATTCAGAGCTCAAGATACACCTAACCTTTAGGTTATTTTTCCCCTGTTGAAAAATTCAATAAATTTACTGCTGATATCCTTATTCATCAATGGGCCAGCTTTCATGAACAGCAACAAAATTGACTGTGGCATTAGTCTTTCATAATAAGCCCAACTAGAAGGGAAAAACGGAACGTATTTATTCATTTCATTATGCTCCTCACTCTTTTATCCTCTCTTCCCCGTACCCTTAGAAGAAACGCGCTAGAATAATTTAGAGCCAATAAAGGATTCGTCCAAATTGGCTCCTGATTTAAAATGAGGAAGACTTTCAGGGAATGAATTACACTCAATAATCATTCCAAGAGAAATGAGCTTTGGAAACAATTAGTGGATGTAAATGCAAACTCGGGGATCCTAACACTAATACGGAAGGCCCGCCTGCCCCCACTTCAGCCCAAAGGAAGTTGTGTCAAAAGCAATTGACCTTCACTTATGATTCTGAAGAAATATTCCACTGGACAAAGCTCCTGTCATTTTGGAAATGAGAACCCAGGAAAAAAGGATTGCATTGAAAACTCTGTGAATGAAGAATGCATTGGGATTGTGATGAATAGAGAAAGGGAAAGCAAGAAAATAGCAATTACTTTCACCTCAGTGTAATACACCTACGTTAATCTTGGGTAATGAAATTATATCTTTGAGCATGATACAAATGAGCTCCTGTTATAGCCTGCCATCTCTACCTTTAGGGTCTTTTCATTGTCTTATAGAAAGTTTTCCCTTCAAATGAATGAACATTATTTTTACATATAGGTAATTATATATACTGCAAAAAAGGCTGAAGCTGACAAGAAACAATCTGGGTTGGAGCAAAGGCAATGTGAGAGTCTCAATAAGGACATTTAATTGGGATATGGTGAGGGGAATACAATGAAGTAAACCCTGAATAGCAAGAGAAGTTTTTTTTATGGCAATTCATAAAGCAATCATTTTTTTTAAAAAAATGGAGTTCCCATTAACAAAAGATAACAATTTCCTGAGTAGCAGCTTACTTTTAAAGATAATCGTTGACAAACTTTTACAATTGGGTTTAGGCTTAAAAGGCAGAGAAAAATAGAAGATTAAAAAAAAAGCTCCCTTGTTATTACCAAGAGCAACCAGACCACAGGCTTAGAAATGAAAAAGGCAGCTCTTACAACAAAGTGTACTTCTAACTTTTTAAGCTGGTGCAATAACCCGCTAGTTGATCTCCCAGTCTCAAGTCTCTCTTCGCTCCTGTCTACACTCCAGTCAGCTGTCAAATTGATGTTCTTAGAGTGCATGTCTGACCATTTTCATATCCCCTTGCCCATTGTTTAATTAACTCCCTATTACATCTAGGATCAAATACAAAATCCTCTGTTTGGCTTTTAAAGCCCTTCATAACCTGGCCCCCTTCCTACCTTTCCAGTCTTTTTACACCTTACATCCCTCCACATACTCTTCGATCTGGTGACAGCCTCCTTACTACATCCTGGGCACAATACTCAATCTTCAACTCTGTGAATTTTCACTTGTTCCCCCTCATGTCTGGAATACTCTCCCTCCTTACCTCTGTCTTTCGGCTTCCCTGGCTCTCTTCAGGTCCTAATTTAAATCTCACTTTCTGCAAGAAGCCTTTCTTGATTTATGTTAATGCTGGTGTCTTCCCTCTGAATTTATCTCCATTTTATACTGTATCTTCTTTGTAATCATTTCCACGTTTTCTCCCCCATTAGACCTGAGAGTAAGACTATTTTTGGTCTTTCTTTGTATCCCCAGTGCTTAGCACAATGCCTGGCACATAGAAGAGACATAATAATGTTTGTTGGCAATTTCAACCAACATGCTTCTGGACAAGATGACCAGTGGGCCTCTCTGAGAGCTGAATAGGCAATCTCCATCTGTATTTCTGTCTAGAAGGAGAGGGACTTAACTAAAATTGATGTAGGAAACTCCTAGGTAAGGGAACTCCCTCTACCAAAGTAAGTGGACACCTTCTTTACACCTTAAAGTCTTAGAGAACTGCCTAGAACACCTAGAAGTTGCTTGTCCAGGGTCACTTAGCCAGTAGGAGTCAGAAGTAGGACTTGAACTCAGGTCTTGCTGTTTTAGAGAGCAGCTTTTTATCCACTAGATTGGGTTTCCTCTTTAGATCAGCCTACAAGGATATCCAATGGCTTTTTATTTAAATTGTTCAGAAAATCAAAGCTAGTTAATGGCGAGGAGAAAGGGACAAAGAATTGTATTGTTGGTTGGGGAAAAACAAATGTAAATTTTGCATTAAGAAAGTACTAAGTGTTTTGGAGAACTGGCTCAAGTTAAGCCAAACTCCCTCAGGAGTTGTAATTCACAATGCCAACCTACTGATTATAGTGGGAGATGTACTTTTTCTGGGAAAAACTGTTTGGAGCATCCCTTTCCTGAAATGTAAACCTAGTCAGAACGATACACAGCTTATATTAGTGAGTATGAAACCAGGAAATTAATCAACTAACAAGCATTCAGAAAAACTACTATGTGTCAAGCACTGCACTAGACACTAGAGGTATAAAGATAAAACCTATAGCATCATCTGCCTTTGGAGACCTTACATTTTATTAGAATATAGGAATAGATGGTTTTACTGGTCATTAGATTTATGTCATTCCAAATTCAAATGAGTAACTTTTTCTCACTTTAGGAGGCATAACATAAAGAAATGGGGCCTGTAACGGGCATTCAACCACACCAGAATGGAGAAACATGCATGCATGTCCTCTACCTAGGCTACGTAAGACCAGAACAAACTAAAGACTAATGTTCTCATGTTCAAGATTTTTGCATGGTGTGGCATTGGGGGTGGAAGCCTCACTAAATATCTCAGTAACTGGTTTCCCATTGAACTTTCTTACAGAACAGTTGGCAATACTAGACTGAAATGAGTCGCTGGGGAAGTTATATAACTGTACAAGCAACAGCCTTTTCAAAGGAAGTAGAAGGATCCTCTCTCTCTCTCCACCTAGACAAATCCTGCTGATCCTTTAAGGTCCAGCTCAGTCTCCACTTCCTGAATATCTAGTATTTATACTGAACTTTGAAGGAATACAGGATGTCTCAAAAGCTTAAGACTGTACTCTGACTTTTGGGACACTCTGCGTAAAGGCTTTGAACAAAGTAGTTTAAAAAATCCCATTCACACTGTTCTCTTCCTTCTCTGCATTCCTATAGAACTGTCCTAAGAATTTTAGACAACTTATTTGTGATAATATGATCTATAATTGCATTTTGTACTATCCCTGTCTTCCCAACTAGGACTTATCTTCCTGAGTTCAAATATGGCTTGAGACCCTTACCAGCTATGTCACCCTGGGAAAAAAAATCTTTGTATGACTCAGTTTCTTCATCTGTAAAAATGGGGATAATAATAGCAACTACCTCCCAGAGATGTTGTGAGGATCAAATAAGTCAATAATTGTAAAGTGCTTAGCACAGTGTCTGTCACATAGTAGGTGCTATATAAATGTTAGCTATTATTATTAGCTATCGGCTATTATTGTTTCCCTCAGAGGTTCTAGCACATAGTAGGTTCAGAATAAATATTTATTGACATACTAGTTTTTTGTTTGAAACTCCTAAGAAACATGGTAAGTTCAGCAAGGATCATATAACAGCAGTTCATAAATGGCAAATAATAAATAATCCATTAACTTCGGACTCATTTTGTTCATTTCCACCACTGTCATTTGTGTATACTCATGTATCAAAGCTATACTAAGGACAAATCTTAGGAAGAAAGGCCCAAATTCTCTCTCTGCTTCTTCTTCCTAAGATTTGACCTCAGCCTCACTGAGATATGATTCATCTGGGCCTAGAATCTGAAATTTACCCAGGGCTTAGCATGGTGTTTTGCACACAGTAAGAGGCTAATAAATATTTGTTGAATTGTATACGAAACTCAAAGTATCTGATTGCTTTATTCCTAACTTACTTAGTCTCTCGAGTCTCCATTTCCTCTTAACTCTCCATGCTACCTGATGATCCAGGGATGACTAACAATGAAGGTCTAGCAAAGGCATGAAATGCAAAGCCAAAAACCCATGGGAAAAGGAAGTCACAAAACAACAGCAAACAACAAAGAAACAACAGTCTGGGGTGAGATATTGAGCAAATCAACTAGTCCCACAGCCACAAGTTCTGCTGAGAACCTTTCCACAAAATGGAGGTTCTGAAAGGAACTCACCAAATGAGAGAAGAGTCAGCCTTGCAGAGGGATTCTCCAAGAGAGAGCCCCAGGGTGGTTGGCTGTTGATGATGATAAAACTAAGAGCTTATATTTACAGGGTATTTTAAACTTAATAGCACTTTTGTATCAATCATTTACTTTTAAGACATAGTATTTAGGGAGAATCAGTAAGACTTAAAAGATAATTTCATGTGGAGTAGGAGTCTAAAATGACTCCTGGGTCTGAGTCTAAGAAACCAAGAGAATGCAGGTGCCATCAAGACAAAACAAGAAGTCAAAAAGAAGAGATGATTTGCAGGGATGATATGGTATTAGGTTTGGACCTGCCTCACTCGTTGGGCCAGTGGGATATCGAGGTGGAAATATCAGATGGCAGAGATACCAACAACAGCTAGCATTTACATAGAGGTTTAAAATGTGCAAAATCCTTTGTATATGTATCTTGACATTTCCACCTGGATATCCCACTGGCACATTGAGTTAGACATGTCCCGACCAAATACCACATCATCCCTGCAAAGCCATCTCTTCTTTCTGACTTCCTGTTTTGTCTTAATGGCACCAGCCTTCTTTTGATTTCCTGTGCCCTGACCCAGGAGTCATATTGGACTCCTTATACTCCAAGTCCTACTGCATCTCCTAGAATACCACTTAAAATTAAATGACTGACACAAAAGTGCTTTTTTTACTTTAAAGTGCCCTATTAATACAAGCTGTTATTTATCATCATTGTTAACAGCCTACCACCCTGGAGTCTACTCGTGGAAAATCCCTCTGCAAAACCCACCCTCTTCCCATTTGGTGAATTCTTCCTAGAACTTCTCTTTTTTTGTGGGAAGTTGTAGATGGGACTGCCAAGACATTCATGTCTTGGAATTACTTATGGTTTTCTTTGTATTTAAAACCATGTCTTCCCACCGCCCTTTCACCAGGTTCCTTCATCCCTACCTCTCCTTCCCCCTGGCTTTTTTGGTCCCTTTTGTATGTTGTCTTTGAGGGCAAGAACTGTCTTTCTTGCTTAAATTTGTAATCATCAGCACTTAGTACAGTGCCTGTCACATAATGATAGATCAATAAATGCTTCTGGCCTTGCCTTGTTACCTTCCTCTTTACTCCCATAGCAGTAAGTACTTGTTTGTGGGATTCATCCCATCATACCTTGAACTATAATGAGTTATTTGTGTGCATAGTCCTATTCCCCTGTTAGACTATAAGCCCTCCCCAAGGAAGGAATTGTGTTTTTATTGCATATAACAATAATTCAAATCAATATTTATTTAGCACATCTTTCAGCCTTAGCACAGCAGCATGGAGTAGTGAGAAATAGCCTGGCTAGGGAGTCTGGAAAGGCTTATGTTTGAATCCTGCCTACTACCTAATAAGGTCTATGACCATGGGAAAGTCAATTAATATGTTGACACTCTTCTAAGATTATAGATGACAGATTAATCACAATAGATAGGGTGCTATTTGGGATTTGGAATCGGAAAGGCTGAGATTCGAATCTTGCCTCATGTACTCTTTGCTTGCATGAACGTGGGCAAATCAATTAACCTCTCTTTGTCTCGGTTTCATTCCCTGTAAAATTACCAAGGGAAAAGGGAGATGGAACTCTAAGGTGCCCTTCTTCTCTAAATCTATGATCTACCTCACTGGAAGGAATTTCCACACCAGGAATTGCTCATTCAGGTGAAATAACAGCTCTGGAACCCAAAGAAATACACATTTAAAAAAAGATAATGTGATTTATAATAAATATCTCCCAGGGGTATCCAGTGACATAATGTACATATAGTGCTTTGCCAACCTTAGTTCATTATGTTAAATCTCAATTATTATCATTATTAGGCATTAGGGATGCAAAGATGATCCAAAATACAGTATCTGCCTTAAAGGAGCTTACAATTTAGCAGCAGGGAATAAGAAAATATGCAAATAACTAACAACAGCAATTAATCAATTAATTAATAAAAATAACACCAAGTATGTCATAAGTACATAAGAAAAAACCATTCTTTATAGCATAAGGGATTCAAGAAGGAAGAGATGAAGAAAGAGATGAGGATGAAGATCAGAAAGAGATGAAGAAAGAGAAGAAGGAAGATGGATGAGAGAAGATTTCTCAAGGACAGTGGCATCGAAGCTTCATCTTCAAACTAGGGAAGGATTTCAACAGTTTGAGATAAAGGGAGAGGCATTTCTAGACATGAAGTTGAGGGAGAACAGCAGCGCCAAGGCTGAATCAGGAAATATGAGATTGTCAAGGAGTCTGGTTTGGCTGTTGAGTAAAGTGCCCCAAGAGGAATAGCACACTATAAGGTGAGAAAAGTCAGGTCAACACAAGCTGTGGAAGACCTTGAACACTGGACCAAGGAGTCTATGTTTTATAGAATAAACATAAGGGAATAAGAGGATTTTTAAATGGGGAGGGCTATGGTCATAGCTATAGATTACAAAAATCACTCTGTTAGCAAACAGGTTATTTGCGGAATGAATTAACAACAATGGCAACTGCTACTGAGACTTATATTACACATTCAGATTTACAAAGAGCTTTACATACCATATCATATTTGGTTTTTATGATAGCCTTGGTAGGTAGGTACTATAGGTACTGTTATTTCTAATTTACAGATGAGAAAAATGAGGCTCAGAGAGTCACGTACATAGTGTGAGCAGGATTCAAGGCCAGCCTCTGACCATCTACCCCTTTACCTTTCAACTTTAATGCATAATAAATGAATAAATGAATGAATGAATGAATAAGAATCTCTTACAAGAACCAGTCTTGTTGCCTACTTTTTTAAGTGTTATTTTAAAAATATTAAATAAATAATATTAAAATATTTTTAAAATATAACAAAATGGGTTTTTAAAAAGTATAATTTGTAAGCTTCAATTAATTTGGGGCTTTGCCCACCTACAATTATTCTCACAGGTTCATGCTGTCTTATATTCTTCCTTGACTATATTCCTTTCCTTTTCTGTTTTGTACAGATTCATTTTAAATATTTTATCACCAGAGAGCTCCCTGTGTAGTCACATTTGTTTCTTTAACTATCTCCATTTCAATGAGATTAGTCACCAATTGTACAAGACTTCATTTTTTTAGAGTATACTAGCTTTCTTTAAAACCATTCACCTTTTTTAGAATCTTGATTCATAAGACAATACTTTCACTTTCTCTCAGTTTCCAAAATGAAATTGGTTTTGCAAAGTCTAGGTGATGTATCAAAGTATGCTCAGCAACCCCAAACTTCCCCACCGTGAGCTACCTATGGTCACTTTCACAGCTCCTTAGAAACATAAGTAGGAAAGGCATTATTTCAACGGGGACTTCAACATGCAAACTTTGGTCCCAATTTAATATTTAGGACCAATTTTTCAACTTTCCAAATTGGCGTTTGTAAGAGGTCTGACAAACCTCGCTGTGGAGACATACTAGTAGAGGCTGCTTTAATAAAGCAAGGAACAACACACAAAGCCCATTTTTATCTTCATGGGAGACAAAAAGGGTTTCCAAACACACAAAAAAGAAGTCCTTTAAAATTAAATTCACTAGATGAAGGATATGCAAATTACCTGAAGAAGCGGAACCCTATAATGTTCTCAAAATTCTGCAATAGCCTATTTAATTAGTATTTTAATTTATCAGAATAATTCTTTGCACTTCACAATTTATGCAGTATTCCATATAATTAAGCACGTAGCTACAGTGGAATAATTTTGCCTACTCTCTTTATACCAGTTATTTTAACCTGAAAGAATCTGTAGAAGTCTCTTCTGTGATCTAAATTACAATGGGGACAACTTAATGGGTTTGCTCTATTAGAAAGCACGGGAGAGTGAAGTTGAGTACTGAAAGGTAAAGGCTGTCACTGGGCTCAGGCCTCAATAACCTGAGGGAAGCCAGATTCACTTTCTGAGCAGCATCATTTATTTTCCTTAGCAAAGGTCACCATTTATTAAAAGACAGAGCCAGAAGGCTTCCTGGCAGCATCTTGCATAAGCAGAGTTTTTGGTGGTTAAAATCTACATGAAATATAAACATATATACATACACACATATATATAACTATATAGTTATATAAATATTATATATGTACATATATGTGTATATATATGTATATATACACATGTGTGTGCATTTAGTTGTTTTCAGTCATGTCTAACTCTTCATGACCCCATTTGGGGTTTTCCAGGCAAATATACTGGAGTGGCTTGTTATCTCCTTCTACAGCTCATTTAACAAATGAGGAAACTGAGGAAAATAGGGTTAAGTGACTTGCTCAGGGTTATACAGATAGTAAGTGTCTGAGGTCAGATTTGAACTCACCAAGATGAGTCTTCCTGATTCTAGGTCCTACATTCTATCCATTCTGCCACCTAGTTGTGCAGAGTTTGTAAATCATTGGGCAGATTCAGAGGTAGAAGAAAACCAACATGGATTATTGAGACCAATACATTCATTTTAGCACAAAAATAATTTATAGACTTCTTACATAGATTAGATAAATAAAACTAATTGCCAATCTTCCCTTCACCTTATATTGTATAGACCTAGCCCTTGAGTATGGTAAATAAATTAAAAAATCATGTATCAACTAATAGAAAGTGATCGATAATCTCAACCTGCACCACCCCCCTCATCATTGGTCATTGCTGATCTCAATCTGACAATAACATGCTAGAGTCAGCAATGCCCAGTGAGAAAGACCAATGATATAATGGCTATGAAAAGAGGATTGTTCTCATGGGTTATATTTGATAGGCTTGGGGGGAAGGAGGCAAAACCTGTAGCCTTCCATGGCCCCCAGTTTGTCTGTCTTGCATATCTGTCAAGACAAAAATGAACTGGGAGGTTTTGCTGAAAACAAAGCAACTAAAAGATTCACAGCTGAGGAAGAAGGGTTTGATTTTTTCTGGGATGCCAAGTTGGGTAGGGGGGAGAGAGACAGAGAGATAGACAGAAACACAGAGACAAAGAGACAGTGACAGAGAGACACAGAGAGACAAAGACATTTTCACAAATGAAAACCAAATGAATTAGAAAACAGTAGTGTTGAAACCAAATACTAGGTTCTCAGTTTGCCATATATAATAAAAAAAAAGATCACTGATAGGTAGAGCATCGGCCTGGGAGTCAGGAGGACCTGAAGTCAAATCTGGTCTGAGATACTTACTAGCTGTGTGACCCTGGGTGAGTCACTTAACTTCAATTGCCTCTGAAAAAAAGTCACTGAATTATATTTGCTTTACTATCAGTTTTTAATAATAATAATATTCAACATTATAAGGTTTATAAAGAATTATATACATATGCATGTAATCTCATGTTATCTTCACAATGGCTCTAGGTGGAAATTGCTATTCTTATTTGCTTTTTTCTGTGGAGAAACTAAGGCAGACAGAAGTTAACTTGCCCAGAATCACAGCTAGCAAGTATCAGAGGTAGCATTTAAACTCAGACTCTCTTGGTACTCTAAACACCATAAGTAGGTGGCTGCCTGTCCCTCTTTAAAAACGTATCTACTGCCAACGGGGAAGGAATGCAAAATTTCCTTTTGTTAAGGGGTCTAGTGATTTGGGTGCAGCCATAGAGACAAAGGTCACCAGCTCCACTCCATCTTTCAAGTGTAGCTAAGTGTAATACTTGGTAATCTATATGGCTTTAGCGTGAGATACAGAGAATGCCAGAGTTGGAAGTAATTTACCCATGTCAACTCAAATGCCAAACAAAAAAGAGTCGTGAGGCAGGTGGAGCAGGCACTAGCTTGGAAGGCAGGGGATCTGGCTTTAAATCTTGCTTCTACCAGACACTGTATGATCTTAGAGATAACTCATTTGACCTCCGTGTGCCTTAGTTTCTTCTCCTATGAAATGAAAGGATTAATCAAAATGGACTCTAAGGTGCTTTCTAGTTAGCAAAGAAGGTTACACATATGATCTCATTTGATTCTTGCACCAGCCCTGGCAAGAAGGTGTTATTATTGTCTCTATTTTACAGTGGAGGAAAAAGGTAGACAGATATTAAATGACTTGTCCATGATCCTGTAGCTAGTTAATATCTGATACCATATTGGAACTTGGATCTTTCTTGATTCCAGGCCCAATGGTCTGTGCACTATGGCGCCACCCAGCTGCCTCTTCTAGCTCAAAATCTAAGATTTTGACTTTTGCTGTAGTCTGTGTCTATAAGGATCGCATTTCTGAACCAGAATCAATTATATGGCCATTTTTAAATTTCTCTATTTTAATTCTCTATAATGAGCCAGGGAAGAAGTCAAGGAGAAAGTACAGTGGAAACCTGATGGGGTATCATCACATCAGGAAGTTTTTTGTCATAAAACTTGGCCCTCAATATAGATCTCATCTGTTTAATGTAAACAGCACAAGTGAATGGGCAGACCCTTTTCTCACAAAAGAATCAAGAAGTAACTAAAATATATAAATGAATAAAAATAAACTAAAATAAACCAAACTTATGTATCCTGTGGTTAGCCATAGAAAAGGATGAAGTAGGCATCTACCTACATATTAGAGATTCCCCCTTACCCCAAATTATTTCTCAAGTGAACTAAAATTCCATTATTAGTTATTTAGGTTTTTTTGGAGGGGAGGCAATGTTTTCTGTCCCCTGTTAAGATGTAAATACCTCTTAGAACTATTAACACAATGATGTGGGTTATTTCATCAAATAACTAGACATTATTTTAGGAAATGACAAGCGGAACCCTGAAAGAATGGGTCTCTAGTAAGGTAAATACTATAAGGTCTGGAAAGAATGGACAGGTTTATAAGATGAAGGCTCCTCAGGGAAGTTAGGCTGAAAGTAGGGTTATCAGATGACTGGTTCTGGGCAACAAAAATGGCTTCCGTAAGTATATGAGGAAGAAGAGGATTATGGAAAGGAATTAGTGCTGTAGAGTGGAAGGAGTCCAGCATTTGGAGTCAGAGAAGCTGGATTGGAATCTCAGGCCTTAGTTTTCTTTTTCATGAAACCAAACTGAGTGATCTACTCATCTCCAACTCATCCCAAGCTTTCATACCTCGGTTCCTTTGAGTTTGTGCTTCTTCTCATCATGGGACCACAGGGTTAGGACTAGAAGACTCCAAACAAGAAAGTTAACATTTCTGGTCTTCAGTTTCCTCATTTATAAAATGAGGAATTTGAAAGATTTCTTTCTCAGGTCACCTCCAGCTCTAAATCTTGGAATCCTAAATGGAAGGAGAGCACTGGCACAGTTTACTCCTTTATCATTACACCCAGGGCCAAGTGGACATAGCCATGGGTTCCTATCCAATACAAACCAAATGATATTATTAACTACCTGCTACCTTCAGTCTGCCATGCCACAGGGTTACAAAAGGAAAACTCAAAGTAATCCTAGCCTTCAAAGAATTAGTATTCTACTGGAGGCAACCAGGTGGTACAGTGGATAGGGTGCCTGGTCTGAAGTCAGGACGACTCATTTTTGTGAGTTCAAATCTGGCATCAAACACTAATTAGCTATCTGACTCTGGGCAAGTAAATTAACCCTGTGTGCTTCAGTTTCATCATCTGTAAAAAGAGCTAAACAAGGAAATGGTAAACCATTCCAACATCTTTGCCAAGAAAGTGCCAAATGGGGTCACAAAGAGTTGGACATGACTGAAACAACTGAACAACAGCAACAAAATTCCACTGGGAGGAACATGTTGTGTCATCAGATGGTACTGTGGATAAAATATTCCATCTGGAACTCAGGGATCTGAGTTTATGACTTGTGTGACACTTAGGATATATGCTTGTTATTCTCTGGGCCTCAGTTTCCTCCCAGTTCTAAATCTAGGATCCTAAGCTTAGTAATATAAGATAATTTGAGGGGAGAGGGCACTAACAATTAGCGATGTATCAGGAGCCCTTAGCAAAGGTCCTTAGCGTCTTTCTGAGAACCTCACTGAAGAGTCCTTTCCTGAGCAGGTATGTCTATTCATAGTGTGTGTGTGTGTGTGTGTGTGTGTGTGTGTGTGTGTGTGGGTGTGTGTGGGTGTGGGTGTGGGTAGGGAAGAACTTTAATTTATGATACCCTTTGAGGAAAAGGAATTACTGTGAAGTCACCATTTTGGACTTGGTTTATTTCTGTTGCTGCTTTTCATCATCATGTGTGTGCCTGGAGAACTGGTAGAAACACATACGATAAACACAAGAGAAATATCCCAGTTGTATGCCAAGTCTACCTTCTTTTTGATACAGGAAAGAAGCCTGGTCCAGAACCAGCAGTTTCTTTGGCAAATAAAAACACGGTATGGCAGGAGAGAGAACAGGAAACCCACTGGGTACCTTGCTAATTGTATTTGTGCATCCAGTACGTCCTTTTTAATCCCATCTGAAGCATAATCAAACCACCCAGAATCCCCTGGGCTGGGCTTTCCATCTCAGTGGTCCAGCAGAGTGGGCTCTGGAAACTGAGTGACAGAACGTCCTTTCTATTGAATTCTCAGGGGCAAGAGGGGCGGGGGTGGGGAAGAAACCGTGGCTTATCACTTTGACAAGCAAAGCTGGTTTCACATTTCAAAAAGTTTGGAGCTTTAAAAAATGAAATTAAAGAGACACACAGAGATATGTAAAATAGCCATCGAGGCACTTATTAAAGGGAGGTAGGGTCACAGTCTCAGGGGACAAAATAGATGTTTTCCCCTAACCACTATAGTTTCTCAATGATATTATATAATAATATAATAATTCTAAAAATATATCTGGAAAGAACTTGTTTATAAAGAATCTAATAGTGTTATTATAATACATTTTTTATTATGGATGGCATTTTCTGTTATAATCAAGTGATTTCTCTTAATGATTAGAGAACACCCCAGTGCCCTGCCCTCATGTACCATCCTCATTCTGCTTACCTCAGTGTCATTCCCGTCTCCTTCCCTTCCACTAATGATCTATCCCAGAAGTTCACTTGGTTCAACACTTCCTTATTTTTTAGCTATGATCTAGGGCTCTGCTCAGTCCTGTGCCCTCCTCAGATCCTATCCTTGGTGCCATGGCCAGCTTTTCTGTTCCATTCTTTCCTCACTGAGTGCATGGTATCTGGCCAGCTCCTCTCTACTTCTGCCAGTCCTGACTCTGTTGAGTTTTAAATCCTTCCCATCTAGGTGACCCTTTTCTTCTTCAACGATTCTCTTCCATACCATGGTCCAATTGCCTAAGGAATCTAGCTCAGTCGTTCTCAGGCCCAGGCTAATATCCTTAGGTCACTCTCACCTCTTTACCCACTTGAGGCCACCCAGAATCACAGAATTTTGGAACTAGAAGAAACCTCGGTGATTATTTTTGTTTTTACAAATGAGAAAACTGAAGTTTCAGTAACTTACCCAATGTTATACAGCTAGGAAGAATCTGACCTAGAATTTAACCCAAGGTCTTTTGCCCCCAAGTCCAATATTCTCTCTACTGCAACAGGTGCCACAATTCCACTTAGGTGCCAGCCAATATCACTCCTAAAACACACACTTCTCCTTAAAAACACTGGTCCCATTGCACGGACTATACCCTATTGTACTGTTTCATATAAGGTCATGGTGTTGTGAAACCAATTAATGTTATACACATTAGATACAGTCTGCTATACCTTCATACTATCTATTGCCTCACTTCCTAATAAAAGGTGAATATCCAAAAAAGACAGAAGATTCCTCTCTATAAAAAGGTATTTATATTCTTTTCTAACCTACACCATTTCTAAGAAGCTATATGCTTTCTATAATCATTCAGTTTGATATTTTTAAAGGTTAGAGATTTTTTAAAAGCCTATTTTCCAATAGACAAATGTTTAAAGGATATGAACAATTTTTGAAATTATTGTAAGCCATTAACAACTACATGAGATATTTTTTTTCAAAATCAGCAAAAGTAAGAGAAATAAAAATAAAAATAGCTCTGAGGCACCATATACAACTATATTTGCAGCAGTACTTTTTGTGGTGGTTACCCAGTGACTGGGAAATAACTGAAGAGATTATGTCAGATGAATGTAACCATATTACTGGACTACAAAAAATGAACATGAAAAATTCAGAGAAATATGGGAAGACTTGCATAAACTGATGCATAATGAAATAAATAGAAACTATGTTCTGAGGGCCTACAATAATGTATATGTTGGGGGATAGGAATGGGGTCTGGACTTGTGATTTAATTGGTATAGGGAATTCCCAGGCAAGGAAACTCTCTCTGCCAATGCAGATTGGCCCCTTTTCTGTAACTTATAGTCTTAGAAATTTGTCTAGGGTATTGCTTGGTTAAGTTTTCCAGGGTCACACAGCCAATTTGAATCAGGGGTATGTCTTGAACTCAGGTCTTCCTGGATTTATGGTTGGTTCTCTATCTACTATGTTGTGATGCCTCTCATGTAAATGAAAAGAATGCTAAAATAAAGCCAAAGACTGAGTAACAGTACATAACTGTTCCTGACCCCAGAGGAGAGATAAATAAGCATATTATTCCCTTAGTAGAAAGCCATAAAACTATGGGTATGGAATTATTAGGTTTTGTGTAAGCTTTCCTGCATTTCAAATGAGGGCTCCTTTGGTGGGGCATTCACTCAACGATCCTGCCAAAATGAATTTTGTGTTCCTCCATCTCTCACCTCTGTAGTGGGCATCCCATGAGGCTGGAATGTCCTCCCTTCCTATTTTTACCTCATCTATCCCTTTTCTTCCTCTTAGATGCAGCTCAGGTACCAGCTTTCAAATGAAGGCTTTCCTGATCCCCTCCAACTTTAAGTGCCCTCCCTCTCCAATTCCCTTGTATTTAACTACTTTGAATTTATTTGAAATTTTTTCACTTTCTATTTAGGCTGCATCTACCTGTCTAGCATTTGTAAACAAGCATTTATAAAGTGACTACTAGATATACCTCACTAGGTAGGCACTGTGGGTAGAAATTTAAAAAAAAGTAATTCCTCTTCATAAGGTAGTTGTTGTGTCCCCCATTAAAATGCAAGCCTCCTCAGAGTAGTGATCATTTCACTTATTTATACTTGCATCCTCAATGTTAGCGTTGCTTGGTTTATAGTAGGTGCTTAATAAATATCTGTTGATTAATTGATTGGTGATCATCTCCAGGAAAAAAAAAACAAGAATTTTTGCTGTTTTGTTTACCAGAAAACAAACAAAAAGATCTTTTCTCAAAACAAAAGTTTCCACGTACTTGGGCAAGGTGTCACTTTTTTTATACAGTTACTTTATGGGCTCCACAATCCTGTGCTCTGTGTTACAAAGAAACGTGTAAGCTACAATGTCAAAACACAACTGGAAATTACATGCAGGAAATGTACTTATTTAGAGTGTTTGCCATTTGCCAGGCAGTTGGAGCATGTTTCCATAACATGCTGTTATCCACTGCACTGCAAAGACACAAAACATGGGGAAATGTTTTGATGTTAATCATTTTACATCACGTCATCCAAAAGAAGCAGGTTGCCACAATGTTTGGATATTTAATTTTGCTACCTGTCAGAAAGAATTAAAATGCTTCTAGAACACAACCACTTTCATGACAATTATTTACCAACATGAGAGTTACCAGAGCAGACTTAGTTTTGCGAGCAGGGAAAAGGGTGAAGAGGCAAAAAACAAAACAAAACAAAAAAAAAAAAACACTGTCATTCCTCTTCCAGAAAATCGATTTATTTCATCAAAGAAGGGATAGTCTTTCACTTCTCTCCATCCTATTGGCTGGAATGGTTTTTTTCCCCATTTTATAGGAGGGAAGAGGGAAGAAGGAAGGAAATATCTAAATTCTTCAGCAGCTTTAGGATTTCAGAGAGGTAGGTATTTACTCCTTAGGTATAGATCGCAAGCTCATCCGTGTTCCCCCATGGAACTTCCACTGAGGATCTGCCCAATGTGCTGAAGGCATTTTTCTAGGTATTTTCATATTTTGTGACAGCCAGTGTTGCCCTTGGCCTGTCATTCTGTAATCCCACATTCTTAGTACATGACCAGCTAACTTCCTTTTCTGAACAAGTATTTCCTGGATGATATTGTTAATGCCACTTTCCATATGTGGGTCATTTTTGGTATTTCCGGTTTATACCAACCATACATCTGTTCAATGTCTCTGAAGGTCACTCCCAATTTGGTTCTTCAGAACTTGTAATTTCTTGAGGGCAGGATATGTTTTTTGTTTGTTTTTTTTTTAGCTCTAGTTTTTAGCACAATGCCTGGTACATAGCTAGAGCTTAATAAATGCCTACTGATTTATTGATGGATTGAAGAGCATCTGAAAGTCTCTCTCAGGTCTAGGGTTTCACTCATTTGTTTAGACGATGTGCAGACCATTTTTTCCCGACCATGGCAAATACTTTTGTCTGTTTCCCTGTTTTATGTTTCCTTTGAAGCTAATAGAGACATTGAATAATCATCTTTTGGTTTCATTTATCAAAGAATCTTGCATAACCTTTATGTATGCAAGAAAGACTCCTTATTTAAGAGTGTTTGAGGCACTCCTCTAAGTTGAAATGTTTTTTGTGTAATTAACAAAACTATCGACAGTGTAGGATTTGGGATTTTCCATACCTTTCAATCAACTATGTGACTGAAAAGATTTTTGATCTGATGTAGAAAATCATTTACAAAAAGCTTGCTTATACTCTTATCATATTTTCATTAATATTCAAGTAGATCATTCTCATAACAATTTTTATAGATGAGAAAAGTAGATGTGAGTCTATAGTTATTGATATTCTCCTGCTTGGCTTTTACTGGTGGTAATATTATCCATAACTTTTTCTGTACTTCTGTTATCTTTCCCTCCCTGAGATATCTTATAAAATGCTTCCTCAGAGCTTGTAAAGACTGTGCTACCTCCAGCACAAATTCCTCCATTTATATATGTGGTCTGGACTTGCAGACCTCATCTTATTAAGTGCCACTTCTATTTTCTCATTTAAGGGAACAAAATGTTAGAGCTCTAATGTGGCATTTCTACCATAACTAATGATGGAAATTAAATTGTCATGGAAACATCAAGAAATCTGTTCTATTTCTCATCTATTTGTTGTCCTCATGCCAGTTACATTTATGAATGTTCTTGGAATGATAAAGCTTATTTGGGTTTCATGCCAAGCTTTCTGTAGGTGTTTTTGTCTCCACTGCTTTTCACTGTTTTAGGAGGTGGTATTGCTTATAATTTTTCTGCCATCCTTTTCTGTGTTATTTTATGAATGAGTCTATATTGCACAAACTGGTATTGCCCTTGATTGACATGTAAAGTTAAAGTAAGTGACATGGACTTCTCTAGAGCCCAATCTGTGAAGAACACCTCGGGAAACATGGCCTGACTGTTTGATTACCAAAGTTAGTCAAATGCAGATTATTGACTGACAAGCAAATGCTTCCTCACACTGAGAAACTTCAACCTATGGCTCTGTCACTCTTTCACATATTTATTTTCTCTTAGAAGAGTTTCAGGCAAGGATATTCAAAGCAATGTTAGCTTCTCAAAGGCTCCTATCACTAAAGAACCATAGGGAGATAGGAACTTGAGTTTATCTGGTCCAAACAACCTATCCCCAAAGAAGAAACTCCTCTACAACATTCCAAAGGGCTGAAGAGCCTCCATTTGAAGATGCCCAGTCAGGGGATATCTATGACCTCCCAAGATAGCCCATTTCACTTTCAAATTGCTTGAAGAGTTAGGGAGTTTTTGCTCATATTTACACCAATACTACCTCTCCACAACTTTCACCCATTGATTCAGCTATCATATCTGCCATAAGTTTTGTCTTGCTCAGGCTCCTCATCTCTAACTCCTTCAGTTGATCCAGACCTCTCATTTTCCTGCTCATTCTCCAGATGTGCCTCAGTTTGTTTGTGTCATTAAAATGTTCACAAGTAAACACAATATTCAGAGCAAAGTGGAACTGGAGTGCAACTCTCATTTCACTCTGCATATACATAAAGCACTTTGTAAATCTCAAATTATCATATTAATGTTAGATATCATTATTACTAATCTGCACACATAAAGTATTTGAATAGTTTAAAAGGCAACAAGCGGTCTTATTAGTATGATTGCAGAACTCTAAATTTATGTTAGATGTCATCGAGTCCAGTTGCCTGTCCTATATTCCTGTCTAATGTCCCTTATTCCCCTTGGCAAATCAGGGACAGGAATTGTTTTCTTTTGGGGTGCATGGCAAATATGGGAATCATATATAATGCCAGTGAATACATATGCACATAAAATATGAGTATATTGTTGATTGCATATACATGGATAACTCATGGTAATTTTAAAATCCAAGCATGGCAGGTTCTGGGCTATCTTTATCCTTTTTCCAGTTACTCTGTCAGCAAAGAATCCAAATTAATTTTAATACCTCCTTTCATATTTTAAGAAGCTACAACCTCACAGGTGTAGGTACTCTCTCTACCAGAATAGGTTGGAATTATGTTATACCTTAGTTGATTGTCATTAAGAGTTGCTAAGAATTTATCCTCGTCAAGCCAACATGGTGATGAGCCTCTCTGAACTTAATTATGCTGGCCCTCAGGGGCAAAAACATATACTTGCCTAATGGGCTAGTTCTCAAAATCTTCCTAGGTATCTGTGATCTATTAAAACTTTAATCTCACTGGCAATGTCTTGAAAAACAGATGGCCACCTTCAGGAAATAATCATGTATTAAATAGGGCTTTAATGTTAGCCTGAGAAAAGGAGAATTTGGAAAAGTAAATCTGAAAGGGAAAAAAAACCCATAAAGTAATTCTTGGATTCATAGATGCATTAGACTATTTGCCTAGGTTCCTTCCCAATAGTACGGATAATCAAAAGTTGACTATCTCCCTATGATGAAATGATTCCTCTGACATCATCATCATCATCACCACCACCATCATTAGCATCATCATCACTATTACTATCTTCATTATAGGTATTTAATTACAAATCAAAAATGGAAAAGGAGTTGTTTCAGAAGGAGACACTTGGTAGGCATAAAGAATATATGATTAGGGTTGCCACAGGATTATAGATTTAGAACTTGAAGGGACCTAATTGTTCATCCAATCCAATTGTGTCACTTTACAGATTAGGAAACTGAGATGTAGAGAGGTTCAATGACTTGCCCATAGTCATAGAACTAGTAAGGGTCATAAGTCATAAGGGTCATGGTTATAATCTAGTAAGTCTGCTGTAGGATTTGAACCCAGGTCTTCACGTCTCCAAGTCTAAGTCTTTACGTACTGTGCCACACTACCTCATTACCATCCTTTACATTCTATAAAGGCATCTACTTCATCTGTGGAGCATGATCTTCCTCAATCTGACAGTATGAAAAGGCTTTCATTTCAATATTAAAAGTATTTTACGAATAATAATTGCAACACATATTCTTCCTCTCCAAGTTTCTTGCTCCAAGGAGTAGTTGCTGATTCTGCCAGACTATTACCAAATTAATATCACCCAGAGCTTCTCTTTGCTTAATATACTTCACCATCCATACATGTATTTTTTAAAAGAAATGTCTGATATGACATATGTGTTGGAGATTCAAGAGCAAGCTGACCTTCCTGGTGCACTCATTTAAAAGGCATTCACCTCTCCTCCAAAACCTAAAGATCAATTTGTCAAATCCAAAACTACAGGTTACAGAGGAAGGCTCTTTAGTCCTTGTTTTCCTGCCATAATGGGATAAATAAATGAGACTTTTTATCTGCTGGGGTCTCTGCTGAGATCTCCAACAAACTGGCAAGTCTTGCTTTGAAAATGGGAGCTTAGCCACCTAGTAACAATAATGACAGACTGGTAAAAGCTAATGTCAGCTTCAATTTCCAAGTCATTTTTCAAGTGATTTTAATTAGATATTGTTTCAATCTCACTTACATTAATTTAATTTCTGATATCAACATTTCAATTTCCAATCTGTTCAAATGATTTTTTCCACCCTGCCTTGTTGCCTTGAGTAATTTAAAATACCATGTTTATCTTCAGCAATTTGCAGTGCATGGGTCCTAGGTAAGCTGCTATGTCCAATAAAAGTGACAGGAGGAGGGTGGAGCTAAGGTCACAACTGCCTCTCAGGAGCATGGGCAATTTTCCTTCTGATCATTCCTCTCTACACATTAAAGAATGCAGGTATGGCAGAGGTCTGTGAGTTCACAATAAGAGGATTTTCCACCAATTTCACTATGTAATTGGCCTCTCAAAAATGTAAATCTCAGTGGGACCTAAGAGGCCACCTGGATTTGAAGGGCACCTGCATAAATGGACCTATTTTCTCATCACCAATTTTTAATTCTATGAACCTGTCCCCAATGGGCAACTTTTCAGGGAACCATAGGTGGTGTTCCTTTAATGAGGTTTCACTCTGGGCAGCAGAAAGCTCCAGTTTATGGATCTGACCTACAAATGTCTCTTTGTGAAAGCTAGAGCAGAACGGGACATTTTTTAGTAACAATAACATAATGCACTTACATTATTAATAGTAAAACTGTTTAAAATTACGTAAATTGAGGGCCAACATTTTCATTTCACTATTACTTTTTTGATACTGGCAAATTCAATTCAATTCAATTCACACTTATTTAGACCCCAGAATAATAAGTTGTATCATCACTAAGCTGCCAATCTGGCAACAAGCTGAGATTTGATCCATGTGTATATTTTTTTCCCACTGATCCAGCTCCTAACCCTCCCATGCTTTAATAAATGAGTTCTTCTGGCAAGGACACTAATCATCTTGGGTCAGTGTCCTAGTAAGAAGCTTCTTGGAGTTTTGCTAGTCCTTAGATGGCAATCTGTCATCAGGCTTTATCATTGAGGACCTCTTAGTCCAGAAACCCAGCCTAACCTAGAAGGTGTCCAAATCGGATCATCCTATAAACAGACCAAAACCCCACTTAAGTACGTATAGTCAGCACACAAGCTGGACCAGTGACAAATCCAATTAGTGCTGTCAGCCTGTTAATCGTGAGATAGCCTGTGTCCCAGGTGTTAGAAATGTTCCTGTATTCTGATATTCAACTCTTCCTATAGAATGAACAGTTGCTCTTGACCATAGGCTTAGCCATTAGGCCAGAATCACAGAATTTTGGTGATTGAAAAGACAGAGATGGCTATCTCCTCCAACCCATATCCAATAAAGAATATCTTCTACAATGTGTCCAATAAGTGATCTGTCTGTCTTGCTGAGGCAGCAAGTTCTGCTCTTTGGTCCAGTTCTGTCCACTGGGGCAAAGATAGAAGTTTAATCCCTCTTTCCTTTGATAGACCTTTACATATGTAAATATGCTTTCTGTTGTCATTCCACCTCTCCCTCTGGAATTGTAAACCCAAACCCTATTCTTTAGTATCACTGTGATCTCCAGTCTTTTGACCTTCAGTTCCCTCCCAGGTCATCACCTGTTCACTGGCTCCAGTATTCTCCCTTACCCATCTTGACACCTTGGTAAACCAGTTCAACACTCCATTGTCTTCTTCTCTTCAATCCCTTGCTCCATTAACCTACCACCTATCTTGTCTCTCCAACTCTCAGTCTTGGTTTGCTGTCATTATCTGCTTTTGCTCCTGTTGATATGAAAAGAAGCTGGAGAAAAACATGAGATTGTGCTGATCAGATCTATCATAGATTTATGTTACATAATCTTAACTAGGTTCTCATTTCAGCACAGTAACCCCTTCACAACTCTCTAAATGACTCATCATTGTACTCACCATGACAATTTTTCTAAACCATTTTATCCATTCTCACACCTCTCATAGCTTTCCTTACACCCTACACTTTTAGCTGAGAGCCTTGTCTCATATTTCAGTGAAAAAATTGAGGACATTTAATGAAAGCTCCCTCTTCTCCCCTCCTCCTCATTTTATATGGATTAGATGTCTTCTGGACCTATTTTCCCTGTTTCACATAAAGAAGTGGCCCTTCCCACTAAGATAAACCCTTCTACATGTAGAAGTTCCATTCTACTCCATCTTAGGGCCAGGACCTTCTTTTCCCTCTTTTTGTTTTCCCAACACTTAAAATAGGGCCTAGCACAAGCAGATGCTTAAGAAATACTTATTGGCTGACTGATTCTATAAGATTGCCCCTTCTATCATCCCCACTCTTTCACTTAACTGTCTAATGGTTGTTTCTCTACTACCTATAATCATGTCCATGTTTCCCCATCCTCAAAAGCCTCCCCCTGATCTATCTACCTCTACTAGCTATTGTTCAATATCTCTCCTTCATTTTGGGCTAGCCTCCTTGAGAAGGCTGTCTTTAACCACTACTTCCATTTCCTTTCCCCTCAGTATCTCCTTAACTCTCTATGATTCAGCTCCTAACCTTCACAATATCATTATACCTTAACTCTCTAGTATGTGAAGAAGGACGTGAGAGAGTGGGTGAAGTCAAGATGGTGGGGAAAAGGCAGCCATTTGCCTGAGCTCTCCACACCTTTAAATAATGCCATAAACAATTCCTGGAGAAGTAGGACCCACAAAAAGATACGGGGTGAAATCATTTTCCAGCCAAAGACAGCTTAGAAGGTCAGAAGGAAAGGTCTGTCACACTGGGGTGAGAGTGGAGCATATAGTCCAGCACAGTCCACGCCAGAAGTGCACTGGCCCCAGCAAACCAGGAACAGGCCTTGGGAGCCACTGAATCAGCAGGAGCAGCAGCTGTTTCCAGGGCTGTCAGCTCACGGATTGTAAGGGTGTTGAACAACTGGTCAGAAGGAGATTATAAGGGTCTTTTTGCTAGCACTGAGGCAGGACTCTGGTGCTTTACCCATACTCAGATCTGGGTCACAGTACTGGGTGACAGTTGCAGGGAAAGAAGGAACATTAGCACACCAGAGCTTGTGGCCACAGTGGAGCAGAGACCCTCCAAGGCAGAAAAGAGTGCTTGTGGTCACACACACAGGCCAGAGCACAGGCCAGGAGAGTAGTAAATATATGTCTCCTTTGATCACATCACCTTGGAAGAAATGAAAATGTTACAGGTCCCTAGAAGTATCTCTGAAAGTAGTTGCACAAAACCCCTGAAGTTTGGGACAGTATGCCTTCCTCCCTACAAGTAGAACCCTACTTTAATAAAGAGTTAAAAGTCAAGTAATAGTCAGGGAACATGAGCAAACAACAGAAAAAAATCCTAACCATACTATGGTGACAAGGAAGAGTAAAATACACACCTAGAAGAAGATAAGTCAAAGCCTCCAAGAAAAATATGAATTCTTCACAGGCCAAGGAAGAGCTCAAAAAAGATTTTGAAAATCAAATAAGAGAAGTAGAGGGAAAATGAGGAAGAGAACTAAGAGTGATACAAGAAAATCATGAAAAATGAGTCAACAGGTTGGTAAAGGATATGCAAAAAATACTGAAGAAAATAACACGCCAAAAAACAGACTAGGCCAAATGGTAAAAGAGGTACAAAAATCCAATAGAGAGAAGAATGCCTTTAAAAGAAGAATTAGCCAAATGGAAAAAAGATATACAAAAATTCACTAAAGAAAAAAAACTCCTTAAAAAGTAGAATTGGCCAAATGGAAGCTCACTGAAGAATAGAAATCCTTAAAATCTAGAATTGAGCAAATGGAAGCTAATGACTTCATAAGAAATAAAGAAACAATAAAACAAAACCAAAAAATGAAAAATAGAAAACAGTGTGACATATCTCATTTGAAAAACAAGTGACCTGGAAAATAGATCAGGAGAGATAATTTAAAAACTATTGGACTACCTGAAAGTCACAATAAAAAAAAAACCTCGACGTCATCTTTCAAGAAATTATCGAGGAAAACTGCCCTCATTTTCTAGAACCACAGGGTAAGATACAAATTGAAAGAATCCACTGATCACCTCCTGAAGGAGATCCCAAAATGAAAACTCCCAGGAATATTATAGTCAAATGCTAGAGTTTCCAGGTCAATGACAAAATGTTGCAAGCAGCCAGAAAGAAAAAATTCAAGCATGATGGAAACAAAGTTAGGATAACACAAGAACTAAGAGCTTCTACATTTAAGAATAGGAGGGAATGGAATATGATATTCCAGAAGGCAAAAGAGCTAAGATTACAACCAAGAATCACCCACCCAGTAAAACTGAGTATAATCTTTCAGGAGTAAAATGGACATTCAATGAAAAAGAGTACTTTCAATACTTTCTTGATGAAAAGATCAAAGCTAAATAGAAAATTCCACTTTCAAATACAAGATTCAAGAGAAGTATGAAGAGGTAAAGAGGAAAGGGAAATCATAAGGGATTTAATAAGGTTACACTGTTGACTTTCCTACATGGGAAGATGATACTGGTAACTCATAAGATTTTTTTCATTATTAGGGCAATTGGAAGGAATACATGTAGAGAGAGAGGGCACAGGCATGAGTTGAATATGAAGGGAAGATATCTTAAAAAAATTGGAGAAAGTGTAGGAAAATTGGGACACTAATGCTTTTGTTGGTGAAGTAAACTGACCCAGCCATTCTAGAAAGCAATTTGGAACTTTGCCCAAAGGACTATAAAACTGTGCATAGCCCTTGATCCAACAATATCACTACTAGGTCTATATCACAAATACATCATAAAAAAGGGAAAAGGACCTACATGTACGAAAATACTTATGGCAGCTCTTTATGTGGTGGCAAAGAATTAGAAATTGAGAGAATGCCTGTCAATTGGGGAATGACTGAACAAGTTGTGGTATATCAATAGAATGGAACACTATTGTGCTTTAAGAAATAATGAGCAGGCAGATTTCAGAAAAAATCTAGAAAGACTCACACAAACTGATGCTGAGTGAAGTGACAGAACTAGAAAAATTGTGTACACAATAACAGCAACACTGTGTGCTGATCACTTATGATCACTTTTTTATCTTTTTCATGGTTTTTCCCTTTTATTCTATTTCTTCTTTTATAACATGACTAATATGGAAATATGTTTACATGAATGCACATGTATATCAGATTGCTTGCTGTCTTGGAAAGAAAGGGAGAAAAAAATTGGAACTCAAAATTTTATTTAAAAATGGATGTTGGATGGCGGCTGGGAAGCAGTGACTGGCGTGAGCTCCCCACCAAGTTCCTCCAAAAACCTATAAAACAATGGCTCTGAACCAATTCTAGAGCTGCAGAACCCACAAAGTGGCAGAGGGAAGCAGGGCCCCAACCCAGGACAGCCTGGATGGTCTCTGGGTAAG
>CM053623.1:65247020-65310236 GCA_028646595.1 Phalanger gymnotis | reverse complement strand
GGGGGGGGGAGGAAATGGGGAGAAAATTTGTAATTCAAACGCCTGTGAAAATTAATGCTGAAAACCAAACATGTCAAAAATAAATTAAAAAAAAGAAAAAAAATGGATGTTGAAAACTATCTTTACATGTAATTGGAAAAAATAAAATACTATTTAAAAAAAGAGGACAGACGTGTACCAGTATGCCTATGTGTGAGGCAGGGGCTGGGTAGGTTACAGAAAGAAAAAAAATCAAACAAAACATGGCTATTGAATTGAATTCAATTGTTAAAAGCAGAAACTTTGACAAGTGAAAACCTTTCACATCTTAGAGGGGGAGATGGACAGCACTGAATGATAAAGGTCATCTTCAGTGTTGCCTCTGAAATGCCTCATCAAATACAGACCATCACTGTCAAAATTAACACAGAAAAGACCTAACTCACTGATTCTTTTGCCAAGTCTTCCACCCACCTCTCCCCTGCTTGGCACTATTATCTCTACTATGTAGCCACAGAATGTGAATGGTGGGAGGGACCTTAGAATGTAGAATGTCAGAGTGGGAAGGAACATTAGAACACAGAATGGCAAAGCTGGAAGGGACCTTTGTAGAATGTCAGAGATAGAAAGAAACTTACAATGTTGAGCAGAGGGTGTCGAACGTGTGGCTCTTAGTTTACCATACCCCCAAATGTAGCTCAAACCAGATTAAAATGTAAGAGGGAAATATTTTTAAAAATAAATAAATGTATAAAAACGAAAAGGAAGTGAGAAAGGGAATCAGAATTTTAGCCATGGTCATCCAACTGTTAATTCAGTCCTAGATTTTTTAATAGGTCTCTGGAACCTTTCTGGCCTCAGTTTCCTCGTAAAAGGAGATGGAACTAGATAACCTCTAAAGTCTCCTTTAGCTCTATATCTGTGGTTTACCATGAATTTGACATACATGATGAATTTAGCAAATAATATCCCTTATATGCAAACAAATAAGGATTTTTTTTTTTGCTTAAACACAAACCAGCAAGCTCTCTTTTTTTTTCTTCTTCAGTTAATTTCTTAAACTCAGCTCTTTCACTCTGGTTACGGGAAGCAAACATGTTAGATGCTCCTTCCTCTCAAAGGGACATAGAGCAAGCTATTATCTTTGTTACTCATTGGCGAGTACAACTTAATGTCATCATACCCATATGATTTCAGTCTTTGAGCTGGGAAAATATTTTCAATATTTCAATTGACTAGTGCATTAAGTCATGAATAACACAATTAATTCACAAGGTCACTCACTTACCAAAAACCCAAATTTATTTGATGTGCCTTGTTACCAAAGGAGAATATATATTGTAAATGATGTCACCAGTAACAAACCTTCCTGAAACCTTTCCAATGGAAATGAAAATGAGTCAGACTGACTTTTTCATTGTTCCCCACAACCCGCAGGTTTTTCCCCCTCCATAATGCCATTTTAATAAAGACTCTAGAGACTGTTTGCTCAGGTGAAAATATTTATTTGCAGCCAATGTTTCACATAAAATTCCAGCCTAAGCTGTTTGTATTTCAATAAAGGCCTATAAATAAAACATCATTCTAGGGGTATTTTGTCTTTATCACAACATTTACACAACTCAATATTCAAGTAGGGGGCCCCACTGGGAAATTTTTCCTTAACCTCATCCTATAAAAATCAGAGCAGTCGGGAGAAGCTTTCCCTACAAAACACTCTTTAGTGGAAGAACAGCTAGCAATTAATTATTAGCATGCCTTAGATTAGGAACCAAACAGGCAAGTTTATTGTAAGCAAGGATGAAGTAAGCAGTTGGGTATTTTTTTCAGTGACTGACCAAACAAGTAAGACTATACGTGCCTACAAATGATGAGAGTACACATGAGAACTATTACAGTTTGCTTTGATGGGATGTTGGAAGTGCAATGAACAATGTGCATTATTCCCATGCACAACAATTCCAAAATACTAATAATAATTGTGCAGTCTAGGAGAAAATTCTTTGGACTTGGAAGTCCAGAGATCTGGGGACAAATTCCAATTTTGGCACTATCTATGTGACGTCATGCCAACACTCTGAATGCAAGCTTCCTAATTTTTGAAGTCCTCAGATCTGGAATACATTCCTACTTCACTTCTGTCTCTCAAAACCATAAACTTCCTGAAATACAAAGCTCCACTACCATCTCCTACAAAAAGGCCTGTCATGAACCTTTAGCTTATCAGTGTTCTCTTCTGATTGAAATGATTTTGAATTATTTTGCATATTCTTTATATTTACTTATTATTGAACCTGTCTCTCCCTGGAGAAAGTAAGCTTTTTGAGGGCAGGGACAGTTTCATTTTTGTCTTTGAAGCCCCGAGATCTAGCCCCATGTCAGGCACATATAGTAGGCATTTATTCTAAGGCAGGCATAAGCTAGGCCAGATGAATAATCCAGGCTCATGGGTTAAAATACAATGAAACAATCATGGAATGTAAACATTTTCATTAAAAACCACTCGACTAATTAGGTATTAAACAAGCATATTTCACAGTTAGTATGAAAAACTACTCCCCTTCCAAACCACTAAGCTAGGAATTGAGGAGAGTAACTTGGATGGAGTAAGAGGTCTGAAATAGTCTCTAACTATTCTCCTTATGTTAAACTTTTTGTATTTCAAGCCCCACAGCCAAACCCACCTGTGTGTCCACCTCTTAAAAAGGAATAAGAAAATAGTTATCAAACACTTATATGCCAAGCAGACAGCTAAATGGCACAATGGATAGAGTGATGGGTCTGAAGTCAGGAAGACTTCTCTTCTGGAGTGCAAATCTGGCCTCAGACACTAGCTGTGTGACCCTGGGTAAGTCACTTAATACTGTTTGCCTCAGTTCCTCATCTGGAAAATGAGCTGGAGAAGCAAATATCAAACCACTCCAACATCTTTGCCAAGAAAACCGCAAATGTGGTCCTGAAGAGTTGGAAATAAGTGATATGACTGAACAACAACAAACGACATATGCCACTCATTGTACTAAGCACTGGAGATACAAATACAAGCAAATAAGGACAGATCCGACCTTCAAGATTATATTCTAAAGAGGAAAACAACATGTAAAAGGGAGCTGAAAAGCAGGAGTGAGAGTGGGAAATAAAAGTACCTCATGTAATTCTGAAGACTAGGAACAGAGGTGGGAGGTGAATGAATACCAATTAGGGGTCCATCTATAAAACAGAGGTTTCAAGAGACTCATTAATGGAAGAAGAGAATGGGCTTTATGAAAAGAACACCATTTCCTGTGGATCATTGGTCTGGCCTAGCTTATGCCTGCCTTAGAATAAATACCTACTATATGTGCCTGACATGGGGCTAGATCCCGGGGCTTCAAAGACAAAAATGAAACTATCCCTGCCCTCAAAAAGCTTAGTTTCTCCCAGGGGAGATAGGATTAATAGTAAGTAAATATAGAGCATATGCAAAATAATGCAAAGTCATTTCAATCAGAAGAGAACACTGACAAGCTAAAGGTTCAAGACAGGCCTTTTTATAGGAGATGGTAGCAGAGTTTTATTTTTCAGGAAATTGGTTGAAAAGGCTACAGTGGTGGTTGAGAGAAAGTTAAACAAATAGTCTAGCCTACATTCTGCCAGAGCTACCACTAGGATATAAAGCACTGAGAAAGGGATGTGAGCGGGGTGATTGAAGAAAAAGGATGGAGAAGGGACCTGCAGACAGAACTCCCTCCTCTCATCCTTCTACCAACATCCAACCCAACCTCACTCTCAGAAATGCACAGGCATGGCAGAGCATCCTCTAGTGACCTACTACATCATACAAAGCTCGTTCGAATCCTCCAACTTCCTTTAATATTTATTGAATTAAATTTGTGTTCATAATTTGATGCATTTCCATGTGCTGTTCAATTTGGTGAATATGGACAAGTTTAATATTCTTTCTAGTTTTAAGTCTATAATCTAGTGAACCAAGGACTAATTTCTGATACAAACTGGAGGCATTGGAATACATTTCCCCTGGCCAGATTGAAACTCCTTGTCTCCCTGTTTTTGAGGAAGAAACCAAAGTCCAGATGTCTCAATGGACAGCTCATAAAGCAATCAAGTAAGTTTTACTGATTTGCCTTACGTGATAGGAACAATATTTCCTAGGGACCTGCCATGTAGTCTGAGTTAACTTCTTCTCAGGCTGTATCCCATACAGGTTAGACTATTTTTTTTCCTTTAAAAGGCACAGAAATTCTTCTTGAGACATCACTGGTTAAGGGGACTATCTCAGGTTTTTGAAATGGTTTCCTGGTTACCTGAGTACAAAAGGTCATGAAGAACACCATTTCCTTTTCTGAGCCTTCTAACTAAAAGTTCAACTCCATGACCAGCACCAGGAAGCTGTACTCAGTAAAATCAATGCAGTGATTTCACTGAATATACTTGTTGAATATCCTTTTCCCTGCTATGGCAAAGTAAACCTCATTTTGTTAATTGTCGATTGACCTATGAGTTTCCTATTTCCTTCCACTACTGAATCTAAATTACAAGGGAACTGGTCTAAGTCAGGCCCAATTCATACACTTGGCAAGTACTCACTCACTTGCTCAGGATAAATAACAATTTATGTCAATGAAAGACTGCTGATTTCATCTACTTTACTCCCTTCTTCCCTTGGAATAGCAGAGCCTGGGAAAGTGGGAAGGACTGGTGTCTAAGATTTTAGTGGCTTTTTTGTGGGGGATGGATAGGAGGGCAACATTTCCAACCTCAATAGACTTCCTACCATCTCGAACCAAGGAGAATCAAGCATCTGTTATAAATACAGGGATTATAAATATGATACCGATTTTCCTCCCAATGTAACAGCACAGTATCAGCTATCTCTGCTCATGAATTAAATAATCTTCGATGCTCACATTACAGAGAGGTTTACTGTTAGTGGTTGAATTATCTCACCCTGATTCATTATCAAATCAGGAATTCACCCAAAAAGATGACCTGAGTTTCTGAAGTCAAACAAATGACCATGAGATAGCGTCTAGACAATTGCTTAGCTTGGCTATACACATGCCACAAAATAAAGTGACCCTTTCATTTGATTTGGCTGCTAAGATGGCAGGGAGCAGGTACCATGATTCTAGTTGTTTTAATGATCTGATTGACAGTCCATCCATCTGGACTCTGTGCTGTGCCAAGAAGAATCTTCCATTGTGCTCATTGGTTTGGTGTCTACCTAAGTGACCATGACAGTTTCCACTCTCATTTCACTTTTACAAATAGATTCTGATGAGCTTCTTCTTCATGTGACCCCAAACTGATGTGCGCCAGTATTGGCTACTTGTCTTTAGCAATCTATCCTATGGTCAACTGCATAATACTCCTTTGCTAGGTTCCTCCTACCCTCAGATACAGCCCTTCCTGCTTGTCAGGGCTGCTATTGCTTTCAACTTGGCCACTCTACTTGGTTAGAGACAATCAAAAGTCGTATGGTGTTAACGGAAGTGGTTAAAGTGAGATTAGCAAATTATTGAAGCTCACTGATGTAAATCTATAGAATTCAAAGAGAATAGAATAAGAGAACTTTTACAGAGAAACTGCTATTTGAACCATTTTACTCTGGGAAAAAAAATATTATCTGCTGCTGTAAGCTATATAACAGGTACACAAACTAAACATTCCCTATAGCAATGAAATCAGAGGTTCAGCCTAAAAACAGGAAGAAAAAAAAGTAGTTACTGTAACATGGTGATTCCAACCAGAATTTTGGACCTAAATATGCAATGATTTTTAAAAAGTACATTTTGAAAGTCAACATGGTTCTTTACATTACATGTTTCCTTTTCCCTTTCAAAAATATTCGGCAAACATTCCACAAATTGCAATGTCACTGGCTTGGGGCTCTGCAGGCACCTCCCAGAAGAGGAGCTGACAACAACCCATGTCTCCAAACAGATCATTATTCACAGATAGTTTTCACACTTGCTTCTCTCTGGGCCTTTCTAATTTTCAGGAAAGAACTTCATTTCTTTCTGTTTAAAAGAGGCAAAACCTGTTTCAAATACTTGTCAAAAACTATAGGATCCCACTGAGTTAGACCAGCGCTTCCCAATTTCTCTTGAGGTTGGAACAAGCAGAAACCTGTTGTTGGTACAGAGGAAAGTGTCTGACTTTAAGACAAGGGAGAAATTCCCAGTGGTGGTGAGGGTTGAACTCTGGAGCAAAGGATGGTGGGAACTTAGAAAAGCTCTGTGTCTAGAGGCCTCTTAAAACACATGAGTGTGCATGTGCTTTTGTGTGTGTGTGTGTATGTATGTATGTGTGTGTGTGTGTGTGTGAGATCATTTCTTCCAGATAGTCCCATGTTGCTCTGCCAGGAGGCAGGAGAACGCATTTGGTGACTTCTCAGCATCCCTTCCATTGCCATACTTCAACAAACGGCTTTGGAAATAAAAAATGTCATGCCAATTGAGATGGAGGGTTGCCCAAGTATCTGGAATAATCAACAAAATAATCTGTATCTCCAGTGCCTGGCACACAGTAAGTGCTTAATAAATGTTTTTTGATTGCTTGCTTGAAAACAAAACAGGTTTTCCCTGGGTATAAGGGTAATTCAGAACAGTACAAAGTCTGTTCTCCTTAATTACTGTGGTAATTGCTGAGGTAATTACAGCTTCCTAGATCCAGACCAATAGTTCAGTTAATCACAACTAATGGTTTTAAGGGGGGAAAAGTTAGTAACTTCTCTACCTCACAATTCAAGTAAGTTGAAAGCATAGAGAGGGCCTTTCCTCCTAAGCCTTCCCTTAAAGGGTATTAGAATTAAGGTTTCCTCATCTGTAAAATGAGGATATAATATCATCTGTACCATTTACCTCACAGGGCTGTTGTAAGAAAAGCTTTTCTGTAAACAGTAATGCACTACAGAGAGAGGAGGAATTATCGTTATTAAAGTTCTATGAAATTTGGATTTATTTTTGAGATTGGGATGAACTCCCCACCAAGCTGAGAAAATTTCCATCATGTTCAGTTTACTTCTTTATAAAAAGTAGACGTTAGACCAAGCAAGCCCTAAGATGCTTTCCATGTATTTATACAATGTTCCCTTCCTTAAGATAATGTATATCTTTATATGACCAGGGCTTAGTACAATGCCTGACATGTTAAGTAGGCACATAATACGTGAGTGCTGATAGATTTATCGATGTTACTGATGCTGCAGCTTGTTGGTCTTTACCTGTGCCCCTTAAATAATTTAGTATCTGATTATCCAATACTCCCTTTCCATACTCTATAATATGCCCATGTCCATGTGGATGCCCTTATAAAATTATGAAATAAGTAGGGCACACCCCTCCTCTGTCATATCTTCCTTCAGTGTTCCTCTCCTCAATGTGGACCTGCTGTTGCTTCTTACTCATAGCTGTTCTCCCAGAAAAGTGCACTCTGCTACCCATCCACTTTATTAAAAATGTTCTCAGATAACTGTCAAAGAGGAAATCATTTGATCAACTGATCCAAGTCAATCTGGGATATCCTTCCCAGGTAACAGTTTCATTTTCACAGGAAACAATGACTTTTCTCTAAAACAATGAATACCTAGATGAGGGGTTATTAATCTTTGTGTGTGTGTGTGTTCTAAACCTCCTTGGTAGCCTGATGAAGTCTATTGGCTTAGAATCATGTTTTTAAATACCTGAAGTACATTAGGTTACAAAGAAACTCAAAGTTTAGTAAAAGTAAAGACATTTTTTCGTATCAGAATTCTTCGATCTCGTAAATCTATCTCACAGACCATTTGAGGGTCAGGGACCCCTGGCTAAGAAACTCTGATTTGGATTCATCAGTGTGGGCATTCCCTCCATTGACATCACAGCCCATTTATGGTGTCTACGCATCACCTGTAGTTCTCATCAATGTCCTACTATAAATCCCCCACACAGTGTCCACCAAAAGTGCTAAAGACCTTCTTCTAGGTCTCTTGACATTGTATTACAGGATCCTAGATTTAGAGCCTGGAGGGACTTGAGAAGTTATTGAGTGCCATCTTCTTATTTTACAGATGAAGAGAGTAGGGCTGGAGGATTTAAAGGAATTTCCTAGGGTCACAGCTAGCAAGCATCCAAGGCAGGATTTGGACTGAGGTCTTTCTGACTCTAAGTTCTAAGCTCTACCCACTACACCATGCTGCGCTTTCTCAGGTGGCACTCATATGTTAGATTAGTCCATTGATTACCACTCAACCTCACTAAATAAGTGGCTGATACATTTTTTCTGGTCATACAACTCCATTGACATTTTTTACATTCCTCTTCCCACGAAGTTTCATTAGAAAGCATGTATTGCAGCCTGCTCACACCCACCATGCCTGTTTCCACTGCCCTTTGGGTCACCCTCAATTTTAGTTCTTTAAAGACGGTGGTATTCTATGACCAGATTCAAGGATTCAAATGCCAGAAATGATGTCTCTGGACAGAATGAAAAACAGGATAGGACAGTGAAGTACAGGCCAATTTTGGATAGGTACAACATTTGATGGCTCTCAATAAATTGATTCTGTCCTTCCCACAGCCTTATTTATGATGCTAGAGAATTATACCATCTCATGCAAGTGACACTGTCAGAAAAGAAAAATATTATTTTTGGAAGCAATGTGATATAATGAAAAGGATTCTATCAGGGATTATGGGTTCAAATATTGGCCCAAAATCTTTCCAGATGTGAGACCCTTGGCAAATCATTTCAACTCTTAGAGTCAATTTCCTCATTTGTTAAATGAGTCAAAGCATATGACATGGTCAAAGGGTTCCTAAGTGGTGTAGCAGTGGATATAGTGTCAGACTGAGAGGGAGATCTGAATTAGGACCTTGACCCAGACATCCACTATATGTGCAGCTAAGGGTAAGTCATGTATGCCTCATTTTTATCGTCTATGAAACGAAGTTGTTGGAACTCATGACTTCTAAGGTTCCTTTCAGTTCCAGAGCTATGATGATCACTCATTTTTTAAAAATGGGGAAACCGAGGCCCAGAGAACAGAAATAAATTGCAAAAGATCACATAGTAAGTCAGTGGCAGAGCCGTAACTCAAGCGCAGGTCTCTTGACTTCAGATAGAATGCCCTTTCCAGGATTCCATGTCATATCTGGTGTGTATGGGTGACTCAATTCTCCACAGAAAGAGCTCTCTGACATGAAGGAGTCTTGTATCCTGATGTGCGTATGCTACTCTCCATGGATATCCATGTGCTGTGATGCTCTGAGGCACAAGGTCAGTAAAAAGGTAGGCTATATTTTCCCTCCAAGCTGTCTGGTGTGCCTGTGGCAAGGCTGAGAACATGAACCAGAGTCTGGGGCACAGAAGAGCGGTGAGAAGAGTTTGTGGCAATTCTGTACCTTCAGGCTCAGCAAACACTCCAACTCTATAAGTTCTGCCTGGGTTAAATGCCTCTGTCAGATACACCTTAGAGGGGGGAGGCATGAGACAGCCTCCAGGGTCATCCAATTCCTGTTTGATTGAGGGCTTTGGAAGCTATTTGTGGAGAGAGTTCCAGCTTTTCCAAGATTTTCATGCATTATAGGCTATGTGACTGTGAGAAAAGCATTAAATCAGGAGTCCCTACAGCCAAGAGTTGGCTCCTTGGCATTATGGACACTTGGAATTGGACAAGACTTCAGACTTCCATCTCATCCAGAGATTACAGGTCATCTGGGAAAGCCTATAGATCCCTTCTAAGAACTATGCTTTTAGATGATAAAATAAAATACATAAGATTACAAAGAAAGCCAATTCTACTGAAATACATTTATCAAAGCAGTAAGGAAAAATATTATGGACAACTATTTTAAAACCCCTGAATTCTAGTTTAACACATACTACAACCTCCCCGACCAGTAATCTAGGAGCTGATGAAGATCCAGTGCTGTTGAACTCACTACCTTACAGAGCACCCCATTTCACTTTTGGACAGTTCTAATTATTGGAAAGTCTTACTTTACATCAAGCTGAAAGTTTACCTTTTTACAACATCCACTAGTTGTTTCTTTTTAAATTTTTTAAAAATTTTTTGGAGGGAGGAAGGCAGAGCAATTGGGGTTAGGTGACTTGCCCAAGGTCACACAGCTAGTAAATGTGTCAAGTGTCTGAGACTGGATTTCAACTCAGGTCCTCCTGACTCCAGGGCCAGTGCTCTACTCACTGCGCCACCTAGCTGATCCCCACTAATTGTTTCTGCTTCTGTTTATGTGTCCAAACAAAGCAAATCTAAATAGACAACCAACATATCCCTTGTAAGTGCCCAGGCTAACCCTCTCTAGTTGTTTCAATCAATTACTAAATAGTATAATGTGTTCTCTCCTCACCATTCTGGTTTTCTTGCTCTGAAACCACCATAGCTTATCTATAGACGTCCACCCATTCCATGAATGTTCCCACCATGTGTAGCGTAGTGCTTGAGGCAGTAGAGGAGACAAACTTTAGGTATGATCTCATCCTTGCCATTGTGAGGCTTACAGTCTAGAGGGAGAATAACACAAAAACACAAGAAACTATGGCAACACTATATGGTTAGTATAATAACCAAGTGAAAAACAAAGTGCTATGCATGTTCTGAGGGGAAAGGTCATAGAGATAGGAGGGAACAAGAAAGGCTTCATGGGGGACCTTGGTTTGAGGTAAGTTACAAAAAATTAATAGGAATTTAATAGATGAAGGTAGAAGTGGAATTCTAGGCAAAGAGAACAGAATGGTCAGAGGTACAAGGGTAGGATAGCACAGGGAATTTTCAGAGGTCAGTATTAGGGAGAAAGAAACCCAGTCTGGCTGTAGAGTACAATGGATGGAGGTGGTTCATATAAATTTTATATAACTAACATTTACATAGCACTTACTATGTGCCAGGCACTTTGCTAAGCTCTGTACGATTATTATATCATTTGACTCTTACAATAAACCTTATACACAGGTGCTATTATCCCCATTTTAGAGATAAGAATACTGAGACTGGAAGAGGTTAAGTAACTTATCCAGGATCATAGAGGTATAGCGAGTGTCCAAGGTAGGATTTGAATTCAGGTCTCCCTGACTGCAAACCCTATGCTCTATCCACTGTGCCATATGAAATAAGGATGGAAAGGTAGGATCGTGTTAGGTTGTGGCCCAGATCCAAATACAGTAATGTAATGAGTTTAACCAAAGATCTTACTGGCTTCTGTGGCTGACATTTTCCATTGTGTTTCTGCTGAGGACATTCTTGTCACCCAGATGTATAACCTAGGAGACATTTTCAAATTCTTACTTTCCCTCAACTCCCACATATCCAATCAATTGTCAAGTCTTGTCAATGCTACCTCCATAATACATTCCACCGGCATCCTCTTCTCTCATCTTATTGGACTACCATTCTCATTCAAGCCCTCATCACCCCTCATGTGGACTAATGCAATAGCCTTCTCACTACTCCCTCTGATCTTAGTATCTTCTCTCTCTAATCCCTCCTCTACATAGTTGGAAAACAATATTACTAAAGCACAAGGTTGACCATGGTACTCCCTCACTCAAGAATCTTCAGTAGCTCCTGTTGCCTTTAGGATAAAACACAAGTCCTCAGTTTTGCATTTCATGTCCTTCAATGCCTGTCTCAGCCTATCTTTCTGTGATTACACTACATTACTACCAGTTTCCTAGTCCTGTCTCAGACAAACTGACTTAGTAGCTGTCCTGCACATGCCATTTCCTGTCTCCATGAGTTTCCACAAACTATCCCCTATGCCTGGAATTTTCACTCTCCTCATCCCTGCCTCTTAGAAGCCTGCCATGGCTTCCTCTAGGATCAGGTCATGTGTCACTTCTTCCACTTCTTAGAGATTTCTAGCCTAAAATTATATTGTACATACTTATACATTTACATGTTGTATCTCCTGAGCACAATGGAAGGTCCTTGAGGGTGGGCACCATCTTCTTTTTGTCTTTGTATCCCAATATTCAAGCAAAGTGTTTACCACACATTAGATTCTTAATAAATTTTTAAAAATGGATTCATGTTGAACATTCATACCGCTGAAGTGCCGGGTATTTTTGTATGCACTGCTGTATAGCCAGGTCTCTTCCTCCTCCTGCAATCACTAAATGAATATTTGTCTTTTACCAACTTTCAGGCCATGGACTGGCCACTTAACCTCACTAGTCCTCAATTTCCCCACCTATAAAATGGGCACAATCACACCTGTTTGGCTTGTATCCTCTGAGGAGTCTAGTAAAGGTCAAATGAAATACCAGAGATAAAGTGGCTTTAAAAGCTGTAGTGTAACATGAAACTGAGGTATTCATTCTCTGCTTAGACCTTAGAAGAGAATTGTGCCTAGGGCTATGTAAGTGGCATTTTTACTTAGGTCACTATTATGAACATTCGGCTCTGATACTGTGCCTGGAGATGTCCAGCTGCCAGCTCACTGCCTTGAAGAAAGGTCCCTCAGGATAAAAAATATGTTCCCGTTCTTGGGAGCAGAGTCCATAGCACAGAGAGCTAATTAGCTGGTGTCCTTCTATTAGGTTTTGTTTATGCATGGAGAAGAGGGGGGTGATGAGGTGAGGGATGTATTAAAATGCAAATATTTATCTCAGTGCAGGAAGTCAGAACATTTCCTTCTGAGTTCTGTTCTGAAAGCCAGTGAGTTTTCTGATTAAGCTGAGCAAACTAGAGTGAGTTTATTGGTATTTATATATGCACTGCCTGGAAAATGCATACAAATCGTGCACCCCCATGAAGAAATAAGGGATGCATACTATTGTCATCATTCTGTGGATGGAGAAACGGATTCAGAGAGACAGCCTCGTACACAGTAGTCACTCAATAAATATTTGCTACATGATTGCCTTGCTGAGATAACAAGTCAAGCCTCTGATTAAGCCCCAACCAAACTTGGAGCATCTGCCTCCCCGTCCTGTACTTGGTTCACACTGCCAAATTAAAAGCCTTAGATTCTCTCAAAGGATGTGTGTGTGTGTGTGAGTGAGAGAGAGAGAGAGAGAGAGAGAGAGAGAGAGAGAGAAAGAGGGAAGAGAAGAAAAGAGACGAGAGGAGACGAGAGGAGACGAGAGGAGAGGAGAAGAGAGGAGAAGAGAGGAGAGGAGAAGAGAGGAGAGGAGAGGAGAGGAGAGGAGAGGAGAGGAGAGGAGAGGAGAGGAGAGGAGAGGAGAGGAGAGGAGAGGAGAGGAGAGGAGAGGAGAGGAGAGGAGAGGAGAGGAGAGGAGAGGAGAGGGAGGAAAGGAAAGACAAAGAGATAGAGAGAAAAAGAGAGAACTTTTTCATTACAGGAGAACAAAAGCCATGGCCAACTATGGAGCTGGCCCCTAGCCCAACCATGAGGACCGTTGCGTCCCTTGAGATCCTGTCCCAGTCACCGTCCCCACCTCAGGAGACTTGGCATTGTGACATCCACTGGGACAAGTTCTGTAAGTATTCTCCACCTAGCGACTGCTGCTATGCTGCAAGCACTGAGCTTAGGGACCATATCATGTAAGTGAACGGGAAGAATTTAAATGGAGTAGGTTCAAATAAACATGATTATTCTTAGGGTGGGAAGGGGTAAGGGTAGGCACACATTCTCACAGGTGGACAAAGAGTTCCATGGTGTCTGGAATTTATAAAGGAAGAGGTCTGAGCTTGAGGGGAGGAGGGGAAAGGTAGTGTTATAGTTATAGAATGCGAAAATTTGAAGAGAACTTAGAAAACATCTAGGGAGGAAGGGAAAGAAAGGAAGAATGAATGAAGGAAGAAAGGAAGGAAGGAAGTTTCAAAGGACAGAAGGAAGATTGGAATAGAGGAATGAATAGAAGAGAGAGAGGGGAGGAAGAAGGAAAGGAAGGAGAGTAGAAAGCAGAAAGGGAGGAAGAGAAGGAAGAATTGAAGAAGGGAAAGAGGGAGGGAGGGGAAAAGGCAGACAGGCAGGTGGTCTAGCATGGTGTGAATTTGCTCAATTTGCTGTTTAAAAATATTCCATTTTGATAAGCTCTTAGGCCAGTCTCCTCACTGTCCTACAAACATACTATGCTCACCTCCACCTCTGTGTCTTCAGTAGCTCAATACAATTCAACAGATACTTCTTAAATTCCTTCTAATACATGCAGCACTGTGCTGGGCTCTTTGGGGAGAGGCAAAGTTTCAACAGGACTGGTCCCTTCCTTCACTAAACATACAGTGGGATATGACATACATACAAGTCACTATTGTACAAAGTAATACATAAGTGATTGAAAGGTACTCAGTGCCGTGTAACATCTAGGGGAAAAAATCATTTGCAAATTCAGGGGAAGGGGTTTCGGGTCAGGCTTCCTGGAAGAGCTGGCATTTGAAATGAACTTTAAGGAACAAGCAGGTATTAAACAGATGTTGGGGGGAAGGGGGCAGACCCCAGGTATAGGGAACAACACAAGCAAGGCAAACTCTCCATGTCCTCTGGATCTCCTTTAGCTTGTCAAACTCTGTGTGCTTTGAGACCTGGCTCAGGGTACTCCTGCTCCACAAAACCTTGCCTCACTGCTCAAGCCCTCACTAAAGCTGCTTTTGTACTCACTCTTCCAGCACTTGTTGCCTCATCAGCACAATCATATTGGATGTTAATATTGTCATGTATGTTGACAGTGTGTTGAAGTGGATAGACAGCTGGCCTCAGGATCATGAAGACCTAGGGTCAAGTCCTGACACTGCCACATTGGCTTAGTGACCCTAGACACGTCACTCGATTTCTTAGTGTACCAGTCAAGAAATCCTATATCAATTGCAGAGAAGATTCTGACCTACATTGGGTGAGGGAGTTGTCCATACCAGAGGGACCGCAGATCCAACGTCATCCCTATTGCCATGTATGATTTACTATTTTATGTGTAACCTGCCCAGCCAGATTTTTATTACAATCAATACTGTGAAAAAACAAGAGGTGAGGAGCCTTAAACATTAGGAATTTTAGCAGTGCAAAATTATTGCTACCAAAAAGCTCACCCCCCCCCCAAAAGACTTTGTGGACAGAAACAGGAACTTCAAAAGGACAAGGTTCAAAAGAATAAAATAGTTTACCAGGACAAATAGACCCTGCATCGCCTATCCTAAGATCCCCTTATAACACCTCATCTTGGGGGAGAACTGAGCCTGTGGTTCTGAATGCTTGATAAGCACACAGAAGCCTCCAGCTTTCCAAGTTGGAAAGGTTTTGAGTACAGCTTGGTGATGGACTGTGTGCCTGCTGATTTAGCATGCTTAGTTGAGCTCCAAGAGGCTTATTACTATGCTGGCCATGGGGAGGTTTCCTTTTTAGCTACAGCAATTCTCAAACACCATGTATTAAGTGTTAGAGAGGTTGGGGTCTGTGTGGGTGCAGGGAAGGAGCAGTCACATAAGCTGATCATAGTTTCCTCTTCCATCCTGCTTGTATTCCCTCCCAATCCCCTGCTATGGCCTAGCAGAGCAAGGTCTCAACAAGCATCTACTGAGTGATCGTTTAGAGATCTGCAGAGAAAGGCAAGCTAAAAAAAACCAGGAACACAAGCAAGCTGGGTTTTTTTTTCCCTTCAAAAGTTACAGGGGAAAATTGCTATCTTTGACCATTTTGTCAGTATAGCCACTTCTTCCTTCCCTTTACGGCGTTCACAAGTGCCTCTGTTCTCAAACGATAATTTAGAATGAAACCAGTTTGGACATGAGAGGACCCATCTCTCTTGTGAATTCACTGGACCCTAAGACAAGGAAAAACCCCAAAAGATGCTCTGGTCCAGCACCTAGGCCTAATATACTATAAGTGATTCCATGTCGTTGCTATATAACATGAATGGTAACATTCCTTTGAGGATACTAGCATGTAATTTTCTTACATAACATTTGGCTGTTCTGATTTTTCATTCAACAAATATTGAGCTCCCTACTATGTGATCACCTCCATTTCAACTTAATATTCAGAACTTTTCCCCCGAGTAAACCTGGTAGCCAGATTGGATTGTCAAGTCGTAGAGCACCGCATAGAGGAAGGCTGAGATAGGCTGCCTTGAAAATCAGGATTTCTCTGTCCTCCTCTTCATGTTTCATTTGACCACTGCTATAAAATATTTATGGCGTACAGTGTGTTAAATGATAGCAATTAAAGCAATGGTCTGATTTTATTAATATTTGATCAGAAATGTTGCATAATTGAAATGTCCCTCCTGTTACCCAGTTGCTTTGCAGCGCACATCGAAAAGAGAAGTGCTGTTTGGTTGCGGCTCTAATGGCTTTGGAACTCTTTCCCCAGTGTTCTGAAGCCTACACAAAGAACAGATTTGTGTCATTTAATTCAACACAAAATATTTTTAAGCTCTCATGTGTATAAAACCCCGTAAGCTGTATTTTTTGCAAATGGTACATGAAAGCATCTGCATGTTTCATTCATCCCTTCATTCAACGAAGATCTATTAAGCACTTAGAATGTATACTCTGATGCCTCGTCGAGGTACAGATTTGACCCCAACTTCTCAAAGGCTAGGCCTGCAAAGTGCAAGCTAGAAAGACATAGGATTACAACATCGGCCTGGCAATGGATTGGGTGCCTATCGTCTAAAAACCAGGTCCTAGATAATTTCAGAGGTCTGTCGCCCAGTTCTCTGTGAGCTGGTGAATTTTCTGAGAAAGGTAATCTCAGAGAACATTTTCTAGTTAAACAGTAAAGTTGAAGGGGGGGAGGTTGAGATTTATATAGATAAAGGGAGTAAACATAGAGATGAAAGCACAAGTCTTTAAAGCATGGAAGTATATGGAAAATATTGAGCCTGGTGCTGGGGGAAACATGATAATGTATAAGACATGGCCCCTGTCCTCAATGATCATACAATGCAGTAAGGAGAGAAGATGAATATACAAGCAAATATAATAAAATTCATACTATTTGCACAAAATGAGTATGAAGCACTGGATTGCATAATGAGATAAAAATCGCAAAGGCAGCAATCCACATGGTGTGATTTGAGGGACATCTCTTGACCCCCTGCTCTGAAATATCCTTCCACTGCTCCCCACTCCCTCCAGTAGCTTGACATGAAACCTAGAGCCCTAAAAATTATATAAATCATTGAGGGGGCTTTATTAGGAGAGAGATCTGGGATTCTTAGGACAGAAGGTCTGGGATTCAACTCAGGTCATGTGACTCCAAAATTTGGTGCTATTGCCTCTGATTCCAAAATTCAATTTTCTTGCCTTTTGAGTCACTTGATGAGAGATTTAGCTCCCTATTTCCCATTACCCTGGCACACTCTATGCTGTGTTTCCTCTTCTCTGCTTACTGGCCTCATTTTCTCCTCACTGGTAAGGTATTCTTCTCCTCTGGAACCCTGGGGTGGGGTGGGAGGTGGGAAATGGGGGAGATTTTTTGCTTTTCTCTTATCTTGCTCAGGCCCAAGATTTCGCTGCCCTTCCTGGCTGTCTATAAACCATACCCTTCTCCAGTTTCTAGCTTCCCTTTATGCATGATCTTACCCCACTGGCATGAAAGCTCCTAAGGGGAGAAACTATTTGCTTGTATATGTATTTCCAGAGCTTATCACAGTGTCTGGCATATAGTAAGTACTTAATATATTTCCCTGTGTATGCATGTATTCATACATGTATGTATTCATGAATGCACACATGTATGTGTATTTATGTATCTATCTTTCTATATCTCAATGGCTCAGTTTTTCAGTCTCCTCATCTAAAATAAGCCCATGCTTCTCAAGGGAAAAGGAAATCAAGCTTTCTCAACTTGTCATTTTTCTACATCAAAGGGTTTAGCAAACGTTGCCTGGATGAGAGAGATCCATGGTCTGGAGTTTTCCTTCTTGATTCAGACATTAGCTTGCTATGCAAATCATAGGTGTATCAGTTTTTCCTTTATGCCTTAATTACTTTATTTGTAATTCTAGAATGAGGATGACTATGACTTCTTATCCCACTGAGTTAGTATGAAGATAAATGAATTAATATTTAAAGAGGATGTTGAGAAGTTTGCCCTGAAAAGTTCTATCCAGCTATCAAGCATTACTCATTTATCCTAAAAACACTCCAGAGAAGTCATCCTGGAAGTATAATCTGTGCTCCACAGCACCATTTACAAGCACTAGAATTTAGGAATTTTGTGGCTATAAAATATTATTTTTCTTTTCACTTCTTTTCCTTTTTTTTCTTTCTTCCTTCTCTTTTTCTTTCTCTCCTTCCTTCCTACCTGTCTCCCTCCTTCCTCCTTCACCATGTTATTCCTTCTTCCCTCCCTCCCTCCTGCCCTCCCTTCTTCCTTCCTTCTTTCCTTCCTTCCTTCCTTTCTTCTCTCCCTTCCTCTCTCCTTTTTTTCCTCCCCAAATCTCCTTTCTTTTTTTTTCTTTTGATGATGTCAAAGAGAAATCCAAGAATGGCACAGGAGAGACAGAGCCCCGCAGATGTGTAGCAGTGAGAACACCAAGGGGATTTAAATAGGTTGTTTTCATGCATCATCTGAATGCCAGCTGTTCAAAGTAAAGTGTTGTCTTTGGTGTGGAAAACCCAGCACTCTGGAGGGGAGAGGAGAGGAGTACTGCATCAAAGTAGGACCAGTTATTTGATGACACCAAATGCTTGGATTGATTTCACATTTTAAAAGGTTTCTTTGGTTTTCAATAGTTAGCTGTTTCAGCAAAATTAAGGTACCTACAGAGTTGAAAACCACTTCTTAGCCAGGATGAAGTCCATAGGGAGATCAAATCATTTGAATAAAGAAGCCCAGGGACAGTAGCTTCAGGCTACCAGAAGGCCCCTTGGTTGTTTGCAGTGATGGTCTTCTCAGCCACAAAGGCTATGGTCACTAGGGAATAACTTGGGCAGGCTCAGCTAAATATTTATTCATCTATCACCTGCCATGCACATCCACTATGTTGGCCAAAGTCCTCAAAAGGAGGCTTGGTGGGAAGGAGGAAGGATGCTGCCACCAAACCAGTAGGAGAATAAAAGGCAAGGATAATTCCGGGATCTCAGGCACTTGGGTAAACCAAATTCCAATTCCCCTTCGCTGGGGAATCATGTAGTGACAAAAACATTACGCAGAGAAAAAGGAATCTTACATTTGATTCTTAGATCTGCCATACTCAGTGAAACCTTGAGCAAGTTCATTTTATTCTTTGGGCTTCCATTTCCTGCTTTGTAAAACAAGAATGCTAGACTAGATTCTCCCTTCCGGCTCTAAAAGCCTATATTCAAGAAGCAGCCTAGAGATACAATTTAAATATGCCTTCATGGGGGAAATGTTCCATATATCTGGAGAATCATACGTACTATCTCTGTGCTCCAAAGAGGAGAGGGGATCAATCTACCTAGTCTCTACAAAGTAACCCAAGGTTAATGATTATACTGGAAAGACAAGTAAATTAGGGTTTGGAGACCATAGACCTGGGTCCTCCCACTGCTCCCAAACTAGCTAAGTGATTTATGTTGACTCACTTAACCACTTTCGGCCTCAGTTGTGAAAAGAAAATGGCAAAATGCTTAGGTGATCTCTAAGGTCTTTTTCAGCTCTAAATACTAGGATTACATCTGTGGATGACTAAATGGGTACTGATTGTATATAAAGAGTATGTCTTCCAAAAACCATTTCAGCAAAGTTCTTAGAATTTCTTTCTTGCCTAGTGACCTTCTACTGGGTCTTAGGTAGTTCAACTCAGGAGTCATAGTGTTAAAAGAACAGGAGAACACAAAGAGATTATGTGGGTTGACCAAGGCTACAACCAGAGGCTAGTGGCGGAGTCAGGCCTTGAGCCTACATCAACTGACTCATAAGCCTACTGATTACATCATGGTTCTCTTCCAGATAAGAGGAATTTTGATTTCAATTACTAATGGAACAAGCAACAGGCTGTGACGCTGCAGATTCAAGTACCAGCTCCAATTCAACTACAAACCCAACATGTGATGTAGGCTAATTCTCCCATGCTCTGGACATAAGTTCCTTACCTGCACCATGAAGCCATTGCGCTAGGTGCTTTCAACACTATGTCCTATAATCTGTCAACTCTTTTCAGAGCAGATTTATTCTAAAGTTGGCTTAGAAAGGCCCCTAAATGACTCTTTGCTTTGGGATAGGGGCCATGTTACTATTTTAGAGATAGGGACACTACCCTTCACAGAGGCAGCAAAATAACACAGTGAATAGAAACCTGGGCTTGGATTCGGGAAGATCTGAGTTTAAATACAGACTCAGACACTTACTGGCTGTGTGACCCTGGACAAATCATTTAGTCTCTGCCTCAGTTTCATCAACTGAAAGCTTAAAAAGTACCTACCATCTAGGGTTGTTCTGAGGATCAAATGAAATATTTATAAAGTCCTTAGCACAGTGTCTGGCATAAAATCAGCATAAAATCTGGCATAAAATTAATAAATGCTTGTTTCATGCCTCCTTCCCTTACTTGTGAATATACTATGTCACTTGTGAATGTACTATGTATAGTGCTTATATATATATATATATATATATATATATATATATATATATATATATATATATATATACTGTTTTGTACATAGAAGATGGTTCGAAATGTTTGTTGGTTAGAGTATATGGGCATTTGATAATGCAAGTGACACTGGGTCCTTCTAACTAGGAATAACGGGTCAAATCAGGATGGAATCACAAGACCAAGAGTGCTTATAATACCAACAACTGACAACATACATTATTCTCTACTATAATCTCAGGTAGAGGACCATTAGAGGTTTATTTTCTATTGTATAGTATCCTATCATCACATTGAGATTTTCTATTCCTGTAGTTTAATGATTGTCATACTCAGAACTAGATTTTAAATACTGACATTAGCTCTTTTTAAAAAAGAATAGCAGCAGATTTTCACTTTCCTCTTCCTTGTTTTATTATTAAACTTTATAATATATTATAGACCTTCAAAAGGGCCATGTTCATTACTTTCAAAGTAAATTCTTTTTCTTGCCATCAGGATTCGAGACCCATTTTCAGCTGATGCTTACATTATAATATTTGAGATTAAAAAATAAAGAAGCCTAAAAATTCTCTGTGTTATCTGAGATCTGAAAGTCACCTCTGTCTGACATTGATAGGGAGTAGCAATTGATCACTGGACTTCTGGAATCAAAGGTATTCAAAAGGATAGTGTCAGTGATGGGAAAGTGCTATGCAGGTGTCTCTCTGACAACTGTACCATAGAACTATGAACATTAATAATAATAATAATAGTTCACATTTATGTAACTACCTTAGGTTTTCTTGAATGCTTTGCTATACATCTCTTTTGCCTCTCAGAGCAATATAGAAATGTGGGTGAAACAGTTCAAAGGGTATTATCCTCATTTGATAGAAGAGAGACTTGAACTTCAGGGGTGTAGAGCAACTTGCCAAAGGTCATATGGCACAACTGGAATTTGAACCCAGGGTCTGGGGTTTTAAGTCTATTTTTCAAATAAATTTCAAATACATGAGTCATTTATGAGGTCTTGCTTTCTGCTAATAATCTCTTGTCCTATCTTTCCCTTTGGCTCATTCTTTCGTGACTCCATTTCCCTATTCCTCCTTGTTTTCTTAGTCTATCATTCATTTCTCTAAGTTTCCTTTAATTTCTTCATGGTTTTGACTTTGTAGTTAATTCATTCTCCTTTGCACTGACCTATCACCTTCAATTCTCTTGCCTTCTTTAGTCTATAATCAAAATATTTATTAAGCACCTATGAGACACCCTTCAGTTGCTGGCAACATTTAACCCTAGGTCACCCCTTACATCAGCCTTCTCTGCTCCTACTTCAAAAATGTTAGACATTAGTGGAGGAAGTCATACAAGTCTGCAGACTAGGCCCACAAAAAATTCATGTTATGCAGAGTCAATGGTGAACTCACTATTACATATTGATCCTTTTACCCTTCTGTGAATGGTTCTTAATCATAATTCCTTCAGGGGCTATTCTAAATGTTATTTTCTTTCCTCAAGCCTCCAATGCCACCCTGGCCGCAGGAGATGATTTTTTTTTACCTCAAAATGCTTCTAAAATGCTACAACCTTCTTTTCTTTTGATCTCTGTGGAAGAGGTAGTCTTTTTCTTGAAATAATTAACCCCTCTAATTGTATTCGTTGATCCTATTCTGTCCCATCTCTCTTAGGAGCTTGTAAGCTTGTACCACTGGCCATTTGCTTTCTTTTTCTTTCACCGCTGTCTACAAATACATTGAGAGCCTTTAAAAATGAACAATCCCCCTCCAAAATACTTTCACTTGACCCTACCCAGTCCTCAAGAGTGTTCTCTATCTCTACTACCTTTCACTGTCAAGTTCCTTAAACTTGAGTTTTCTATATTCTTGACATTGACTTAATTTCCTCAGTTAATCAACAAACAACTACTAGGGATCAGGCACCATGCTAAGCACTAAATATATGATGAAAGGCAAAGACAGTCCATGCTCTAAAGGATCTCACAGTCTAGTAGAAGAGACAACACACAAACAGTTATGACCAAACAAGCTCTATGCAGGTCAAATTAAAATAACCAACAAACGATGTGGGATTCACATTTCTTTCTCCTACAATATGGCTTTTTACTCTACAATTCTACATTATTTCAAGATTATCAATAATCCCTTAGCTGTATCAACTTTTCAGTTTTGATTCTCCTTGACCATTATGCAGCTTTTGACATTTTTGACTATTCCTTTCTCCTTGATAACATTTTCCTACCTTGAATTCCATGACATTTTTTTTCCTCCTGGATTTTCCCTTAACTGTATGACCACTTATTCTTATTCTCTTGTGTCACTACTCATGTCTCTCCCCTAAACCTCTGACCTGGGTCATCTTTTCCTTCATAAAACCTCATTCTCCCAACAATACTTATCCATGAACCTTAGCAACTCTGATGGTTTCAGTCTCTACAGAGAAGACTCTAAAATCTATATATCCAACTGTTACCAAAGCACTACTAGACATCACTACATGAATAGCCATAATTATCCTGGACAGTTCAACTCGCAAATATTGTTGGTGTCCTGAAACTGACATGTCAAAGAAGAAACCATCTTCTTCCATCCTAAACTTACCTCTCCTCCAAATTTCTCCATTTTTGGTGAGGGGGCCACAAACCTTCTGGTCACCTAGGTTGGCAAACACTTTAATTCTATCCCTTATCACCTCTTGACTGGACTATTTACTGACTGCTTGTCGATTTTCTACCTTCCGTTCTATCCCATCTCCAATTGACTATCTATACAACTGACAACTTCCAGAAGCATACTTTTGACCATGGCATTCCCTCACTCTGAAATCTTCAATGATTTACTATTCCTCCATGGATACAATGCAAATTATTTACCCTGGTACTTAAAGCCCTTCACAATTGAGTTGCAGTCTGTCTTTCCAGCATCATCACACATAATCTAATCCCTTTTTACAAACTCAGTGTTCCAGCCAAAGTGAAATACTAGCTAGTCCTTGAACGAGACATTCTATTTCATGCATCCCTATATCTGGAACACACTTCCTCCTCAACCACCTCTTAGATACCTCAACTTCCTTGTAGAATCTATCCAGATGAGATACCTCTGCCATGAAGCCTTCCACGATTGCTACAATTGTTGGTGCTCTGTTCATCCTCAAATTGTCTTGTATTTATTTGGATGTATACATGTTGTAGCTTCCTGGTAGAATGTCAGCTCCTTAAGCGCAGGGGTTTTTATTATTACTGCTCCTACATCTCCAATACCCAACAACAGAGGGCCTTGCACATAACAAGCATTTAATAAACATCTGCTGGACTGATTTCATACTACAGGAGAGGGACGGAAGAGTACATTTGTGTAAGAATTCAGCTAACAATACAATTCTATCAAATTTGGGGGGAAGGGGCTGAAGTTTGGAGGTAAGGCTTGAACTTGTAGGAGGAAACTCCTGGCATGGAAATTCCCTCCATCAATACATATTGGCATCTCATCTGCACCTTGTAGTATTCTAAAGATGTCTTAGGAAGAAGTCATATGTGACTTACCCATGGTGATGCAAGATCATAGAGCTAGACCTGGAAGGAAACTCAGAGGTGACTTGGCATAATTTCTTCCTTTTACTGATGGAGGAACTGAAGTCGACAAATGAAATGTCACATAGGTAGCAGTGGAATAGCCAGTATTTGAATTCAGTTCCTGTAACTCCAAGTTTAAAGCTCTTTCTACCATACCACACTGCCTCTGAGGCTGACCTTGAACCCATGTCTTCCTTGTGCCAAGTGTAGTATGCTATCTTTCTTCGAGGGGCAAGGATATTCTCTCAATAGGAGACATTTACTCTAGGTAAAAGTGACCATTCAAAAGCAAGTTATGGTTTTTCTGGGAGTCCTGAGATCCACCTAAAGGAATGCATGAATCCTATTCATGAAAATACCCACAATGACTACGTGCTAGTATAATCTCTCAGTCTTTAAAAACAGGTGACTAGAACCAAGCCTTTATGGTAGGGAAGCACCAAGAATAGTGATGACTCTCATTCATTTATTCCAAACTCAATTTTTAAGCATTTGCTGTGCTCTCAGCCCCAACTGCATGGTGTTCAAGACGGACCAGGTTTATACCTGAATTTGGTCAAAAGTGAATACTGGCATACTCATGTTGCATAGTCAACTAAAACTATTCCAAGGCAGTGATAATATACCAGAGCTTTTCTTATTGATGGAATCCTAATAAAACTGCCCCAGTCCCGATATTCTGACTTACCTATAGGCTCCACTGAACAGCAGGCCCACTGCCCCTACCTAACCACTCACCCCCACACACACACACTCAATATCTTAACTTCTTCATATATGCCTCACTGCTCACTAGAACAACAGGTGTATCCATGAACTCTTATTTCTCACAGAAACAGCAGGTGTGTCCATGTGATGGGATCTCAGCCACTGTCTCTAGCTAGCTACTGCCCCCAGATCCTGTCCTCATATTTCCCACAGAAACAGCAGGTGTGGCCATGCACTCAACCACAACTGCATCCATCTAGTCTCAGACAGGACCAATCAGAAAGCAGCACTACCAGGATGCCCAAGCAAGATGTAGACACCGAAACAGAAATAGAAAGGACTTTCCCTAAGTAGACACCTGCACAATAATAGTAAAGAACTGACCTAGAGTGAACTTATGATGTAGAGAAGCTTATTATAACATCATTATCATATATAAATGGGTTTTTCTGTATGTACTGTGGGTCATAGCATGCATAGTTCCACTATGGTTGGGAACCCTCCCTTATTACCTAATCCCTTAACAAACACCTCCTGCTTTTTTAATATTCATAATTTCTATTCTGTACTTGCATCTTTACCCTATAAAAATCCATCTTGCTTTCTCTGAAATTGCTCATTCCTCTTGGAACTTAGCTTGTTTCATGAGAGGCATCAATCTCAATAATGCTTATACTTGGATGAAAGGTGCTCTGACTCTGAATTCTTTGAGACAGTTCCACCACACATCGCAAAACCACAACATTATGATGCCATGCTCCTAGTCTTTAGTACTCCGTGAACCAAATTGTTCTGCCTAGAAGATTACAATGTGGATATGTATGTGTGTCCTATTCCTTGGTAAATGATCCACAGAACAATTTGAAATCAATTCATTTAGATTCCACAAAGAGTTCTGTGGCTGGTGGGTGGACAATGAGTAGAAGAGAAAGGGCCATCTTCTTTGGATTTGTTTGGAGGAAAGAGATTTTAAAAACCCTTAAAATAAATAATGGTCAATACAATATATTTCCTCTAGGTAGACTGATATTAGGGACCATTCAGGGATAATATGGTAAATTGCATTCTTGGTCCACCTACTCTAGAAAAAATTAGAATTATATAAGAAAAGGTACTAAATTGTTCATGCCACCACACAACTATAAGGAAAAAAAACCTTTACTGGCTCCTTAATACCTCTAGGATCAATTTCTCTGTTTGGCCATTTAAAGCTCTCCATAATCCAACCCCTTCCAACCTTTCCATTCTACTTCCATCTTATATCCTTCCACACTTTTGAAAGTTTAGTCATGTTAATCTAGTTGTGGTCAGTAATACAAGATGAAGAGCCTCCATTCCTTTGCAATGGCTGTTTCAGATAACTGGAATACTCTTCTCCCTCACCTCCAACTCCCGGAATCTTGTTTTCCTTTACCATTTAGCTCATGTACAGCCTAATACATGAGACCTTTTCTTGTCCTCTTTACTGGTCCCATCTTTTCCAAGGTTATCTTGTATGCGTTTTCTGTTAACCTTGTATATAACCATATGTCTAGATGTTGCCTACTCAATTAGACTATAAGCTCTTTGAAGTCAAGAACCATTTCACTTTTGTCTTTGCATCCTCATCACTTAGCACCATTCTGGACACATACTAAGCACTTAATAAATAGCTGACTGATATCATTTGACCCACTGACTCCACTACTTGTTTTCAACACCAAAGGGGTCAGTGATAGAAAGGTCCCAAATGTGTCAAAATATTCACAGTAGTACTGTTTGTAGTAGCAGAAATCTAGAAATAAATTATATGCCCAAAGATTTGGAAATAACTGAGCAAATTATGAAATGTAAATGGAATGGAATATCATAAGGAATAATGATTATGTAAAAAAATCTGAGAAATATTAGGTGGCAGTATGAATGCTAAGTTTGGAGTCAGAGGACCTGGGTTTGAAACCGGACCCTATTGCTTACTACCTGGGTCTCAGTTTCCTAATATATGAAATGAAAAGGGTGGACTTGATGATCTTTCAGGTTCTTTCATGCTCTAAACCTGCGATCCTATGACTCTTTGATGATGCTGGTGCCATATACATTCTATTAAAAAAAAAAAGGAACACCACATGTTCCCTAAGTTCACGTCCTGACAAATTATTTTTCTGATATATTTTCTTAAATGGAAAGATTCTAAGGAATATTTTTATTGGTAAATAAAATGTATCAATTTTTAATGTATGTTATATTTTTTACAGCACTCTCCACCCTGTCAATCAATGTTCACTCACATGGCACCCAGAGATAAGCTCAAAGCCTATAGGGTTCTGGTTTATCCAAGCATAGCCACGCTTTTGAAATTGAGCATTTGCAATAATTGGCTAAGGTGATCACCAGCACCTAAATCTTGGGTTCTGACTCTTATTGCCAATGAACAGACCTTGTTACCAGTTTACAGATGGTGAGGGACTAAAAAAAGTTCCCTTTCTAAGAGGAGCAGCCAGAAATATGCTGGTGCCAAGCATTTCCATAAGTCAGTCATTGGTGAGACATCTTTTCTTAGAATCACATTGGTGCCTCACTGTAAAATATTGACTTTGTAGTCCCTGCCGTGAAATAATTATCAAGAATTAGACAATTTAAGATGCATTTATTAAGCAACTGTTATGTCCCAGACAGCATGGAAATGATGAAAGTCATTATAGATACAGAACAAATGAATGGAAATTGGCTCTGTCCTCAAGATGTTTATATTCCACTTGCTGCTTTGTTCCTTCCAAGACTTATGGACAAAGCTCCAGATAATAGTGTCAGAAAATTGGCTCTTCTCTGTTAATTCTTACTCTAGTTGTGTGAGCTACTGGGTTCTCTGAATTATACTCTCAGTAGTCTAGCTGGACTAAAATTGGATAGGTGCTCTTCAGTGGTTACCATTTCCCCAAAAGCTTCACTGGCTGCCCTCAATGAAATGACTAGGTTGGATTGAGCTTCTTTTGCTATCCATAAGCAGACATAAATCAACAGGAAACCCATTAGGAATTCATACTGCCTGGAGGTCATAGAAAAACAAGTCCTGTCTCCCTTGGACCAATGCAAAGGGTCCAGAAGGAAATACAAAGAAACACACACACACACACGCATACAGACACACACACACACACACACACACAAAATTATAGTATAGCTTACTATAGTAAACCCATTAGTGCCATTATAGGGACATAAGGAATAATCTTTCAGCTCTCACAGGTTTTATGTATACCATTAAACAAAGAAAAATAAAACATTTATCTCAGTTGTATATGGTCTATATTTGATTCCACAATGATGGGGCTGAAATTTGAGAAAAAAGGGCAGAAGATCCTAAGAATTACACTATGCAATATATTTATAAATATATATTCAATGATAGGTACTTTAAGTATAAGATCTTCATTCAATGAAAAATTAATTTACATACTATTAGAAGACCTAAACTATTAATAATGAATGAAACCAGAAGACAAAAGGAGATTGCAGTTGAATGGAAAGATGGTTCACAGATTCTTCTTGGAGAGGCAAACAAAAGTATTAGCAGAGTTAGCTTTATCCTGTACTTAAAGGAAAAAAGAAATACCATTTTATGAAGCATTTGGAGAGCTAACAATGAGCATTAACACATAGACAACCATGAAGATAATTACAGGTTATGCACCAATACCTTTTATGGAGAATAAAGGTATGATGGAATGCTATGAAAATTGGACAAGATCTACATACCTCCTCAGCAACCCATGTATCCGGAGCCTCTCTCACTCTGAATACGGAAGGTGGAAGGTATATATCAGAGCTCCCCTTCCAGATCCTTCACTTAAGAAGGGGAACCAAGATAGTCATCTAATAATTTCCCCTTTCAGCTTCAGGATTTGATTTTGCCTCAACATCAAGTACCCTTTCCCTTACCCTACCCTTTCAACTTCTGTTTCTGTGTATCTTCCCCCTGTTTAGCACAGATTGGCTGACTGCCTGATCCTCCAAAGCAAGTCAGCATAGAGTCAGTGACTTCAGTACAATAGTAAACAAAGGGAAATATTACAAAAGTATATCGGAAAATATGGATCATTGTTAAGAAACATAAGAGACCAGAGGCTTGTAGACAACACAGAAGTCTCATGCATATAACATACATCTATATCTGTAGATGTATAGATGTATGTGTGTACACAGACACATACTAACAAGGTAGTCTGTAAGTGCTAGTCATGGCAAGTAAGGAACATCATTTTCAAAAGTGAGATTGACTTTCTTAATAGTCAAGAAACAACTGGTTACTCAATATGAGAGTTATCTCACAAACTGCTATCTTGTGAAAAGTCAGACTATCGACTTGTTAGGTTAAAATCAACAAGAAATTAGAATGGTAAAGAAGAGAAGGCAATGTGAAGAACAGCAGCAGCTTCAAACTGACAAGCGAGAATTAGTGGAAAATGGAAAAAGGGGGCAGATATCGGCCTTGATAATCCCCTATTAAAACCTCACCAGAGCAAAGGTGGTCACCAAAACATGGAGAAAAAAGCTCAGAAACCACCACAGCCAGCAAACACGTGGTTCCTTTCCAAGGACAGAGGTACAGCAAATAAGAGTAATAGCCGTTTATAATACAAACTCATTTATATAGTATCATGGAAAAGAGTGGTAGATTATAAACAAATGTGATCATCATGAAACAGTAAAACTAGTGGAAATGAAAAGTAGATTATAGAAAGCAGGGCGTGAAAATGCACTAAGCTACCCTGTCTTGACAACATTCATCCCTTTAGATAGTAAGGCTCTTCTTTCTAAATGACATTGTTCTGAATGCATCAAGCTTCAGAACAATTACAGGGCCATCTGTGGGAACCATAGCCACTCAAAAGAGATTGGCACAGCAGTCTCTATAAAAAGACTAAATGAGTGAAAAGTGCCCACTGTCAACGTGTTTTTGCAGTCATTCCACTGAATGGTACGACATATGATATACATGATGATATACCACAATGATATCTACAACAAACTCTATAGGTGGACAGTGAGTTGGACCCAGGGTGGAAGAGGAGACAGCGAATGGGGGTGGACAATATTCGGAGAACCTGCACAGTGGTTTCAATGTTTCCAAATTTTTCCCAGTGCCAAAGCCCTGACCCCCCCCCCCCTTTAAACAGAGATGTTTTCCCATTGGTGCTGAATGCTTATAGATCTTGGAACTCCATAAATGTATGCACAATTGAAGTTATGGTTGACCCAAAAGACAATGGTAAGATGAATAGTAGGTACAAGTAGGCTGTAGCATACCTCCAATGGCTATCTACGTATGAAAAAAATGGTGTAAGGGAGATGATCATTGAGGAAAGGCATGATTAGAAACCTTGATTTCATCTAGCAAGAGTGAAGAATAATAGACATAGAATGTAAATGCTATGCTGGTACCCCTACAATATGAGAAGACCTAGATGAAGGCCTCCATCTTGTTGGGTAGATCAGATCTATGGGAAAACATGAGCAAGAATCAAAGAGGATGAGAAGACAAAGATGGTTTGTGAAGGAACATCATATTGATGAATTCAGAAATCCACAGAAATTTGAAAATATTTGGGCTCCCAAAAAGAGAAATGGAGAACATGGAGAAACCTCTGTGTAATAGCACCCCGGTGAAGCTGGGGAAGGAGCCCATGAGAATCACTGAACCCAGGAAACTCTGAGGACCAGCTAATTTACAGTGTAGCTGCTTTGGCGGAGGGTCGGTGGTTAGTCTATGGGCATAGCTACAATGGTAATATATTTCTCATGGACAATTCACCACAGCTAGATCACTGAGCCGTGGGACTTCTTTACTGTGGAGCAACAGACCCTAACTATCCAAGGGGTAGCTGTGAATACCCTGAAGTGAGAATAAAATTTGGGTAGTGGGCAAAGTGATTCTTCAGTACCTTCCCACCTTCCTTTTCAGAAACATCAAACAAAAATAGTAACTAACATAAACAAACTTTGAGTTTGCAAAGTGTTTTCCTTACCGTATTATGAGCAATGTAATATAAATGTTATGGCTGTCATTTTATCAAAACTGGAGCTCAGGAAGAAAATGTCACTTCTTTAAGTGCAAACACCAATGTCAGTATTGTATCTTGAACCCTGGCCTCCCCCAGCTCCAAGTCCAGGATTCTATCCCCTCTAAGATATTAAGATCATAGACATAATTTTAGAAGAGTCCAAAAGTGCATTGGGTCCAGCTCTCTTACTTTACAGATGAAGAAACTGATGCATGGCATAATTAATGTACTTGCCTAAGGTGACAAAAGTAAGCTTCTGAGGTGGTATTTGAACTGAGATCTTTCTGTCTCCAAATCCAGGGTATGATATATCCCTCTCTGCAGCCTTCTAGAAATGCTGAATGCTAGAGATGGAAAAAGACCTTTGGGATCATTTAATCCAACTTTTTCAATGGACACACACAAGAAACTGAGCCGAAGGTAAATGAAGGGGCTTGTATTTGGTCATATAACTATTAAGCGGTAAAGCTGGTACTTGAATTTCAGTTTTCTGATTCTAATTTCAACTCTCTTTTCACTATACCATAATGCTTCTTTGTTCTTTAGCTACCCAGGTAACCCTTCTCCTCTCTCCCAAATTAATTACCTCAACCATGTCTGCCTTTCCCAGGAGTGTCCTGTGCTCTAGATTTCTCTTCTTTTCCATGTGTTACCCTTCTCTGGATATTTACATTTTAATAGAATATTTCTGAAAAGTCTAATTCAAAAGAATGAATCTCTAATGTTGGGATTTTGAGTACATTCACAATACAAAGGATGAGGTATTTGTGGAGACAGGAGTCTCCCATTGAGTTCTCACATCATTGCCACACAGAGAAATGCCAAGTGCCCCCTATGCTCTTCTAGGCCATACCTGCCCCTACCATGCTGTCTTGAGATGGAAAAACTTAGTATTCAAATATGTTCTGTAATGAATACTATTAGTAGAGAGCTTTAAGTATTTTGCAAACTCCCTCTAGGCCTCCGACATGTTAGATTTTCTCTTATGGTTCTGTTCTATCTTTTTAATGCGTTGGTATTCTAAGTTTCCAGGAAGCCAGTTATTTCTCTTTCCTGAATTAATTTATCCCAGATTAAAGTCTCATCTTGAATATGGAATACCATCTAGGGTCACATTATATTTCCAGCATGGGAACACTAAATTTAGGCAAAGGCAGAACCTGATATTCTTTGTCCTATTTATTCACATTAGAATATTCTTTCTGCTCCCTTATAGAACTTAGTAAGAAGTATGTATCATTTCATCTCCCTGCTTGAATATCAATACCACTGAAATTATGGTCCATTTGTGGAAGCTGCTTTATAATTCAGAAATTCTAGCATCTTAAAAAGATGGTGAAGAAAAAGAATGGTTCATCAGAGAATGGTAAATCAGGACAAGGTTATGATGGAGCAAGGCCTAAACTAGGGCAGAGGGACCGGGGTTTTGCCCCAGGGTGCCAAATTTACAGGGCAGTGACAGCATGGTGCAGTACTTCAGTAATGTATAAGTGACAGAACTTAGCACATAGTTGGTAAGAATGATTGGTTTAAAAAGGACACTATGAGATGGTAGCTTGAGGTGTACTCCTCCTCTACCCCATCCTTCTACTCTACCCCATGTAGTAGCCTCCCCAACAGCAGTCTTCTGTTGGTGTCCTAGGGTTCCTAGCATTCCTTTTCCCCCACAATGGAAACCCATTTTGTGCCACTTTCCCAGGGCACAAAAATCCCACTTAGGCAGCTGGTGGCACAAAGGACCGATGCTAGGTCTGGACTCAGGAAAATCTGAGTTGAAATCCTCAGATGTTTACTATCTGCATGATCCTAGGCAAGTCATTTAACCTCTGTTTGCCTCAGTTTCCTTGTCTCTAAAATGAGAATAATAATATCTCCTACCTCTCAGGGTTGTTGTGAGGATCAAATGAGATAATATTTGTAAAAAAAAATGCTTAGCACAGTGTCTTGCAGGCAGTAGGCACTATACAAATGCTTATTTCCCTTCTCTCCTTTTATTAGTCAAGTAAAGGGTGTCCCCAAAGTCTTAGTGCATTCCCCTCTACTTTAATAGCTCAAAACTGCACTAAGACTTTTGGGACAAACTAAATATCAAAATTAATTTTCTAAATTTCTTTTCCTTTCTAAACTTGATTTCAAATTTTCATTTAAGGCATAGGTAAAAGAGAGTTGTGAAATGAACAGAAGGGGGGTGAATTGGAAGCAACAAATTCAGATGACTTTTTCCCCCAGGAGTTTGGCTGTGAAAGTAGGGATAGATATATTACTACAGAAAATGGAATATATAGGATTCTTGTTTGTTTGCCTTAGCCTGTGATTTTATCCATCTTTAGAGCTCTAAGTAAGAAAACACTTTTAAAGAGGTGCCTGGGGCACCTAAAAGTTAATTAATTTACCCAGGTTTGTGATGCTAGTCTATATAAGAAATGGCCCTTAAACATAGGCCAGGGCTGGGGAATCTACAGCCTTGAGGTCCCATGTGGCCCTCTAGGTCCTCAGGTGTGGCCCTTAGACTGAATCAAAACTTCACAGAATAAATCTCCTTAATAAAAAGATTTGTTCTGTAAAACTTGGACTCAATCAAATGGCTGTACCCAAAGACCTAGAGGGCCACATGGGACCTGGAGACCACAGAGTCCCCACCCTTGATCTAGGTCATCATGACTCCCAGGGGGGCCTTCTAGCCACTAGACCAAAGTACATTTCTAAGTTTGGTGTCTTTAACACATGAAAATGACTACAGGTTTTTTCATCCACACCCAGCTATATGGCAACATGCCTTCATGACCATTCTTTTGGATATCAGTTCTCACTGTGAGAGATGAAAGTGTGGGAGACTGGGCTGAGTCAGGACTGATCCAGAGTACTAAATGCTTAACTTTTAAAAAATGGCTTGCTTTTCATTTTTTCTTTCCTGAAAAACATAATGAATTTTAAAGTCTAGTTATTTGAGTCTGGCTTACAGATAAATAGGCATTTACTATAAAAAGATATTATATATAGAGATCTATGTTTGTGTTTATATATTTATGTACATATTATATTATACACATATATATGTATAATATATGCATTCTGTGTGTATGTAAGTATATACATATATATTCATTCATTCTATTACACATAAAACATTGATTAAGTGTTTACTATGTTCCAGATGCTATACCAGGACCTGTGGGAAGGGGAGATACATATATAAATAATAAATCTGGTAGAATAGTGTTTGGGATTATAAATAAAGTAATTTCCCAAAATTTCCCCAAGAGGACTAAGCTAGAGGCTGGTAGACCTGTCAACCTCGATAACAGTTTGAATTGGATCAAGTCACTGGACTTTTGGGTCCCTGCATCTGAATCTGCAAAATGAAAGGGTGGAATAGGTTAATCTCTAAACTGTGTTCTACCTTGAACAGTCTATGAAGCAGACTTCTCCCCGTTTGTCTGCTTTCATGTTTGTTGTTTTCCTTTGCAAATGCATACTAATGACTACTGAGCCACTTAAGGGGGACAGGGTGGATTATGCAGCGTTCCAAGTGTAATGAAGTGGTATGGGATGGCAATGTTCAGGACTCAAGCCCCTAGGATTAAATTTAATTTGGACTCCTCAGAGACCCTCCCCAGCCCTCCAGCACTGCATTCTGCTGTGGTAGGAGGACTAAGCTGGGATGTTTTTGTTCTCTAGCAACACTCTCTAATAGCACACCAGTTCCTGCTTGTTTGAGATGACTGACTTAAGCTTTTGCCATCAACTATAGGATTTCTACAAGGCATGTGGCAATTAAGGAGTCAGATAAGATACTCCTGGGGACCCTGCACATCTAGGTTGACCTGTCTTGCTCATAGACTGATCCCAGGGGTACAAAATGCCACAGAGCAATGGAGTTATAAGTAATGAACAGGCAGAGGGGGCATTCTCCTAAGCAGGTATTCCCTTCCTGGATTATATACAAACAGGGGTATGCCTTCTCATAAAGATTAAGGACTGATTAAATGGCATGTTCTGGGCAGTTGTGGAGTAAAAACTGAGAAACTGTGGACTATTCAACTCTAGGCCCAACTGGGTTCTTGGAAGGAAGAATACCAGGGGTAGTTTCTGTTTTTGTCACTGATTGGTCATTTAATGTCTCAGATCTGGAAGTTCTGCACTGGGATTATCAAAGAGATGAAGAGGACCATAGAAATCATCCAATTCAGGGGTTCTTCAAAAGATGTCTATGAATATTTTAAAAAATATATATTTTAAAACTATTTCAATATATTTAGTTTTTTTGTAATGCCATATATTTTATTTTATTCACTTAAAAACACTTTGAGAAAGAATCCACAGATTTCACCAGATTATCAAAGCTGTACATGACTCACAAAAAAGGTTAGAAATTCTTGAGCTCACCCCCCCCCTTTTAAGGATGAAGAAACTGAGGCCCAGAGAGGTGGCATTGTCCAAGGTCACATGAATAATAAGTGACATAATGCCATTCCAGTACTGTTTCCATTATACCATATTGCCTCAGAATTTCCTAGCAGAGAAGGCTGTCAGAACAGGTTTCACTGAAGGGAGTTCATGAAAATCTCTTTTAAATGTTACATAGGGGAGATCTTCAATGGTCCATTGAAGGTTTAGGTGTGACCTTTGGGAAGATTAGTTAACAGTTCTTTTCAGACCTCAGCCTTTTAATTCTATGATAAAAGAGACAGGAAAATGATTATTGTGAAAATTTAAGGATCAGGCAAAAGCACCAGTTGTGGTCTGAAGTCTAATCTTCTTCAGAATCCTGAATATTTGGATAAGAAGGGAGGTGGCTGACACAATGACAACTTCCTAGAAGTTTCACTAATGAAAAGCAACATGATCCCTGGGGGAAGAGTCAGAGGATCTGGTTTGAATCTTGTCACTGCTACTTCCTGTGTGATCATGCACAAGTCACTTCAAACCTTTGGGCTTCAGTTTCTAATCTGTACACTGAGGGGCTTGGACTAGATGATTTTAAAGTTTCTATCAAGCTCTTAATCCTGTGAGTCTATGTAGTGAATTTATTGGCTTAAACTGTCCTTGCTCAGGAAGGAATCAGATGGTTTGTATAGGGGACAGAACAGTTAGGAATGTCTCTTCCTCCCACTTAGAAGTAGAAGCTCAGACCCGAAGACTTCAATCTCAGAGTTCCTTAGAAAGAGGAAAGTAGGACTATCATGGCACCTCTTTGGTTTTCTTCTGTGTTTGCTGGCCGCTCTGCTCCTCTGTAACAGTCATACCTTGGGAATAGCCAGGCGGGCAGGCAGGGGGAAATTAGCTAACTATCTTCCAAAACTACACAGAGGAGGCAGTAGGGGTAGTGTAGGGTTCAACAGCCACCATACACTGACTGGATGTGGACAGAGAATCCAGTAAGGGGTGGGAGGAGGGGATTATTCCTTCTCTCCTCTGGAGATATCCAAAGGAAGTCAAGTCTTTGGCTGATGACACAACCAGAGAAACTCAATATCTGAAGAGATCTGGGATCTAGTCTAACTCATTTCTGAATAAGGGGACCAGAGGGGTGGCATGGTTCAGTCTCATAGAATATCTAGTCAACTCCATTCCTGAATAAAGTGGTCAGAGAAGTGCTATGATTTGACTGAGTTCACATAACCAGCAAGTAGGAGAGCTTGGACCTGAACCCAGATCTTGAGCCATCTGACTCCAATGCTCTTTGTTTTTTGTTCCTCCATTAGGATGGAACTCCTTGAGAATAGAGATTGTTACTGGGGATTCTCAGTTCTCATGTCCTCAGCAGTTGGTATAGTGACTGACACGTGGTAGGCTCTTAATAAATGCTTGTGGGGGCAGCTTAAGTGGTGCAGTGAGTAGAGCACCGGCCTTGGAATCAGGAGGACCTGAGTTCAAATGTGGCCTCAGACACTTAACACACTTAGTAGCTGTGTGACCTTGGCCAAGTCACTTAACCCCAATTGCCCTGCCCTTCCTTCTCCAAAAAAAAATGCTTGTGAACTGACAGATTTTAACTACCTCACATTATGCTTTCTTCCATCAGTGACATAACTTTGTGGTAAATACAAAACTGCACCAAACCGAAAAACTTCATTACCATGGATAACAACAACAAAAAAAAAAATAGAAAAGCCCACAGGCATCCAAAAAAGGTGGCTCCTTACTGTACAGGCATACCACTAAGGAGTAAATGAAATAATGTCAAACAGGATTGAGAATAAGAACTATATAGTAGTCTTGGGACAAAGGTGGGAAAATGAGTTAGGTCACAAAACCACAGCTATAAAATCTCAATATTGAAAGGGAATTCATAGATCATCTACTCCAACCCACACCTAAATCAGAATGCACTTTGGAGGATCTCTAAGCAGACAAGTAGTTGATTTGTTGAATTTGAAGTGCACTAAAATGTTAATTTCTTTTTTCATAGAAAAGATCATCTAGCCATGCTTCCTTTAAGACTGGCTGCATCTACTAAGCCAAACTGCTTTTCTAATAATGATAATTCCACCTTTGTCCCAAGACTACTATATAGTTCTTATTCTCAATCCTGTTTGACATTATTTCTCCTACTCCTTAATGGTATGCCTGTGCAGTAAGAAGCAACCTTTTTTGGATGCCTGTGGGCTTTTCTATTTTTTTTTTTTGGTGTCCATGGCAAAGAAGTTTTTTGGTTTGGTGTAGTTTTGTGTTTACCACACTGATGGAAGAAAGCATAATGATATTATGATAACTGTTTTTATTATTATTAATGATACTTATGATGATGAAGAGGATGATAAAAATCCTTAAAATGGCAACATGTTTTATAATTTTCAAACATAATTTGAGTTATACAATAGCTCTCTAGTGGCAGGACCTCACACTGTATATGACATACAAAATGTAATTAATAATAATAACTCCTACTTTAATAGCACTTTAAGGGTGGTGAAGCCTTTTCCTTCCACCAATCCTGTGAAGTATTTCAAATATTATCATATCTGTTTTAAGAAATTTATGGTACCCTGGGTCTTCAGTCCCAATTCTTGACCCAAGGGAAAGAATTCTATCCACTTTCCCCTTCAGCCAATCCTCTCTGGAACGTCAGCCTAAAACATGCGCACTGCAAGACAGCTGTCAGGCTGCCAAATCTATCCCTTCTTTAAGCTCGGGTAAATGCAAAATGTGGAACACAGTTAACAACATGCCTGAACAGAACATCAAATCAGAACAGAACTGAGCTCCCGAATGCACCAATTGCCCCCAAGGGTCAAACCTACCTACTCAGTCTTCCTTTGATACCATCTAGCCACAAAGACCTTTAGCATCGAATACCAAACAAGATCCGACCCCCATCAAGATTCTACTATAGTCTCATCTCCAACTGAGACTCAGCAGATGCCTGGCAGATGAGTTATCAAAGGCATCGACAACTCCTCCCTATTTTTGCCACCTATCGAATAGTTTTTCTAATCTGCTTTTCCCACATTTCCTTTCATTATTCTCCCTCACTGCTCCTCCTCCACTAGGATCATCTCTTCTGAGGTTCCGGCTTTGCTTTTGACATTTTTTTGTCTTCTCTTTTGTAGCTAGAGTGTCTTGCATTCTACACTCAGAAACTCTATATATGGAAAATAGCACCCTCTTTCAATATGTCCAGAAAGCATATACAAATAGTGAAGAAAAGTTCTGAACGTCTAGTCATGGCTCTGCCATGATTAAGTGCTGTGTCCAGCTCTGGCCTACATAATAATTTAAGAAAGACACAGAGGACTTGTGTATTATTCCCAAGCCATAAACACAAAGGAATGGAAAGGAAGACCTTTCCAGCAGAAAGGGCAAGGGTACCGTTTGGTAATAATGGCACCTGTGAGCTTTCTTTCATTTGGAAACATCTGCTCTTTGGGAAACTTGCAAATCAATCCCTGAGTGTCCTTAAAATGATGTCACCTCCAGCCCAGATTTCTTCTGTGCATTATTTGATCAGGTCTGTCTCTTCTTTATAGCTTTCTCTTATTAAGCGTCTAGTGATTATTACTAAATAACATTATCACTAAATAATAACAGCTCTTGCTTTTGGATAGTTTTTTTAAATCATACTCAGGAAAGGTTCTTTTATTCCTACATTATATCCGCCTCCTTCTCAAACTACCCGGTATTTAATTATTTTGTATCCCCTTCCTTCTCAAACCATTTTTAATCTATTGGCAGCTAGGTGCTACAGTAGACAGAATGTTAGATTTGGATTCAGGGAAGGCTAATTTCAACTCTTGTATCAGATACTTACTAGCTCTGTGATCCCGGGAAGTTATTTCATCTCTCAATTTGTTTCCTGAGCTACAAAATAAGAAATACAAGACCCAATTTGTGGGGTTGATGTGAAGACCAAATAAGAAAACACTTGTAAGGTATTTTGCAAATCTTGAAGCACTATATGAATGTCAATTATTGTAGTATTTATATTTATTCTGCTTATACCTATATATTTCCTTATTGTTTCCCCCATTTGTAAGCTCCTTAAGAGTAGGGATTGTTTCATTGGCTGTACTTGTATCCCCAGTACCTATTACAGTACCTGGCAAATAGTAGGTGTTCAACGATTAAGTGCCACTTTAAATTCCTTATATAGCACAATGGTTATTGAGTTGTAGATTCCAAATGCAGAGGTTCTACTGGCATTAGGGACAGGAAAAGATCACTACAGAAATTTTGAACACCTTTTCCACTTTAAATTTTTTTCAATCCTCCTTGCAGATCTATTTTTAAAATACTTGGGGATGACCTAGCTTTGTTGAGTCTCAAACCAGTCTTTTCTGCAGTCTTATTTTCCCTCCTCCTCATCTTCCTAGTCCTCCTCCTCCTTCTCCTTCTCCTTCTCCTTCTCCTTCTCCTTTTTCTCTTTCTTCTTCTTCTTCTTCTTCTTCTTCTTCTTCTTCTTTACTATTTTGTGAAGTGGTACCATTTACAATTTTCCATCCTCTTAGTGAATGTTCTTCTAAAATATAGTCCCCAAATTGGACAGAATACTCTTTTTCCTGTTCTTTCTCTTTGGCTAATAAATTCCATGCATTTACTACAAACTCAAGAACATATGCCTTGAAATGTCTCCTTCAAAGAACTTCTTCTACCCATCCATAATTCAAGAAATCAGAATATTCTAGAATTTAGGGAACAAGACTGTTCTGACCATATCTTATACCCTTTATAATAATGTGGAGGCAATTTATCATAGTTGAAAGAACCTAAAACTTGGATTCAAGAGAAACCCAAGTGCAAATCCTACCATAGAATTTACTAGCTGTGTGACTATGGGTGAGTCAGGCACACGTTTATAAGTTCCTTTGGCCATATGTGTTCCCTACTTGTGTGTCTCACTATATTTGTACTCTGTAAATAACCACTTTTCCCACCAATGCTGTGTATTTATGAGGAGAATGTTTTGCAGCTAGTTTTTACTATTTCTTCTTTGTAAATGTCTTTACTAAAAACTAACTGTATCTATTGGCTGATTGTTAATGGGAAGCACACCAGTGAGTACTTGTAAACTATACCTTTAAAAGTGGGTAACTCTTCAGAGTACCTCCTTGGTTCTCAAGGTAGCAACATTGTGATGGGGATTGAACCAGCAAGTATAAATGAAAGTTAGGTAAGGAGCCTGGAAGGGTTGCTACACAGTACGTATTGACAGTCTTGTGCTAAGTGTAAAATAGAGTCTCTGCCTTCAAAGAGCTTATAACCTATTTGAGGAGTCATGGCTAAGGAATGTTAAATGTAAAAGAGCAACAGATACAATTAAATGTCAAATTATGTGGTATGAGACAAAAGTATTGGAGAAATTCAGAGAAAAGGGAGTTTTGCTTTTGACGTTTTTTGTCTTCTATTTTGTGGCTAGAGTGTCTTGCATTCTACACTCAGAAACTATATATATGGAAAACAGCACCCTCTTTCAATATGTCCAGAAAGCATATCCAAATAGTGAAGAAAAGTTCGGAACCATCTAGTTGTGTTGTAACACAACAAAAAAAATTTTTTAAAGGCTTCATAAAGTCAGCAGGACTTGATCTGTACCTTGATGAATAGGTAGGGCTTAGATAAATGAGGGACATACATGGGGAAAAAGAAGAAAAGCCTTAGGAGAAGGATCACAATAGTGGTCTTCAAATATTTGATGGATGAGAGTGATTAAATTTAGGCTCATAGTACTATACACACAAATGTGTCTATTTTTGTATATGTATACACTTATGTCTATATATGCATACATATATAAGTATATATAGGTATATGTGCATATGTATATACACAACCCCATATGTATATACACATACATACATATATATATATACATATATATATATATGTACACAGTATGTTTTCGTGTAGTTGGAAGTGACCTTAGAGGTCATCTAGACCAAACCCTTCATTTTACACATTAGGAAACTGAGACCCAGAGCAACTAAGTGACTCATTCATTTTACTTGGGCCACAAAGGGAAGAGCTAGGAACCAGAAGTTGCAAATTTGCAAATTAAAGCTTGATGTCAGAAGAAATTTCCTAACAATGAGAACATCTGAAAGGAGAATAGAACACCTTAGAAACTATGGGTTTCTCTTCAGTGGAGGTCCTTAAAGCAAAATCTGGGTGATCACATGTCCAGTATGGTGCAAAAGGGATTTATTTTCCGGTATGGTTAGACAAGATGACCCCTGGCATCCCTACCAATTTGGAGATTCCATGACAAAGGTCATTCCAGATGGGGGAACAATATGAGAAAAAGCAATGAGGTGACAATGGGCATGATAGACTCATGAGATGGGATAGATTCTAATTTGTCTGTGTTGGGGCTTATCAAAAGATGGTAGGATGGATTCAATTACTTCTCAAGGTCTTCTTCCTTCCCAAGACTCTATGATGATGTACAAATCACAATAAAAAGAAGCTATACCATGGTATAATGGAAAATACCCATTTCCATGATAAGGCCTCTTGACTGTTGTATTATTCAGAAGGTCTACTCACAGAGACTAAACAGTAGAGAGAATAATAAAAACTGAATCTGAATTTCTTCCCAAGGGAGCATAAGCTTTCAAAAGGCTACTAGACAAATCCTGGGGGACAATGGAAAAATTATGAGATAATACTGACATCTCTGTCCTTGTTTCAACAACAGTTAGGATTTGTAGCCAACAGCCTTTACCTTAGGATGAGAATTCCATCTACCCTGCCAACCAGGACTGCTATTCTTTTTGATGAAGTGACTTCCCAGAGTTTCACCAGGAATTCAATTATAACATTGGAAAAGGAGCTTTTATTCTGCTGGAAGAGACAAGAAATGTAAGGTAGCAGGCACCAATCAAGCATCCACCTCACCAAGCTGTGAGGAGCAAATGAAATAATAGTTGTGAAGCCCTTAGTAGAGTGAATAGCACAAAACAGGTGCTTAATAAATACTTTTTGCCTTCTACTTTCCAATAAAGGGCATTTTCGTTTGGGAAATTTCAAGGACAGAGAGTAAAGCCATAGTGGGTTGACTCACACTTTCCAGAAGCAATGAAAATATTAATTTAATTACTGTTCCTGGAGGTGGGGAAGGCAAATGACATGAATACCAGCCACATTGCAAGAAGATGGCCAAGACAGACAGTTGGGATGAAAAGCATGGTCTGGCCTAAGTTGCCTGCATGTCTAGACTAATGACTTCTATTTATTCTTTCATTTCTTTTGCTGTGCACCCTGGACTTCAGATCCCCTACTACTTATCAGGATTGTAAGTTCCTGGCTTCCTGGCCCATGGCATTGATGCCCATCATTAACACAATTCCTGCCCCATATCATTATGTAGCAGCTCCCTACTCAAAAGAGGATGAATTAAAAGAACTGCCTGCAATAGTGATTTAACAATCCTCTTGTGACTGCCACTGCAGTCTTTCTCAGAATGATGAATATGAGACTAAAAGATGGGACAGAGTCGGAACTGGGGATAGGTAAAGTCAGAGTAGCCCAGAGTACAACACGTAGTGGAACATAAAGGAGGGCGATTTTTTATATTACCTTTTATAAAGAAATTTTATGTCATAAAATCATGGTAGAGAGATTATTAGTATCAAGTGTGTCATAAAAATGGAGAACCATTACACTCACCAAAGGTGTTTGCCTGTGCAAAGATGAATATCTTCTGCAAATTCCAAAAAGAATAAAGAGTTAACAAAGATAAAAAGGTTGTCATGATATTCCTTGTTTGTCTATGATATGGGGGCAGTTCTATCAAGCCCCATAATACTAAAGAGAATTCTCAATAAGATATATAGCCAATTAGAAGAGACATGTTTAGCAATTCACCCAGGGAAAACCAAGTGGATGAAATAATTACATACAGTTGTATGGGCAGCTCGATGAATTATTCAATCGATATGTAGATCATCAATAGTCAGGCTGATAATAAGCTAGGCCTATAGTTGAATTGGAGGATTTTTTTTTATTCCTGCCAGAAAAGTCCATTTTTTCCTACACTATTTTGTAAGCCATGTTCTCTAGATATAAACCTTAAAACAAAATTATCTCTGAAGACTCAAAATTATGAATAGTATGAAAAAATAAGTTCATATAGGTTACAGCATATTACCAAAAATGAATTACAAACAAGAAATGTCTTAAGGGACATCACCATAGATGCATAGCGCCAGAAAAAGAAGTGGAGCACTGATACATTATAAGGGAAAATAACTGATGAACACCAGAAAAGACACAAAATATTAAAAACCTAGAGGAGGGTCTCCCAAACATTGCATCGATTCTCTACAGATTGCCTTTAAGATGATATGAATAAGAACAGCACTGGAAGAGAAGTTATGAAATAACTGTAAATTAGACTTATGGAAAGAATCTTTAAGTCAGAGAGATCACAGATACATTGAAATAATTATGACATGCAGGTATTTACTTTAGTGGTTAAAATACTTTCTTGGGTAATTTAAGCCACACATTTTACTGTGACAAAAGGTTCAAGTTCTGTGATGATGGTGGCAGGGAGGATTGTCACCATTTTTAAAGCTAGCTTAGGGAACAAAATGCTTTGTCCTGACAAATAACATGGGATGATGGAAAGTGCGTTAAATTTGGAAGCAAAAGACAGAAACGAGTTTATATCCTTCCACTGTATTTACTATCTGTTTGACTTTGGGCAAGTTACAACTTCCCTAGAAAGTGATTTCATTTATGAAGTGAATGGTGTGACCAAGATAGTTGCTAAGGTACCTCCCACCTTTAAATTCCACAAACTGGTCATGGTTTGGGCTTACTTGATCTTTCAATGAACAAGCATGTATGAAATATGTGCTACCATCAGGTCCTGTTCTAGACCGTGGGGATATAAAAATAAATGCAAAATGAAAATAGTCTCTGCCCTCAAGGAACTTACATTCTATTAGATTACTAAGGGCTTATATGTTTACCTTTGCACTACAATCTCCCTCAGGAGACAATGGTCAATAGGTTATGCAGTGGATAGAACCTTGGACCTGGAGTTAGGAGGACATGAGTTCAAATCTGGCCTAAAACATTTACTAGCTGTGTGACTCTGGGCAAGTCACTTAACCCTGTTTGCTTCAGTTCCTTATCTATAAAATGAGCTGGAGAAGAAAATGGCAAACGACTCCAGAATCTGTCAAGAAAATCCCAAATGGGTCAGGGAGAGTCATACATAACTGAAACGACTCAACAACAACAGGAGACAATAAGAGAGGAAAGCTCTGTTGAGAAATGGGAGGAGAAAAGAACCCAACAATTCCTGCTTCTTTCTGCAATTTCCTTGTCACTACTCTTCACTAATACAGAGAGAATGATAGATTTAGAACACCTTTCTCCATTAGAGAAACAAGATGAAAAAACACCTTGTAATTTATAATTAATAATTTTCATAACATGGAATAATCTAACCAACAAGATGAGCCCTTGAATTCCAAATATATTAGATGGTACTAAAAAGTAGACTTGTTAGTTCTGGTTGTGGGCCTGAGGAAGCCATTTATGTGCATTGGCGTTATACCTCTGCAATGAGCCAAAAACTCAGCATGGATTTGATTCATTCCGATTGATTTTAAAAATGTGAATATGTTATTTAAACATCTCCAGAACAAAAAAAAAGCTTACATTTTCACACCCCCAAACCCCATCTTCCGTTTATGCTCCCTCATCACCATCCCAAGGAACTTCCCTGGGTCTCTGAGCTAAGACAAAATCAAACCAAACCAAAATCTTCTATTCTCCAAACAATGTCCTGTCCCTTGCCTTGTGCAACACCAAAAATAAAAGGAAGAAGCCTTTGAGAGGAGCTGTTTAAAAGAAGCCACGTTGACTTCTGACTTTCTTCTCTATTCATTTATACCAGGCCAATTTTCTTATAGGATAAAAAGTGAGGGGGAAAAAAATAAACTATCCTCACGAGCTGAAAGGAAGCCTGAAAGCCAATGGTCTGATACTATGGTTAACAGCTTCTCTGAATTTCAATTTCCTCGTCTGAAAAAATCTGTTCAATTTGATCTGATGAAATTTAAAAGTCCTTTTGGCTTCAATGTTCTTGATTTTAGAAGTGTGACAGAGAAATAAGGAAAAAAAATTGTCCCCTGAAAACTGAGAATTGACTGTGTCTAATAGGTGCCACCTAATGGGACCACATCTTTAAAAAAAATCAATTCAACAAACAATAACATTCAAGGACCATGAAAAGCTACAGGTATACAAAGAGGAGGGAATCTGTCTTCAAGAAGTTTGTAATCTCATGGTGCAACAGTGACAGCAATCCAGTGAAACTCTCCTAACTTATCCCTCCAAACAACTTTAAAATAACTCTTCAAATCAAATTTTGGAGCAGCAGAGCCAACAAAAGGTCAGAGGGAGACATTTTTCCAGTCTAAGACAACTTTAAGACATAGGCATTAGAAGTCTGAGATACCAGGGTGGGAACCAGCTGGGAGTGTGGCAGCACCAGCAGTGAGTGTTAGAAGCAGCTGAGAGAGTGCTGACAGCAAGAACTTTAGGAGTTCTCCACCCAGAGATGTTAAGGGGTGTGTGTGTGTGTGTGTGTGTGTGTGTGTGTGTGTGTGTCTGTCTGTCTGTCTGTCTGTCAGACGGACAGAGAGACATCCAGTCAGAAAGAGATTATGAGGGACCCTTTGCTGGCACTGGGTACAGCTGGCACTGATTGACAACCTTATCACCTTACCAGTTTTGGTTCACAGTTTCAGAGTGGAGGGGAGTGTGTGGGGTCAGACACAAATTAGCAGTCCCAGATCTAAGGCAGAGAAGAGCACTAGTACTTGTGGCTACAGAGAAGCAGGGGATCTTCCTGGGAAAAGAGCAGAGCTAGCACCAGTAGAGCGGTGATCACATCTCTTCCCAGATCAAACCACCTTAGAAGCACCAAAAACTTTCATACCAACAGACCTAGCTCTAAAAACAGCAGCCCAATAAAGCTTGAAGCTTGAGACAGTGCTTCCCCATGCCCAGGTAAGCAGAGCACAACTTTAGCATTGCAAGTCAAGAAATAGGCTGAAAAACAAAGGAACAAACATCATCAACAACAACAACAAAACCTTGAAAGTAAAAAGTTGCTATAGTGGCAGGGAAGAACAAAGCATAAATTCAAAAGAAAACAAAGTGAAAATGCCACGAGCAAAGCTTCAAGGAAAATGCTAATTGGCTTCAAGCCCAATAAGAATTCTGGAAGATAAGAAATAATTGCTGAAGATAGAAGTGGTAGAGGAAAAATTAGGAAAATAAATCAGAGAGATGAAAGAAATTACAAAAAGAGAATTAACAGCCTTGTAAAAGAGACACAAAAAATTCTGAAAAAAATAACAGAATTGGCCTAATGGTAAAAGAGGCACAAAAATTCACTGCAGAAAAGAGCTACTTGAAAAGTAAAACTGGCCAAATGGAAAAATAGATACAAGAGCTCACTGAAGAAAATAATCTCTTGAAAATTAGAATTGGACCAATGGAAACTAGTGACTCCATGAGACATCAAGAAAGAATAAAACAAAATCAAAAGAATGAAAAAATTGAAGAAAAGGTTAAATATCACATCAGAAGAACAGCTGACCTAGAAAATAGATCCAAGAGAGATTATTTGGAAATTACTGGACTACCTGAAAACCATGAAAAAAGAGCCTAGACATCATGTTTCAAGAGATTATAAAGGAAAACTGCCCTGATGTCCTAGAACCAAAAGGTAAAATAGAAATTGGAAGGATCTACCAATCACCTCCTTGAATAAAAACTCCCAGGAATATTATAGACAAACTCCAGAACTCCATTATCAAGGAGAAAATATTGCAAGCAATGAGAAAGAAACAATTCACATATTGCAGAGCCACAGTCAGGATCGCACAAGAGTTAGCAGCTTCTGCATTAAAGGAGCAGAGGGTTTGGAATAGAATATTCCATAAGATAAAAGATTGTAACCAAGAATAATCTTCCTTGAAAAACTAAGTATAATCCTTCAGGAAAAATGAACATTTAATGAAGTAGAGACTTTCATATATTTCTAATGAAAAGACCAGAATGGAAAAGAAAAAAACTCAAGAGAAGGTAAAAGGTAAACATGAAAGAAAAATCATAAGGAACTCAACAAAGTTAAACTGTTTACATTCCTACGTGGGAAGAAGATACATGTAACTCCTAGAACTTTATCATTATTAAAGCAGTTAGAAGGAGCCTAAATAGACAGAGGGTAATGAGTATGGGTTGATTATGCTGTGATGATTGCCAAAAAAAAAAAGATAAAGGAAAAACGGGGTGAAAAAATGGGATTCACTGAGAGAAAAAGGAAGGGAAAAGTAAATGGGGAAATTTTTCTCACATAAAAGAGGTACACAAGGAAGAGCTTTTATAGCAGAGGGGAAAAAGGGAGGGTAGGCAATGTTTGACCTCACTCTCATCAAAAGTGGTTAAAATAGAGAATAAAAAAATAAAAGTATATGTGCATATGTATGTATATATGCATGTGTATATATACATATATACATATATGTGTGTGTTTGTATGTGTGTATGTGTGTGTGTATCCATTCATTTGGGTATAGAAATCTATTTTACCCAACAGTGAAATAGGAAGGAAAGGGGATAAGACATATAGGGAGAAAGGATGACAAAACTGAGGAAGGTTTAAGGGAGGTGATAGTAGTTAGAAGTAAAATAGAAGGGGACCTGGATAAAAAGAGAGTGAGAAAAATAAATAGAAAAAAAACAGAACGGAGGGAAATAAACAGTTGTTAAACATAACTGTGAAGTGTGAATGTGAATGGAGGATGGACTCATCCATAAAACAGAAGTGGTTAGCAGAATGGATTATAAACCAGAATCCAACAATATGTTGTTTACAAGAACACTTGAAACAGAAAGACACACAGAGAATTAAATGAAAGGCTAGAACAGAATCTATTATGCTTCAGCTGAAGTAAAAAAGGCAGTGGTAGCAATCATGATCTCAGATGAAGTAAAAGCAAAAATAGGCCTAATTAAAAGAGATAATGAAGGAAACAACATTTTGCTAAAAGGTACCAGAGAAAATGAAGTAAAATCAATAATTTTTATAGCAAATTTTTCTGATAAAGGCCTCATTTCTCAAAGAGAACTGAGTCAAATTTATAAAAATAAGAACCATTCCCCCAATTGATAAATGTTCAAGGTCTAGGAAAATGCAGTTTTCAGAAGGAATAATATATATATATATACGTATGTATATATATATATATATAGCCATATGAAAAAAATGCTATAAATCACTATTGATTAGAAAAAAGCCAATTAAATCAACTTCAAGGCACCACTTCATACTTATCAGAAATAATAAACTGGAGGGGATGAAGGAAAATAGGTACAATAATAAAATATTGGTGGAGTTGTTAACTAGTCCAACCATTCTGGAGAACAATTTGGAATTACAGTAAGAGGGCTACAAAACTGTGTATAGCCTTTGACACAATAATACCACTACTAGATCTATACTCCAAAGATACCAAAAGAAAAGGACCTATATGTACAAAAAATATTTACAGCAGATCTTTCTGTGGTGACAAAGAATTGGAAATTGAGGGAATGCTTATCAATTGTGGAATAGCCGAGTTGCAGTATATGATTATGATACGCTACTGTTGGGGTATAAGAAATGAAGGGGAGGGATGGTTTTAGAAGAAAAAAAAAACATGGCAAGATCTATAAGAACTGACACAATGTGAAGTGAGAAGAGCCAGAAGATCATTGTGCACAGTAATAGCAATGTTGTAATGACAATCAACTGTGAAAGACTTAGCTACTCTGATCAATAGTGATCCAAGACAAATCCAAAGGACTCCTGATGAAAAAATGCTATCCACCTCCAAAAAGAGAATGGATGAACTAAGTGCAAACTGAACTATAATTTTCTTGCTTTCTATATTTTTTTGCAATATAGTTAATAAGGAAATATGTTTTAAATAATTTCATATATATATAATTGATATCATTTTGCTTGCCTTCTAAGGGAGTAGGGGAGGGAGGAAGAGAATTTGGAACTCAAAGTTTTAAAAGAACAGAATAAATAAATAAAGATTATTATATGTGATATATAATAAATACCAGTTTTAAAAAGCTCGTAACCTAAGACCTGTATAATCTAATTGTAGACAATAAGTAAGGCTGTTTAACACTCCTTGTATACTGTATTTTGTGTGCTGTATTTCAATTCTCTTGAAACAATCAGTTTAATTAAGAATGAAATAACAGGCTTGCATTCAAGAGGATGCTACAAAGCTTCCATCACCAGGACTCACTTGAAACTTCACAAGCAAATGTTTGAGAGAAACAGTGACCCTGAAACTAACTCACCCTAAGAGATTTTCTAAAAGTCACAGAATATTACAGCCTGCCCCACTAGGTTGACACTTAGCAGAATCTGACAGGGACATCTGTACTTTAAAAAAACAAAACGAAACAAAACAAAATGGTGAGGGATGCTATTGAATTATTTAAATGATACAAGTACTTAGCTGTTTATGAGGCCACAATGCCTTGGGAAACATGAACCTTGTGAGTCTTCATCATTGCTATTTTAGTTTATTTTTGACAGTTTCAGGTGCCTTGAGTGATCTCACAGAATTTCAGGATGGAAAGGGACCTCAAAAGTCATCCATTTGAACCCTTTTATTCTACAGGTGAGTGAATGAGTAATCGGTGAGGTTGAGTGATGTTGCCCCAGGTCATGGCAGAACTAAAACCAAAACTGACTATCTTCATCTGTTGGTCATTATACTACCCTGTTGCCTCAAAATGCAATGGGAAATTCTCTAAGATAATTAATTTTAATTGATTGTAATAAAATAAAAAAAAGAAAAACATTACCATGTAGAACTTTGACTTGTGTTTTAATGGGCATTACCTCTACTATCTGGAACCGGATAGTAAAACATCTCAGATTACTGGAAATTTGTATTCCGAACTCTTAAACTATTCTTAAATGATGTAGATCCTTTGAAAGTACTTAATACATATTTTCTGGCCTTCTTAAATTATTGTATTTTATTTAAGGTGAGAGAACTTCTGGCTTGGGAGTTGAGGGGTCAAAGAGAGTATAAAGGAGGAGATGTCATCTTGAAGGGAGAGATTTAATTAGATCAAGGTAGAAAACAGGATGCAGAACCATACCTGGATATGGAAAATGCCAGGTTGCATGATTTACTTGTCACTGTACTACTACATTCACTAAACTTCACCCATTGTCCCCATTCCCATGCACATTTCCCTGTCCTTAACACAGAACTCCCTATGCCTGTGGCTTCAGGGGTTACTGTACTAAGGTACATATGGCTTTCTGTGCCCTTTCTAGGCCACTCTAAATTAATTCTATCACTTGAATTGCTATCACTAGCACCCTTCTTTTCTTTGGCAAAATCAACTGCTTGATGCCCTTAGCACCACTTCTCAACTCTGCAAGGGCTCTGTCAAATCCAGAAGATGCTAGGGTAGTGCCAGAGAGAGGATATTAAGATCAGACACACAATTGTTTGCCAGAAATAGAACAAGAAATGGAAAAAGACCTTATCTGAGCATCTGGGCTTTCCATTCAGGGCCATCTGATTTGACTTTCTTATAAAGCCTATAAGACTTCAGAATCTCCATGTCCCACATCCCAAGGGCTTCCTGTTAGCCATGCTTCAAGTACCAGTTTCTTATAACTCCTCAATGCCATTTTATAGAGGGGCCAACATTCAAGAGGTCCATTCAGCAACCACAAAGAAAGTTCTTGGAAAATGGAGCAGGAATCACTTGAACAAAGATAAAGACAGACTGAATCTTTGAGAGATTGTGCTTATGACTCTAAGGATTACCAAAGGGGAACATGGTATAGCCCGGCCTCTTCCCTAATGCTCCCTGGTGGAGGTCTTCCTGTTTCCTACATGTCTTTCTCCCACTGGCCATGGAATAAGATGGCAAAGCCAACATGGCTTGCAAATTTCCCAACAAAGAGATAGACTTCAGTAAATATGCAATGATAATAACTTTCCTTCCTGTGAAATATCTTAGAAGAGCAGTGTTCCCAGATCTTCCTTCTTTTTTTCTTTTTGGAAGGGGAAGGCGTGCAATTGGGATTAAGTGACTTGCCCAAGGTCATACAGCTAGTAAGTGTGTCAAGTGTCTGAGGCCCAATTTGAACTCAGGTCCTCCTGACTCCAGGGCTGGTGCTCTACTCACTGCACCACTAGCTGCCCCCCAGATCTTCATTCTAATCAGGAATTAGGACAGAAAGGACAAAAAAGTCATTAGATTTTTTCACAAAGCATCACAATGAAAGATTAAGTAACTTCAGCTTTCAGGATATGATTTAATTGCTTCAGGGAATGATAAAAATATCCAAACCATTGTATTTTGTCACCCCAGCTGACTCTGACCCCACAAATCCTTTTCATCTTTTTCCTAAGAAGACACTAGAGGAATCATAAAATATACCTTAGCAATAAAGGTCTCATAAGCACAACAGGGAACAAAAATATTGCTCATGTGTTCTGTGAAACAGCTGAAAATAAGATTTCTCTCCCACCCACCCACACATAGTTATGTCCTGTCTCATACATACCTACTTCTCTCTCAGGAAACTGAGAGGCAACATGGTTTACTGGATAGAGTGCTGGCCTTGGAGTCAAGAACTACTGGGTTTGAATCTTGCCTCTGACACATAAATAGAGTGGTGACTACAGGCAAATCACTTAATTTTTCTGAGCTTGAGTTTTCTCATTACCAAAATAGAGATGTTGGACTTGGTGGTCTCTGTGGTCCCTTCCATCTTTACATTTATAATCCCTTTGAATGAATCTATATTTTACTTACCACTGTAAAGCTGCTAAGTAGTTGTGTCTGGATGGCAATTAGGATGTAGGTAATATATCCCACAGTCTGAAGCCTCAAAAGATCATAGGATGTGGCTGCTATAGATATTCATAAACTACAGTATTTATTTGTTTTCATTTGCTCTCTAATTAGCAAATATTCTCAACAAAGATGTATACCTGCCTGCCTGCCTGCCAGCAATGCTGTCTGGTGGGTGGGAAAGACTTCTGTAGCTTAGCTTCCTTCTCTCCTTTCTTCTTTCTCATCTCCTCCAATCTTTCTCTCTCCCTCCCTTGCTCTTTCTCCATCTCCGTATGACTACTCTGATGATACTTTCCCCACACAATTCTCTTCTGGCTGTCTCAGAAATATTCTTCAGGCTGAAAACTGCATTTATTAACCTTGGATCTGTGAGTATTGACTCTGCTTCTGGTCCCGAGGTTCATTCAGGTAACTGTCAATGGCAACTATGAATGATATTTATCCTTGAAAACCACTCCTAAGAGTCCAAACCCACAGCTAGGGTTACCCTCATGCATAGGCAGAGTAGGTGGCTACCAAAGCAATGAGACTTCTCAGATGCCAGGAATGCCAACCTTCTAATCTTCCCCATGATGTTCCCTTAATGCCTGAAATTTCTTTAATAGACCACATGGTCTCACTCTACATGAAGAACAAAGTTCCGAGAAGACAAACATCCCCTAAGGAGTAAATGTCTATTATAAAATCTTTTCTGAATATAGATTTTTATGTAGTGGGAGGAAGTGGGAACAAGGGAGAGAACAGGGTGCAGGAAGGCACAAGATAACTAAAAAGAGGACAAAGGAGTACCCTGAAGTATGGAAAGGAGATGGAAAGAAGAGGCAGGTTTAGGGTGCAGAAGACCAAATGTGTTGACTCGGAAATTTTGCTGAGGTTTGTCCCTGCCAATAACCTTCCATTTCTCAACCTCTGTAACAACACAACCCTTGTGAGACTTCATGGGTGTAACAGAGGAAGCTGACCTTTCTTCAGGTCTCTTGCTTCATTCCATGACTTGCTCAGGTAGCTAATGGATCCTGCCCTCCATTTCCTTTTTTCCTCTTTCTTCTTTTCCATATTCAGCATCATTACCAAGAAAAATCTGTTCAGAAACCTTCTCCATTTATGTTCCCTTCAGTCAGTATCTGTAAAATTCACATCCTTCTTCTATCATGATAAATTTAGAGGCATAGTTTGTAGTAGTAGGAAGAATACTCTGTTAGATATGAGAAAGAATACTTGGTTAGATGTGAGAAAACCCGGGTTTAAAGTCTGGTGCTGTCACTTACTATGAACCACCAGGCACTGAACTCTCTCAGCCTTCATTTCCCAACCTGTAAAATGCAGATAGCATGTGAAGAGCTGTTTATGAGTTATCGGGTTGTTTATCAGAAAAGTGCTTGTAATCTTGCAAAGTACTATACAGACGGTCTATTATTAATAAAACTAGCAAATATGATAACAATGGATAGGTTTTCATTAACGTGGGTTGAAAGAACTGAGATGCTCTAGTTTAATCCTGGCCAAGGCCAGGATCCCAAGGACAATAATGTGGAATTTCGAACTTGTTACACGGGTTTCAGTCTTATCTGCCCAATAAACCCAGGAACTCCTAGAGGGGAGGCACCACAGGTTAGATGTCCTTGTTCTTTGTAAATCTTGCAACACATCTGGTACAGGATTAATTACATGGCATAAACATTTCTGGCCCATTCTAAACTTTTTAATGGATTAGAAGGTCCTTGAAAGCAAGGACCAGTTATATAATTCATCTTTATGTTTTCTCAATCATCTTGTGCTGTAGGCTGCAAGTTGTTGTGGTTGTTCAGTTGTGTCTAGTTGGGATTTTCATGGCAAAGATACTGCAGTAGTTGACCATTTCCATCTCCCACTCATTTTACATGAGGAAAGTGAGGCAAACAGGGTTAAGTGACTTGCTCAAGGTCACACAGCCAGTAAGTGTCTGAGGCTGGATACAAACTCAGGTCTTTTTGACTCTAAGCTTGATTCTCTATACCATGGACCACCTAGCTGCTCCAAGTAAAGGGTGCTAAAACACGTTTGCGTAAAGAATTACAATAAAAGTAGCTTTCATACATAGCACATTATGATTTACAAACTCAGTTCTTTATTTATATCCTTTTGGACATAGGTAGTGTATTACTATTCCCATTTTGCAGATAGGAAATTGAGGCTCAGAGATATTTAAGTCCTATTGCCAGTATTTTCAGTCCAGTCCAATAAATGAAGGAATAAATAATATAACTGACTCTTTGGAATACTGTATTCTCTTTGCTCTCTACCTTGAAGAAGAGTGTTCGTCCTGGTTCTGTTTTTTCCTTTGTGACAGATGTCAGAGTATAAAAGTGCAAATCTAGCGATCCGGCTCTTTTGAACCACCAAAAAGATCATTTCTGCAAAATGACCTTTTTAAAAATAATATAATTTTACTGTTAAATTGAGTTTGTGGTAGTGTAGGTGTGTCTAGCAGGGGGCTGGGAAACCTCTATACTCTTCTCAGAGAGCGTGTTCATTTGTTAAGCCTTTGTTCACAGAGCATCTTGTCAATCTGACTGGAGGCGAGTCACAAAGGATGTTATCTTTCAACCTGACTCTTAGCTTTCTTTCTGAAATATTTCCTAAGAAATTTCTAAGACTTTCGTTCCTGTCCTTTTTAAGTCTAAGTATCCGAGAAGAAGAAAATGACTGGATATTACATGTAACAGCATTTGAAATAAGACTTTTAAAAATGTATCCTAAATGTTCCATAATCAACCCACTGAACTATTAGTCCTAAGATTACAGAGTCTTACTTCTGGCAAGTGCTTCTCAGACTGTGGGGCAGAGGAATCCTGGGAGGATGGCAAAAAGGAAAGTGAAAAATCATAGCATATCTAAGCTAGAAAGGAGCCCAGATAATAGAACTGTTTCATTCTGCAAATGGGAAACCTGGGGCACAGAGAGGTGAAGGTCATTTCCTAGCATTAGACTTCTTGCTAGTTGCTGAGCTGAAACCTGAACCCAATTCCCCTACAGCCTACTGTCCATTTGTTTAGTGGTGATTGAGATAACAGGGTGAAGCCAACAGCTTCCCAAAGAGGGCTAAGCCAGGGGGCTCCGACTCTCTTAGCTCCTCCTTCTATAAGACTTCTCTCCAGTCTATCATTGCTTGTTATGTCATCAGGGAAGCAGAGACTAGAGAGTTTGGAACTCATCTAGCTTAAAAACAAATTATAGAAGAGGGCAGTGGTATTTCTCCCTGTTATAGTTTTCTCCAGAGCAGCTAAGTGGTGCAGTGGATGAAATGCTGGTCTTAGAGTCAGGAAGACTCATCTTCCTGAGTTCAGATCCAGCCTCAGATACTTACTAGTTGTGTGACCTTTGGCGAGTCACTTCACCCTTTTTGCCTCGGTTTCCTCATCTTTAAAATGAGCTGGCTGGAGGAGGAAATGGTAAACCACTCCAGTATCTTTACCAAGAAAATCCCAAATGGGGTCATGATAAGTTGGACACAATTGAAATATGTGAACAACAAAATCTCTCTACAAAAAAAGCACGGAGAAGTACTTGAAATGTTTCCATTACACAATCAGGCTTCTCTGTGCTTCAGCTTAGGCTGACAAGCTTTTGAGACACAAGATGAAACAAAATGTAGACTTTGTGCACAAGCCCAAATTGCACTAGCCCACTGCTTCTTTATGAATCAATATTTATTGAGTACTTACTACATGTGAGGATCTCTGAGAGTACCTGAGAGTGATTCAGAGTATAAGGCAATTAAAGTTCATTCTTACTTGCATGGTCAAGGGAGTTTTATGAAGAGATGGAGCTTGAGTTGATTGGCTCTTGAAGGATGGCTAGGATGATGGATAGAGATTTACACTTTGAAGAAAGAGTATGAACAAAGGAAGAAAGGTAAAAAAGCACAGAGGATGTGTGGCCATCATGATCAGTAGACAGATTGGTTAGTGTGACCTGCTTTTCTTCCTCTCAAAACCCTTCACCATCATCCCACTTGCCTTCTTTCCTCTGGTCTCTGAAAATGGGGTGACCTTTCTCCTTGCCAACGTAACCCCTTCTATTTGTTAGCTGGATCTCAACCCCCTTCCTACCTTCTGCAGATCATCTCTTGCTTCTTCCATCATCCTTCCTCCCTCCCTCACTCTTCCTCTTCAACATCAATCACTACATTAATTCCTTACTGCTTGACATTTTCAAACCTCCTTCATCCTAAAAGTTACCCCACCATATAATCATCCTGTGTTCCCTAGACCCTACCATATCCTCAAGCTACAACTGTCTTCCTCTTCTTAACCAAACTCCTCTTCAGCCAAACTCCCCCCTGCCCCGATCTGCCTATACTCATTACACTTGCTTTTTCACCTCTCATTCACCCTTGCAATTTGAACCCATCATTCAAATGAAACTGCTCTCTCCAAACTTCTCGGATCATGTCATTGACAGATATAGTGTTCTCTTTTTCAGGTCCTCATCCTTCCCTACTTCTTAGTTGGTTTTGGCCCTGGTAACCACCCTCTCCTCTTAGAAACTCTCCCCTTTCTGGATTTTTATGACACTGCTCTATCCTGGTACTCCTCCCACCCTTCTGACTGTCTCCTCAGTTTCTACTGATAGAAAGTCATATCGCACCCCTTAATAAGACCTAAGGCTCTGGCCTGTGTTGCCTTCTCTTTCCTCTTCACTTTGTCTTGATGATCTCATCAGTCTCCATGGATTTCTCTATGTCTAGATGACATACACACCTATGTATGTGTGCATAGGTATGTATATGTATACATATGCATGTAGATATGTGGATATATTGATGTATATGTGCAAACACATGTATCTGGATTTATATATGGATGCATGTACATATTTACACATGTGTGTATCTATATCTACATCTAACTCTAGTCTCTCCTAATGTCTCAGAGATATCCCAAATTCACCAGGTCCAAGATTTATTTATTATCTTCCCCTCCCTCCCAAAACCTCACTTCTGTTGAACTTCTTTATTTCAAGGGCACCAAGGTTCGTGGAGACTCCCAGATATGTAACCTTGACATAATCCCCTACTCCTCACTTTATCTCCATATAAACAACCAGTTGCCAATTCTTTATCTTATTTTATTAACAGCTCTCCTATGTGACCCCTCCCCTCTACTCAGACAACTATTACCTTAATTGAATGTATCCTCCTTATATAGAGCCTGGACTATCCCACTGGTTTTCTAGTTCTTCCCCTTCCTTTAAGTTTCTCCCCTTCGAACCCATTCTTCGTATAGATACTAATGTAGTGCAGATCTGACCATGTGAGTCCTGTACTCTGTCAGTTACAGTTGCTCTCTATTACTTCTAGGATAAAACATATATTCTTCTGTTTGGCTTTTAGAGTCCTTCACATCCGGGCCCTAATCTATACTTCCAATCTCATTAGATATTATTCCTTCTTTCTCTCCATAGTTAAGACAGACCCGCCTTCTCTCTGTTCCTTACAAACAGCACTTTATCTCCTATTTTTCTGCTATCTCCTATGCCTGGAACGGGATCCCTCTTTATCTTTTTCTCAAACAGGTGATGGACTCAGGGTACAGGTTGAGACATATATATTTTTGGACATGGTAAAGTAGGAATTTGTTTTGCTTGACTATATAGATTTAGTACAAGTACTTTATTACAAAGACATATATATTTCTTACAAGGACTACTTTTTTCAAAAAGAAGGCAGAGGTGGGCAAGTAGGTGGTACAGCCAGTGGAGCACTGGCCTTGGAGTCAGGAGGACCTGAGTTCAAATCTGACCTCAGACGCTTGACACACGTACTAGCTGTGTGACCTTGGGCAAGTCACTTAACTTCAATTGCCCTGTCTTCCCCCCTCCAAAAAAAAAGAAGGCAGATGAGGAAAAGAAGAGGTAAGAGGGAGAGAAAATAGATTTTTATTGATTGAAAAAATAAAATTAAAAAACTTTAAAGAGTCTGTTGAATGGTAGCAAAAAAATTCCCTTTCTTCTCCCCAAAGAAGATTTTAAATATCAAGATTTCTAAACACACTTAACAGGTGATTCGGCATCCTAAAATTGGGTTTACATAGAGCTCTTCAGAAATTTGTTTTTGAGCTGAAGCCAGGTCTGAAGACAATTGCCTTTCTCCCTGACCTTAGAAAAGGTAGAGCCTTGTCTCTCGTCTGGGCTCCAGAGTCAAAGCAGATGGGACTTCAAATAAATTGTATGTGAGCTTGTTTATTAAATATTTAAGGTAATCCCGCATTCCTCTTGCAAGGAATTCCCCAGGCTCATTTACTTTATGCCCAATGCTGTTTACATTTATCAGGTAGCTGCTGCCACGCCAGTCCCACTATCAGGCAAGTCTACTGATGTAAGCCCCACCCAGACCATCCTAAAATGAATTTGTTGAGGTTCGTTTTTTTTTTTTAAATGACCATAAACTTTGAAAACTAGAAGGGACCTTGGGGTGCTCCAGTTTAGGGGCATCCAAGTGTTTAGAGAGAATGAGCATCGTAGGTTGAGTGTTGCCTTCTTTTGAATGAAATACAAGTGACTTAGTGCAATGCCTTCATTTTACAGGTGATGCTCAGAATTACGTGACAAAGCCAAGATTTGAAACCTAGTCTTTGACCTAGAAAGCCAGCATTTTTAAAAAACAATATTGGCTACCAAGTGGCTGACAAAATGAGAAATCTCAAGGGCAACAAATGTCTTATGCCTCTCTTTGTATCCTCAGAGCTTAGCACAGTACCTGGCACACACTAGGTCCTTAATAAATGTTTACTGACTGATTAATTGCTATATGTATATTCATATGCATGGACATACATGTGTGTGTGTATCAGACATAATTCAATAAATTTAAATTTTAGGAATTTCATGAAGTATAGTGAATTTTCTTAGGACCATGTGGCTCCAAACATTGTCCAGAGTTCAGTTAAAGACATTTCGGGTAATTAACTCTTTCTGTCCTATTAGTTTAAGTGTGTCAACTAATCAACTAAACAAATTTCTTCCTGAAAATCTCAGGTAGGCTGTACCCCAGAAGAGGTCAGGCAGGAATGTTAGACATCTAGTATTGAGACTATAGACCTCATTTTACACATTGGGAAACTGAGGCCAAGCAAGATTAAATTGTCCAGGGTCGTGCAGATTCATTTACAATCCCTACTACTTTAGTAAAATCTGGATTAGAAGCAATGTCTTCTGATCTTCCTCCACACAGTTCTTATTTTTATTGCTTTCATCTGTCACTCTATTGCTTGTTACTCCTCATCACAGTACCCAGCACGTAGTTGATGCTTATTAAATGCTTGTTGATTGATCAGCTGCCTTCAGATTTTTCCTTGTTCCTAATAGTCTGGGTGTGGGTGATTCCACTGTTTATCTTGCTCATTAGCTTTGAAATCTACTCCAGAGGGTGAATCCAACAACAAGGTCTCAGAGTTTAAACAAAAATCCAAGGTGACCACTCCCAAGAATTTCTGCTGTCATGCTCTCACAATAAGATGGAAGTTGGCTGACCAGCCTGAAATGGGATTTAATAAAAATTGTAGCTTCTTTGAAGATAGCTGATTCTGTGAAGGCTTACATCTTGAACAGTGTCCTGGAATCATTCAAGCATGAAGAGCACCCTGGGGTTCTAATTGCTGCAAGGTCTCATATAAGGAAACAGACACAGTCAATCAGACATTGGGGCATGCAAGAAGCGGTATGGATCAGTGGTGGAGCTATGTCCAGATTCCACTTTTACAGCCTGTCTTCAAAGAAGTGGTCTTAGCTTTGTCATACTTAACAGGGGGGTGGTAGGGCTAACTTAGAGTCAAGAAAGGCTGGCTCTCAAATATGACCCTAGGCTAAACACTTACGCTTTGTGGGTCTCAGTTGACTCATCTGTAAGATAGGGGAAATAATAGCATCTTTCTCACAATATTGTTGGGAGGATCAGATTGAGGAAGGAAGGAAGAGAAGGGAAGGAAGAGAAGAGGGAAGGAAGAGAAGAGGGAAGGAAGGAGACAGGGAGGGAAGAAGAAAGGTAGGAAATATATAAAACATATGTACATACATATATATGTGTGTGTGTGTGTGTGTAGTACCTACTATGTGCCAGGCATTGTGCAAATTGCTTTACAATTATTATTTCATTTGATCCTTGTGATAATCCTTGGTGGTAGACGTTATTATGACCCCTCATGTTACAATTGAGGAAATTGAGACAGAGAGATTTTAAATGACTTGTTCAGTGGTGTGGTTGAGGCTAGATTTAAACTCAAGTCTTCCTGACTCCAGGTCTAGCACTCTATCCACTAACTGCCTAGCAATCTCGCGCGCGTGTGTGTGTGTGTGTGCGTGTGTGCGTGTGTGTGCATGTATGAATGTATATGTATATATGTGTATAGGTGAGTGTGTGTATACATACACACATACACGTGTATATATCTATATACATAAAGGGTGTGTATGCATATATACGTGTATGCATGTGCATATATGTGTATTTATGTGTATGCGTATATACACACATTTGTATATATACATATATACGCACACACACATGTATGTGGTATACGAAGCCCTTTGGCTGGCTCTCAATATTGCTAGAATAGACAGCTTCCTATCTGGTATCATTTGTGAGCAATTAGAATGTTGCTTAGTCTTCAAACATCCCCCCTACTGACCTGGAATGGTTTCTGAAATTTTCACCTTTACCCCAAAACATTTGAGTCCAGAAAGCCCCTGTTAAAATGAGGATATATTCGAAAGGAAGAAGAATGTGACAGAAAGAAGATTAGAACTGGAGTGATAACCAGGGTTTGATTCCTGACTTTTTCACTCGATACTTCTGTAACTGTACACAAAACAGAGGCTTTTACCTCCTCGCCTGTAAACTACGGGATGATATCTACCCCACTTCCTTCACATGGATCTGATGGGACGCTCAGTAAATTTTAAAACACTATTTGTTGTTTAGTCGTTTCAATTGTGTCTGACTCTTCATGATCCCATTTGGGGTTTTCTTGGCAAAGACAGTGGAGAGGTTTGCTATTTCCTTCTCCAGCTCATTTTTACAAATGATGAAACTGAGGCAAACAGGGTTAAGTCACTCACCCAGTGTTACACAGCTAGTAAGTGTCTAAGGCTGAATTTGAATACAGGTCTTCCTGACTCTAGGCCTTGGACTCTATCACCTGTGCCACGTAACTGCCCCTAAAATATCAAAGTCTGTGATATAGAACAAAGAATATGAAATTTGAAGTCACATGACCTTGTTTGGCATCCCAGTTCTGCCTCTTTTTATCTGTATGACCTGGGCAAAGTCATTTACTTCTCTGGGGCTCAGTTTTCTCATCTGCAAAATGAGGGAGAAGGGCTATATGATTTCTAATCTATATCCTATAAAGGTTCTATTATTATTCCCTGATCAAGTTAACCTGATAACAAATCAGAGCAAGTGGTATAGTTAATATCTGGGAGGAAATATGAAGAGTTATGGACCTGTGGGCTAATGAGGTAGAATTATTGCTCTAGGATCCTCAGCTTTCCTTTTTATTACCTTAGGGAAGGATTCTTTCCTCCCACTCTAAGTGATGAGGACCTTCCTATTCTCAGGAATGTTATTATCCAATTTCCTGACTTTGATGAACGTAAAGCTTCAGCTGGGACTCCTAAGGTAAGTGTCCTTAAGCCAAACTGGAGGCGTATCTATCTAATGTCCCAACCCCATTGCCAAGATCATACCATTGTAAGGCTTAGAGCCAGAAGCTTAAAAATACAGAAGCCATGCTCATCAGGGACCGTCTGTTGACAGCTAAGAAATCAGAAAGAGGACACAGACATTTCTCATTCCACAGTGGAGTTGCCCTGAACATGGGCTTTTTTTCTTCCATCATTTTCCATTTCGGCAGGTTATGGGAAATGTTTGCTTGCTTTCCCCCACACATATGGAGTGCATTGGTGGGAGAGTGTGACCCTGACTCATATGTGGACTTTGAAGTACTTGATTATTCCTGCTTTTGATTTAAATACAAATACATGTGATATTGTTTCTTTTACTTTTTTGTTAAGTAAATAGTCATGTTTAGGAGAAAAAAAAAGTGTTATTATTAGGATTAGTCAGTTTTGTGTAAATGGAAATGTGTAACTGGTGGCTCAGGTGCTAAAGTGGTAAGTAAAGGGGAGTTATGTCCCCCGTCAAAAATTTGGGCAGCTAGGTAGCAGAATGAATAGAAAGTTCAGCCTGGAATCAGGAAGACCTGAGTTCAAATCTGAGCTTGGACGCTAGCTGTGTGACACCAGGCAAATCATTCAACTTGTTTGCCTCAGTTTTCTCTTCTGTAAAGTGGGGATAATAACACCTACCTCCTCATTTTGAGCCATGCATCGGGAGGTGACATGGTGACTTAACCAATATCACAAAGGCAACAGTTAGTAGAGCCAGGTTTAAACACCAGGTCTGCTGAGTCCAAAGCCAACGTTGTCCACACTGCCCCTCCCTTTCCAACTTGAGCATCATTTAGAACCCTGTCAACTCTTCCCATAATGGGCATGATCCAAATGCTTAGTAACCAAGCAAATTGGGATGTAAAGTGATTTTCTAATTCAATATTGTTGTGAAAGACAAGGGTTGTTTTTTTTTTTCAAAAATGGCGTGCCCCCAAATAAATATTGATTACATATTTATTTAAAAAGAGCTTAGGTAACTTTGTGGGCCACAATCTTGTTATGACTACTGTTATATGTAATGGGACATTAAGCCCTCTGCTCTCAGGGCACAAATGGGAGAGGTGCTTGCAAGATCTAATGAAGCTATTTTTCTATTTCTCTTATATGGTTCTCTACAAGGCTTATGTTTCATTCTTGTTTGATGGAGAACTCCATGCACAGGACGATGGGGCTCAAAGCAAAAGGCAAGAAATTAACTGGAACATCATAATCACGGGGCAAGGGTAACCGATCTTCCCCATTCTTTTTTTTTTTCTTTATTTTTGACATGTTTGGTTTTCAGCATTGATTTTCACAGGCGTTTGAATTACAAATTTTCTCCCCATTTCCTCCCCCCCACTCCAAGATGGCGTACATTCTGGTTGCCCTGTTCCCC
>CM053623.1:65198100-65246520 GCA_028646595.1 Phalanger gymnotis | reverse complement strand
GAGGTCCGTGTGGGACCGACCTTACCCAGGGACCATCCAGGCTGTCCTGCGGTGGAGCCCTGCTTCCCTCTGCCACTTTGTGGGTTCTGCAGCTCTAAAATTGGTTCAGAGCCATTGTTTTATAGGTTTTTGGAGGAACTTGGTGGGGAGCTCACGCCAGTCACTGCTTCCCGGCCGCCATCTTGGCTCCGCCCCCCCTAGAGTTGATCTTCCCCATTCTTGCTTTATTATTTTTTTTAAAGAAAGTACCAGAGAGTTTTTATTGTTTGAACAGCAGAACACCAGTACAAGCCAAGAAGACCCAAAGGAAATTAATTTCAGTACATAAGTCAAGTTGTACTGAAGGACCACTTGGCTGTTCATTTTCTAAGCACTTGTTACATTTCCATTCTTATGATACTAAAATTTAAGTTTATTATAAATGTAATTTAGGCACGAATAAATAAGTGTATTATCTTTTAAGCTTTGCCCCACCCTCTGGGTCCTTTAGCAATAAAAAAGTGTCATCTTCTCAGAGGACATTCAGTCATATTTGTGACTTTGTCCCATTTGAGAGAGGCAGGTCTACAGAATGGATAGAGGGCAAATCTCCAAACTAGGAAGATTTGGGATCCAGTCTGACCACTAACACAAATTTGCTATGTGTCCCTGGGCATGTCACTTAATAACTTGGAACTCCCAGGAAGACTAAACTTTGTAAGCATTTCACTGGCAGAGGAAATTTCCCTACACCATAGAATTCATGGATCCAGATGAAAAATTTTTGATTTTTAAAATAGAATATAACTTGGTTTCATTTTTTTCTGCTAATAAGAAACCTGAGGGCAACAGTGGCATTATTGACATTACCAATAGTCTCTAAATGGCATGAAGGGCAAAGAAGCAGAAGGCAACCTCTTTCAAACTATGGTCCTTGTTAGATAATCTGATCAACTATCCCTTGAGCAACATTAGAACTAAATGCAGAGGTGTCCTGGTAAATGTTTAACACAGGCTCTGGATGGGTGGGTGGAGAAATCTATGTACCACACCCTTTTAAGTTTACTCTGAATTGCTAATATTTTCTCCTTCACTTTCCTAAGTCTAGGCAATCAACAAAACAATAAATCAAGCCAGTATTTGTAGTGCTTGCTAATTTCTGAGGTATAAATGTTCACAACAAAAATTTAACTATCAGCTCTAATTAAGCTGACTCCCGGCACACCTCTGTCCAAACCCCATGCACCCCTCCATGGTTCCTGTCTAGGTAAGATGCAATGACTAGAACTCCACATAGTGATGAGTTTGTGCTGAAGTAGCTAAGATGTGATTCCCGATTCTGACTCTGGCACTGAATAATTTTGTGATCTTGGACAAATCACTTCACCTGTTTTATCTTCAAGTTACTTATCGGTAAAAAGGGGATATCTTACAGAGTTGTTGTTGGGATCAAATGAGATAATATAGGTCAAGCATTTTGCAAACCTTCTAGCCCTACATAAATGTTAGTGATTTTAACTATAAATGAAATGAATATAAGCCAAACCCTGATGTATGTGAATATGTGTACATATATATGTTGCTGCTAATAGAATGTCATCTCTTTAAAGACAGAGATTCTATTTTTTTGTTTCCTTCCCATCTGCAACACCTAGAATAGATCCTGGCATACATTAAGTGCTTAATAAATGTTTATTGATCAACTGACACATCCAAAGTTTTAGCCCTTGAAGCAGACTATACTGCCGTTCAGAATGATGAACCAGCCATGGAGAACAATCACTAATCATTAAAGAAAGATACAATCATTCCATTCAATCGAAGAGATGTTCACTGAGCAGAACAGGGGAAGTATCAAGATAGAGTAAGCATAACAGCACACTGAAAGTGAAGAGATAAGGGCACTGGCTGCAGATCTACCAGTAGTTCCTTTTGTGACCATGGGCCAGGAACCTAAACTTTCTAGGCCCAACTTCTGCATTTGCAAATTGACTCCTATCTCGATGGTCCCTTCCAACTCTAATTTTCCAATACCATGTCCAAGACTAAAGCAGAAAAAAAGACATATTATGGTCTCCAGGACTCAATTTGCTAAATTAGGAAAATGTACTGATGCATTTCAGAAAGATTTTCAACAACTAGGGTATAAAAAATACCGGATTTGTAGCCTACTTACTACTACTAGCATAACTTTGTCTAAGTTACTCTGGACCTCAATAGCATCATCCATAAAATGAAAGGATTGAATTAGATACTGTCTATGGGCTTTTCTGGCTCTAAATCTGTGATTCCAAAAGAAATTTACATCAACCAGCCTCTAATTATCATAGTTAATCAAGGTCTCAAGGGAATTTGCATTCCCATTTCAAATCTGACATCCATAAAGCTATGATTGCCCAGTCTCTTCTAGGTCTGTGCTGTGTGGCCAACTTATTGCAAAAGCACTTAACCCTTGTGACCTTTCTCATATATTTATCCCTTCAGCCTGTGAATGGTTTTTGTAAATCCTCTTTAATTTGTAATTCTGTATTCAGATTGTCTGGGGGAATTCAAGAGCTCTCTGGTCCACAAGGGGATGAAACTGTGTGTGTGTTGCTCCTCCCAATGTGCTGACTAGCTTGGGTGCTACTCCAACAAAACCAATCTTACAGATCGATATCCAGTTGCCAGAATTATTGTTTCTCATCCAGAACATTTGGGCTTCCAATTAGGTTTCTCCAGATGCACGGCTTTGCATTTTTCCAGATTGGGACTCATTTTGTGATTTGTTGCCCAGTTTTCTTCAAAGCTCATGAGCTAGCTGTCATATGCCCAGAAGCCACACTCTCCATCAGCCCCAGCAGGCCTTGTGAAGAGGCCAGGGGTGAAAAGGAAAAAGGGAAGAGGAAATCAAAGCTGAAAATCTGGCCTCCAATCCAGAGTGAAACACAAAGCTTGCCAAATAAAGCAGCCAACAAGAGTATCCTCAGTGAAAACTTCTCTTTCCGAATAAGTTTGCTGGGCAGATTGTCATTCAAAGCTGATGCTTCATTTTTGCTTTGGAGGATGGAAACTAGAGCAGAATCCAGACAAATAAAACCCAAGGAGAAAAAGAGACTAAAAAAGAAATGAGAAAGAAGGGCTACTATCGCAACAACACATGAAATACAGGCCAGAGGAGCCCAAAGGGAATTAAAGATGGATTTCAAAGCCAGAAGGCTAGATTTTCTGAACATTTATTTTCTTTTCAAGCTGAATCAATCGCACATTTTCCATATTAACAGATGCATTCAGTCCTTCAAAATTAAATATATGACAGGCTACCGAGATTATGGGAGTAAATTCAATAGATGTGAAACAGACAGAAGCTCTCCTCTTCCTTCATATTACCATGAAAATCTCCCAAAATACAACTCAGTATAATGGCCACTAATGAAAGGAGGGAAATAAAACCACAAAGAGCAAGATACCTTTAGAAAGACATTTTATACGGAAGATTCTGAATATACTGTGTTTTGTATGATCTTTACTAGTCAGCAAACAAAAAGCAAAGTTTGGAGAATGGGGGACACTCAGCAGGGAAAAGAACTGAGGTTCTGGTTTGGGGCACGGGCGGGTGGGGTGTGGTTTGGGCATGTTGAGATTCAGATGTCTATGGAGTGCCAAGGTGGAAATGTCTAGCAGATAGTTGGTATGGAAATGAGATATAGGAGAGAAATTAGATACAGACATCTGGGAGTCATAGAGTCAATAAATTAATCCATAGGAGATCACTAAGGAGAGAGAGTATAAAGAGAGAAAAGGACCCAAGAAGTTGACTAGGAGGATACTTAATGATTATTGGTAGGATGACTGATGATCTAGAAAAGAAGGATGAGAAGGAAAAGTCAGGCAGGAAGAAAACTAGGGAAGGGCAGATTCCCAGAAACCTAGAAGGGTAGAGTAACTAGGGGGAGGGTTAGTCAGTAATATCAAAAGATGGAGAAAGAACAATAGCGAAAGGATTGAGAAGAGGCCATTGGATTTTACATTTAAGAGATCATTGGTAATCGTAGAGAGAGCACAGTTTGGTTAATCGATGAGGACACAAGTCAGATTACAGGGGACTGAGAGGTGAATGGAAGGTTAAGAAATGTAGGCAGCATATGAGTTTAGATGACGTTTTCCATGGAGTTTGGCTGTGAAAGAGAGTAGAGTTATTAGATGATAGCTTGAGGTGATGAAAGGGTCGAGATTTTTTTTTTAAGAGTGAGACATTTTTAGGCAGCAAGGAAGGAGCCCAGGAGATACGGAGAATTTGAAGATAAGAGGCAGATAGAATAACTAAAGGGACAAGTTCCCAGTGGACACAGGAGGAGACAGAATGAAAAACACAAAGGAGTTGGCCTTTCTAATAAAAAGGATACTTCTTTCTTTTAGACTTGAAGAGAAGAATACAGAATAAGAAATGATATAAAGGAATTTTGAGATGTGGAGTACTAGAGAAGAAGCTAATGATGGCCTCTATTTTCTCGATAAAGCAGATGAGTTCCTCTACTGAGAGAGAGGCAGGAAGGGAGTGTTGGAGAGGTTTTGAGGAGACATCGTATAGAAGAGTTGCTAAGGAAATGGTAAGCCAGTATCTCTGCCAAGAAACCCCCCAAATGGGGTCACGAAGTCAGAAACAACTGAGCAACACCAACAAGAATCACTTGGTCAATTTTCTCTTAAATAGTGCCAGATTTTTGTCTATCTTCCACAAAGCAGTAGGATCATTCGTCAAAATTACTGGGTTTATGTGAGGGGAAAATGTCTCATTCCTCCCTATAACTAACAATGGCTCTGCCTTCGAAATGCAATTAAAATTAATCTTTATGAGTTAGATCATGATTATTGCTTGCTTCACCTTCATCCTCCTTGGCTAAGAGATTTTAATTTCCAGGGTGGCAGTTATTACAGCAATTCAGGCATGAAGTGGTGGGGACCCAGATGAGGTGTGGCTTATGGACATGAACAGAAAGCTATGGCCACAAGAAGTACTTCAAAAGGAGAGACTGACAGGATTTGATAATTAGATATGGGGGATCAAGGGGAGTTTTAAGCTGACAATGTCCTTAAGGTTTTGGCCCCAGGCAAATGAGAAAAAAATGGTGGTGCAGTTGACAGAAGTGGAAATCTTGAGAAGAGGAACTGCTTTGGAAGGAAACATGAGGGACTGAATTTTTTTATAGATTTACTTGAAAGTGATGGTAGAACACCAATGGGGAAGTGGCTAGTAGGCAGTCAAATGTAGGCCTAAATCTTGGGAGAGAAATTCTAGGATAGGAGAAGATGTATAGACTTCAGATAAGTAAACCAGATCAATTAGTATAGAAGAAAGCAAGGTAGTTAAAAATGGAAAATGGAAAGGCTGAAAATAAAGGGAAAGAAAGAAGTTAGTTAATAGAAAAGAAATAAAATATGTAGAAGTCAGAAGGATCCTGCAATGTAAGGGCATAGCTAGATGAAGAAATATCTCACCCTATTTGAAATATAGCATTTTGCCTTCCTTATTGACATGTATGCACACAACATATATACACACACATAATACATATATGTCTGCATACACACACACACACACAATAAATACTCAAGAAGAAGCTCATAAAAAGAGCCCTTTACAAAGGCAAGTCAAAGAGAGACATGAGGGTTTTTTTTTCCTTCAATGTTATGTTAGTAAAAGTTCTCAATGTCCAGGACAAAAAGTATGACAAATATTAACTTGCTCTTTTATTTCCAGTTATAGAAGAACTCTCTAAGTAGAAAGAAAAGGCCAAATGATAATCGCTATAAGAAAGTGTGAATACCTGGATGGAAGAGAGTAGAAATCCTTTGGTCTTTCTAAAAAGAACCACCGCAAAACATACAATAGCCATTTCTACTTTATAACTGAGGACTCAGAATTTTCTCTGCTGTGGGACAAGAATAAGAATTCTCTTTCAGTAACAGTTCTTCATCTTTCTTCAATGGCAGGGTACTAAAACATACTTTTGGATCCATCTTTAAATACAAGGGCACAGATCCTCTCAAAGCTAAATCTTGTGATACGTCCTGATTTCTTAGACACTTTTGAATATCATCATCCAACTCTGCCAGAGCTTTCCCTTAAAACATATTAACTGTTCCATGGTAGCTCTGGAGAGAGTGTTGTATTGTAGGGAGGTTAATGGACTGGAAGTAAGGACCTGGGGTCCTAATCTAAGTTCTGCCATTTCCTGGTTATTTGACTTTGGCCAACTTCATTTGCCTTGCCTTGAGTTCCTTAATCTGTAAAAGGAAGGGCTAGAAAGTGGTATCATTCATTATGTTGCATAGTGCCTAGAATAGGGTAGGCACTTGATAAGTGTTTTTTTTTTAATTTAATTACTAAATCCCATCCAATGCTAAGGTTCTATGCTAAGTCTGGAAATTTCTGACTATGCCATCAGGTTGGCAAATTACTTTGTAATCATTTTTTTTGTAATATGTTGCTGAAACAGTGAAGTGGGTGAGAGTTTAGCTGAGTCTGCGCAAACCTATTAACCTTATGGTGAGAGATAAGACCTCAGAGTGCTTGTAAACTGATGGGGATTCAGGAACTTTTATATACGAAGAACAGGTTTTAAATAGGTGGCAGACTGGATAGAGTGTAGGTTTCAGAAAGACCTGAGTTCAAATCTAGCTTCAGACACTAGCTGTGTGACCCTGGGCAAGTTACTCATTTGTTTCAGTTTCCCCCAAATTTATGAAGATCAAAGAGATTATACTTGTAAACACTTAGAAAAATGCCTGGCACACATTAAGCACTTAATAAGTGCTATTCTTTCTCTTCCCTGCCCCCATTAAAATAGCATAGTATCTACAAAAGAAATTCATGTAACTTGGCAAAATCTGGTATTTTACATCTGGCAGACTGCTACTCTGCTGATTGTGCAACCTATATTTTTTTGGCATAAATATCTTCAGTTTATACTAGATAATGAGAAAACTGGGGAAGAAAAACAATTCTGAGTAATATGGTAAAGATACAATAATGTGTGCTGTATTTAAAATTCCTTACAGCCCTGTGGGAACACTATCAAAGAATCTAACACAGAAACTCACATCCTCCCTGGTGGGGATCAATTTCCACATTTAATCAGCACACTGAGTGGGCCTGTCAATGATTTTTAAACCATTTTCACTCTTTCAGTGGAAAAAACTCAAGATTGTAATGCAAACCTTTCCCAGGCCCTCCTATATTTCTGTACCAAAGTTTGAGCTTTCCAGACAGCATTGTGAACATTTATATTCTTAAGCAATGTTCTGATTTTTTCTAACTACCTTCTTTAGACAATTCCTTATCATTTGTATTTGAAATCTCAACTCACTGATCAGAAATGGATACAATGTCTAAGTAATATTAATGCCACAATCATTTCCAGGAAGGAGTTAGGGGAAATCCCACAAAAAATATAGATTAAAGATTTGGCTTTAACCCAAAACTCATAGGTCTACAAAGGGCCAGGGCTTTTCTATCTGAATATACAGGAGCCATGTACTTTCTATTTTTTTAAATTAAACTTTTCTTTTTCAATTCACAAACATTTTTCCCTCTCCCTCTCCTGTTTATTTCCCATTTGAGAAAGAAAAACAAAATCCTTGAGACAAACACGCATAATAGAGAAATACAAATTGCCACAATAACCATGTCCAAAAATATATTTCTCATTTGACACCTCGAGTCCTCTCTATTTGGAGGTGGGTAGCACGCTTTATCATTAGTCCTCTAAAATTATGGCTCCTAGTTCTGAAATCTTTCAAAGCTGCTTGTCTATACATGTCATTCTTAGTATATAAATTGTTCTCCTAGTTCTGCTCACTTCATCTTGCATCAGTTCATACAAGTCTTCCCAGGTTTCTTTTAAATTGCCCTTTTTGTCATTTCTTAATAGACTTTCTCAATTCATCCTGAATGAAATATAGACTTAACAATAGGTTCATAAAAGGAACCCTTGAGATAGTCCTAAAAATAGTGCAATTTTCTAGATAATATTTTGCCCTCTGCCACAACATTATTCTGAGCAGAAGAGCAGAAACTTCCAAGGTAAGGTAATGATTGTTATCTTTCTAAAAAAAATTTATAATTCATACTGAATAAAAATCTCCATGAAAGGATTCACACAACTTTGAAAAACTGATTTAATTCAACATTAAGTTCTTGTAAATTTGGCCATTAATTGACCTTTCATTTTAGTCTCTCTATAAATCATGGGCCCTCAACATACTTCTATTGATAACTTCCTTTATAAGAAAGGTCTTTCAGCCCCAGCCAAGAACATCTTTTTCAGTACTCACTGAATATACAACACTGTGTATAGAGGAGATCAAAGCTAGTGGAAAGATAGCACTTGCCCTTACATTCTCTATAATCAAAAGGAAGATGCTGTATATAGAGGTCAAGATAAAAATGGAATTGTGGTGGATTATGTTGGCTTAATAACAGTTTGTTTTTCTGTTTTGTTTTACAATTTACAAAGCACTTTTCTCATGAAAATTCCTGGGAAGCAAAAATTACAACTGTTATTATTTACTGATGACAAACCTGACACTGAGAGAGTTGAAATGACTTCCTTAATGATGCACAGCTAGTGAGGGTTAGAGCTGGGACTTAAACCAAGGTCTCCCAACTGCCAATCTGTTGCTAGTTTGACAACATCAAGCTTGGTAAATTGTTGATGCACAATTTGTAAAGAATAACTAACTGCTTGTTAGATCAAGAAAGATCACTCATTTTAATTATGCTTTCCATGTGTGAAAATATTGACTGAGACGAGGTCTTTTTTTGCTTTTGGGTGAGAATTGCGCATTATATAAATCCAAACACTTTAGGCATTTATTGAAAGAAGCTAATGACATTAATGAAGGAAGAAGACATGAATTAAAATAAACAAATGATTACATTAATAGTATGTCTTAGTAATAAATTTCTGTATATATTTATAAACAATCACTAACATAACTATGTTTCCATAGAACTAGAGTAATGCTGAGTAACTGGAAAGAAGGAAGATTGAACAAGTTCTGAGATGGAAGGGTGCTGCCCCTCTTGCATAATTTTGTTGTGATGGTACTCAGAAGAGCCTAAAGACATAGAATACAGAGACAATGGGTGATCATTTAAATTATTAGTAAAAAAAATCTCACTTTCCAAGAATTTGCTTTCCTCTAGGGCTGCAATTTTTTAAAGGTCCTGATCTCATGGGCTTGAACTAATTTGCATGGCTAATTTACATTAAGAATTCATACAAAGAATTGACTCCAATCCATACAGTTTGAACCAAAGAGATCATTTTAATAAGAGGCCTCAGTTGGTATACTTAATTAATCATATTATAAAGATATGCATGTGAGTGCTTCATAAATATTATTTGATCCAAAGCACTTAAACTAGAACAGGACAGGGGAGAAGGTTGTCATCTAGGGAAGGAGAAGGGACGGGAGAGGACTAGTGATTGGAAGTAGAAAGACACTAACTAAGCAGCTAATGTGAGAGGATCTTGAAAAGCTGGGTGCAAACTCCATAGCTCAACTTTAAAACATTGATACTTGGAGGTACTGTAGAATTTTATTTCATATTTCCATTAGAAGGCTACTATAATGAAATTGTAAAGTTTTTTGCACAAAATTAATGCATCTAAGAAAAGAAAGGAAGTAGTTGACTGGGAAAAAAAGTCATCATATCAAAAATCTCTGATAAAGATTTGGCATTTAAAACATACACACGATTAATAGAAATATATAAACTCAGAAACCATCCCCCAAAAGACAACTGGCCAAAGGTTATCAATCATCAAAGAGTTCTCAAAAACAGAATTTCTAATGACTAATCACAATAAGAAAGATTATGTTCCAAATAACTTAAAATAAGAGAAAGGCAAATCCAGACAACCCAGAGCTTTCTCTTTTCACACAGAAAAACGGACAGATGACAAAAAGACAGAAGTGGTCAATGTTAGAGGAGCTGTAAAAGATATGCATGTTAATTAAGATATGCATAAGCCAATCTGGAAAATAATTTGGAATTTTGCAGATAAACTGGCTAACATGATCATACCTTTATGACTCAGAGATTCCAGTCTTAGGCATAGACCTAAAGAGGTCTTTGACAAAAAGGATTTGATAAGCACCAAAGTATCTGTTATTGGTGGTCACAAAAAAGAAACAAGGTGAATGTCCATTGATTGAATAATGGCCTAATAAACTGTGATACATGACTGTAATGAAATATTATTACTGTGCCATAAGAGACAATGATCAGGAGGAAATCAGAGCAGCATGGAAAGACTTACATGAACTATAGTCAAGTAAAATAAATAGAGCCAGGAAATCAATATCCACAGTGAGTACAACAAGGTAAATGGAAAGACCCACTACAAAACAATCACAGATGAATAATGCAAAACTTTAAAGAATAAATTTAGCCCCAAAAGAAGAATTATGAGAACACATCTTTCCCTACTCTTTTAGAGAAGTGGGGGTCCACAATTGTGGAATGTTGTCTATATCATCAATTTTTTTTAATGTCTGGTTTGGCTTTGCTGGTTTTTTCTCTTTGTCTTTATTGCTTTTTAAAAATTCTTTATTTTTTGTGCTTCATTTATTTTATTTTTAATTTAATTTGATTAAATTAGAAATAATTTAATGGAATAAAACAAGCATTTCCATAGCATAGTATAATAAAAATATAATAAAAAAGATGATTGTGCATGAAACTGCAAATCTATTATATACAACTTACCATTCCTTTCAAATATATGATAATATTATCATGTAAATTTTTCCCTTTCTCCCCCACCCCCTCCCCCACCCCAGAGATGGCTAAAATTATTTGTTTTAAGGTATGGCTCTCTGAGATTAAAAGGGTGAGAGATATAGGGGAAATCTAGGCTACATGGAAACGAAAGATATCAATATAATTCACTTTTTCTTTTTTCAAATTTTAGGTTTAAATACTAAAACTTAAATACACAATAAAGAAAAGAAAAAGAAATGTATTATAAACCTAAATATTGAAACAAATACAAAATAAGAAAAGAAAAATAAAGCATGTCATGTGTACAGCAGAACATAAGAGAGGATTCAAAATATATAGAAATGAATTTCCATTTCCAGAAAGCCTATATAATAAATACTACATGTTGTGTTGAAAACTGTCTGTCTTTTCTTTGCTTCCTTGTAAGTTTTCTTTTGTTCTCTGCTGTGCTTCTTTTGTGCTCTGCTTTTACTTTGTTCTTTTTCCTCCCTTCCTCCCCTTCCTCCCCCAGTAGGCTATAATTAAGGATGGTTATATTTATACTTTGATATAGATATATACATACACATCCATATATATGTATATATATCCATATATAGACATATACTTTCCCTCACAAATTCTACTCTCGATCTTTATTTTTGTGTTTCTGCATATCTCGTATTTTGGATTCCTCCTGACTCCTCTACTTTACTTCAAACTGCTACCTTGCCCTCCTATTACTTAATCTACCTCCCCTCCAAGAATCCCTTCCTTACCCATTAACTAAACACTCTTATATACTCTCCTTTGTCCTATTCCCTCACCCTCACTCTAGAGTTCCCTCCCTTGTTCTCTCCCCACACCCTATTCCCTTAACATTATATTATTTTCTTGAATTTAGAAGACTTTTATACTTTTCTACTTATATATGTACACCTGTATGTACACATATATGTATCTATAGGTATAGATACATATATATGTGTATGTATATAAATGTATATGTCTTGAACCCATTCCCAATGAAAGTAGATTTCCAGAACTAGCAGCCCTCACTCTCTTATCTAATTCTTCTCTGTCTGTTCTTCCTCTCACACCTCATTTGTATAAGATAATTACTCTTTTTAACTATTTACAAATGGTTTTACTTTTCAAAGTCATATTATATTCAGGTCTACCCCAATCTTTCTTATGAACTACCCAAGTACTAATAACAATCTTAGACATACATTTTACATGCATGAAAGGTAAACATTCTGCCCTTATTGAGTCCCTTGTAATTAATCTTTGTTATGTACTTTGTATTTTTCTTAGCTCCTATATGTCAAAGCTTGTATTAAGTTCAGATTTCCTTTTTTTAAACAAAATCCTGAAAGTCTGACAATTCACTAAATTTCCATTTTTTTTTCATTTACCCAGCTTTGCTGGATATGAAATTTTCAGCCAGAACCCCAACTCTTTTCCTTTTTGATATAGAGTCTTTTAGTGTTGCCACCGCTAGGTCTTGTGCTTTTCTAATTGTGGCACCACTATACTTAAATTGCTTTTTTCTTCTTGCCTATAGTATTTTAATCTTGAGATGAGAGGGTTTGGAGTTTAACTATAATAGTCCCATGGGTTTTCCTTGTAGAATCTTTTTCAGGTGGTGATTGGTAGATTTTTTTTTCTATTTTTACTTTTCCCTCTTGTTCTAATGCTACAGGTCAATTTTCTTTAAGTATTTTTTGTATTAATGTATCAAGATTCTTTTTTGGATCATAGCTTTCAGGTAGTCCTATCATTCTTATGTTTTCTCTTCTTGATCTGTTCTTCAGATAAGTTGTTCTTATAAGATGTTACACATTCTCTTCTATTTTTTCATTCTTTATATTTTGTTTTATTACTTCTTGATCTCATAACTTTGCTGGCTTCCCCTTGCCCAATTCTGATTTTCAAGGAGCCATTTTCTTCCTTAAGATTCTGGATCTCCTTTTTTAATTGGTTGACTTTCTTTTCTTAATTTTCTCCTTTTTTAAAAATTTTTTTCCTCTATCTCTCTCAGTTGATTTTCAAAGTCTTTTTAAGTTTTTCTATGAATTCTTTTTTGGGTAGGTGACCATTTGATGTCACCCTTGGGGTAGGAGAGAGTTTTTTTTTTTTGCTTCAATATCCTCCTCTGAAGACAAACCTGTTCTCTATTCCCATAGTAATTAGATATTGTTGGATTCTTTCTCCTTTGCCTGTGCATTTTTAAAATTTGTCGTTTTTGTTTTCGTAATCACCTCTTGTCCTGGGGAATGGGGGATGGTGCCTCTGGCCTTGGATTCTCCTTCGGCTCTCCCCTCTGGCCTAGAACCTAGACCAAAACCTCCAGCCTCCTGTAAGTGGCCACAGCCAGCTGTGGCCCCACCCCACTGCTTCTGTACTTGTTGGGGGTGAGCTGGTTCCTTCCCACCCCAAGCTTCATCTCTGCAGCACAGTTAAGGTTGAAGTTCCTTGTCAGTTAAGGTTCCCTCAGTCTTCCCCAGCTCAGATGCCAATTCCCCTCACTGTCTCAGGGTAAAAGTTCCTGTGCCTGGGGCTGAGACAGCCTCTCAATGCAGCTAACCCCAGGGCTTACTGTTTGTTGTTTAAGGGACCCTAACCTGGAAGTATTTACAATTCACAGGCACCAAACTTCATTCTAGGATTTTTCTTCAGATCTTCTCTGAATATCCCAGGAGGACCTCTGTTATGCCCCTACTCTTATCTATTTTTACTTCTCTATGTTCACACTGTGGTGCTATTTTATTTCTTTTGGGGGGAAAATTTTGAGAGCTTGGAATTTTCTGACCTGCTCCTCCATCTTCCCAGAATCCTTTTTCAATATGTCTATTTTTAAAAATAAGTCTATTATAATACAGAAGTTTTGAGTTCAAGGACAGCAAGGAAACTTGTTATCCATCCATTCACAATTTCTTGGGCTTATGGAGTGCCATGCTACCTATACTCTCTTCCTGTTTTATTTTTAATGTTTTCATTATTCTTTTAAAATGATAATTTTCCATTCTCTATCCTGCAATATTTTAGTATTAAGATATCGAAAGTGAGCAATGAAAATCTTAAAGAGAAAAAAGTCATCCTAACAATATGTTAATTTTCTCACTTATGAGGGTCTCTGGTAGGGCAGCTAGGTGGCACAGTGAGTAGAGAACCAACCCTGGAGACAGGAGGACCCAAGTTCAAATGTGACTTCAGACACTTGACACACTAGCTGTGTTACCTCGGGCAAGTCACTTAATCCCAATTACCCTGCCTTCTCCCCTCCAAAAAACAAACAAAATAAACAAACCAAAGGATTTTTGGGATATCTATCTCATGGACACTAAGCATTCACATTTGTTGAACATTCTATAGCTCACAAAGAACTTTCTTTGCAACTCCATGTAGTGGGTAGAAGTGAAGTGAGTTGCCCATAGTCCTATATCTAGAAGGTGTTCTAGCTGGATTTTCTATCATTATAGATGCTAGGATGTAGCTGGCTGCATAGCAAAATCAGTGATATTTCAGGAGCTTTTATATCAGGGGTACCCAATTCACAAATAAGAATTCAAAATTCCCTCTATGTCTGCTAGGTCCATTTCATCAGTAAAATGAAGGGATTAGATTCTAGATGATCTTTAAGGTTTCTTCCAAATTGAAATTCACACTCCCATGATCCTTCTTACTTTAGATCCCCAAGGAAAGACATCCAATGCTTCTGAACAGATATGTATGGTGGCAACTAATGAGCTGATTGGATTAAAAAGATTTCAACCTGTTTTAATGGGATGAATACAAGTGAAAGTATATTATTTGTATGGAAAGTATTTTTTAAAAAGAGGGTCCTAAAATGCTTCTTCCCACCACCACTCTACAGAACCTAGACACTATTTTATTTGCCTTTAGATGTGGAAGAAAAATATAGTTTGGCAATAATTAAAAATGAATACAAGCCAATAAAATCTGAAAATGTTTTCATAGTGGTTGTAAATAACAATACCAATGACATTTAATTATATATATATGTATATATATGTATGCACATATATATATACATATGTGTATATATGTATTTAGAGTTTTGTTTCAATGTATATACACTTCTCCCTGTAGAGAGGTGGCAAGGGCAGGGAATAGAGAGCTCGCTCGAGAATTAGGAAGACTTGGATTCAAATGCTGCCTTTGTCCATTCTGGCTGTATGAATCTGGGCAAGTCAAAACCTTTAAATGTTCAAGTAACTATGTAGTTGTAAGACAGTTGCCTACCTGGATTGAAAGAAGAAATCCTTACATTGATGAAATCACAGGTGTAGACCCTTCCCCCCCCTCCAAAAAAAATCCCAATCTACCTTATACCTCTTTTATTGGAATAAGTTTACCAATTTTTAGATGTCCAACATAACTACCATGATTTCTTAATGTAGTCCACTGTAGGTCTATAAATATTGAAAAATTATTGCCTCGAGCACTCTCCCCTTTGAAATCAGAGGAAAATGCAGAGATGTTTAAAATTCCAAGGTTAAAATTCTAGACAATGAGTTCATAATTCAATTTTGACACTCAAGTTTAAGAAGAGATTTAGACTTTTTTTTTGGCCTACTTTCACAATTCAGCTCTCCTCTGACAATTGATGTCAAGCCTGATGTTGGTTATTTGTTTGCTAGGCAGAAATAACCCAGTGAAACTCCCATTGTGACATGATGAGCAATTAGCCAAATCACATGACAGGATCCCTTTACTAACGTTAGCATCAATATCTTGGGATCATTTGAGGGCTGTTTTTAAAAAAGTTCTTTTAGAAGCTCATTTGGCGTCTCCCCTGACTCCCTCTTATTGTCTCCGCATTGGTCACTTCACTGCTTGTTAATGTTTCCACCATAAAATGAAGAGAGTGAAGGAGATAACAGGTCAAAAGCTATCATCTGTGTGACCTGCTAGCTCCAGGACAATATGTGGTAGAGGCTTAAACAATAACTCAGATGTGACTTGTGAATAATCTGTGTATTTGTATATCATCTCACTGTCATCCATTACTACAGCTAAGTAAGAGTTAATCGCTCACTACGTCTATCTTTTCTCCCTTAACTGCAAAGAACTCAGATGTTGGCCCCAATGAAGCCCCAGCTTTCAAAAACGTTGCAGAGGATGTGCTGAAACTCCCATCAGTTCTGTTGCCATACATCCCATTAGCTTAGATTTAATTATTTCACAGTTTCTTTGTGGCAGTATTTCATATAAATCATTGAATTCCCAAGATACCTGTGCAAACCTGACTGAAAATATGGAACAGCTTTAAGGTGTGACAGGGGACTTAAGGGCAGCTGAGCATTTCAGGAAGGCTCCTGAAGCACTTTACCTAAAAATAAATAAACTCTTCCGAGGTAACTCTTAACCACCCTAATTCATCTTCATGTCACCTTCCTGTGGTGGCAGAGAGAGGAAAAATCCACATTTCAAAGAGCCAATAATTATTAATCGCTGTCACTAATTGGTTTGCATTTATCTTTCTAATTTAGCAGAAGTAATTGCTCCATGTGGAAATTTTAATTTGTATTATTATATACTTATCTATATGTAACTTGCTTTGATTAGGTTCAAAAGTTAACGCATTAGAAACAACAACAAAAAACCCTTAGGACTCTGGCAAAACTTAACTCTGTGACTCCCAGGAGAATGTCAAAGAAACCTTGATTATGGAGGAGTTCTCTTCTCTTCTCTCTCTCCCTCTCTTCCCCTCTGTGATTCTGAAACAATAGTCTACCATCAAGACACAATGTGGTTCAAGAGTAGAAAATCTGTTGCTTCCAGAACAGGAGGAGCTGAGTTTGGGTTCCAGCTCTGCCAAAATCTCACCTCTCGTACCTATGTGACCTTGGGCAAAACTCACAACCTTGCTGAGCCTCAGTTACCTCATTTTTTAAATGATGAACTGAACTAGGTGGTCTCAGACAATCCCTTTCAGTTTTAGGACTATGAATGAAAAGGAGACAAAAAAAGGTTTTTTTCCGGTTATAATGGTCTAAGGGAGAAGAGACAAGTGCCTGAACTCAGGTAGTTGCAGCAAGATGGTGAGGAGGGGGGAGGGCATAAGAGATAGAATGGAGATAGAATTGACAGGACATGGAACTGATTGGATGGGTGAGGTGAGGGAGAGGCAAGCGTGAGAGATGACTAAGAGCTCATCAACCTGAGGGAATGGGGAAAAGAGGGTTTTGTTTTTATTGGGTTTTTTTTGTTCCTTTGTTTTCAGTAGACTGGACAAAGAAATGAGAACTTCATTTTTGGAGATTGTTGGAATTGGAGAATTGGCAGGATATTCAGGAGGCAATAACAAGCAATTAGTCCAGAATGTTCAGTTGTTTTTCAGTCATGTGTGGTTATTTGTGACCCCATTTGGGGTTTTCTTGGCGAAGATACTAGGGTGGTTTGCCATTTCCTTCTCCAGCTTATTTTACAGATGAGGAAACTGAGGCAAATAGGGTTAAGTGACTTGCCCAGAGGTATATAGCTAGTAAGTATCTGAGGCCAGATGTGAACTCAGGAAGAGGAGTCTTCTTGATTCTAAGCCCAGTGCTTTATCCGCTATGCCACCTAGCTGCCTTTTGATATCAAGAAAGAAGTGAGAAATACAGATAAGAGTTCTAAGGAGAGGTTTTAGGTAGAAATACGGATTTGGCCAGCAGGCAGCTCAGTGGCACAGTGGATGGAGTGCTGCACCTGGAGTCAGGAAGCCCTGAGTTTAAATCCAGCCACAGACAATGACTAGCTGGTGACCCTTGGTAAATCACTTAACCCCTTCTTGCCTCAGTTCTGTCATCTGTAAAATAAGGATAATAACAACACCTTCCTTCCAGGGTTGTTGTGAGAATCAAATGAGAAAACACAGGTAAAGCACTTCACAGACCTTAAAGTGAAATATAAATGCTAAAGAGAGAGAGAGAGAGACAGACAGAGAGAGAGAGAGAGAGAAAGAGAGAGTAGAGAGAGGAGACAGAAGAAACAGAGGAGAGAGGAGACTCATTCACTAAGTGCTTACTATGTGCCAGGCACTGGGAATCCAAATACTACAAGCAAAAGACGCAATCTCTACCCTCAAGGAATTTATATTCTCCTGGGCAAAGACAACACATTAATAAGAATTGGGAAGGGGAACTGTTGTTCTGAAAGTGAGGTTGAAACTTGCGTCTGGTCAAGAGAGATCACAAGAACCATCACAGAAGTCAATGGAAGTGAATAGATCAAGTTGAGCGAGTAGTCTGAGGGACAAATGCTAAAAAAAATGCAAAGGAAGATGAGGGCAGGTAGAATTCGAAGGACCATATGGAAATACACACATATTTTCAAAAGAACTGCAAAAAATCTTGTGCACTAATCCCACAAAAGCGATGTCATTTCACTGATGCTTTGCAAACCTGCCCACATTAACCACTGTAAATTGCTTTGTTCTTTCTGCTATATCTCCCTCGCTATGAGAGAAAAACCTTCCTAAATGTACATCGTTTCAATGAAAATGGAGGAAATACGTTCTTTTCTATGTCGTGAAATTGTCAGAGAAAATGGGAAAAAAAATTCACTCCAAGAAATTTAATCTGGCTGAGGAGAAATCCCCATAATTAAACACTTGAGAGTCAGCCTCACTTCTGGCTATGCATTCTTGCATCTCATTTTTCCTATCAGCAAAAAAGAGATGCAATAATACTTGCCTAAGCCATTAACCATTTATTGAGCCCCCATAATCATTACTTAAACTTTCTTTGATGATTCAGAAGGCACTTTCTACATCTGTAGTGGGTCTGAGTTATTCTGAATATCAATAATTACAGATTTGCATTGTAGAGAGCCATGGTTCAGGGGTTCTTAACCTGATACTAGATTTCAGCAAGGTGGTATACTTGGATAAGAAAAAAATACATTTTTATTTTTATTAACCTCTAGCTGAAATTTAGTATTTCTTTTAATTATGAATGCTGGCCATAGAATGTTATTCTGAGATGGGGTCCAAAGGTTCCAGTGGCTCCATATCACCTCCAGGAACATACATAAAGTCCTCCTTTTTGCTTTTAAAACCTTTTGCTATGTGCCCCCTTCCTACCTTTCCAGTTTTCTTATGTTTACTTATTTTTATGTTTACTTATTCCCACACAATCTACAATCTTATGACCCTGGCATCTTTCCTGTTCCTCCCACAAGACAGTATCTCCTCACTCCTGGAATTTTCACTAGCTGTCCCCTAAGCTTGGAATGCTCCATTTCCTCATCCTGGCTTCCTTGAATTCCTTCAAGTCTCAGTTAACCTCCCACCTTCTGTAATCAGCCTTTCCCATTCTTCCATAACCCAAAGACTTTCCCCTGAGATTATCTTCAAGATATCATGTATATTTTTTATTTGTATGTAGTTGATTGAATAACATCTCCCTCATTCAACTGTGAGCTTCTTGTTCCTGAGATCAGGATCATGTTTTTGCCTTTTTTTATATCCGAAGTACTTAGCACAGTACTTGGCACATTGTTGCTGCTGTCTAGTTATTTCAGTTGAGTTTGACTCTTCTGTGACCTTGTTTGGGGTTTACTTGGCAAAGGCATTGGAGTGGTTTGCCATTTCCTTCTCCAGCTCACTTTACAGATGAGGAAAATGAGGCAAACAGAATTAAGTGACTTACCTAGGGTCACACAGCTAGTGTCTGAGGTTGGATTGGAACTCAGGAAGATAGTCTTCCTGACTCCAGACCTGACTATCCTCTGCTTCACCTAGCTGTCCCATCTGGCACATAGTAGACACTTAGTAAGTTCTTGTAGACGACTGCCAAAGGCGGCCGTGGTACAAAAATGGTTAAAAACCCCTGTCTTAATTGCTTCTGCTTATTAGGTGCAAAACCTAGAGAAAAAGGGAAAATTTTCCCCTTTTTTAAGGGAAAAGGACATGCCTCATTTAGAGACTCTGAGAAATGCCACTGAACAGATAGATGATCATAACAGAAAAAACAAGCAGAGAGAAATGGGCCAAGAGACCTAAGTGGAAGGAAGTTGGTGATAAGTTTTCTGTGAAAGTCTATAAGCTTGGTTTGGGGTCTGTTAAAAGGAAAAAATAAATGATTGGCTTACCAAATACAGGATGTGCATGTTATTAGCAAAACTAGGGGGTACAAAATTTTAAGTTTGAGAGGAGAAAGATAAAGAGTTATTTTATTTGTACTCTTGTCAACTCTGTATGTGTTATCTCATATAACAGTAATTCTGTATAAATTTTGTGGATCATTATTAACAGTTTATTTTCCAATGACCTATAAATAAGTTTATGCCTTAATGTCTCTCCTCAAAGGCCTCATCCACCATACTCACTGACTACGAATTGAAAATGAATTATTATGAGGAATATAAATAGGGACTGGGGATGAATCAGCTTTCACAGAGCAGCCTGAAACTCCACTCTATCCAGTTCAACCTTGGGGCCAGAGGCACCACCTGAAGCACACAGTACTTGAAAATCTTCTGTGACATTGGCTGAGGTCTCCCAGGCCATACTGTTCAGCCTTGGGAGTGGTCAAACGGTCTGTAAAGGGCCAGAAGCAAACGATGGCTGTGCATGGGCAAGGAGAGATCAATACCGGGTTTTCAACGGCCACTACATACAGTCAAAGGCAAAAGGGCTATCTCTAAGAGGAGTAAAATGGTCACTAGTAGGAAGAAGATGAATCCAAGGGTTTAAACAAAAATAAAAGTCCATGAACCAAAACAAGCATCAGAAAATTCCATAAAGGACAACTTAAAGGGAGAGTTCATGCTTGTTGAAAGAACTTTCAATTTCCCATGCCCAGCGAGGGAAGAGCTCCTGCAGACTAATAAGCCCAGGTACAGGGGACTAGTTCTAATCATCTGAGCCATCTAATGGAACACCAGTTTGTGAGGTTCTGACTCATCCTTGGATCTGCTCCTCTATTAGGTGACATACCCTGAAAGTTGCTTTTAAAAATACATTTAGGATATCAGATTCTATGACTGTCTTTGTCATTTTCTCCAAAAAGGCAGAGTTCAGAATACGTGGTTTGGTGGTGGCAATTTTCAGTCATTTGAGTTTTCCAGTTATTTGGTACTTGGATGCTGAATAAATTGGATTTAGTTGCAGTACTAATGTGTCTTTCAAATGATCAATTAGCCCAATTCTTCTCCTGTTGGCCCCGTAGGGTAAAACATCCCTACTCTTCGTAGAAGACTTTTCCGTCACCCCCTTGGAGTCAATCGGAAGGAAGAGAAACGAACTCCTCCTCTTTTCTAGAAAACCTGGAAAAGCCTTTCTTCCTTTGCTTTAGCAGAGTAAACTTTTGGATTCATGGGTTATAAAGCACGTTGGACCATGGAAAATCATGGTTTGGACTGATCAAAATTCACTTTGAAAAAGAGAGAACAAAATGTAAAAACTGACTACACTTAATCAAGGATCATAAGCTTACATCATAATCCTTAACATCAATCTTCCCAAATATTGCACATTGTGGATGAGTTGACAGGATGATGTTTCTCCTTTTCTTATTACCAAAAGAGCTGTCTCAGAAGGATGACATTATTTTGTCATACCAACATTTCCCAGGAAAATTTGTATTCTAAAATCAGAACTACGTTGTCAATGCTACTAAAATGTGGCCAATGTAATTCAATTTAATAAGCATTTATTACTTGCCTATTATGCATAAAACACAGGACTTGGTGCTAGGGATACAATGACCAAAATAAAAATGAAGCCTTAGCCATATGTAGCATACATTTTACTGGGGCAATCTAAATAAGTGAACAGACAAAATAAATATAAAATAAACTGAAGGAGAAAGTATTAATGATTAGAAGAATCAGGAAAGGCCTCCCATAGTGGGTGGTATAGCAGCTCAAGGAAGCTAAAGGGCCTAACAAGCAACAGTAAGCAAGGAGTTCCTCCCATGCATTCAAGTAAACTTATGTGAAGGCATGGAGGGAGAACTAATGCCAAGTACAGAGAACAATCCTCAGGTTTTTCTGGCAGAATATAAAAGGAGTTAAGGTGGGCAATGTGAGTTGAGTCCTTTTGTGAAGTCCCTTAAACTTGGGAGTTTATGTAGAGATAATGAGGAGCTACTGAAGATTCATGAGGATAGGAATGTCAATAAATAGGAAAAGGGAGAAACTGGAATCCAGGAGCCCTATTATTACTGATGTCCAATTGAGTGGCCTCTCTGCCAAACATAGCTAGCAAAAAGAAAAGCATAGTTTGATTAATGATTATATAAATGAATTAATGAAAAAAATTATTGAGCATTACTATGCACAAAGCATATTGGTTAACCTAACACATTAAGCAAAGCTTTACAATGAAATAATAGACTGAAAACATTGCTTTTTTGAATACTAATTTCTGTGTCCTTGGAAAAATCCTAACTTTGCTCCACATCATCTTCTTAATACATATATATGAGAAGGTAACGCTAATTCCTCTTTGTTAAAAAAATCCCATCTTCCCCATAATTCTCCGTAGGAGTCCATCCAAATGTTGTGAGCATTCTTCTAGGCCTCTTGACATTATATGTGTACCAGAAGAGTACAGATCTGCTTTGATGATATCTCTTCTGGCACTCTTGTCTGCTATCTGTCATGGGTAATAAATTTTCTGAGTTACTTATGGTGTGGAGATTAATAAATGTATACAAAGTGCATTGCAAAGCATAAAACAACTAAATGTCAATGTTAATTATTTGGTGCTATTTTTTATTCTGTTCTCATCTTTCTGTTTTATTGAGCTCATACTAAAATGGTCTTAGGAGAAGGTGGTATCCTATTTTAGGACATTTATGCCTAATATGTAGCATGTGATTGCACAAAAAAATAAAATCATTAATTTTTTTTAATAAATCTGCATCAGTCTCTAAGTTCAGGCTCCTTAAGAATGACGTCTCTATAAGTATCTTTTAGCAATTATTTAATCTCCTGTTTGGCTCACTAACACCTTCATTTCTATAAAAAAAAAAACCCACATCTTGCCAAGTTTTTCATCACTTCTTTTTAAACACAAATGACCTGTGTTGTCCATGTGAGCATTGTTCATGGAGGACCTTTTGATCACATTTTTGGATCTTAGCCTCATCATAGACTCCATCCAATGTTAAACCAGTATCAGTTACATTCAAATGATCCATCTGTTTTTAGACTTTATTGTTTTTCAATTAAGTAGTTTTTCAGAAAGTATTTTTTGCAATTTTTTTCCACATGCTGCCACTGTTATTATTATTTAAGATGAGAATTCACCAATACCCCATCAAGGTCATTTGAGGAGGTACAAAGCACCTCATAGTGAATTACAGTGAGTAGGCAGAAGTAAAGAAGAAACCTAGAAAAGAAGATAATAATTCCAAAGATCTTATTTCTTGAATATAATGTTGGTTTTCATATTAAATAGCCAAGGAGTTGTGGAAAATGTGGCTAAATTGTTGATGCCCTTCCTTGATTAGTACTGGGGCTTCCAATACCCCAAAGTCAACAGTAGAATAGAATGATATTCCCTTATTTGCCATTATCCACAAATCATCTCTAATTTCAAAAGTGCTTGTAAACCATCAAATCATCTATAAATGTGAGCTTTTATTATTTGAAACCCCAGTGGAATAATGTGTAATCATACTATTTTGGCCCAATGTTAAACCATATTACTTATTATTCTCCTTGTATTATTTTCCCTGTAGATGTTCTCCTATAGTTTGGGAGTAAAGCAAAAGATAGAGTGACTATCTGTGCGTATATCGTGGCATAAATTATTCAGCCATGGAATTTCCATAGCAAGTTCACTGATCAAAGAGAGATATATAACTATTTCTCTTTCCTAGGTGGTAGAGTAAAATAACAAATATAAAGCAAATAATAGAAGTTGATCTCAATTCCAATGCCCTTAATAAATAACACAAGTACATTTTATAATAAGCTCAATCAACAGATAAGTGATCCTTCTTGTACGTAAAACAAGAGTGATCTGTTGGAAAACATGAACTCGATTGAAAAGGAAACCCACCATTTGATTCATTTTTATCCTATTTTACCCTATAATTAATGGCCATTTGATAATGGATTTAACAGTCATCTTGGAACAGGGCTCAATGAATAAATTCATTCAGTCATTAATCCATTCATTCAATGAACATTTCCTCAGTGTTTCTTACACATAATGCAATGTTTTAAGTCTTGTGGGAGGTAAAAAAAGGTGACTAAGGCACATGATTTGTCATTTAGGAGCTTATAAATGCTGGGAGGATAACCAAGCCATCCATCAATAAGCATTTAATAAGTGCTTACTATACTATAGGCATTGTGCTAAGTGCTGGGGATACCAAGAAAGAGAAATGCACAGTCCATGACTTTCAGGACCTCACATTCCAAAGGGGGAGAGAACATGCAAACAATCATGTACATACAAGATATATACAGAGTAAGTAGGAGATAATCTCAAAAGGAAGGCACAAAAGTAAAGAAAATAATAATACAGAAAGGAAAATTTTGAAAGTACCATCAGAATGGTACGAAGTTATGAGAACTGTGAGAGCATGACTCACAAATAACAAATATTCCTACTGATTGTATTCACAGAGCTAATCATGCAATCATCAGGTCTATCCATATGATGCCAACATAAGATACTGTTGATAGGTGAAGGATGGTATGATTAACTAGGTTCTGATTAGTGCAAATAAAGGATCCCATGAAGTGACCCAATTTTGCAGATTCACACTATGTAAAGCTAAAATTATGCATAAAATGTGGTAATTGGTTCCAGCCCAATGTACACATGCATTGAAAATTGAAATAATGGAACCAGTTCATGGGATTTATTATTTTCACTAACCAGGACCTAGTTCTATTAGTAAAGCAAAAGTCCTATGAAGATAGACTGATTCCTCCTGCCCCCTGCCCATGAAAATGAACCAGTTGTTTCACTACTGAGTAGACCAAGTATTAAAAAAGTTATTTCTACTAGATGACAAATGTCCAGGCAATTTCTTATATATCTTTATATCACCTTCAATACCTACCTAGCATGGTGCCTTGCACAGAATAGGGGTGAAAAGAATGTTTGTTGCTTGAAACTGACTATAATTTTTGCAGTTATCACAGAACAAGTTCAAGATTCATCAAATGAACAGTTTTACCTTCCAGCTGCATACATTAGCACTGTCATTGAAAAGTGAATGACTATCTAACATCTGCATAATGTGCATTTGTGACATGGCTCCTTGTTACCTGGACTGTAATAAACCACAGGTCAAACTGTGTTCCTCCAAAATTCCAGGACCTTGAACTATGATATCAATTAGTATTTATGAATTGCCTACTATGTGTCAGGCACTATGTTAGGCACTGGTGATTGGAAGATAAAAGTGAAATGGTACCCTCTCAAGGAGCTTATATTTAATGAGAAGATGCAACATTAACACACGGAACTAGCAGTTTTTGCCCGAGAAGTTAATGACTTCTCCTCCCCCCCAAGATTCCAACACATATAGTTTGGGAGCAAAGCAAAAGATAGACTATCTGTATGTATACCATGGGATATTTTGCACATGTCAACCCTAAGGGGTTTGAGTGGCTTTCTAGCAATGTCAATCATGAGCCCCCATCTGTGTACTCCGCATTATTTACCAACCACACAAAGTTTACTAGCCTTCAGAAGAAGGTAATAATTGAGTTGACACAAAAAAATGTCCTTCCAAATTGGGTATACAATTTCCCCTTGCACTCTCAAGTTTGCTGCCTTAATCTTAGAAAGCACATAACACAAAGGGGGTAATTCACAGTTCCTTTTCCCTTTTTGTGGAGTCTTCATGAAATCCCCTTTAGTGTGTATTGCTTTCTGCCAGACCCTGAGGGTTAGTGCCTTTATAGTGTCCTAAAGCTACCTGCCATTGGTTCCTGACACAATTTCTTCTATTAGTCAGTGATATTATAAGACGCCAATGGGAAGTTTAGCAAATCCGACCTTTCAATGTTGAGATCATTCTCTGCTCAATGGGGAGGGCAAAAAATGGAAGCTCTTTTTTTTCCCTAGAATGATCCTATCTCAAGGGCTCGGCTGGAACTGCTTCGTCATTTGGCTGGCCAGCTTTTAGAGTTTTAGATTTCCAACTGGCTTGCTCTTTGATCCAAGTTCTGCAGAATATAATTGTCTTCACCTGATCTCAAGACTCTTCCTTTGCGTCTAGGCTTACTGTTTTCAAACAACCACAAGAAGTATTCTATGTGGTATCATTTGCTTTCAACTAATTAATAACTAGCTAATGCCTTTTATTGATTGATTCAATAGAAGTATCTAGGAATTTTTCAATCTGTATTAATTAAGTGCTTGTTATGTGTCGGGCATTATTCTAAGTGACGAGGATGCAAAGAAATTCAAAAGCTCACCCTAAAAAAGTGTTCATTCTAAGGTGGAAGACAACATGGAAGTAATTAGGAATATACAAGATAAACAGAAGGTAGCCTGAGAGGGAAAGGCTGGGCAACTGGAAAAGGTCTTATGCAGAAGGCAGGATTTGAGCTGAGTCTTGAAGGATGCTTGGGACCCAATTTACATTTTTGATTGACTGATTCTGTAACTTGGTGAAATAGGCATTCTCGCTTAATAAGGATATCAAGGCTTCCATTTTTTCAGTTACATTAATTGGGGTTGAGAGATATTGGATCCCTCCTCTTACCAAAAAAAAAAAAAATAAGAACCAAATTAATACAAGGCAGTTATGGAGCAAAGGTACTAATATTTCAGATGATCAAGAACAGGGCTGTGTAGAAGGTGGTGCCTGAGCTATATCTTTAAAAAAATGAGTGTTTCTATGAAGATGAGATGATGAGGGAGTGCCTTCTAGGCATGGGGTATGGCTGGCACCAAGTCAAGGAGATGATAGATGAAGTATTTGGGGAACAAAGAGAAGTTACATTTATCTATCTCTTCCTTTCACTCACAGAACCAGTCCTATCTAATAACAGCAAAAGCGTTCATTTCACAATTAAATGATTTCAATATGAGAATTTCACTGGGTTTTGTCACATTATGAGTATTACAGAAATACAGCATTTTAGATTCCTAGGTATCGTTCATATTGTAGCATCTTTCACATATAACATCCAAAAAAAAGAGAGAGACATTTCCCTTTCCATTTGCATATCCACACCAAACTTTGGATACTCTGGGAAGAAAAACGTTTCAAAAACATATTCTTGGGGAGAATATTAATTTCTGAAAATTTGGTTGAGGGGCACATGTGCCCATACACACAGACATATATGAAAAGAGAACTGAAAGTTTGTTGACTTTGATTTTTTGAAAAAGCTCTTGTAATGAATAAAGATCTCTGAGTTTCCAGCAACACTTGGAAGTAATGGCCTAATCATTATTAATTCCTTTGGTATTTTCTATGATAACATTAATCACAGCAAACTCATTTGGTGTAAATGGGAAGCTCATGAGTACTCCTGTAACATTCCACAGCAATCCGGCATTAATTAACTGGAGCATCATGCAAAAGTGTCTCACTCCCCTCCACCCCCTTTATGATGAAGTACATTTCTCAAATACTTTGATTAAGACACAAATCCCGAGCCAATAAAGAAAGAAGAGAGAAAAGAAAAGAAGAAAAAATATATATTGTACTTTTTGAGGTTACTGCAATGAAGTCTATGTTAAAATAGTAGTGATGTTATTGCCCAAAGCTTCAGTCACTCTAACTCAAAAGGTGGAACCTTCCTCAGGGAAGGTGCAAACTGGATCTGTAGTCCTAGAAATTCCTTCCCCTCTACCTTAATATAGTAACTGAATATATACAAAAGTAATTTTTAAACGTATATTAAACACTCCATTGAAATAGAAAAAGGAAGACTCATAAAGATGGATGTTTGGTGCATATGGATAAGGTGTAGGAAGGCAGATTTATATGCAAACTTAGATCAGGGTATGGAAAAACACCTTTTTTACCACTTAAGGTAGATGTTCAATTTCTAGAGGGTAAATTGCATGCTACCTTATTCACTGGCATAATTTTCTCCCAGATGATTGGCATTTGGATATCAAGGTGGAAAAACGCTAGCATATCACTAGATTGCACATCTTGGAAGTGTAAAAGGCATTCATTAGAATAGGTTTTCCAGCAAATGGCATGCCAAAGTCTTGACAAAAATCATGTCAAAAGTCACGTCAATCATGCCATTTTTTCCTCCACTAGTTCAAAAGCCCATCTTTCTAGGGATGACAGACAGTCACAGAGGCACCTGAAATATAGCAAATAATACCCCAGTCCTGAAAGGATGAAAGCTGGAGCACATGGGTGATGCATTAAATTGCTGACTGACAAATATCCAAGGACAAGAGAATGCTGACATCACCTCTACAAGAGAAGATGGTTTGCAGGCCCGTGGGGGAAAAAAACACTTGGGGTTTTGTCACACTAGAGCAGACCAAAAACAAACAAGCCAGCCCAGTAACAACAGCAACAAAACTCACCACCACCTCCGCTAACAATAACAACAGCAAATAACAACTCAGGCAATAGGGAATTCAGAGCATATTCCATAGCAATGGGCCTCCCCAAAATATAGAAGAGAATGACAAAATTCAGGCTTTCCCTAGAGTAGAAAGAAATTGTTTCACATTCCTCAACAACAAACCTTTTAAAAGACTAAGGACTAGCAAAAGTGAGCTTCAAAGTGCTCTGTCCTGTTGTTGCCCTCAGCTAAAATGTCTGTGATGGTCAATATGAAGGTTTTAATGAGAAGAATTTGAGGAGACATAGAGCTGTTAAAATATGTATCAGTAGGGAAGGCGTTTTTAATTTTTATTGTTGTGGGGGGGCATAGGAACATGGGTTTTTTTTTAATGTCCATTGGAAGTCTTTTGCTCCTTCTATTTCTCTGTTTCTAAATTGGTAGAGGAGTTCACTTGTATTCAGAATTTCATAAAACCTAAGTTGGCAAAAGAACTGATTGGGAATAAATATTTCCTAGAAAAAAAGAAGTATATTCACCAAACACCAGGCTTTGGTACAGGAGGGGACTACTAGATATGATATGTTCCCTAACGAATGACCCAACCACAATAATACCAGGGTAATAAGGAAAACGGTGAGGCTGCATTATCTCCAGGGTGGGCTCACTCAACGTATAATGCCTCTGTTAAATATTCAATACCTGGCTATCAGGGGAGATACAATGTGAAAGGTTAAGGAAATATATTAGTTGGAGGATTTATTTTTTATTTATTTATTTTTTTCAGGAGACAATGGGAAAATGAAAGAGTTGCTTTAATCCTGTAATCTCTCTGTTAGCCATCAGCTTGGGGTACCCTTCATTTTGTTCAGTTGTCAGCGACATTAAGAGTCCTTCAGTGAGCTTTTCTTTTAAAATAAATACTGAATGACACATTTATAATTAGATCTCCCTGACCATTTAGGTTTGAGGGATATGAAATGTGGACATGACATGGAATTCCAACTCCTGATCCGGGTGTTAAGCAGCTTACACTTTCACTGTTGATTAGTGAATTGTAGAAAAGTTGACACAAAATATACCATGGGCACTGTTAGTCCAGATATTGCTGTGTCAATTATTCACTCTGGGCAGAAAGAGACAGAAACTCAGTTAATACTGTGAGCAATCCTGAAAGAAATCAGTCAGTTGTTTAAGTCATTGAAACTAGTCCTGCATTTTAAACAATGAGTTCCTGGTTCCTTTAGAATTTCTGATGCTGTGCCCCTGAATAGGCCATAGAGACCTCTGGTTTTTCTCACTTTTTTTTTAAATGGGTTAAGAAACCAACTTGAGGAAGGTAAGAAAATAGTAAAGTATTGAGGACTGTACCTTTAATTTTCAGTGGGAAACTAAGGGCAGTGATGCAACCAAAATATGAATTTTATCTTGTGGTAGAAAGGGGATATTTTTCATTTCTTATTTTGGATTTTCCCGGTTTCATCAATCAGAGATATATTTTCCCATAGAAGTATATCACAGCCTTCCTATCTCAAAAGTCTTGGTATTTTCAGAGCTGGGGGTTGGGGAGGGGGTAAAGGTGTAGAGTGCAATTCTGGTGATAAGGGAGAGAAAAAAAGGGTACACTCCCTATGGCTCTCTTTGATGAAAAGGGATAAATTTAAATTTAAAATAATACACAGCTTGAAGCCCCAACCCACCCAAAGCAGAATACTCACTAGATATTTCTAAAATGTGTTTATACTATGGGGCATAACTGAGCAGAATTTTTTAAAAATCCCAAAGTCCCTTTCATCTTCATCTTTGGGGGTTTGTGGACAGTAGGTTGACTTAGGATTTTTAAAAGAGTAGGGAGGGAGGGTGTTTAAATTTCAGAAAAGTCATGGGAGCTAAATAAATGATTTTGGTTAAGCATCATCAATGACGTAGATGATCTAATAGGAGCTAGCTGAGACACAATAGCCAGAAATAGGAAGCCAGGATGTTATGAGCTCCTATCTGTGTTGTTCTCACCAAATATTGAAATCAATTCAACATTAAGGATCTGCTATATGCGAGATTAAGTGATTTGCCCAAGGCCACACAGGCAACCTTCTAAAACAAGAAATGGCAGAGCAGTCTATGACATTCCTTTGTGGAAGGAATTTCTTCCCCAAGGGTTTTTAACCTGGAATTTACAGACCCAAGATTTTAGTACTGTGAACTTGGAAGAAGAAAAAAAATTACATCTTTATTTTCACTAATTTCTAACTGAAATACAGAATATTTTTTTCAATTATACATTCATTTAAAAAACAACCACACTGGTCTGACAAGAGGTCCAGAGGCTACATCAGACTGAAAAGGCAGGGGTTTATGACACACAAGAGGTTAAGAACCACTGTCAATGGAGTCACAGGTTCAGACAAGAAAACAAAATATGTTCAAGGACGGGAACAAGTGCTGGGGTAAAGTGATAAAACCAAAATATTCCTTGCACTCAAGGAGTTTACATTGTAGTGGACAAGATAGGTTCAGTCAGGGGTGGGGAACCTGTGACCTCGAGGCCACTTGTGGTCCTCTAGGTCCGCAGGTGTGACCCTTTGTCTGAATCCAAACTAGAGGTCCACACTTGAGGACCTAGAGGGCCACATGTAACCTTGAGGCTGCAGGTTTCCCACCCCTGGGTTAAGTGATCTCCACAATGATGATGAGCATTTATATCAAGAGAGAAATCTGTACACCAAAAATTATTTAACCAAGGTCTTTCTTTCCTTGTGCAGCAAACCAATCATATTAGGTTGAGAAAGCAAATAGTAGTCAGTAATGATGATATTTACAGTCAAGTGGGTATTGTGAACCACATCACTATTTGTTTTAAAATATATTAAAATTCATATATATCCTGGTCTCCACAGCATTGATGAGCATCTAGGGTAGCAAGACAAATCTGTACACTAAAAAGCTGACTCGATTCCCAAGAAACTGAAATAAGAACATTTTAAAAATACCTTCCTAATGAGGTCAATGATAGGTCAGGTGGATCTTAATTTTTATCATTAATTAGGCTAAATGAAGCTGATTAGATGTACTTGTGTTGTCAACAACAGTTACTTGGAATGGCTTGAAATTAGAAGCCACATTCCTCTGTACTACGAAAGATGGGTTTTTGTTGTTTGTTGTTATTGTTGTTGTTGTTAATGAAGGTTTTTCAAACTTTATTTCTATTGACTCTTGGGTAGATTAGGCTGAAAAAGAGGGTGCTCTGGACAGAGCGGAGCCAAGATGACTGTTGGAAAGCAGGGACTTGTGTGGGCTATCCCTCAGGTCTTTCCAAAAACCTATAAAAATGGTACTGAACAATTTCTAGAACTGCAGAATCCACAAAATAGCAGAAGGAAGCAGAGTTCCAGCCCAGGACAGCTTGGATGATCACTGGGTAAGGCCTATCTCGCACAGAGCTGGGAGCGGTGGGGAGCAGAGCCCAGCGGGAGCCACGCCTGGACCAACCACACTGGGAGCCAGGTGGAACAGGCCCTAGAGTCCTGAATCTGTGAGCTGTGGCAGTTACCAGACTTCTGAACCCACAAACACCAAAGACAACAGAGAAAGTTAGTGGGAAAAGCTACTGGGAACAGAGTGAAGGAGTGCAAGATTAGGCCACTGCCCTGGGAGTAGTGGGGAAGGTGCAGCTACAGAACTACAGCTGCAGTTGCTTCTGGCCCCAGGCCCACCTGGTGGTAGGAATTAAGTGGCAGATCAGAGCATGAGTGCAGAGCCTGCTTAAGATCTGAGTCCATTCTGGGTTGGAGGTTCTTGGGGGAGGAGGAGTGCTGGTGTGGCAGAGCTGGCTGTATAGAAATAGCTCTGAAAACAACAGCACATCCCCTCAAGCTTGGAACAAAGTACTCTCTACTCTACAAATAGTCATACCCAGACAAAAAACTCAAGGGTCAAGTAGTTGGCTGGGAACATGGCCAGCCAGCTAAAATGGACTCAGATTTGGACTCAGACTTTGGAATCTTTCTTTGGTGACAAAGAAGACCAAAACATACAGCCAGAAGAAGTCAACAAAGTCAAAGAGCCTATATCAAAAGCCTCCAAGAAAAACTCGAACTGGTCTCAGGCCATGGAAGTACTCAAAAAGGATTTGGAAAAGGAAATTAGAGAAGCAGAAGAAAAATTGGGAAGAGAAATGAGAGTGATGAAGGAAAACCATGAAAAACAAGTCAATGACTTCCTAAGGAGACCCAAAAAATACTGAAGAAAATAACACCTTAAAAACAGAATAACTCAAATGACAAAAGAGCTCCAAAAAGCCAATGAGGAGAAGAAAGCCTTGAAAGTCAAAATAGCCAAATGGAAAAGGAGATCCAAAAGACCACTGAAGAAAATACTACCTTAAAAATTAGACTGAGCAAGTGGAAGCTAGTGACTTTATTAGCAATCAAGATATTATAAAACAGAACCAAAGGAATGAAAAGGTGGAAGACAATGTGAAATATCTCACTGGAAAAACCACTGACCTGGAAAATAGATCCAAGAGAGAGAATTTAAAAATTATTGGATTACCTGAAAGCCATGATCAAAAAAAGAGCCTAGATATCATCTTTCAAGAAATTATCAAGGAGAACTTCCCTGATATTCTAGACCCAGAGGGTAAAATAGAAATTGAAAGAATCCACAGATGGAGGAGGGAATAACATACACACTCATTTGCTTATCTTACCCCACAGAAAGAAGGAGGAAGAATATAAAAAAGGGGGGATGATAGAAGTGAGGGCAGATAGGGGGAGGACGTAACCAAAAACAAAAACTTTCAAAAAGGGACAGGGTCAAGGGAGAACATTCAATAAAGGGGGATAGGTTAGGAAGGAGCAAAATATAGTTAGTCTTTCACAACATGAGTATTGTGGAAGGGTTTTACATAATGATACATATGTGGCCTATGTTGAACTGCTTGTTTTCTTAGGGAGGGTGATGTGTTGGTAAGCAAAATGGGCTCCTTAGCACTTAGTTCAACAAGTGCCCTTGAAGAGTTTGGCTTTTGTTTTTGTTGAGTAATTCAGTGTATTTCATTGAGTCTTACTAAGTGCTAAGCTCCAGGCCCAAACCCCTATTAGGTGTAAAACCTATGTGGGTGTGGATTGGCAACTAAGGTGGGGCCCAAGGTGGGGCTAACTCCAGGGAGGGCCTAGTTTACATGTCTGGGACAGCAGAGGCTCTTAGACCACGTGGGTTTAAGTTGCTTCTTTGTGATGATTTTAGGTCACCTGGGTGAGTCACATGTGTGACTCACCCTACCTCTGACAAAGATATAAAAACCAGGGCTTGGCCTCCTCTTCCTTGTAGCTCTTTGCCGCAGCAGTGGTTGCACGTGACTCTGGGCCAGCCCTTGTTCTGAGCTCCCGGGCTGAACCTAGATGTTGGTAATTGAATTGTATTGGGTCTGTTTGTTGATGTTTGTAATTTGTTTGTATTTTGCTCTGAAGTTCAGTGTGCTGGCTTTTTCCCCTGAACTAAGTGAATGATATTTGTGTGTTGAATTAAAGTAAGCTTGCCAACCCCTTAACCTTGCTTTCCTTATTAAGGCAGATCAAAAGAACCTGTGTTTTGGTGGGTGCTGGCAGCTTTCTGGGTGCTGGCTGTGGAGGGATCTTACACCCCCACGGAAGCTGCTAGCCAGATTGTGGAAACAAGTGGGTGGGGAGGGAAGAGGGGAGAGAATTTGGAACTCAAAGTTTTGAAAACAGATGTTCAAAAAAAAGTTTTTTCAGGCAACTAGGAAATAAGATACACAGGCAATGGGGCATAGAAATTTATCTTGCCCTAGAAGAAAGGAAGGGAAAAGGGGATGGGAGGGCAGTGGGGTGACAGAAGGGAGGGCTGACTGGGGAATGGGGCAACCAGAATATATGCCATCTTGGAGTGGGTAGGAGGGAAGAAACAGGGAGAAAATTTGTAATTCAACCTCTTATGAAAATCAATGCCGAAAACTTAATATATTAAATAAATTTTAAAAAAAGGAAAAAAAGAGGGTGCTCTACTTCTGGAACTATATGAACTCACACACACACACACACAGAGAGAGAGAGAGAGACAGACAGACAGACAGACAGACAGACAGAGACAGAGAGAGATAGAGAGGGAGACAGAGAGAGAGAAAGAGCGACAGAGAGAGAGACGTGTGTACTGTGTGATAATATGGAATGTGGAGCACATGTTTCTTGACCTTTATTTTTTAAAAAAGCCAAACCTTTCCTAATAGACACAGCAACATCAAAATATTATGACTTTCCATCCTGCCAAAGCAAAGAGAAATCATCGACCATTAGAGAAAATGATTCTATTGACATGATGAGCAAGATCTTGTTTTTCATAGGAAGTATACTTGCTACATTCTATCACCTGGTTCTGCCTAGGTGGGGCATGTATATGCTTATCACTGCTGAAGTCAAGTTCTCCCAGTTTTGTTCCAGGTTATACCATCCACAGGCTCTTGTACAAATAGACAGCCAATCTTAGTTCAGGGAAGTCTAAAACAATTCCCTAAAAATTAGAATCATACGGTTTCATGGAAAAGAGCTCCATGTTTTGATTCAGAGGACATTGTTGTAAGTTTTGGCTCTGCCCTGTTCTATGTATCTGACCTAAGGCAAGTTCCTTAACCTCTTTGGAGGTTAATCTTAACCTCTCAGGGTCTCAGTTTTTTGTGTTTTTTTTTTATCTGTAAAAGGGGAAGGAGGAGAATTGGGACTAGACTTTCTTTGTCTGTAAAATAAAGGGGCTGATGAACTGACCTCTGAGGTCACCTCTAGCTCTAAGTCTGAAATGATAAAACATAGCATAGAATACGTCTATGGTTTTCTTCTAGATCATGGATCCAGTCACATGTTATGTCTTTTTTGCACAGATTACTTGGTAATTTTCTGAGACACAGTGAAGTACCTTGGATCATACTCCAATGTCTCAGTACCTTTGTATGGGTTTAGAATCCAAAGAGAAAAAGTAAAATCACTCCCCAAACATTAATGAAAGACATTTTCTCACTTTGGAGGGAATATTCTTATAATAGAAAATGGGAAGGGCATCAGCCTGGAAGTGAAACTGAACGGGTCCTAGTCCCAACTCTACTTGAATTTGGTAGAAGTCCCTTCACCTCCCTGAGACCTAATTTCCTTATCTATAAAATGAGATGTTTGGACTTAGTAGTTGCATGACCATGAATGAACAAGTAACTCAATCCCTCTGGTCCTCATCTTCATTGTCTGTAAAACGAGGATAATCATTGCAATCGATTAGTTATTGTCCTTTGTTCTCAAAGAGGACTAAAATGATATCGCTATGTTGGAATCAAAGTACAGTGTGTATGATTGGCTGATCAGACCAATACAAACTCAGAAGCCTCTATGTCTAGCACAAATGGTCCATATGAACGTTTGGAGTGGCTATGTCTAGAAATTTGTGTAACTCACATTTCTTTTGAGCTACTGCAATTGTGCCTTGCTCATAGAGCACAATGCCTTCTTTGATGCATGTACACCATGCTGGATGGTCCTTTGCCAGTGTCTCCCATGTCACACAATCAATTTCGAAGTTCTTCAGAGACCTTGAGAGTGTCCTTGTATTGCTTCTTCTGACCTCCATGTGACTGCTTGCCTTCTATGAGCTCTCCATAAACTAGTCTTTTAGGCAAACATTTGTTTGGCATCAAACAATGTGGCCAGCCCATTGGAACTGTGCTTTCTGCAGTAGAGTTTGAATGCTTGGCAAATTAGCTCGAGAAAGGACATCAGTGTCTAGTACCTTATCTTGCAAAGTAAACTTCAGAATCTTCCTAAGACAACTGAAATGGAAGCAATTCAATTTCTTGACACAATGCTGGTAGTCTAACCAGGCTTCACAGGCACACAACAAAGAGGTCAGCTCAAAAGCTCTGTAAACCTTCAGTTTAGTAGGCAATCTAATACCTCTTCTCTCCCATCCTTTGTTTTGGAGCCTCCCAAACACTGAGATAGCTCTGGTAATTCATGTGTCAACTTCATCATTTATGTGGATATCCCTGGAATGTGTATTGCCAATGTAAGGGAACTTATCTACAGCATTCAATATTTCTCCATTTGCTGTAACCAAGGGGTCCACATATGGTTGGTATAGTGCTAGGTGATGGAGAACCTGTTTTTTGGTGTTAATTATTAGGCCAAAATTAGCACAAGCAGCAACCATACTTTGTCACATCTCAGCCTCAGAGGCTGCATTTGATGGTGTACTCAATGATGGTGCACTCAACGCAGCCTCTGAATAATTGCAGTAGAACTACCTTGGAGGGCTATTGTAAAATCAAAGGAAATAAAGTCTTTGCAAATTTTAAAGTACCATACAATTCCAATACTATTATATTGTTGCCATTCTTGTATGGTAATGCTACCTTTGCTCAAACATATTTTGACAACTCTTTTTTTAATTTTCCCTAGGGAAGTTACATTGAAAGGAAGCATGACCCACAGAGGTCGAGGTGGAGGAAGGGGAAAGTTAATTTCAGAGAACATGGACTTATAATCAGCCTTGGCTACTTGCCACCCGTGTGGTTTTGGCAAATCACTCAACTTCTGAGGGCCATTACCTTAGTTGTGAAACAAGAGGTAGGAGAGACGTAACTTTATGCCCTATAAGATCACTTACAGCTTTAAGGCTATGATCTTAAGACCCTATAATTAGATCTTCTCTACAATTCTTCCAGCTCTAACAATATACAACTCTGTAATTCATGCAAACTCCTAAGGGAAGTTAAGAAGAGATCATCAATATTTCACTAGTGTACTCTGGAGAAAACGAGTACTAACCTCCCCCCCCACCCCCCCAGCATTTACAACTGTCTTCTCTGATAAAGCCTTAAGATGAGAAAATCTCTGCTTATTACGGGTGTACTCTCTGGACATGTAGAAAAAGCCCTTGAGATTTTCATTTAGTATAGCATCCTTCAACACCATAAAGATATCGTTGTGTAATCTTCATTTGATAAAAATGTCATTTCGGTGACTATCACATCACAAGATCTTGGTAAAGAACAAATGATTATGAAAATGAAAATGATCTATTCTCACCTTTATATAAAAGAATCACTTTGATACCAATTTTCTATAGTTTAGAAATCATAAGGCCTGGAATAGCTCTTGTGTAAACATTAGGTCCCTTCTCTTGCTTTTCCATAGGCTTGTATTCCATTTTTCTGCCATCTTAATTAATATTCCTACAAAGACTGAATAAAGCTCTTATTATGAGTCATATCTCACCTATCATATCAGTTAAGTTCTATATGAAATCTAACACTCTCCATCATATGTAAGACAGCTGAGATAGAAAGTGAAAATCTCTTTTCCCAAGACTTCAGACCCACTCAGAACACACACAAGAAATCCAAAGAACATACTCCCATGAGCAATGGAGACATGAATCTTGGCTATAATGGCAGAATTGATGAACTTACTCCTCTCCCCTCCCCAATTCAATTGTGTCTCGCAAACATGCACAGTGGCTTCCTGATATTTTGGAAACATTATAATGTTTTCTCAACATTTCTTCAAGTCTTAGCAAAATTTACACAGTCTAACCCTAGCCACCAAAGAAGATGATGGGAACTGGAAAGGTGAATGAAAGAAGATATATGTTTGTCCTAATCTAAAAAAAAAAGCCCAATACCCTCAGTGATAGGAGCTAATCAAGCAGATACACATTACCTGGCATTGAATAACAAACGAAATGAAAGAAATTGAATATCCCTAACCTTGCCAGAAGCGAGAATAAGATTTTTGGCTAATGGAAGGAGTACCAAGAAATACTTACAGATGTATGATTGAGCTTTTTTTGGAAAATGAGGCTAAGGGACATTACTGAAATGGGACTGATATGTTAAATGGTCCAAAAGTAGTGTGGTCCTGGTTACACCTTCTTAAAGAGTTTAACACTTTCTTAAGGACAAAGAATGGAGAGTAGGAGCAATAGCCGCACTGAAAGGAGACATGATGGTAGGGTATAGAGGCTATCACCAGCAAGCCATGATGGCTGCCAACATGGCAGAGGGCAGAGACAATAACAGTAGCAGTGTCATGATAGAGTTCTAAAAGGGGGAAAAGAGCAAGCTTTCCACTACCTTCAGCAACAAAAACTTGAGCTAATAATAAGTTGAAGACATTATGTTAGTTACACATTTTAAAAATTAAGTGATTGTTGCTAAATCTGGTGTCAATTAAAAAACTTTCATATTTACACATTTAAAAAATTTTAAATGAATTTTCTAAACTATTTAAAATCTTTCAAATGAAGATTGTCAATGGATTTTGAACTCATTTCTTAAAAGTATAAAAATGCAACACCTTCTAATTCAGTTGACAAGAACAACTGATTAACATGAAAGAGGTGGAAATTTACTAGTTGAATTTCCTAAAATCTAAAAATTAGCATAATTTCTGTATGAGATTGAAAAAAATGAGTACCATGTTTTATCAAGTACAACCACTGATCCATGTCTCCCATTCTGATATATGGTTTCTTATGAGGTATCTTTTTCAATGGTCATGAGCATTGAAACCAAACACTGAAATGAACTAAACTTAGAACCAGATTTTATAATCACTATCACAAAATGAGAAGCCAAGATTTTAAAAAACAATCAAGCTTATTTAGTCACACTGTTGTGACTAAAATCATTACTAATATTTTAGTGAAAGCAAAGATCTATATGTACTACTAATAATGTTTTTTTTTTTTTGCTTTTTGTTTGGCAGGGCAATTGGGGTTAAGTGACCTACCCAAGGTCACACAGCTAGTACATGTGTCAAGTATCTGAGGCCGCATTTGAACTCAGGTCCTGCTGACTCCAGGGCTGGTGCTCTACTCACTGCGCCACCTAGCTTCCCCCTGTAATTATTTTTTTAAAAATGTTCATTTTACTGTTAGCTCATCTTTTTGATTTATATTTGTATATTTAGTGTGTGGAATGTATTACTATGGAGGTAAATGAATATCTTTTATAAATAAATATATACATATTGAGTAGATGTACTCAAATTCAAAGATCACTTCTCTAGAAAATCCTCCTTCAGAGGCAGGTAGGTGATACAGTGAATAGAGTGCTAGTACTAGAAGCAGGATGACATGAGTTCAAATCTAACCTCAAATGCTTACTAGATGTGTGACTCTGGGCAAGTCACTTAACTTTTGACTCAGTTTCCCTAACTGTAAAATGGGGATAATAATAATACCTATCTCCAGAGTTATTGTGAGAATCTCATGATATAGATATAAACTATATACAAAGATTTCCTAGAAAGAATTTTGAGGGAGGGCAAAACAGGCCAAATTTTTGTTGTTGTAGTTGTTGAGTCATTTAAGTCATGTCCAATTCTTTGTGACTCCATTTGGGGTTTTCTCAGCAAAGATACTAGACTGGTTTGCTATTTCCTTTTCCAGTTGATTTTACAGAAGAAAAAAAATGAGTCAAACAGGGTTAAGTGACTTGCCCATGGTCACATAGCTAGTAAGTATCTGAGGCCAGATTTGAGCTCAGGAAGATGAGCCTTCCTGACTGCAGGCCTGGTGCTCATCCACTCTGCCCAAGCCAAGCATTGGCCATCCACCATTTGCCTATGTAAACTGAGAGCTTAGGGTGATGTGATGAGTCCTAAAGAAACACTTGTTTCTTTTCTCTTACTTTATTTGAATCTCACCTTATTAATGGCTATGGATTTAATACAACACTTTACCTCTTGTTTTTCATGAATGATGATTTTTATTGATGACTATTATAAAATCATAGATTTGGACCTGGAAATGATTCCAGAGACCATCTTTTCCAACTCTCCTATTTTGTACCTGAGGAAATAGAGGCCTAGAAGTTAACTGACTTGCCCAAGGTCACATTGATACCATCAGAGGGGGATTTAAGGCCAAGCCACCTGAGCCCAGGATCAATAGTCTTTCCTATTAAATTTATAATAATTTGTAAAAATAAACAAACAAATAAATAAAATAACTAATAGAATAGTATTGATACCAACACGTTCTTTACAAAGTCTCCCCGGGTAAAACGAGGCATTTTATTTGGCAGTAGAGATTTCTATTTGGCAAATGTCTATATAAGTTAACAGATGTCAGGCCGTGAGGTATAGCGAATGGAAGCTGGTCTTGAAGTCAGGAAGACCAGCATTTAAGTACTGCTGTGAACAGACACTAGCATTAAAGAGATAGGCACATCATTGAACTTTCAAGAATGTAAGTTGCAGAACTACATCAAGAGAGAGAAGTGCTACATGGAGAGTTTCCTATGTCAAAGAAAGAGCAAATCTGGACCAAAGATATCTCCATTATTTTCTGTTTTTCATTTTTGAAAAGAAGGCCATCCATTGATTGACTTGACTAATAAAGGAGAAAAGGGGCCATCAGAATATCCTTAAAGATGGTCTTAGAGTTGTAGACAGGCAACTATCCTCATTGGATGCCACTGGAGAGAAACTTAGGGCTAATATTTTCCGCATACCCTAAGAAAGAGTATTAGTAGAACTAATTAAAAAATATTCTCTCCAATTGCTGACTTGATTCAGATTTTGTGTGATTGCTCGCCCACTGATGAGCTTCAGGAATGCTTAACAAATGGAACTTGTTGAAATGTAATGAAGGTTGTTAATTGATGAGGCAGGGATTGGACCACAGGAGAAGTCACCCAGCTCTTCTGGATAGATGGTGAAGGCTCTGAAGCAAGTACTACTGGATAAATTTTCCTGCTGGCACATAAATTTAGATTAATTTGGCACCAACTTCCCAAAGAATGGGGAATTATTTTCTCTTAATTTACTAAGGAGCACTAAAAAAGATAAGGAAATACAACTTAAAGATGACATATGGGGACCAAGTACAAAAAAAGAAAATTAAATCTCTATTAGTGTCTACTAAACCAGGAGGATCTATCCAAGGGAGCACATAAAAACATGTGTATTTATTTGGGGCTTTTCTGTTTTTTTTTTCATTTTTTTGGAAGATTTTGCTCAGGTAATGATAAATAAAATACCATTTTCCTATGAATCTCAAAAACTACATCTAAACCCTAAACATTTTGGATCTGTAGCTCTTATCACAGTGCCCGGCACATAGTTGGTGCTTAATGAATGTTTATTGACTGACTTTCTGTCTTTTCTGTGATCTAGGCTGGAATGTATATGTCAGAGAATTTCGTAAGTCATGAAACCACTGACATTCAGGTATGATGTTTAACACATCAAAAATGCCTTGTTCTTACTGATTTTATATAGAATTCTTTGAAGTATAGCTACTCATTTCAGTAAAAATGGGAGGTGTTAATTTGCTATTGTTTAAAAAAAATCTTTCTTCAGTTTGGACATAGCATGGGGCATCTTCCATAACTCCTCAGCCTCTGTCTCTTTCTTTTATGCCTTGGTGTCTGTGTTTAGCAAGCAAAAACTACCTCTACTGTAAAATGTGTCACAGGACTTTATGCAAGTTTAGAGACACCTCGTGTGAGGAAAACCTTTAAGGATTCTGAGTTGGCAACAAGATTCTCTAAATGACATCCATTGTACTAACTATATCCAACAAAATTTCATCTGGAAAATATAGCCATTTGTAGAGGGGGAAAAATGCTGACTCAACCATCCACACTGAAAAAAACAAAGTGAATTTAAAACACACATTACTCAGCTTATGACCTGTAGTTAGATGAAAAAAAAAATGAATTCCTCTGTTCGTAGTTTGGTCAGACATTCCCGATGGACAATAAAGGGACAAGGGTAGAACTGGCTATTTGGAAAAGACCAGACTGTATTTTATTTGCAAGTAACACCACATTTTCAACCACCCTACATGGTCAGCCACTGGAAAAGCACTAACACTAATACTTTTCCAGTGACATTACATGGCTTCAAATCATAGAACACCAGGATCTCAGAAGAATTAAAATTTCAGCTGCCTCAAAACGAACAGTAAAGATGCATAGTTAAGTGAAACAGGCAGCTTGCATATTATCAAGGAAGACTTGTTCACACACACACACGCGCACACACACACACATACACATACAGTACAAAGACCCATCAGGGACACACATACCTATAAAATGAGGCCACCAGTTATATAATGACTACAAGTGACAATAGATAATAGGCTGAGGGCTACCTAAGTGCCCTGAAGAATCATAGTAAGGCCCCCAATTTATCCTTTCAGGAGGGTTTCTGGAAAGGAATGGATGAGAATTACAGGGAATGAAAAAACTCCATGTAGAGATTATTCAAGCCAATGAGATCTCTGAGTCACATAAAAATCCAATTTTTTTAAAGTCACTAGACAATCTTAATGCTTATCTTAGTAGGTCCCTTGTCTTCCATCAAATCTGGCTTGTATTTTGTTCACAACTCCCCAAAATACCACTTTCAATCTGTCAATCATCTGCTCAGGGACATTCCCTTCTGTCTACTTCTTTGAATCCAATTTCTTTTCGCCAGCTTTCCAGGAAGGTCCTCTATGATCTGGCCCTATCCTAATGATCCAGTTTTCTTTTCCTATTCCTTCTCTCCCCAAGACCTTCACTTCAACCAAGAAAAGCTCTTCTCACTATCTCCTACACAAATCAGGATTATTCATAATCCAGACCTTCATGCATAATATTCCACCATATTGGAAAGCCCTTATTTTTACTCTCTGATTGCCTAAATCTTGTCCAATATCTAAGATGTAGATAGATTTCTACTTCCTCTGGAAAGCTTCTCTGAATCCTCTTGCTTATAACAATCCCTGTTTTTGTCTAAAGTTTTATGGGGCTTAAATTCTTCATCTTCATACACACACACACACACATATACACACCCCTTTGTTTATATACATCTTATAATCTCTCTCTCTCTTGCATCAACTTGGCTAGACTGCAGCCAAATTGAGGACAAGGGATCATGTCTTCTACATCTTTTGCATGTACCCAGCACAATACCAGGCACATAGCAGGTGTTCAATAAATATTTGACTCTTCAGATTGATAGAAGGCTTCCTTGTGGCATTTGTTTACCTACATTTACAAAGAAGTTTCTTCAGGAAAGGTTTGACCAAGAAAGAACACTAAACAATTCAATCATAACCAATCACTTCATACTTAAGATGAAAGCAGGAGCTATCTCATTACATACCAATTTACAGCTCAGAGCCATGGGTGAGGCCAATACAAACCATTTCTTTCTTGCAAGTTTTAACATATCTTCCTTTCGTCACTCTCACTAAGGCAGAGGAAGTTATTCTGAGCACGTGGTCTGCTTTCACAAATAATTTCTATGGAAAACAGCAGTCAGACAGTAATACAGGCCCAAGGTGACCTCATTACTGAAATTTGTTCTAGTTGTCATTAGACATATCACACTGTGTCACTCAAAATGGGAAAGAAATAAAAGATACTGACATGTAGCACCAGTGATTAGAGATGAAAAATACTGTCCTACTATAAGGATCCCTTGGTGGGAAAGGAATATGTATACTGTTTAAGACTCAATCACCCCTAAGATCTGTCACTGCTGCCTTTAAGGCTCTACCCTTTTTAACTTGTTAATTTTTCTCCTATGTAAATGACAGCATCTTTTCTTCTATGTACTGCACAAAGCCAGCCCTGTCCAGTGGACAGCTGTCTCCAGGGATAGGTTTCTGGTAAGCGACCATTGTTTACAAAATGCTGAAGAGGAAGGAAAACAAGCAAGCTAGACAGGACCCCTAGTTAACCTGAGTATGACTCCTATTCAATTTTCATTGCACTCCCCCCAAACATCTACTTTTTAGATAGAGTACATGCTTAAAGGTGGAGTATATTCAGTCTACATATAGCAATTCTATCTAACATTGACCAAGGATTTGAAGGCCAGGAGAGATAAGGGTGATAGCTGTTTTTAAATCAGTTCCAATCTCCATGTTCAGAAAAAATCATATTCTGTGGTACTATCAGAACTTCCATATATGATCTCAGAGCCATCCCTGATATCTTTGACACTTTTGGGAGAAGAGAAGAGGTACTAAAGAGTAAATCTGGGCAAATGCCATCCTAATCTTCAAACCAGTAAAATGGATAGACACCAGACAATGCAAACCAGTAAACTGGGCATTGGATTATAGAACCAATCATTGAGAAAAGAATGTGGTGATCAGTAGGAGCAATTGTGGATTTAATAATTTAAATTTTAAAAATAACCCAAGCCATGCAAAATTGGGGTTAAACATTAATACTATTAGATGGGTTCATAGCTAGTTGAATAACTACTGGTAATAATATTGACTAATAACACATCGATAGCAAACTAGAGTTTGCTTCCTACTGGTAGGTCACAGAGCTATTGTTATTTTCTATAAATATTTTAGGTAAAAGCATGAAAGGAAACTGATCAGATTTTTAAGGAAAGTAAAATCAAGAGAGAATAGTTAATACAATAACTTACATGATCTCAACAAACTGCAATGCTGGTCTACAACAGAGGTGTCAAACATGTGGCCTGAGGCCATCATGTAGCCCTCAATACTCTGGAACATTATGTACGGTTTGGTGCTCTACCCCATATCTATGTGGGTTTGATACCACTGGTCCACAACAAACAAAACTTCATTAAAGAGATAAATTCAAAGACCTAAATTTAGGTTTAAAAATCAATTGCTTAAATACAGTTCGAATATGAAAGTGGTTCACATTAAATAAATCTAAGTGATTTAATTTATCATTATGTAAACCAGCAATTTAAGGTGCTTGCTAAAAAAGTGGCTAATGAAGTCTAGGCTACATTTATAAAAAAAAAAAAGGATATAATTATTCTGTTATATATTGTGCTGGTCACACTACATTTTAGTAGGGACATTGATAAAGGTTATCCAGAGGGAGAGATGGCTGGAATGGAGAAGAATCCAGATATCTTATCATGTGAGAATCAGGGGACATTTAGACCATAGAGAAAATGTCTCGAACAATGTATGATAGCCTTCTGCAAAAAGTGAAGCACAGTCATGTGGAAGAGAATGTTGACTAATTCTGTGCCTTTTTAGAAGGTGGAACAGGAACAACAGGTAGAAGTTGCAGGGAGGAATTTTTTGGCCGAGTATAAGAAAACTTTTTTAACAGCCTGAAGTGTCTAATGATGAGTGACATGGGATTCTTCTGCCTTATTAGGTAAATACATTTAGATTTAAATGCAATTCAAATTCTATTCTATTCTATTCAACATGGTGGAAAGGGCAATGATGAGCTGATTTTCATCATTTTCCATGGACCCTGGCTTAATCCTATATAGGACACTCTAATTTATTACCCAGACATTTGGAGATTAAAAAAAAAGCTTTACAATGCAGTGTAGACATGTCTCATAATCTACAATGGCATCACCATTGTAAACTGTCATTTTTTTCAGATTTTGTATTTAAAGGCTCAGCTAATACCATTCAAATCAGAAGACAATAAGAAGATTCTGTGGACAATGGAAGAAAAATCAGGGAAGGATCTAGTAGAAGGTATTCTTTGTGGGAATTTATTAATGTCCAGAATAGCAATGAGGCAGTTACAAGTTCACTCCCTATTTTCCATTTCTCAAAAAGACAGGCCCCCGGTTCTACCTCTTAAAGACCTGTAAGACTTTTTTTTAGGAAGATGCCTGGACCTGGCCACTGTTTCTACCTAATCTAGGTATGATGTCTAATTAGTTTCAACTGCGCTTTTCACAAGCCCACAAACATTGTAGACATCGGTCCGCTTAGAGTTAAAATTAGGCCGAGTAGCCCAACACAGCAAAAGAGAAAAGGCTAGAATACCTTTAGTCACAAACATGATAGAAAAAGGAAATATGAGTTTACTTTTGTTATCTTTTGAAGTGGTTTCCTGTTCCACACTTCTGTTGTTCTTAATGCTTTTGATTCTCTACCACTGTATAAAAAAAGAAGAAGATATTGTATTCTAATTGCAATTGCATCTAAAACCGTCATCACTATAGGTGTGTTGAACAACTTTAGGATAATGGTTGTCATACCTAATCGTATCCATGGTACCTCATACTGTTTGGAACAACAGAAAGGTCACTAGACTTTCCAGAAGACTTGGGTTTGAGTCCTCAGCTTGTCAATTCATCACCTGTGTGATACTAGTCAGAACAGCTAACTAGCTTTTATGTAGCACTATAAGATTGACAAACTTCTTTACCTGTTATCTCATTTCAATTGCTACAACAACCCTGATAAGTAGGTCCTATAATCATTCTCGTTTTACTGATGAGGACACTGAGGCAAACAGAGGTTAATGGACTTGCTCAGTGTCACATAGCTAGTAAGTACCTGACTCCAGGCCTGATGCTCTATGCACTGTACCACCTAGCTGATAGAATCCTATAAAATGAGGAATATTATAGAGAGCTTATTCACATTTCCCCTATCATGCCTATCTTTCTTAGGCCAAAATATTCCTTTCCTTCCTACAGTCCTAGGCCAAGAAATGATTCCTACCCTGAAAGAGAAGAAATATTCCAAAACTGTTAAGTATGGCTGCTAATTTCCAAGAGATTTGGTAATTTAATTTATTACCAAAGAAATCTCTGAATCCCTAGCACTGAGCACAATGCCAGGCATATAGTAAATGCCTAATAAATATTTGTTAACTGAAAAACTTCATTCACACTCTGCTCCTGAGTCATGCTTTTTCAAGAAAATAAATCCCCCATATTTCAGAATTCCAGAGTGAAGAATAAACTTGGCACCAGTGAGCAAAATAATCTCACAGGGTCATTTTTTCCAGATACCGTGATACACTTGTTTGACGATTTCATTTTAGAGACATGAAAATTTTCCACCCAGTACTTCTTAGCACTCTCTATCTGCTACTAGGTCTATATCCGAAAGAGATAAAAGGAAAAGGACCTACATGTATGAAAATATTTATAGCAGCTCTTCTTGTGGTGGCAAAGAAATTGAGGAGATGCCCATCAACTGGGGAAGGAATGAATGAGTTATGATATATGATTATGATAGAGTATCATTGTGTTCTAAGAAATGTAGTTTCAGAAAAACTTGGGAAGACCTATATGAACTAATGCAAAGTAAAGTAAGAACCAAGAGAACAATCCATACAGTCACAACAATATAGTAATGACAGTTAACTGTGAAAGACTTGGCTACTCTGACCAATACAATGATCTATGAAGGTCCCAAGGTCTCATGATGAAAATTGCTATCTGTCTCCCCAGAGAGAACTGATGAACTCTGAGTACAGATTGAAGTATACTCTTCCCCCACTTTCTTTTTGTTGTGGTTTTTTGCAACATACTTAATACAGAAATGGGTTTCACGACTTCACACATATAATGGCTATCGTATTGCTAACCTTCTCAATGGATCATGGAAGGGTTATAGAGAGGGAAAGAATTTGAAACTCAAAATGTAAAAAATGAATATTAAAAAAAATTCTCTAGCTGCAACTGCACTGACATATTTTAATAAGGATACCCCAATATTGTTTCAAAGCACTAAAACATCAGGATTCAGAATGGGAGGGCCTTAAAGATCATTTAGTCCAACTGACTCAGAAGAGGAAAATGAGGCTAAGAGAGGTGCCTAAGGTCCACTTGCCCAAGGGGGAGATCTGGTCTTTGAACATGAGTTCTTTGACCCCAAATCCAAAGTTCTTTGTTCTGCATCCTCCATACTAGGTTGTGTGAATAAAAACTGCATGATTTGGGGCTTTAGCAAGAGAAAGCTTGGAATCTTCTCTCCATTTTTCCTTTTTAATTGTCACAAACCCTACGGATCAAACTGAAAGCCAATAACTGGCTAGCCTAGGCCACTTGGAACAAAAATCTATGGCTTACCTATCAACTAAACTTCTTCTTAGCTTGTTTATTAAGTGGTTGTATATTAAGCCTACTCAACTAAACCAATTAAAACCTCTGGGATTAAACCACATTCAAACCAGCAAATTTGAATTTTGGCCTTGAGCAATATTCCTTTTGCAGACAGGGCACTCCCCATAGTTTTGAACATGCTGACAGACTACACCAACCAAACTCCCTGGAGGACCAAAGACTAGAAACTCAAATAATTCAATGATAATGATTAGAGACATTCTAAATAACAATAACATGAAGTGGTGGAGAGTTTATCTAAAGATCTTGATCCAAGGTGACCTTTAACAGAACAGAAGGTGTGTTTCATAACAGAAAACATAGAAGGGG
>CM053623.1:65105600-65193100 GCA_028646595.1 Phalanger gymnotis | reverse complement strand
GTCATCATGTGGCCTGCAGGGATCCTTATGTACAAGTTGAGTGGCCGATTTCTATTTTCATTTGGCACCATTGGACTAGATCTCCAAAGCCTATTTTACTTCTAAAATCTTACTTTTCTTATGCAAAATAAAGGGCAAGATCTAATGAAAATTTCTGAAAGGGGCATATAGCTAGGCACAAGGAATGACCTTAAAAATTTGTCATGATGCTTCACATCAACAACACGGTATAAAAATGGGTAATTGGCCAAATTAAAATAAAAATCTCACAGGAAGCTTTTTCTGATCCCCTCCTCACCCTCAATGCTAAAATTTCCCCCTTTTACCTCAAACAGCACTTGGTACTTTTTTTGCACTCATTCATTTTAAAGATATTGCTATGCATTTATCAGATATCATTATGTATTACAGGTTTGTTTATGTCATTTCTCTCTACTAGATTGGAAACTTCACGAAAGCATGGACTGTATCTTATTTAAATTTTGAATCTCCCTCAGAGTAGGCATTCAGTAAATAAACAAGTTTGTTGAACTGCATTGAGTTGACTGACTCAGTGCCAAAGCGTGATAATATGAATTGGGCAAAGGAAAGTATGAGCAGATGACAAAGGAAACACTTGAAAAAATATAGCATAAATGTGTTGTGCAAATTATATCATTCCCCAAACTTTTATTTCAATAGCAAACTTGTATAAATCTGAAAACCTCCTTTCTCTTTGATACAGAGCTTTCAGTTGAACAAAAAGTACTGGATTGTTCTCTTTCTGTGAAAAATTCTTCCAAAAGAATAAGATGATGGCAAAGGGCTTCTTGCATGAAATTTCTCTATGAAGGAGCAGGACAATTTGCATGACTCATGAATCCACCTACTCATACCTCAAAGCAAGATAAATGGCAATGGCTATTCTCCCCTTCATTTTGCCATATACTTCTACACCCATTGATTGTGGTTTCAACCTTAGGTAGGGATACATACCAACTACCTTTTCAGCACTTAAGGTATTGAAAGAACTTGGGGATATGATTGTTGAATCATTGTTGGTGATTTCTGAAGAATAATAAGGGATTTTAAAAAAAGGTTGCTTCAGGATGAGAGACAGGCAAATAGTTCAATTCTTATTTAATATTTTATTTTTCCAAATTACTTGTAAAAACAATTTTAACATTCTTTTTTCCCCAAAATTTGAGTTCAACACTCTCTCCTTCCCTTTCCTCCCTCATTGAGAAGGCAAGGAATTTGACACAGGCTATAGATGTGTGGAAATGCAAAATACATTTCCATGTAAGTCATTCTGCAAAAGAAAATGTGGGGAAAAAAAACAAGAAGAAAAATCAAGGCCTTACCAGTTCTTTCTCTGAAGATGGACGGCATCTTTCATCACAAGTCTTAGAGAATTATCTTGGATCATTGTATTGCTGAGAATAGGTAAGTTATTCATAGTAGATCATCATACAATATTGTGGTTACTGTATACAATGGTCTCCTGGTGCTGCTCATTTCACTTTACATCAATTCATGTAAATCTGTCCATGTTTTTCTGAGAGCATCTGGCTCTTTGTTTCTTAAAGTACAATAGTATTACATCACAACAGTATACAAGAATTTGTTTAGCCATTCCACAATTAATGCATGGATTCCCCTCAATTTGCAATTCTTTGCCACCACTAAAAGAGCTGCTATAAATATTTTTATACACATGGGACATTTTCCTCTTTTTTTTTTATCTCTTTGAGATACAGAACTAGTAGTGGTATTGCTTGGTCAAAGGGTATGCATGGTTTTATATCCCTTCTGGCAGAGTTCCAAATTGTTCTTTAAAATGACTGAATCAGTATACAACTTCACCAATAGTACATTAGTGTTTTAATTTTCCTCTGTCCCCTCCAGCATCTGTATTTTCCATTTCTGTGTTACCAGCCAATCTGACAGGTGGGAGGTAGTAGCTCAAAGTTCTTTTAATTTGCACTTCTCTCATAAATAGTGATTCAGAGCATTTTTATATGATTATTGATAGCTTTGATTACTTTGTCTGAAAACTGCCTGTTGATATCCTTCGACCATTTATCAACTGAGGAATGACTCTTATTTCTCTAAACTTGACTTAGTTTTCTATATGTTTGAGAAATGAAATCATTATCAGAGAAACTCATTGTAATATTTTTTACAGTAATGATTACCAACTATGTATTTCCCTCCATTCTATTTCCCTATTTCACATTTTCTTCTATTTTTTCATTATTTTGATTTTGTTTGTTTCTTGATGTTTCATAAAGTCATTAGCTTCCACTTGCCCAATTCTAACTTTTAAGAAATTATTTTCTTTAATGAGCTTTTGGGCATCCTTTATCTCTCCCCTTTTACCCTATCCATTCTCAAAAGTGTTTTGCTTCTGACTTTTACCTACCCCAAAATGCGCTCCCTTCTATCAGCTTCCCTCCCACCTTCTCTATGGTAATACTTTACGGTAAGATAGATTTCTACATCCAACTGAGATTGTATAATTTCCTCTTTGAATCAATTACAATGAAAGTATGGTTAATGTGCTCCCCTCCCCAATTCCCCCATTTCCCTCTCCATTGTAAAATCTCTTTCAGGTGTCTTACGTCAGATAGTTTATCTCATTCTAACTCTCAGTTTCCTTTCTCCCAGTGCCTTCTTTGTCATCCCTTAATTTTATTTTTTTGGATAATTATACCACCACATTCAACTCACACTTCTGCTATCTGTCTATATATACTCCTCCTAACTGCCCTAATAATGAGAAAGGTCTTATGAGTTACAAGTATCATCTCCCTATATAGGAATGTCAAGTTTAACTTTTTCAAATCCTTTATAATTTCCTTTTCCTGTTTATCTTTTTATGCTTCTCTTAAGTCTTATATTTGAAAGTCAAATTTTATATTCAGCTCTGGTCTTTTCATTAGGAATGTTTGAAAGTCCTCTATTTAATTGAATATCCATTTTTTCCCTGAAGGATTATACTCAGTTTTGCTGGGTAAGTGATTCTTGGCTATAATCCTAGCTCTTTTGTCCTCTGGAATATTGTATTCCAAGACTTCCAATTCTTTAATGTAGAAGCTGCTAAATCTTGTGTTATCATGACTGTGGCTCCATGATGCTTGATTTGTTTCTTTTTGGCTGCTTGTAGTATTTTCTCCATCTTGGAGCTCTGGAATTTGGCTATAATATTCATGGGAGTTTTCATTTCATTCTCGGTGATTCTTTCAATTTCTATTTTACCCTCTGGTTTTAGAATATCAGGGCAGTTTTCCTTGATAATTTCTTGAGAGATGATGTCTAAGCTCTTTTTTGATCATGACTTTCAGGTAGTCTTATGATTCTTAAATTATCTCTCCTGGATCTACTTTCCAAGTCAGTTGTTTTCCCAATGAGATATTTCACATTTTCTTCTATTTTTAATTCTTTTTATGTTGTTTGATTGTTTCTTGATGTCTCATGAAGTCATTAGCTTCCACTTGCCCAATTCTAACTTTTAAGGAATTATTTTCTTTAATGAGCTTTTGGGCCTCCTTTTCATTTGTCCATTTCTACTTTTAAGGAGCCCTTCTCTTCAATGCATTTTTGTATATCTTTTTTCCATTTGGTCAATTCTGCTTTGCAAGGCATTCTTCTCTTCATTGGATTTTTGTGCCTCTTTTACCATTTGGCCTATCTTATTTTTTAAGGTATTATTTTCTTCAATATTTTTGGACTCCTTTTACCAACCTATTGACTCTTTTCTTACAGGATTTTCTTGAATCATTCTCATTTCTCTTCCCAATTTTTCTTCTACCTCTCTTACTTGATTTTTAAAATCCTTTTTTAGCTCTTCCATGGCATAAGAGAAATTCATATTTTTCTTTGAGGCTTTAGATGCAGGAACTCTGACTTTGTTGTCCTCTTCTGAGCATGTGTTTTGTTCTTCCTTGTCACCATAGTAATTTTCTATGGTCATAATTTTGTTCTCTTGTTTGCTCATTTTCCATCCTATTTCTTGACTTTTAACTCTATGCTAAAGTGGGCCTCTGCTTCCCAAATGAAGAGGGACACTGTCCCAAGCTTCAGGGTTTTGGTGCAGCTGTTTCAGAGGTAATTCTGGTGACCTGTAAGTTTTTGCTCTTCAAGGTAGTATGATCTAAAGAGAGGTGTGTTTAGTAATCTCCTGTACTGTGCATTGGTTTGTGAGCTACCACAACCACTCTTTCCAACCCCTACCAGGGTCCCTACTTCCCTGGGGCTACAATCTCTGCTGTGCTAGTGATCCTCCTTATACTGGGACTGAGATCCAGGACTGTGACCTAGATCCAAGTATAGGCAATGAAACATAGTCCTGCCCGCTGTGCCAACAAAGGGAACACAAATCACCTTCTGACCCATTGTCCAATCCTCTTAGCTTTTGTGTGCTGAGAGGTCTGAAAACCACCACTGTTGGGACTAATACAGTTGCCCTGATGCCTGCTCCAGGTTTGCTGGGATCCAGCCTATGCTGGTATGGCCTGTGCTGGACTGTACTCCCCTTTCACCTTGGTGCAGCAGAACTTTCCTGCTGACCTTCTAAGTCATCTTGGGCTAGAAAATTGTTTCATCCCATCTTTTTTTCAGTTCTGCCACTCTAAAATTTGTTTAGAGTCATTATTTAAAGGTATTTAGAGGAGTTTAGGGGAGAGCTCAGGCAAATCCCTGCCTTTACTCAGCCATCTTGGATCCGCCTCTCAATGGTTCAATTTTTAAAGGACAAGAATGAAAGTAGACACTTTCAACTATAGGCTGGTGAGCTTAACATTGACAGCTGGCAACATTCTATAATGCATAATTAAAGGCATAGTTTTTTTAAAGAGCTTAGGGAAGTGACAATCACCATAAGTTAGCATGAGTTCATAAAGAACCAGGATGCCAGATTAAACTCACTTCATTTTTGGACAAGGCTCCTAGGTTGGTTAGGTTAGATGAATACAGTATCCCTGAACTTCAGATGCCAAAGTATTCCTAGATTTCAGTGAGTCATTTGACAAAACCTCTCATAGTACATTTATACACAAGATGGAGGGATGTAGGCTAGATGATACTAAACTTAAAAGTTTGGTGACTTTTGAGTCTGACTGAAAGAGTTGACCCAATGTGAGGTAATCCATGTTGCCTTGAAAAGAATTTTCTAGTGGAATGTCACAGGATCCTACCCTCAGCCCAGTCAGTTCCGTTTAACTTTATTTTAAATTAGTGACATGGATAAAGCCATAGGCACCAGGCTAATGGAAATTCAGGTAACATGAAACAAGGGGATAGTTTAATATGATAGATAGATTGAAGAGCCAGGAAAAAAAGTCTCAAGAGGTTAGAATAATGGACCATATCTAATGAGATTAAATCAATACCCAGAACACTGCAGAGCCTTCTCAAAAGACTTGATTACCCAGAAAATGGAGATTGTTCTATATGGAGGGGATGCAAACCTAATAGTACCAGTTATGTGGAAAGTACATACAATTGGTCATAAAGCAGACTGCCCTTAGGACCCAGTTTTGTAAGAAACAACTCAAAAACACAGGCGTTCCTTGTTGATGGTGGGGCTTTGTATGTGAGGGGCTAATCATTACTAATCGTTACTTAGTGCTTCAGGATATTTTCTAACCAGTTAGGAGATTATGGTGGATAAAGAATTAACTTTCACAGACCTCTTTGTGCTTCTTCTATTAAAGGTGCTAAACAAGTACAAAATATTAAACTATGCACTGAATGAAAATCTTTATTTTTTTAACACTGACTAAGCCAGTGCACCTTCCAAATCCAAAACAGAGCCATTTTAGACAAGTGAGTTCTATACCTTGAACAACAGTGATAAAAGGGGCTGAACCATGGCTTTCACATAATTGTTTTTCCTGTTATATGGCCTGCTGAAATGGAGGCTAATTTACTTCCAATAAAGGACTTTATCACTATGACCATCAAGAACAATGATATTTATGAAGTGCAAAATAGTAATACTAATGATAACAACTAGAATTTGTGTAGCACTTTGAGTTTGGCAAACTGCTTTAGAGCCATCATCTCATTTGATCCTCACAACAACCCTAGGACATAGGTGTTAATAGTATTCCCATATTATTGGCCAGGAAACTGAGGGAAACAGAGGTTAAGTGACTGAAGAGACCCATCTAGCTACTGGGTGTCTAAAGAGGGATTTGAATTCAGGTCCTACTGACTCCAGTCCCAGGATTCAATCCACTCTATCCAATGTGCCACATAAATGCCTGTTACTTTGCTGTTGTCAGTTATGGGATATTTGTCCCATTTTTCCCCTTTTCACTTAGGAGTAAACTGGTAAAAAAAAAAATTGTTTTTCTCAAGGAAAGCACCTCTGTGGGGCAAAGGACAAAGCCTTGGATCTGGAGTCAAGAAGGCCAACCTCTCTTTGCCTCAGTTTCCTCCACTTCCTCCAGCTTCCAGGGCTATTTTGTAGATCAAACGTGATAATACTTGAAAAAACGTTTAGTACAGTGTTTGCCACATAACACATACTATACAAATGCTAGCTATAACTACAAAACAACAACACAATAAATATATGCATGGTTAGGCACAGACCTGGAAAAGGAGATTTTATAAAGGAAATAGTGTGGGGGGAGGGGATGAGAAAATACTCTATAGAAAGAAAATGGTAATAGCAAAGAGAAAAGAGACAGTAGACTCAGGAGAGAGTCCTGCCCTGAATCTTCCTTTAGGAGATAGCATCAAAGTATTGAAGGTTCCTCCTGACATTCATTGGCCTGACCAGAGAACAAGAAGGCTCAGTAGCCAAGTTACAGGGCCATAAGGAATGGGAGGAAGAAAACAAAACCCTACTGATGTTCCCAACCCCCATCCATTCAAAGAGCAGGGTGGGAGGAGTTAAATAACAGAATATGTGGGGAAGGACCCCTACTAGGTGAATATTTATAATCACGACTTCCAACAGCCCAGAGATTTACCTATTAAAGGGGATGAAAAGTTACTCATTCCATGATTTCCATTTTGTTTCCTTTTCATAAACAAAACAAAACAAAAACACTTCCCCATAATATTGAAAACTACATGCTTACAGTTGGAGAGTCAAATATTGCTCTCATGATGGACTCCTTACTGGGAGCTCTGAGCCAAAAGAAAGAGAAAGTTTTCAAGACTGTACCCTAAGGTACACCCAAAGGGGTGATGAAATAGTCTGACACTGAGTTATACCAGGCTGTGAGAATAGAAAGATATAAGATATGGTCTCTATCCTTGTTGGGATGACAAGTAGCTAGGTAAGTAGGATGAGTCCAGTAAAAAGCAAATAACGACATAAGGAGTTACATGTTAAGCACCAAATGATATATGTAGTAAATACTATATCAGTTTGAAGAATTAGTTGATTAGTAAGGCCTAGGGTAGTTAGCTAAGGCTTCATGGGGCTAATATGGCTGAGCTTGAGATTTCAATGAAAGGTAGGAATTAGACAAAGAGAAGGTAACAGGGCCATTCCAAGGAGGAGGAATAACACAAGTAAAGGCCCAGAGATAGAAAGAGATATAGGACACTCAAGAAGTAAGGAAGAGGTATTTTGGCTGCAGTAGAGAGTTTATTAAGTGGAGAATAATAAATTAGGTTGGAGACAGAAATTATAAATAGGCTTTAAAGAGCCTTCAATGTCTGGCTAATAAGTATGGACTTAAGTCTTGTGGGTACTGGGGAAGGATTAAAGGTATATGTATAAGTAGGCCTTGTACTCATAGGTGTTCCAAACAGATTAACCTGACTATAATGAGTAGGATGGATTGGACGTTAAGGAGAGCAGCCCTAGGGAGATAGGTTAAAAGACCAGCAAATGGTGTAAGTATGATGTTATACTGGCCTGGACTAAAGTGATGGTGGTGATGGGAATGGAGATGGAAAAAAAATAAAGAAGATTCAATAGATATTTTAAAGGAAGAATTAACAAGAGTTTTTGGCTAACTGGATATAGGTAGGAGGCATACTAAAGATGCCTCTTACATTTTAAGTCAAGGTTTGTGACAAGAAGTGATGGTACAATTGACAGAGAAAAGAAGTCTGAAAAGAGAAAACATAAAATGTGCACCACCAAATCACTGTTAACGGATGACTAAATTTTGATATATTTTTTTCAATATTCAAGATGCTGTAACATGTTTCATAGATAACCTTGTGCAATATCATTGGCTCCAGAAAAAAATGAAGCACACAGTTTTGTTCAGCATACCATGCCTCTATGCTTTCTTTCATTCATCAAATATTTATTGTGTTCTTAACAGTAGCCTGCAAGATAACAAGATATGGATATAGATTCATAAGTACATAAATACACATACTTTTGATGTTCTCCATTAGAAGGTGAATACTTGTCAGTAGGGATTTCTTCATTCATTGCACTTGTATCCCCAGTGCCTGGCACAAAATAGATGTTTAATAAATACGTGTTGATTGTTGAATTAATTAAACATTTTAAAGTCCCTTCAGTGTGAAATGGAAAGTGATTTTCACTCCAATTCTATAGATCCTTCCATTATTGCTGTGACTCGCTCAGTGCTATAGAGATATCTACTTCAGATCATAAACTTCAGCAGGTCCTCTTCAACTGGAAAGACTTCTAAGCTTATGGCCTCTTTGGAGTTGTTCATAGTCACAGGGTTGACCACTAGACACTATCCTTTCCTTACCCTACAATAAATCACGAAATCCTTACTAAAGCTTAACATAAGGTCTATGAAATTCACAAAATGATAATTGGGTTTCCCTATAGTTGGTTTCTTTTGCAATCCTGTGTGTTTTATTTTTTGTATTTAAAAACACTATTCTGAGAAAAGAGTAGGTTTTGCTAGATTGTCAAAGGAATAAATGACCCCAAAGAGGTGAAGGATTCCTGCACTGAGGAACATAGGGTTTTGTGATCTGTATGGAAAGGAAAATGAGATTCAATGATAAAATTAATGTCTCGAAGTATTTACAGACTACACATTGATTTTTAAAATAGATTTTATTGATATCTTTTGTTTTGTCTTCACCCAGATTCCCTCTCTCAACTCTTTCCCCAACCTACTTCCAGAAGGCCATCATTTAGAACAAAGAGTTTTTTTCAAAAAGAGAAAGAATAGAGGAAAAAGAAAGCCAAAATGATCATCACATGTTAAAAAAAACTGATATAATATACAATGTACCACAGCCCAAACACTATGAAGTGGGACTATATATAAATAATAGGCTTTGGAGAATGAGCTTTGGGTGAGCAGGAAAATAAAGGTTAGCCTGACCTTCTCACTTCTATTTTTGCCTCATCCTAGAACACAAAGCAAATAAAAGCACTTCATTAAATCTCACTAGAATTCTAATAGATTTCTTTAGATTCTATGTTTAGCTATTACAAATTATTAAAATGTTAAATGAACATTTTTAAAAACTTCCTTGGGAGGGGAAAAGACATTTCAGGCTGACCAATTCAGGAAGAATCAGCAAATATCTTCTGTATTATCCACATGACCACACTTGAAAAGGGATAAATAAATACCAAGGGCTAGCCAAAGTAGTCTTAGGTAATTCCCAGAAAAGTGGCTATGATGATAGCAGCTTCCCATATGGAGGCTTTCCTATCTTGTTAGTAGGTTTTCTATTATAACAGGGACATAAAAGAAGCCAAGCGCTGACCCTGGTCATAGCTTTGCTCATAAGCATGCATATGGAGTTCTCAGAAAGATCATTTGCTGGGTGGTTTGCTTCTATTTTGGCCATGTATTGCAACTTTCCATTTTCTGATAGCTAGCTCGAACTCATTTTTCCACAATATATTATGGGCTGCTTGCAAGATTTTCTATCAAAACATAAATAGATTCAGATGTCTCTGAAAAGCAGGTTTCCCATATCGGTATGTACCAGCCCACTTCAACATTAAGTCTGAGGACTAAATAGGAAAATAGAATTTTTTTAAGGTGGTATGGATTTGTGGGATTTAAAAAAAAATTTCCCTGTCTGAGGGACCCCCAACAGCTCATGTAAAAGCACATGAACTTGTGCCTTCTTGCCCTAATCTACAGCATACTCATTCCAAGGGCCAAATGCTTTATATGTTTTTTTTAGAAAAGCAATTCCCATGGATACTGAAATGCAAGTGTAAGTATAATGTAGCATGCAACAGACTCAGGCTATAGTCAGCACAGTGGGTCCCATAACTAGTCCAGAAGGGTTTTCCAATCCCTTCTTCTTGCATTCACTTTAAGATAAGGAACAGACCTGGGAACCAGCTCACTTTAATACTTTATCAAAACAGCAAGCTAATAATAACTTTGGTTTGAGAGAACCATAAAATCAACTTCCTCAGACTGTTAGGTGAGCACATAAATCTCATTCAAAATTATTCTGTGTCTACACAAGATCAAAAAAAAAATATGTCAAAACCAACTTAACAAAAACTGATGACAAAGTCTGTCAGAGCAATTGCTTAAAATAGCACTACACAAACTTTAGTCTGAGGACTGCATTGTATTCTTTAAAATTACTGGGGATACCTTCTACTCTTCATACTTATGGAGGTCCCCAGAAAGTTTTTGTTTATTCAAGTTATAATTACTGATAATTATTGTATTAGAAACTGAAAGTGATCACTGAAAGATATTTGGCTACTAACTCATTATATTAACAATAACAAACTCATTGCATATTAACACTAATAATATTTTATGAAAAATAATATTTTCTAAAACAAAATTAGCGAGAAGTGGGCCATGGTTTATACATACATACATACATATATATATACATATATGTATGTATGTATATGTATGTATTTTACAAGCTTTCTGGCATCTGGTTTACTACAAGATAGCTGGATGCTTAGATCTACTTTTGCATTAAATTTGTTGTGATATATTGTTTTTAGTTGGAGTATGTGAAAAAAATCAAGCTTCACAAAGATGTGGAGTTGGGAAAGAGAAGAGTTTTTTTTTAGCAGGAAAATACATGTTAGAAATACTATGAAAATAGTTTTGTCCTCACCAACCCTGTGAAAGGGTTTCAGAAACCCTAAAGCTCTTCAAATTGCCCTTTGAGAATACCTGCCTTGGAGCAATATAAAGAAGGCAAAAGGCTGATTTGAATGTACTCCCCCACCCCATCCCCACCCCCACATACACACACATTAGGCTCAGTTATTTTGACATCTTGTATACATAACCTTATGAAACATTCCCTGGCCTACAAAACCCAGGTTCTCAGCCTCTTCAATTCTCCAGGTATCGTAGACATATAGCTGGAAGGGATCTGCCATCTCATCCAGCTCCATTTTACAGATGGGAAAATTGAGAACCGGAAAGATGATGTGGTGGCAAATGTCAAAGGTGAGACTTGAACCCAAGTCTTCTTCTTCTTGCTCTTTTCTTCTTTACTATGCTGTATTTCCTCCAAAGAACTTAAGCTCCTTGAGTAGAGGCTAGTTTGATTGTGCCTTTGTGTCCTGAGCATCTATGGTAACATCACACATATAACAAATTCTTGATAAAATCTTGTTGGATGAATGGAAAGGACTTGCCTAAAGCCACAAGGAGACTTTGAGATTCTCTTCCTAAGCAAGGCTATAACATTTTAGTTAAATCACTTAACCTCACTCTCTGCCTCTGTTTCCTTATTTTACAAATGAAGGTAGTAATAGCACCTACCTCACAGGACTGTTGTGAGGAACAGATTAAGTGAGATTTATAAACAATACTATAAATCTTAAAGCACTGTGTAAATGCTAAGTATTATGATTAATTATTATTAGCCCTATCTTTCTTAGTGCACAGCAAATCTCTCTAAGGCATTGACTCTAGTCTAAAGTCTAATTCATTTGTTTCCTTTTACAGTATTTAACACAGGGCATTGCTCATAGAAGGCATTCAAAAATGTTATTGAAGGGAAAAAAGGAAGGAAGGGAGAGGGAGGGAGAGAGGGAGGGAAGGAAGGAAGGAGGAAAGAAGGGAGGAAGAAAGGGAGGAATAGAAGGAAGAATGGTGGAAGGAAAGCAGGGAGAGAGAGGAAGGAAGGAAGGAAGGAAGGAAGGAAGGAAGGAAGGAAGGAAGGAAGGAAGGAAGGAAGGAAGGAAGGAAAGAAGGAAGGAAGGAAGGAAGGAAGGAAGGAAGGAAGGAAGGAAGGAAGGAAGGAAGGAAGGAAAGAAGGAAGGAAGGAAGGAAAGAAGGAAGGAAGGAAGGAAGGAAGGAAGGAAAGAAGGAAGAATCTTACAAGTGTAATGGTAAAGTTCTATCAGGATCTTCAAACTCCAATACTACACTTGAACCATACCCTGAGATCAGGGCAGAAAGCTGCCTTTGAAAGAGGTTTTCCTTTTGTAGCTGCCTCTGGACTGTTTTTCAGAATACCTAACTCTGGTCTCTCACTTCCTGTGGATTTTCTGGTCCCCAGTGACTTACATAAGCTTTGTTATTCTCTTTTTCAGGATATCCATCTATCTTCCTAAGGATTATCACTTCTATGGCTTTGCCAGATTGTGGGGCATACTAGTACGAGGATATGCTGATTTGACATTTCTCACCTATCTCTACCTTGAAGGGAAGGAATTTGGAGCAGTGGAAGAGAGATAGACTTGGAATCAGAAGTGAATCCAAATTCTGCCTTTGTCACTTTGTTGTACGACCTGAGACAAGTCACTCAAGCTCTTGTAGACTTCATTTCCACGTATGAAAAATGAGGAGTTTAGATGAAACTATCTCTAATACCTTCAAGTTCTGAGTTTCTCTAATTCTGACTTGGACTACTCCTGTGTTTGGCTCTCCCTACCTTCTTGGCTTTAGCTGTTCCAATTCTAGTCTTACATTTGGTCTCATTATCTGTGCTCCCAGAAGCCACAGACATTGTTGGTCAGATCAAACAAGAATAATATTAAGCCCAGGTCCAAAAACAGATTTTGTTCCTCTTATCTGTGTGCCAATCGGTTATGTTCAGAGAGACCTACCATCAAAAGATCAGTCGCAAGATAACCATTACTACCACCTCCTCCTCCTCTTTCTCCTCCTCCTCCATAGATGAAATTGCAAATCTTTTGAAATATTAAAACCAGATTGTCATTCATTAATTCACTCATTCATTCAATCATCCAGCATCTATTTATTTTTATTATTTTTATTTCTCCTTGGAGGCAATCAGGGTTAATTAAATGACTTGCCCAGAGTCACACAGCTAGCATGTATCTGAGACTGGATTTGAACTCAAGTGCTACTGACCCCAGGGCCAGCGCTCTATCCACTGTGCCACCTACCTACCCCTAGATCAGCATTTATTAAGTACATGGTTGTATTCCAGGCACTCAGCTGGGTACTGTGGATACAAAGAAAAAAACAAAATAGGCCCTGCTCCTAAAGAGATTATATTCTGTGGGGTTGACTGTAGGAGAGAAGACAAGTGATATTTACATAGATAAATCCAAAATATTTACAAATTAAATACCGGGATAGAGACTGGACCTTTGATTTCTTTGAGGTAGGGACTCTCAAGGAAAGGATGTCGCTCTAGCAATGCACGTTAGCATCTTCTTGGCAATTTATTGTCATATAGAGTCACTCAGAGCAAGTACAGTGACTTGCCCAGGGTCACATAGCCTGTTTGTATTAGGGGCAGGACTAGAATTAAGTTCTTCCTAGCTTTGAGGCTAGCTCTCTGTTATGCTACACCACACTGTCTCTCATGAACATAATGTCATAATCAAATCCTGGCAATGGTGGCAGGCTGATCAATTCTTCAAGGCCAATAAGGGTGTTAGCTTGGTCACTCCAGGGAATGTGGCTGGGAGTCCCAGGCAGTGAGGGAGGTGATATCACAGTTCTTATTGTGATCTCAGTGCTCTGCCATCTACACTCAAGGGAATGACTACATTGCACCTTTAGGGAAATTTGACAAGAACAGACTTCTTGAAAATCTTCAATCTTTAGCCTCCTTTCAACGTTCCAAAGCTCTCCTTTCTTTAAATTCTAAATATGCCTCCTTATGGGCACAGAAATGTTGCTCCAGGAGACATGTGAGCTGTGATATCACACAAATAGAATTTATCTCTCACCAGATGATGGATCACAGTCACCCTTTAACAAAGATCCCACCAAAGATCAACTTTCATGCATGGTATTCAGGGATTTACAGAAGTCTCAAGATGACCAAGGTGATGGTCAAGGTGATGATCAAGGAAAAGCATAATTATCAAAACATACATCAGAAACATAAATTTCAAAATAAAACCAATCTCACATCTTGTTACCCATTTCCTATATCAATGGATGACTGTACATGTTTCCTTTGTAGACAGTCATGGCATCATGTTGCTAAAGGGCAGCTTCCTAGAAAAGAAAGCTTTAGACCAACAGAAATTTGTTTTCATGAAAGAGAAGAAACAGTATGATGATAACTTCCAAAATAATTAGATGAGGTGATAGAACGTCTGAGAAATATGCTCCTGGAAACAAATTATTCATTTCGTTTTTAGGTTTAAAGTAGGGTGATCAACAAACAATGTAGGAATCTGCTCTAAAGCACAACTACAATATTATTTCCCCCTCAATCTAGTTTCATCCCCAAAATCTTTTCTTTTTGGATTTTGGACTCAAGAAGGAACTAGAACAAAAAATAAGTATGAGTATTGTTTTATGGAAGATTTTAAGGAGGAAGACAAAAAACAGAAGAGACAGGAGGGGATAGAGTTCATAGAATGTTAAATCAATCCCTTAATAAGTATTTATTAAGTACTTACCATGTTCCAGGCTCTCACAGCACAAAGACTATAGGAAATAGTCCCTGACCTCAAGAACTTATATTTTAATAGGAGAGACATTCACATATTAGTATTGCAAAATGCATAAAAAGTAGATGCAAGATAATCTTAGAAAGGCAGGGACTAGTACCTGGTTGGGGAGGGGGAGAGGGACTGCGGAAGAGCTCTTATAGAAGATGGGATTTGGGGTAAATCTTGAAGGAAGCCAGGAATTCCAAGCAGAAGAGGTGAGAAAGGAAAGCATTACAGACTTTGGGAAACTCTGGGAGTCATCTGCATAGAAATGATTATTGGACCAATGGGAACTTACGAACTCACTAAGTGGGAGAACCTGGAGAGAAAAGAGAAGGGCCAGGAATGATGTATAACATGTGTGAAGATTCAGCAAAGGTACAGGTGAGGGGAGGGAGAGAGGGAGAATGAAAGAAGAGGGAAGGAGAAGATGAGGGGTAAGAGGGAAGGATCAGAGAAAGGGAGAGCAGAAGATAGGGAGTGGGAGAGGGGGGAGAGGAAGAGAGAAAGAGAGAGAGAGAGAGAGAGAGAGAGAGAGAGAGAGAGAGAGAGAGAGAGAGAGAGAAGAAGAAGAAGAAGAAGAAGAAGAAGAAGAAGAAGAAGAAGAAGAAGAAGAAGAAGAAGAAGGAAAGGGAAGAGAGAAAGAAACACACAGAGAGACAGACACAGAGAAAGTATGTCATCAAAATATGAGGATTGAAGAAAGGTCATTAAATTTAGCAATTAAGAAATGATTGGTAATTTTGGACAACACAATTTCAGTTGATTGATGAGGTCAGAAGGCAATTTGGCAAAAGCCATACTGCAGAGGGTTTAAAAAGAAGAAAGTGTGAGGATAGGAAATAGAGGCAGTGAGTACAGACAGTTTTCACAAAAATTCTGTGAGAAAGGGAGGAGCAGGTATGGTAACTAAGAGCGAGAGTTTAGAGTTAGGATAGACATTAGAAATCATCTAGCCTCACCCTCTCATTTTACAGATGAGGGACATGAATTCCAGAGTGACTCAATGTCTTGACCATTGTGGTTGCTTTGATTTTCAATAGAGTTCTTCCTACCATTATCCATCTGCTACAAGCATCAATAAAAGGTTTAAAATGAAGGCTAATTTTTCTTTCGAAATAAGTTGTTTTATGAGCATTCTTCCTTCAGCAAGACCTGTTTAAAACAAGTACAGGCAGTTTCTAAATTATGGAAAGTTTTTAAACTGGTGGAATAATCATCGTTGAGGAATGTGAGGAGGAGAAATCATTTGGTTGGGCAGGTTCTGTCCAGTGTCACACAGCCATATTCAAGAGTCTGGGCCAGGGTTAGAGAACAGGCAAAGGGCATTGAGAAAACTAGGAAATATGGTAAAGTGACCTACTCAAAGACAGAACATGGTAGGGTCTCAAAAATAATGCCCAGAGGGCGGAGCCAAGATGGTGGCTGGATAGCAAGGACTTACTTAAGCTCTCCCCCAAATCCCTCCAAACACTTGTAAAAAATGGCTCTGAACAAATTCTAGAGCTGCAGAACCCACGAAATAACAGAGGGAAACAGGTCTCCAGCCCAGGAGAGCCGGGATGGTCTCCGGGAAGAGTCTATCACAGTGCAGGAAGTGGAGCGCAGCCCAGCATGGGCCATGCCAGGACAGACCAGACCTGGAGTCAGCCAGCTGAAACAGGCCTTAGAGCAATGAATCATTGAGCTGTGGCAGTTACCAGATTTCTCAACTCACAATTGCCAAAGAGCAGGTTAGTGGGAAACTGTGGAATGGAGTTCAGAGCAGTCCAATCACCAGCCATGGGGGTGGCAAAGGTGGTGCTGCAGTGGCGGTAGCGGTGGCACCAGCAGGAAATTCCTGAGGTGGCTGCTAGAGCTCCTGCGTCAGCTGCTTCCCAAGTCCCTGGCTCACAGGGTGGGAGGAATCTAGTAGTGGATCAGAGCAGGAGTGCAAGGAGCACTTTGTGGGCACAAAGGCAGCTTGTCTTGCTGTGCCCTGCTTGGATCTGCATTGCAGTTCTGGTTGGCAGTTCTTGGGGGAGGAGGAGTGCTGCGGTGACAGAGCCTGAGTTTATAGGTGGAGTAGAAGTAGCTCTGAAAACAACAGTGTTTGGACCCTAAAGCTTGGGACAAAGTACTCTCTACTCTACAAGCAGTCATACACTGACAAAAAGTTCAAGAGTCAAGGAGTTGCCTGGGAACATGAACAGGCAGCAAAAATGTGAGACTTGAACTCAGACTCAAACTCAAATTCCAGATTCCTTTTTTGGTGACAAAGAAGATCAAAGCATACAACCAGAAGAAGTCAACAAAGTCAAAGAGCCTACATCAAAAGCCTCCAAGAAAAATATGAATTGGTCTCAGGCCATGGAAGAGCTCAAAAAGGATTTGAAAAAGCAAGTAAGAGAAGTAGAGGAAAAATTGGGAAGAGAAATGAGAGTGATGAAAGAAAACCAAGAAAAACGAGTCAATGACTTGCTAAAGGAGACCCAAAAAATACTGAAGAAAATAGCACCTTAAAAATAGACTAACTCAAATGGCAAAAGAGCTCCAAAAAGCCAATTAGGAGAAGAAGGCCTTGAAAGGCAGAATTAGCCAAATGGAAAAGGAGGTCCAGAATACCAGAATAAATGGTAAAACAGAATAAAATATCACCTTAAAAATGAAACTGGAACAAGTGGAAGCTAGTGACTTTATGAGAAATCAAGATATTAGAAAACAGAACCAAAGGAATGAAAAAGTGGAATATCTCATTGGAAAAACCACTGACCTGGAGGACAGATCTAGGAGAGATAATTTAAAAATTATTCGACTACCTGAAAGCCATGATCAAAAAAAGAGCCTAGATATTATCTTTCAAGAAATTATCAAGGAGAACTGTGCTGAGACTCTAGAACCAGAGGGTAAAATAGAAATAGAAAGGATCCACCAATAGCCTCTTGAAAAAGATCCCAAAAAGAAAACTCCTAGGAATATTGTCACTAAATTCCAGAGTTTCCAGGTCAAGGAAAAAATATTGCGAGCAGCCAGAAAGAAACAATTTGAATATTGTAGAAACACAATCAAAACAACACAAGATCTAGCAGCTTCTACATTAAGGGATCAAAAGGCTTGGAATACGATATTCCAGAGGTCAAAGGAGCTACGCGATTAAAATGAAAAATCACCTACCCAGCAAAACTGAGTGTAATGCTCCAAGGCAAAATACAAATTTTCAATTAAATAGAGGACTTTCAAACTTTTTCAATGAAAAGACAAGAGTTGAATAGAAAATTTGACTTTGAAACACAAGAATCAAGAGAAACATGAAAAGGTAAACAAGAAAGAGAATTCATAAGGGACTTACTAAAGTTGAACTGTTTTGTTTACATTCCTACAAGGAAAGATGGTATGTGTAATTCATGAGACTTTTCTCAGTATCAGGGTAGTTGAAGGGAATAGATAGATAGATAGATAGATAGATAGATAGATAGATAGATAGATAGATAGAAAGATAGATAGATATAGATATAGATATAGATATAGATATATATATAGATATAGATATAGATAGATATATAGATGTATAGCTATATATAGGGATAGATAGATAAATAGATAGATAGATAGATAGATAGATAGATAGATAGACAGACAGACAGAGAGCACAGGGTGAGTTGAATATGAAGGGATGATATCTAAAATTGAAATAAATTTATGAGGTGAGAAAGGAATATATTGAGAGAGGGAGAAAGGGAGAGATAGAATGGGGTAAATTATCTCACATAAAAGTGGCAAGAAAAAGCACTTCTGTTGGCAGGGAAGAGGGGGCAGGTGAGGGGGAATGAGTGAATTTTACTCTCATCAGATTCAACCTGAGGAGGGAATAACATACACACTCAAATGGATATCTTACTCCACAGGAAAGTAAAGGGAAGGGAATAAAAAAGGAGGGATGATAGAAGGGAGGGCAGATAGGGGTAGGAGGTAATCAAAAGCAAACACTTTTGAAAAGGGACAGGGTGAAGGGAGAAAAATTGAATAAAGTGGGGCAGGATAGGATGGAAGGAAATATAATCTTTCACAACATGAGCATTGTGGAAGTATTTTACATAATGACACAGCTGTGATCTATGTTAAATTGCTTGCCTTTCTAGAGTGTAGGGTATTTGGAACTCAAATTCTTAAAAGCAAATGTTCAAAAAAAAAGTTGTTTTTTGCATGCAGCTGGAAGACAAGATATATAGGGAAAGGGGCATAGAAATCTATTCTGCCCTACAAGAAAGTAAGGGGAAAGGGGATGGGGGTGGGAGTGTGGTGACAGAAAGGAGGGAGGACTGGGGAATGAAGCAATCAGAATATATGCCATCTCAGGATGGGAGGGGGGTAGAAATGGTAAGAAAATTTGTAACTCAAAATCTTGTGGAAATCAATGTTGAACACTAAAATATTAAATAAAAATGATAAAAAAATAATGCCCAGAATTAAAGAACTGAATACTGTCTGAGCACAGCTGAAGAGGACAGTAGTAAGGTTATTGAGATGATCCAATAAGTGGAGCTGAACTGACTAGCTGAAAGGATGGGGCTAATATTAAGGGTTGAAATTCAATGGAGATAAATGTAAAGTTCTACATGTAAGTGCAAAACATCAACACCATAAGAATTGGATGTGGGAGCCCTAGCTACACAATAATGTAGTAGAAAAAAATTTGGGAGTCTTAGTCACCTGAAGCTGAATACAAGCCAATATAATGATAGCAAAGTCGAAAGAAGCTAATGTAATCTTAGGCTGCATCAATGAATGGCATTGCATCCAGAACATGAGTTCTAAGAGTTCCACTGTAGTATACCATGGTCTGAGAATAGCTGGAGCATTCTGTTTGGTTCTGAGCATTAGATTTTGGAAGAAAAATGAAGAACTGAAGCTCTTCTAGAAGGCAAGAGAGATGAAAGGACCAAGGATCAAGTCACAGGAGTATTTACTGCATGAAATTGGGATGTTCAGCTCTGAGAAGAGAAGACTTAAGGAGCCTTAGATAACAGCTATCTTCAAATATTTCAGGAACTAACATTTGGAAATCAAGCTGGTACTTGATTTGCTTAGTCCCAGTGAACAGAGCTAAAAGCAATGGTTGGATGTTGCAACCAGGCTAATTTTGGCTCAAAAAAAATCCCAATAATGAAAAGAATCCAAAGTAGAATACTCTAACCCAGAGAGAATAGTGGTGTTCTCCATCATTTGAATTAGTCAGTTGAAGGCCGGTCAGGGACATATGTCATTAAGCAGATACTTGCTTAGCTAAGAGATCTTTAAGGGCCTTTTTTACCTTGGGCTTTTCTGAAGTTAAACCAGAAGCAGAAGCCAATTCCAAACTAATCAGGAGAAAAACAGAACCCAAAGATTAAGGAAGCTAGGAGAACAGAATGGAATAAGACAGGCAGCCCAACAAATGACTGCAAACTGCTAAGTGTGAACTTGCCCTGACAATATGGCTTTTTAAGCTCAACTTGCATGTCTTCTACACTTTCTTAACTTAAACAATATTCAGTATCGAGCCTCACACTAAAGACACTTAAAGTCTAGAAAAATCTGAATTTTAGATATGGAGTGTACAAACTTGTTCATGATTTCTTTGAAACTAGAAAGGGGAAAATTTAGAGCAAATAAAGGAAGCACTACTTTACATAGCAGGCTGCAAACAAAGGGCACTCATCATTCCCAAGAGGTATTTTTTAAAAAGCCCATTATGTTTTTAAAAGGAAATTTTGCGAAAAATGGAAATAGGAAACAAAGATCTTTTTACAAAAAATAAGTATCCCTGAATTTTGGAAGAGAGTGCTAGAGATGATGAGGCTGATTTTGCACAGCATGTTTTATAGACCTCCTTTAAGATATAATAGGCAGTTAAGATATAAATGGCAATTCTTATGCCCTTATGTCTCCTTTCTAAAAAAACTGATATCATCATGCCCTTCGACAAGCAAACTTTGAGTCCTAGACTTCTCAGTATTGTTTATTGAGAGGATGAAGTCATTTGAACATGAAGGTCTTGCCTTCTGTGCTTCTGTGCACTTATTTATTTTTCATCAAACTGAGTTTCCACGTTTCAGTTGTGTCTTACAATAATGCAAAATCTCTCTGAGATTAAGATGTCCAAGATGATCAGGTTCTCTTTTAAGCAATTGATGTGCATCCTACTCCAGTCTTCAAGGCCCAGCTCAAATGTTAATTTCCCCACAAAGCCTTCTGTAATTCCCACAGTCAAAAAGCCCTTTTCTATTTTGAACCGTGCCTGGTTTTTTTGTTTCTACTTTTGTACATATGCTGAATTTGTATTATAGCTATTTGTGTATATTTCATATCCGTCTATGAGGGAGAATGCTTCTTGAGGACAGGTCTTTCTTATATTTGTTATCTCCCCAAATGCCTAGCCCTAGCATGATCATATGTAGTCAGTGGATGCTTACTAAATGCTTGTTGAATTGATCAGATCTACTAACTTTACTGATAACCTCCCTTCATCCCTCAATCTACGTGATGAATCAGAGGATTTATCCAAGTTATTCAGCCAAACTGGTTTGGCCATTCCCCCCTGCTCCTCACCCACGCTGCCACGGTTAGCTTACTGAATGGCAAGCATGACATTTAAAATGAAAATGCTATGGAATTCCTACATATTTTTGGAAGGGAATTGATGGCTATGTAAATAGCATAACTAATAAAGCTGAAGGGTTCTCTGGACATTTCTCTATCCATTTCAGTGTCCCCTTGAAAGTAGTCCACCATTTTTAGAAATCTCCTTTCCTCCTTCCCCTCATCTTACCCTTTTTCTTTTTTGCTTTAGGTGGTTGCAGAAGGACAATGAGGACCCAGAATGTTTGATTTGTCTTCATACAATTCTCTTTGATGAGACATTTGTAATTTTATGTCACCTTAATTATAAAAATGTAAGCTGCAGTCCATCCAATAAGAGCAAAAACTGGAATAATTTATTGGTTGGCTCCTGGTATTATTAATATGTGTAGTGAGCATTTCTTTTAAAAATCAGGATTAAAGCACACATTGTGCTATTCTTCATCTACTTTCAAAAATTGCAACTCAGCAAAACCTTACTGTGGACAATTAATATTGTCCTAAATATAGAAGGTGAGGGGTAAGGTGGGGAGACAGGCTGCTATAGCCACACCACTCTAAACTACTTTTAGTTGGAGGCAATTAATTTTTTTTACTTCATTTTATTTTTAATTTAATTCCATAAGTACCATAGTAGATTTATTAATGTTCCCAAATTAAAAATTGAAAAATTAATAAACTTAATGGAAAAATAAGAGTCTATCCCATGGAAGAAAATTTAAGGCTTGTAGAGGGGAGGGATAGGGAGAAATATTATGTTTTTCAGGATCCATAAAGATGAAAGTCAAAGTTATAAAATAACACCAAGGTACAATGGAGAGAGTATTTACATAAGCCATCCCCTGTGCTTCTTCTGTACCTAGAAAATCCCTTATCTTTCTGTAAGGCTCAGCTCCAGTGCCACCTCTTCCTTCTAAAGCCTTCCCTGATTCTTTACTTCATCCCCTTGCCGGCTGTTAGTATTCTTTCTTACTTCAAATATTCCTAGAACACTTTCTATAAGCCCTCCTTTATCCCCTTCACTCTTTCCTTCATATCATACTTTTCAATGTTCATACCATACAACTTTCAGTAGACTAGAAAAGCTATGAAGGCAGGAACTGTCTAATTATTTGTATCCTCACTGCACAGCATAGAGTCTTCTTTAATGCGTGTTAGCTAAATTGAATTTGGTTCATTGGACTAGGAGCTAGGAGACCTTGGACCTACCTCTGTTGCTCGCTTAGCCGCATGATCTTGGCCAAGTCACCGATGTTTTTGGAGAATCAGATTCATCAATAAGAGACCAAAGACAAAGGTCCCTTGGACAGATACAGAACATAAAGATATGTGTGTGTGTGTGTGTGTGTATTCCCCCAAGATATCTATGTATTTAAAATATATGTGACTTTAAATTTCATGATTCCTATTATTTTAAGTAGTTCTGTTTTCATTCAAACTTTTTAAAAAGCTTAACTGTAGTGTTAAAGGATTTTGCACTGAGAAGTTTCCTTGGTAGCCCTTAACCCAACTCCATTTTACAGATTAAGGAACCAAGACCCAGAGGAGTTCCTTAGCTAGTAACTAGCAGAGATGGAATTCAAATCCAGGTCTTCTGATTCCTAATCCAGCCCTCTTTCCAATTAAATACCTTTGGCTGGTTAGACTTCATTTAGGAGAATAAAAGGGTCGAAGTACATGGAAGGCAAAATTATAAAATCACAAATTTAGGAGTTATCAAGGACCTCAGAGACAGCCTAAGCCAATCACTTAGACAAGTGGTCATCCAGACTTTCCTTGGAAATGTTCAGTGAAGGAGTTTTCAAACTTCCAGCTGTTGTAAAGGCAATCAGTTAGTCCTCCCCCACCATTTGAATAGGCTTCAGGTGGGGCTCCAGGTGGGGCCAATGAAGGGACATCTAATTAGATCTTCTGCTTCTAAGTAGACCCCAAACCCCTAGCTACTAGGTGCTAAGCCTATGTGGCATGAAGCCCCTGGGGTCCTAAGGGGAGTTGCTAAGACCAGAGCCAATAGTAGGGGCCTAAGTTCTGGTCGCTCACATGACATTCTAGTTGATTGGATGACGTCTAAGGACTGTATAAAAAGAGAGAGCAGAGCTTGGAGAGGCAGACTTGAAGGAAGCAGAAAAAGGAGGAGCAGCAGTAGCAGTAGCAGTAGCAGTAGCAGTAGCAGTAGCAGTAGCAGTAGCAGTAGCAGTAGCAGTAGCAGTAGCAGTAGCAGAAGCAGAAGCAAGCGCAGCAGAAGCTGAGAAGCAGAAGAAGCTGAAGCAACAGGTGCTACTGAGTGCCGGACTGACCGGAGAACCAGCTTGTGGAGGATATAGACCGGAGAGTGCTGAGCAAGGGCTTGAGACCATCTTCTTACAGGAGGGCCCTAGCATTGGGCAGAAACACAAGTATAGTTTGGCTTACTGCCATAATATTTTTCTATAACATCCTGGTTACTGTTATGAGGAGGGCTTATTAGATCTGGAAGGTTTTGGCCACGATATTGAATTGGGGACATTGGTCCATGGGTCTGCTACTTTTAAACTTGAATGAATGCTTTAATTCCTCTGCCTTCTATTTAGAGAATTCCTTATGTCCTGCGATACCGAACCACTCAGGCATGCTCATGATTTTCTTCAAAGTCATGAATTCAGCCTTAATGCTATAGCTGTACTTCCTTTAACATTTATTGTCCACTAAGAAAAAGTTCAGGATTCGGTTTCCTCAAGCAGCCATACATGATAAGAGTTTAAAAGTCAGAAATCCATCATGGCCATAGATGAGACCCATGGAATACCTGAGAGTCCAAAGAACTGGCTTGTAGCAGCAATAGAGCATGGGAAGAGCAGGGGACCTGAAGCCAAACCACCTAGATGAGTTCTACTTCTGACATTTGATCAGTGGGGTGAAAGTGAATCACTCACTTAACCTTTCTAAGCCTTAGATTCTTCACCTATGAAATATAGAAAATCATACTGAGCCCATGTATTTGCAGAATTTTTCATTCATTCATTTATTTAATGCACAAAAATTATTAAATGTTCACATCAGAAGGAATGCTGTTCTAGGTCACAGCATCATAAGAATATAGTTTTAGAGCTCAAAGGGCCTTTAAAGGCCCTCTAGGGCAACTCCTCATTTTATAGAGATCTGGGGAGGTAAAATGACTTGTCTGTGGAGGGAAGGAAGGAAGAGAAGAAGGGAGACAGGGAGCAAGGGAGGAAGCGTTTATTAAGCACCTGCTATATACTATGCCAAGGGCTTTATAAATATGTCGTTTCAACCTCACAAGGACCCTGGGCATATTATCCCCATTTTACAGTTAAGGAAACTGAGACAGATAGAGGTTAAGTGACTTGTTCAGGGTCACACAGCCAGTAAATGTCTGAGTTCAAATTTGACCTTATGTCTTCCTGACTAAATCCAGTGCTCTATCTTCTGTGTCACAGAGCTATCTCTACAAAGTTTAGTTAATACATAGTCCATGCCCTCACAGTTTTTACAGTCTAGTGAGGTGAACTAAGACAATCACTAATATCATGATTTTGAGTGATAAATGCAACACAAGATGTTTTATGTGCAGTCTGAAGGGAAAGCTCAGAGGATTAAGTAAGGTTTCATGGAGGAAGCAGCATTTGAACTGGGTTTTAGGAGGATCAGTAGTAACTCAACTGTTGAAGAAAGAGGGAAGACATTCCAGGTCTATGGAGTAATGTGGAAAAAAGGCCCAAAGGCAAGTAAGGTCACTGGAAATTTGGGTTTGAAAAATAGACCAGTTTGGGGCACCTAGGTGGTACACTGAGTAGAGCACTGGCCCTGGAGTCAGGAGGACCTGAGTTCAAATTTGGCCTCAGACACTTGACACACTTACTAGCTGTGTGATCTTGGGCAAGTCACTTAACCCCAATTGCCCTGCCTTCTCCCTTCCAAAAAAAAAAAAAGAAAAATAGACCAGTTTGACTAGAGCATAGAAAGCATGAAGGTTAAGAATATAAGATAAGCCTAGAAAGGCCATACAGATTCAGACCAGATTGTTAAGGTCTCTGAATGCCAGGCAAAGGAGTTTGGAGACTAGCTATATGACAAAGGCCAAGTAACCAAATAATTTCTCTGAGCCTCATATCCTCATCTGTAAAATTAGAATGATAACGGCATCATAAGGTTTGATGGGCACTTGATGACTCCGCCTCAATCAATTTCATAAGATTATAGGGCATGGATGTTTGTTAGATGAAGCCTCTCCTATGGAAGAAACTATGCAGTATTTCCTTCCTGAAAGGACAGAAGAAACTCCTCCAATTGGTTTTCAGTCACTGAAGCTGTCTCCTGATGATAAGTTGGCAGAGGTTAAGGAGGGCACACTATGGTAGGTAGTAGGTGCCCCTTTGTGGTCTACAAGAGTGAGCAGTGAAATAGTTCAGCACTTCTTCATTTTCTTCACCTGTATTTTTCTCTGTTAGACTTCGAGACTGGGGTACCATAAGCAGAATAGTGGTGAGGTCGGGACAATGGTTCTCCTTCACCCCCTAAGTGGTAGAAAATGGCCACTGGCAGAAGAAACACATAGCCAGTGGTTTATGCTTGTCCAGGTGAGACTCTAAGGAGAGTTTGGGGATCTCCAGTTCTTGGCTGCTGCTTTTTGCTTTTGTCCTTTTCTGAGTATGGAACAGCCACCCTGAGAAAGTACATGTCCAGTCTTGGAAGGTCATCTCATGGGTTATCCTGAATTTGAGTTTTGTAGCTCAAAAGTTGGGCACCAACCTCCAGGGGAAAGACAATTTCCTCAATAGTATTCTTTTTAGAGAAAGAAGAGGAACACCAAGACACTTCCCTTTATTTGGAAAACTAAAGCCATTTTATAAGAGGACAGAAGATGGACAATTTTCCAAGATATTGTTGTAAATTGTTCAGGTGATATTTGTTTAACAATTCCACAATTTTTTTTTTTTGCTTCTGAGATGAAGGATGAGCATAACGAGCTATTTGAGTGTTTTACGTTTCTGCGTTTATTCCTGGATTCTAGTGAGTTCTTTCATTTTGTTACTTTTCTGTGGTCGAGAAAAAAAGTTGTACTAGTTAAATTGCACACTATATAGCTTTGGTGAGGAAGATACTGTTACCCATATGTGAGGAAACCTAGGTATGAAACATATTTAACTTTGTTTTGGATATTTCCTTCAAGTTTTACTTCAGGGTAGAGGCAAAAAGTAAAAATGATAATATGTCCCCTCTGGGTAAGGGCTACCAGATGTGATTCTGTGTGTGCCCAAGTTCATGGGGGCTCCTGGTACATGGGCAACATTAAGATTTGTAACACCTACCTCACAAGCTTGTTTGGAGCATCAAATCAGATTATGCACATGCACTATTTCATGAACCTTAAAGCATTATCAACGATAGCGATTATCATTAGTGATTTATTTGGGAGGCCATCAGGAATCAGAGGTGATATATGAGCAGAGGAGTGTGCCATGGTCACATCCAGAATATTCTGACAGTGGATCAGATTGGAGCAAGGAGAGAATAGCAGTAGAAAGACCTTGGAACAGGAAACTGGGTAACAGCAAGTGGGAGGTAACAAGGCTTATTGTCACAAAGAAGACTCTTGGGTAAATGATATAGAACCACAAGAATGTGAGCTATTATGACTAGGTCCCATGCCCTGTACATACAATAGATTTGTTAAGTATACGTGCCCACTGCACACGTTTAGTACAAGCATGTCAGTTTATATAAAATGAAAGACAATTGGCTGAATCCTCCTTTCCCCACTCAAACAAAGGATACTGAAAAAGTTGTTGCGCATAATTTTTTTTTCCTCCAAAATCCTGATGAGGAATAACTCGGTGGGCCTATCAGTCAGGTTGTTTTTGGAAGCTATCATCTGTTCTTGGAGTAGACTTGGCTGCTGTGCCAATAGCTGTGTGGGGATTTTTAATTCCTGCTTTTGCTTCTGATCCTCCTTTCACACAGACTGTGTCTTCAACAGTGAGCTGGACCATATGGGGAGCTCATCTGAACCTAGCTGACCCCTGCCAGTTTCAGAGGCAGAATCAACCCACAGCCTAATACTCTGCACACTTGTCAGACCTGATGGCCACTAATTTACTTCCAGATAATATGGACAGGCAATTATACCAAGAAAGGGAAAGGTTTTTTTCTTTCTCCAGGCATTGTTTTCTTAGGAGCATCAATTTTAAAGAAAGTTAGAGTTGGTTAGAAAAAAAAAAGTGAAAGAGAAAAAAAATTGTCAGCAGGTTTTTTTTGGTCACCCCTGACAAGAAAATGCCGGAAGCCTCAGAATTTAGATCCTCTAAGGGAAACGAATACACCCACTAAATGAAATCCATACCCACCAAGGGATCTCAGGCAGAGAAGGGACAGGTCCATGGCAGAGAGAGCCATGGGCCAAGCAGCTCAGCTGCAACTATCTTTTCTCCAGCTGTCAATCTCACTGGAAAGAGTTACTGCAGGTATAAGTATTAGCAACAGAAACTCTTCAAATGCTGGTCACCTGATCAGGCACTTTCTCAGTTTTTTGAGAGAGACACCCTGTGTCTAATGATCCATGTGCCCCAGGGAATTCTCCTACTGTGGGGACAGATCTCTCTGGGCCATATTATCTGTGACCTCCCCACATATTTAGAGTCGGAAGGGGCTTTAAAGGTCACCTAGTCCACATCTCATTTTATAAAGAAACTGAGGCACAGAGAAGTTAGTGACTTGTCCAAGGTTGCACTGATATTAAGTGGTAGAAGCAGGATATTCCAGGATAGTGCCCCTCCTTCTCCCTCACCTTGGGAACCTGCTAGTCTGTCTTTCTCTGAGTAACAGGAACTGGCCAACTAGTCTCATCTGGTCAGACTACTAATCAGAAATGACCTGGTCTCAGACTAGGCTAATTAGTCTGTTATTTGAATGGAACTGAGACTTTCCCTGAGTTTACTCTCAAGAGATGATGCTGAAGGAAGAAGGCAGTATCTTTTCGGTAATGATTCTCTTTACTTCAAAACCTTTTTGTCTTATTTGGAGTGGTCTTTGTTTTCAAAAATCTTTTACTCTATAGGAACTTAACACCAGATACATGCCATTTCATCTCAACATCTATATCCTTTCTTGTGATTGATTCTATGAAACAACCTCTGGAGTGAATTTTGGACAACATCATGGCACATGAAGATATCCCCTGGAAGACTTTTTTCTTCTCTACTATAGTATAAAGCCATCTTATTTATTCAAAATCACCATTCCTAATCCCTTCCCATCCACATTCATATACACTTTCCTACCACATCCTAGACTTTCCTTCACAAGATGCTCTGCTTGCCAGGAAGTCATCTTGAAGACCCTGCATACTAATTTGCTAATTCTGCTCTTGTGCCACAGGCTAAACTAGGTTCTGCGTCTCTGGCATCTGTCTGTCTCCCCTCATCCTTCTTCCTTCCTCCCCCTCCCCCCACCTGCCATACATACAGGGGAACTGAGATAATGTGATTTTCTTCTGACAAGGAGAAAAGGGGACCAGAGGAGAGCTTTCCAGAGCTCTTGCCAGTTCCATAGATTAAGTACATAGTAGGTGCTTAATAGATGCATTTTGAATGACTCTATTCAGCCTAAGTTTCTTTCAAGGCCTTTCTGGTTCCTCTTACTGCAAGGCCAAGCTGCTGTCTAGACTTAGGCCTAAATTTCACTTTTAATCAGGCACCCCTTGGGGCCCAGTCACATGATGCTTTCTCATGCAGCAGGCCTAGGTTTCCCAGCACACAGTTGTAGGATTCCTTACCCTGTGCTCCATGCCACTATCAATGGGAATACTTTGATAAGGAACTCTTGAAATAAAGATTGTGCATCTGCTTTTTCTCATGAAATGCAGCCAGTTGCAATCAGGGTAACTGAAGGGTTTCTAAATTTCTCATCTTCCCATTTCCTTTTGTTTGTTCTGTATTCCAGCTCTGTCAGATGGGAATTAATTGCAACAATCAGTTAGGTTCAGTGTGAAGGCAGATGTCTGCAGAGTGGTCAGTGCTGGATAACAGAATTTAATATCCTCAAATTAGTATAAGGACCAACAAGGAAAATAATGAGTTGTGCAATTTAATTTAGCAGTACTGAAACTTCGATCTGTTCCAAATATTTAATTTTTTTCATGATGGTCAAAGGAAAAACACATTCAATTACTACGATGACTAAATACTAACCATTTATACTTAAGAGAAATGGCTTTTAAAACCACTTAATTCCTCATTCCTTTCATTCCCTATGCAGTAGTTTTCTTTGCAAAGTTGAAAGGACTTAAGCAGGTCACTTCTTATCTGAAATAGGAAGGGGTTGGATTCCATTTCTTATGTCCCTTTTGGTTCTAAACAGCCACCAAAAGAGCGAAAGAGAGCCTGGATGCCCGTTTTCAACTTGGGTACGTAAGTTCCCTAAGAATTAATATGATCTCTAGCCAGCTTTCACATCGCTGAGGATATGATCCAAACCTGGAACTAACTTCGATGGGATTAGACCCCACATGATTTTTCTTTCTTTCTTCCTTCCCTTCTTTCTTTCTTTATTTCGGGGGGGAGAGGGGCGTATTTTATTGATGCTCTTTAAAAAAACAAAACATTTTTTCCAGTGATTCTCACTCACCCCTGATAGAACTCTCCCTTGTAAGACGCATACTTCAGCAAAACAAGCACATACAAATTGTCACATTTCTCCCTATGTTTTCCCTTTCACTTTATCTCAGAGCAGGATAGATTGTCTGTAAAGTGCTTCTCACCAACCAGACATTCCTATATATAAATGCCACTCATTAAAAGTTGGAAGGACCAAGTGATAGCCTATATTCATTGTCATACCCCCTCCTGCTCTTGTAGTCTTGTAGTCTAGGTTTGGCTCTGGTGGGGGGGGGGGGGGTGGAGGGATGTATAGCCCTGAAATGACCAGGCAGCTTCCTGCTCAGAGTGGGCACAAAGCAAAGAGAAGCGCATCTCTCCCTGCTTCCAAATCTGCACTGAGGGGACCACTATATATTCCCCTTGGCCCAGAAGTGACTAGACACATGCTTTCCTATATGTTCTTGCTTTCCATGTGCTCCATGGCTGGCTAGTTCTAGGAAGGGTTAGATGAGGCTGCATTGGTCCCCGACATGTGTCAATTCAGTTCCCTTGAGATGTATATCTCCTGGGTTTGCATTATCACATGCCAATTCCAGGCACTATATTTGTGAACAGAGTGGCAGCACCAAGATTTTTCTGGTCTCTGTGATTTTTACAAGCCAGATTTAAGCCACAAGTTAGCAAGTGCTGTGAAAGGACTAGAGATCGTCCAGTCAGGAACCCATCTTGATTGCGTATTTCTGCAAGTGAGAGACACTGAAATATAGCTAAGTTGCTCAGTATTCAAAGTGGAAAGTAATAAAGTTTGACATTTAATCCAAACTTTATGTTTTCATTAGTTGCTTTATTATCTTTTAGCTGTTCAAAAAGTGAGGCAAAAGACTTGCAAGGCTGTAGGTAATTTGTGTGACCCAGTAGGGATTATTGGGAAACAAAACAATAACAACAAAAAACTTATTAAAGAGGGTTTTTTTTTCTTCTCAAGTAAATACTGAATTGTAAGGGAGATATGACTCAGCTTACGAGCAAGCAGCATCTTTAAGGCTTTTGATTTAGAAGGGAGTACCGTCACCTCAAATGACTTAAGAATATGACAAAGGCTGTGTCTGCAAGGCAAATTGTCAGAACCATTAATGGTCAAGCACCAGGTTATCAAACACACAAATTCCTAGTTATTTTGAATATTTTAAGGGGCCCAAAGAGTTGAAACTATGAAACTGATGATCTGATGAGCCAGGGCTTTGCAATTGACTAGCAAATGCTTATAAACAATAGGGATTCCTCATAGCCCCTACAAGTATGTTCTTATCCAACATAGAATCAAAGGATATAGAGGTGGAATAGGGCTTCATGGAACATTTGGAGTCCAACTCCTTTAGTTTAGAGATGAAGAAATTATTGAGTTCCAGAGGGAGGCTGAGTGATGTGCCCATAAGCACGTGACTAGAAATAAGTGGCAGTGTTGGAATTTGAACACAGGACTTCCCAGCTCTATCTAGAACATCATGGGAACTCTGCTTCTCCTCTTCTCCTTTCTCCCTTTTGATAGAGGCCACCCAGAGTGCATCCAGGCTACTCCACTGCTCCCAAAACTTAGAGGAAATGGGAGTCACTGAATGTTTTTCCTGGTGAAATGGAGGACTACCAGGCCTTAAAATCTTGTCTGCCAGTGCTTCCTAAGTTCCTCATGGCCCTATCATCTGCCTTGACTCTATGCTGAGTAGAATCTGGTCCTATCATCTGATGCACTGACTTAACCTAAGGACCCCTGGGACTTTCTAATATACTCTGTGACTGAAGGCTTCTCCCTCTTTTCATTCTCCCTATAAATGAACTTTCTAATTGGGGAATTTTCCACAGTTAGTCTGTCAGCTTCTTGAGGGTAAGGACTATGTTCATTTTTGTATTTTTATTTCTAGAATTTAGCTCTTAGCTTAGCATATAGTAAATACTTAATATTTTTATTCATTCGAATAAAATAATTCAAATTCAGAAGAGAGCCATAGGTTCCATTTCCTCCTCTTCATTGCGATCAATCTCATAGCTCACATTCATAGGGTACTGAACAAAGTAAGTAGGGAAAGCATGATTTCCCCTCCCCCCCATTTCACAGAAGAAGAAACTAAGGCTCAAACAAATGAAATGACTTGGTTCTAAGGCCTCGAGATAAGATGTAGTCTAGCCAAGTTTTGAAAGTGTGGTCTTCTGATTCTAAATCTCATGTTCTTTCTACCTTCCCCAGATTCCTTCTCATTGATAGACATATTCCCTCTTCCCCCAATTTTCATATTATGAAAGCAGTGGATATCAGATATTTAGAGCTGTTTCTCAATAAGATATCAATGGACATGTGTAAGACTAAATATAACCCCCCCCCCATCTTTGGGAGACTAGTGTTGCCTGTAACTGAAAGGGGAATATTATTAGACTCTTTTTTTTTTTAGTAATTATATTGTGTGTCTGGGTATGTGTATACATGTTTAACTCTTACTAATTTGAATAACACCTGACCTGTTGTACTCAGAAGGACTTATAGGGCTTGAGACATGGTGGGGTTTTTTTTGTTTGTTTTATTTTTGGGTTTTTATTTTTGCCAAAGTCTTAGCCTCATGAGGTCTTGATGGAGCAAGAAATGCACTGGCCATAGCCAAGGAGGACAATCAGACTATGAGGTCATGCTATCCCAATGCAGTGTTCATCCCAGACACTAGACTAGAAATAATAGGCATAAAGTACATTCCTAACCTTCTGAGGCCTGTGAGGAACTGCAGGAGCCCTGGGAGCTTTAGTAGATTATCATGTGCTGAAAAACCTATGAGAAACACAGTCTACTGGGAGACCTATGTACTGTATGACTCTTTTCTTGATGACTAGAGCTGTATGTGTGTTGGTGGAAGGACTGCTTCTTGAAGGGTTAACACTATAAGCTTTTTCTGGGTACTGTCTCCTGCTCCATGCTACATACTCCCAATTCTAAGGCATGTCAACATGCCTGTAAGTTACTGCTCTAGAATAACTTGGTCAGTAGAGAAAATGAGAATTAAAGGTATTTACTGAAACTAGAATGATTACAACTGACCTGACATAAAAAATTCAGCAATTATTCTATTTAATTGGGAGGGAGTATTAAGCTTGGAGGATTTTTTAACTACAGAAAAAATAAATACATTTAAGAGGCATCAGTACTATGCACCCTTGAAGATAAGTATTACTGGTTGGTTGTTTGGTTGGTTGGCATCTTCTTTGTTCTTCAAAAATCAACTATTGCAGTGGTGTCTGGGATAAACAGCTAGCCAATGAGGCAGGCATATCTGGTTCCCTGCTCTTTCTGACATATCCTGGTTGTGTTACCCTTAGTAGGTCATTGAATCTCTGATTGTTCCCAGGCTACTACCTAAGTCTCTAAGTTACAGAGTTGCCAATCTGCATTGGCATGGAAAGTTTCCAGGTCTAGTAGTTCCCTATCCCTGATTTACAATACTATTAAACATATTGTGACTGGAGGCAAAATCAATCTTGAGGGGCCTGCTTCCAGTAATCCCTTTGTCATGAGGCATGGTTAAATATCAAAAAAGTAGATCTTTCTAGGTAATCCTGTATGCTGGTTCACAGAGAGTTAATCTGGGACTCTAAAGGATGGGTCACTGTCAAACATGATTTAGACACAATGACAATTTTTTCTAATAACAAAGTAATATTGAAAGATACTACCTATTTGTGGAATAGCATTGATAGCATATGCATAGAAATGTTCAAAACAATCATGCAAGGACCAAATATGAAACTTCATTCAAATGTACAACATTCACGTGCTTATTGAATATGATTACTTACTTTGCACCTAAAATTACATGCCTAACAATCTTCAGATTCTGCCGATAATCAGAAACAATCAAGTACATTATGAGTTAGGGTTCCTTGCAGGTATGTTTATGAAATCAAATACCACTGACAAGAAAATGCTAGGGGGAAAAGGTCTGAGGATGCGAGTCATTGAGCCTGGACCACAGATCATAATGAATTTAGTTGAGCAGAAGCAAGCCCAAATGGCCTTACACTACTTTTCATCAATGACTGATATATTAGGCCCAATTCTCAAGATCGTATATTCATTTATACTAAGTGGCATAGTGGTAACAGCTTAACTGTGTTCTTATTGTGTTGTTGGCTAATGCAACTTGGGATAGAGAACTGCTAATACTTAGCATTAGCCTTCAGGCTAATGCTCATTGTGGATAAAGAACAGGGAAAGAAACAACTCCATATTGCTATGACTACGCCTGTTGTTGCACAGACACTTCCTTCCTTTGATTTACCCTGGAAAGTCAACTGTTTATACCTCCAGTCATGGTTTCTGGTGTTTTGATCAACATGATTTTTACGTCCATCTCTTCTTTTCTGTCTTTACCACTGCCACCTGAGCTCAGAGATTGTTGTCACTTCTTGCATGGCCTCCAGATACCACTTGCTTCCTTAAGTTTTCTTATGCCACCAATTTCTCCTCTATTGTTCAACCCTCAAACTCTCCCCTCTATAATCCTGGAAAAAATCATATTCCTAATACACAGATCTCACCATGTCACTCTTCTCCTCAAAAATCTGTAGTAGTTCCCTAGTGTCTCTCAGATGAAATGACTTTTCCATTCATTTTCTTTTCTTACTTTTCCATTCAAACCAGCCTGCTCTATTACTTTCATATATGACATTCTTTGCAAAGGCAGTCTCCTAGTATAGTATAAACTCCATCTTAAACTCTAATTTACAGAATCCCTGGTTTTCTTTAACCTACTGCTTAGCTTCCATCTCAAATAAGACATCTTTACTAATCCCTTTATTTGTTATATTTTATCCCTGTTGAAATTGCATTATTACTTTTTATTTCACATATACATTGTGTTTACATATGAGTATTATACTATGTCCCTCTAGAATAATGTAAGCTTCTTGAAGGCAGAGACAGTTTTTTTCCTATCTTTGTGCATCTAGCACCTGTCAAAATGTTTCATATATAGCAAGTATTTAATAAATGCTGGTTGAATTAAAGAAGCCTTTACTTTTGTCAAAAATCCCATACATTCTCTGTCTCCCTAAATCCCCCCAAAATAAATACATCCAAAATGTAATCCAGAAAAGTCTGCCCATTCTGAAAATCAAAACAGAGATATCTTTCTGTGTCAGGTGGCTGCCATGATCACAATTAGACTCAATTGGAGAAACTCACAAGCCTAGCTTAGAAGCAGTGCATGACGCAATGCTGCCACCATCTCCATCTTCAGAGGTGGTGGTAACACTTCTTGGAATTGTAATCTCAGAAAGCAGTGTGCAGACATTCACTTCTCTCTTATTATCCTGCCAAAGGTGAACCTGATTTCTCTGCAGGCTCAGATTCTTTGACTGGTCTTTGATGAGGCTGTTTCAGCCCACTGTGTATTTAGTGAATCATGCTCTTGGGTAGCTACTTTTAGCCCAGCAGAAAAAATACAACTGGTTTGTAATAAGTTTCCTATCTAGATGACCAGTGTGAATCCTAGTGAGGAAAAAGCTATCACAGAGCTTCAAAATAGTTTTGCTTCTTTTTACATATATGTGATTTTGTGTAGGGGTGTACATAGGTGTTTATATCTGGGCACAGGGGAAAGGGAGTTATTTCAGCATCACAGAAAGAAAGGAGGGTAGAGCAGAAAACTGCAAAACACCATCATATTTTGTGATAACCTTATTAGATCTTTGAAATAAATGATAACAGGATATTAAGCCAGAGGTAAAAAGTCTTCCTTTGATCAGTAAATAAAAACCATCTTTGAACTGCTATTACAACACAGCTCCTGCTGTTTGGCATTGAAATATCATTGCAATTTCTATAAATCCGTCACATACAATTCTGAAATTTTCCTATTGAATGGCATCTTAGCAGGGATTTATGCACAATGAAGTGGCAATTTTAAGTGGGCTCTGTGAACTATCACTAAGTGAGCAGAATGGTAAGTAGCTCAAGAGACCAGTGAAGCCTCCGCTCGGAGTTCCATATCTTCTGGTAAGTACCTAGGATAACTTTGCACACTCCTAACAAAATAAAATAAAAATAATAACCAAGATGTTATCTCATATTAAAATTAACAAAGCACTGTACGTGTATAATCTCATTTGCACCTCACAACAACCCTATGAGGTAGCAGTATAGATTTTGCTACTCCATTTCACAGATGGGGAAAATGAGACCGAGGAGTTAAGTGATTGATCCATAACCACACAGCTCATAAATATCAAGAGTGAAATTCATACCAATGTCCTTCTAACTTCAAATCCAGCATTCCATCCATGATGACACATTGAGATGTCAGAATTCACTTTCTCTGCAGCTTAATTGCAATTTTAATGTAAAACTAAAAAGTGTTTCTTATACTGAGGACTTGCTTAAATAGCAAATTTTGCTAGGGGTGGGACTTCCCTTATTTCCTTTACCTCCAAATACTAGATGTAAATGCCATACTTTAGTATTCAGCAACAGCCTATTTGCTGGTGGTGTTAGCAGTGAACTTCATGCTATATGGCTAGAATAAGGCAGCAAAGAATCACAAAGTCTTAGAGTTACAAGGAATCTTAGAATTCATCAGTATCCAGAGTCATTCTATGATATTGGTTACTCAGACTCAGCTGGGACATTCTCAAGTATGGGAAAGTTATTATCGTTTCTCACCTTTGCTCTGATCTAAGGTATAGTATCTTCTCAGATTCCTGGGTGTTCCTGTGGCTCTGGATCTTTGACTCCCACGTGACTTTAAAATCGACTCCCTAAGCTCAAATCCAACCGATACTTATGACTTCCCATTGTCAATTGTCAAACAATGAAGTAATCAATCCACAAGCATTTAATAAGTACCTACTGTGTGCTAGGTGCTAGAGATAGAAAGACAACAATGAAACCTTCACCGCCCACAGGGGATTTATATTCTTACTCTGTCTCACTCTCTCTGTCTTACCTTGGTTTTCTCGGTCCCAGCTTTCCCATCTATTGACATGGCCTTTCCTCCCCCTGACCATATAGCCAAGATAATGAAGGAGATGGATAAGGTGACCTTTAAGGTCTCCTCCCAATCTAAAGCCCCTAAGTCCATGATCCTAAAGGCCAATGACCTTTCTAGTAGTGCCATTATGTCTAAGACCTGATTGCATACCTCCACCAAGATGACATCCAGACTTAATTGGCTACATGCCATACAGAATATAAGTGGTCTTTAGTCATGTGGCATAAATACTCTCTTAGTAATAGACTCCATCCATTAGCCGCATGTATTTGCTGCTAAATAAAGACAAAGTCCTCATTTAACCGGGGCCTAGGGATAGAATCCCAGCTTTAAGAAGCAAAACTGTTGCTATTTTCTGAGGACTCAATTCAAATGAAAGTCACTAGCTAAATACTTCAAATTCAGACTCCTGATGGCATGAGATTCTTGTGGCCAAATGTCTATAAGGGAACAGGGCTACCCATAATGCTACCTGAAAAGAATCATTCGGGATGCATGTCATTTTGTGCAGCATGTATATAATATTATGGGATAAAATGATTATATGAGCAAATATGATTCCCTTGCCCCAGCTGCTTTAGGTTTGACTTTCCCAAGGATTCATAGAATTATGGGTACTACAAAGCAAATGCACAACTAAAATTTGAGCTCTCCTTTGCATCTTGCCATGCTACATCTCCCAGCCTGGGTGCATAAATATACAATTCAATGGGGTTAACTGAAGTACATGCTCCTCAGTAACTAGAGGTTAGTTCTGTAATGTGTAAATAGATGCTTGGCGAAAGAATCTCAGCTGGTAGGTGATATGTTTTTGGCCTTTTCTGCCTTATTTCCCTTTAAAATAAAATACGGCCAACTTAAAGTAAAAATAACAAAAAATAACTGGAAACTTCTTCCTAGTTTGTCAATATCTCAAAATAGACCTTATCTCCTCATTCAGAACTCACCACACTTTCATTTAATGTCACCTACAGACAGGCTATGGTCTTTCTGCAATATTTAGCCTGTTATGCTGGGAAATGTTTGCTCACTTGACAGCCACAGAGGAAATTCTTTTGCATTTATAAAAAACATAGCCTTGCCACCTACACCTCCCTGTAAGTCAATATGTCCTTTTAAAGGAATCACATGAACTGAAGAGGGTGGAGGGGATGGTAGACAAATTCACAAATAATATGATAAAGACTGGGTGTTGTAGTAAATATTTAACAATCAGTTCTTTGAAAAAATGTATGCTTGACACACTGTTAAATTTAATCTGCATCATTAACATTTTCTCCTTCACTTTGTTAAGCTTAGATGATCAGCAAAACCAGAAAGCCATTATTTGCAGCACTTGTCCATTTCTGCGTTTAAATGCTCACTCTGAAAATTTAACAATTCAACAATCCTGAGCCATTTCAGGAGCTGACTCTAGCATATCAGTGCAAAGGGATAAGGTGTCAGCAATGTGTCTTGCTCCTGATACATACATGCTGGATATTTGATGGATAGCATCAGCACAATCCAATCCCAGTCACTACCACAAACTCTACAATTCAGAAACAGAAGAGGCAGCAGGATTATAAAAATATATCAAGATGGAAAAAGCAGATGTAAGGAGAGATTGAGGATGAAAAGGCAAAAGAAATCATGAAGCTGAAATCGCATCCCACAAACTAGTTGCTTCTCCTTCCTGGTTAATCAATCCACAAGCATTTATTAAGCACCTACTGTGCAGCAGGTGCTGTGCTAAGTAAGCATTAGGAATATAAAGATAAAAATGAAACTGTCCCTGATCTCAGGGAGCTTATGTTATACAGAGGGAAACAATATGTGTAGATATAAGCAAATGCAAAGTAAATGGGGGCAGATACTGAGGGTGGTTACTAGCATTATGAGGGATCAAGAAACCTTTAATGTTGAACTGAGCTTTGAAGGAAACTAGGAATTCTAAGGGGTAGAGGTGAAAAGGAGGTGCATTCCAAGCACAGTGAACACATCTGTGCAAAGGTATTTAGATGGGTGATAGAATGACATGCATCAAGTACAGCATGGAGGAAAATCTGATTGTAAGTTAGACTGCAGGAATAGAGATGTTACACAGAAAGAGTGGTTGGAGCCACATTGTAAAGGATTTTTCATTCCTCACTGGGGGCTTATATTTTATCCTATACTAAGTAAATGCTATACTATTCTATAGCAAGTAAATAACTTGGGAGGGGAAAAGAGGGCACTAAAAACTAGACGGCATAAAGGAAAGCCTTGTATTTGAGCTAACTCTTAAAGAGAATTGGGCATTCTAAGAGGGAGAGGTGAAAGCCTGAGGGTCAGTCTGAGAAAAGGCAAGGATGAGGTGGGAAATGGAGGGGATGGGAGATCTTGTAGCATCCATCTGTGTGTGACTGATGATAGAACCAGTCTGAGTCTGACTCTAGAAGTCTGTGTTTCATCTCTGCATTCCTTTCAGAACAACGAATCACAAACCCCAGCCCTTTGGGGCTGGAACTAGATAGACTCTGAAGCAGTTCCACCTCTCTATCTATGGTCTTCTGATCTGTAATCTCAGCAGGTCATTATATAGTATTTATATGTATAGAACATTTCATGAGGACACATACATACATATACATACATATATGTGTGTATATATGTGTGTGTTTATGTATATACATATAAATGTATGTGTATACACACACACACATATATGTATGTGTATATATATATATATATATATATACATACAAAGTCTGAGATCTGACAGAGAGGATCTGTCCATATCTAGGGAAAATTTTTAAGAAGTGTAGTAAACTATAGAATTAAATTTAAAACAAAAACATGTATTATTCCTTGTTTCTTGTTGTTCATCCTTGGTTTTGAATAAGACCAATGACATCACAACGAATGATGGATGATATATTGACTCGTGCATGAACTGGATTTAAGTGAGGCAGACTTGGACAAAGTTGTCAGTTTCACTCTCTCTTCCAGTCATGGAAGTCCGGTGGCAGGACAAAAGTCAAGAGGACTGGAGATGGCCTAGGATGCCATGGATGACCTTGGCATCTTTGATGTCTCACCAAGTTCTAAGTGCTTCAACAGGGCCTGCTTCAGCTGCCTTCATAGCCATTGGAACAAATCATTCTCATCTACCCATTCTGCCAGGGGAAGTCTTCCTATGCTTGGGGTAGACATGGCCCTAACTCACTGATGGGTCTGAGGTCTGTTAGTTACTTTCAGCCTGGTTTAGCCCACCTGCCAAGAGAGTTTACCAAGGTGTGGCTGGTGAGCATGCTACAGCTTCCTGGAGCCACAGGTGAGAGGTGGGTGAATCACCACCCCAAAGCAGATGAGCCAGAGGTGCTAGTCCTCCCATATAGAACACTATATGCATTACTCCTTAAAATAAGATGAACAATCTGGTGCCATAAAAAGAAGGCAGGAGTCAGAGGCAATGTGGTGGAGAAGATAGAGTATTGTACTTGTAGCCAGAAAGCTGTGTGACTTTGGACAATCTACTGAACCTCAGTTTCCTCATCTGTAAAATGAAAGGGTTAGACTAAGAGATCTTGAGGGCTTTTCCAATTCTAAATCTATGCTCCTATTAAAAAGACTTCATATTTTTTTTACTTTTTTAAAAGTTCAGGCTTCATATTTTTTTTTCTTTTTTAAAAGTTCAGTAAATGCAATACAAGGAGGAGTTAAGATATTATTTATGCTTGAAAGGTCTTTTTTTTTTTCATAAATCAAAGACATGCTGATCAGACTATATAATCAGACATAGTATCATAGACTCTTGGGAAGATAGAATCACAGATTTAAAGCTCTGAGGGGCCTCAGGGGGCATCAAGTCCAAATCTTTCATTTTACATGAACTTCAAGAAATACAATTTACTTGTAGTCATTTCTCAAAATCATCACCCTATGCTGATAATGGCAAACAATAAGGGAGCCACAATATCACTTTAAAAATGGGTGCAGAAATCACATGGCCTAGTTTTGAGGAGATTAAAGAGTTAGATCCCTTATAGTCCCATACCCTTTCTGACAATGTTCTCTCCTCTGAGACTGTTTGCCCTACCTTCCCCTCTAATCCTAAACAACCAATAAGTGTTTATTAAGTGCCTTATTATGCCAGGCACTATGCTAAGCCCAGGTGATACAAAAAGAGGCAAAAGACAGTCCCTGCCCTCAAGGAGCTTATAATCTAATGGGGAAGATAACATTGTGTGTGTGTGTGTGTGTGTGTGTGTGTGTGTGTGTGTGTGTGTGTGTGTGTGTGTCTGTATACACATAAACAAGCTAGATTCTGGATAAATAGGAAATAATTAACTGGAGAAAGGCACTGGGATTTTAAGAAATGTTGGGAAAGACTCTCTAAAAAATAGTAGGATTTTACTTGAAACTTAAAGGAAGCTAGGAAGGTCAGCAGTCTGAGCAGAGGAGGAAGAGTGTTCCATTTATCCTCAGAGGAGGGATCCATTGATAAATAGTGATGCCATCTTTGTTGTACAGCTAGGTCATTTCTATTGTCACCTCAAGAAATTTTTGTTTGTTTTTTGTTTTCTTCCCCCCTCTCTAGCTTGAAATAAAATAATGTAGAGACTTGGTCCCCTAAACAAAAAACATACAACCTAGCCAGCCTGAAGCTGCCCCAATGGGTTCTAGTCAGTTTGTCCATTCTGGTCTATCCTTTAAATAAACAGCAAAGCCATTTTCACAACTCATCTCCCGAAATGAAATTAGTTTCATGGTGGCTGAGCACTCGGTGCTACCCAAATTTCTCACAAAACCCTACTGCTTTCATTTTCTCGTGCTACAGCACTGAACAAAGATAAAAGCACTCAAATAAGTCTATTGATTTAGCGTTATCATTTTTCACTCCCTCTTACTCACCCACGGCACCCAGTGTTTTCGACTGACACAGGGAGTGACAATCATGGCCCACAAATGTTAGTTCTGTGACTCCTTGCTGGCTTGAGTTATCAGCAGTCACCTGTGCTATGTGGTGCACTGAGGAATTAGTGATTTGGAAAATTACCCAATCCATACTATCAAATCAAGGGAAAGATCTACTGCTTGCAATTACTCTCTCAGAGTTCACTCCTCAGTGGGCCTGATAAAAAAAAAAAAAAAGTTCTGTAACTGGAAATTCCAAGATGAGGATGGGCCCCTGTTAGATTCCATCATGCATTATTGCTTGGATACCAGGAAAGGGTGGGGGAAGGGGAGCCTTATTAATGCATGGATGACTGATCCCTGTCACGACCCCAAATTTAGCGTCTGCTATTTAACTGATAAACTCAGGCTCTTCATTTTAAAGTCACCAACTGCCCTTCTGATAATCTTATGTTTTAACTCTTTGTTGAGGGATAATATGCAGAGAATGTCTGAGGAATTAGAATAGCAGTATGTAGATAGAATGATGCTTAAGATAAAAATTAGGATCTGAACAGGAGCCAAGATTGGGGAGTGGAGGGGAGAGGGAAAAGTTATGGTAACATAATCACCATTGGGTTCAGTCTTAGATCAAATCATGAATATCAGGGTTGCTATTTACTATAGAATTCTCCATAATCAGCCCAGTGAATGTCCAAAACTTGTGACCCATCTCTAGAGCAGATTTTAAAGCACAGGGTGAACTGACAGTCTAGTTTTTATATAGACTAAAAAGACTGAAAGCCAGTCTTTGGATGACCCTGAAGCCAAATACTTCTAAAGATATGGTTTTAAAGGATGCTCCCAGAATAACAAACTAGATGAACTGTTGTTAAATAATAAGGAAAGGTCTTTAACTCTTGCCCTGGGTTTTCAAAGATAATTACTGTTTCTTCTGATAGGGCAAGGATTCTTAACCAGGGATCTGTGAGCTTGCTTTAAAAATAAACTTTGATAATAGTATTTTAATATTATTGGTTTCCATTGTAATCTCAGTTTTTTTTTAATTTTATGCATTTTAAAACATTATTCTCAGAAAAGGGTCCTTAGGCTTCAACCAGAACCCCTGGATTATTGAGATTAACTGAGAATGGTGAAGAAATACTATATAAGAGGAGCCCATATATTCCCCCTACCAGCCAATGGGTAGATTTACTGCAGCACAAGATTGGAAAGGATATGTATAAGCTATTTTCTTTTGTGATAATAAAAAAAAAAAGATACTGCACAAAAAGGTGATGTCTACATGATATCTGTCATGATATCATATTGAGTTATATAGAATGAAACCACTTCCTTAAACTTAGTCTGTATCCTGCTACTAGAGTCATTTTTCCCTATGACTTCTGGGGTTTCTCATAGAGAATGATTGACTGAATGAGTAAATGAAAAAGTATTTATTTAGCACTTACTATGTTTAAAGTACTGTGTGGGGAAGTAAGTAGAGAATTAAGACAGCTCTTTCGCTCTAGGAGCTTACAGTCTAAGAGGGAAAGATGACACATATAGAATAATAGATAAGAAGGCACAAACACACCCATGGAATTTCCAAAGGTTTTGTTCAAATCACCCAGCTTTGCTGTTTGGCTGCTCTGTCTTCCGTGAGTCTTAATCTGTCTTTATGTTCCCCACTTAAACCCACACGAATGCGTTAAAGACCCACATACCCTTCCTTGGCACATCTCCTTCAGAATAGGTATTTAGCAAGATCAGAAGGGAAGAACCAAGGGCTTTATCAGCTAAGGAGTTCTCCCATTATGGTAAAAGCTTGGAATTGTACACCAGGGTCCAATCCACAAACATTTATTGAATGTCTAGTGTGTGCAAGGCATTGTTCAGGACTCCAAAGGAGTGTCATTTACTGGTGTTACTGGAGATACAGAGGTGATTAAGGTACAGTAGTCCCTACCCTCATAGAGCTTGCTGGCTACGAGGAGAGTTAGGACATACACAGAAATACACAATTAGAAAGCATATGTGAATAAGAACAATAAGAACTACTGGTGAGAGAAAGGTCACTTCTATTGGAAGTTAGGTCCCTGCTCACATGGAGCTTAGAGAATGGTTGGGGAAATGAATATAAAATGGCTATGCTAAATGTAACATGTAGCGACTAATCAATATAGCATAGACAACCTTGAAGGAGAGAAGGAAAAAAAGAACAGTGGTTGGCAAGGGACGTTTTTTGTGGCTAAGATGGGAATTGAACTTGCCTTTGGGCTACCTTTGAATTCTATCTTGAATGGAATTTGGGTAGGCAAAAAGAAGTGCAGAGAAGATAAATACTGCAGGTGAAGTTGGAGAGTAAAATCCCAGAACGCTCTTTATATCACATCAATGTAGACCAAGTTCTGTAGCAGTAACATATCATCCTAAAACACTCTCTGGCTATCAGCCCTTTTCCAATGCTTCTGAGGTCACTGATAAAATATAATAGAACTTTTTCTGTTTTTTTTCTTTTTTAACACACAAAAAGGATAGCATACTTGTCTAATTACTTGTGAAAATATCTATTAATTTCATCACTGTTGCTGACTTAATCAGCGAACTCAATTTATAATTCTACAAACTGAAAAAATAAGTTACTACTGTTATATCATTATAGGAAATTTGTCTGCATTTTGTAAACCTAGTTAGCGGTTCTCCTTTCACCAAGTTTCAGAAAATCTATATTAAGCCAAAATATACCAGGGCTAAGATAGGTTGTTTCTATGTCTGCTTTTCAGTTCCCTTAAAAGACAGGTTAGTTGAGACTGGAGAGATGGCAAAAAAAATTGGTATTTAGTTTGGGGAGAAAAGAGAAAACCACTAAAGGCAAGAGAAAATGTAAAGGTTTATGCTAGAGAAAAGCATGTGGGATTTAGGTGAGCTTATGCACAATATAATTCATAATCCATTATGTCTTGTGAGTTATGGCTAAGAGAAAATGTCTACCTAACCTAGTCTGTACTTCAGGACATCTACCTTGGGCAATAAGGAAATGTGACCTTTTCTAGATAGCAGAAACAAACATTTAAAAAATCTTACACTGGAAATGTAATCTCCCTCTTATGTTCATTTATTCTACTGGCTTCTTTTGTATTTGTAGCTAGAGGCTGGAGTCCTTAATGTAAAAATAAAGCTAACTCATTTTTTTAAAAAGATGTCTGCATAACTTTCCTAGTAATAATACCTTAGATTATGAAAATGATGTTTTCTTTTTTTAATCAAACTTTCTTCTTATTATTTATATAATCTGTTTATATTTCACTCAGATGATAGAAACAAGGCACATCATATCACTTTGTTGACAGTTTCATTTTCAAGATCTTATAACACTACATTCTTGTGTGGGAAATATTTTTTCCTGGGTTCATTCAGCCCTCCCTAAATTTGCTTTCTTGAAAAAACTCAGAGCAATATTCGATTCTCTAGAGGTTTCATAAACCATGTCCTTTAAGCAAATAAATGCAAATTCCACTCCGACAACTGAGTCCATTTAAAAGATCATTGTAGAATTACTATCCATCATTCTCCAAAATTTTATCTTTAAAATATGTATAACAATCATTCTTAAAATCCTTCTTACAACAATGATAATATAAGTGATGGATGATTTTTAAAGCGTCTTGTAAGTATATATTTTTTTTAAAAAAAAATGTGCTGTAGAAATGCTGAATTCTAATTGTTTTATGAACAAAGAGAAGGAGAAGGAATGTGACAAATTTCCAAGTTCAGGGTATCAGCAGAGCTGCAGTAGCCCTATACAGTACGTGGGATTCAAAGGCCGTTCTGTGACTATTTCTTAAGGTCAGTGCAGCTTATGATAATGAATATGGAAAGGTTACTATTGTTGTCTTTTGTTGATTTCCTCTAAAAAATGCAAAGAAGAAAAAGGTCACTAAGCAATGTGCCTAAGCTAGTTTGGAATCCACTAATCTATCACTGAGTAAAAAAAAAAATAAAGGGGTTAATAAAATACACTTTAGACACAGAAAATAAGATTAGAAGTGGCATTTTGATTCGAAGCCTTCTCTAGAGAGTTAAAAGGAGTGGGGGAGGGAGGAAAGAGGAGACATGGCCAAAGCTAGTCTCTGACTTTGATCACTAGGTAAATATTTACAAACTAAATAAAGCACAGGCATGGGTTAGAGCTGCAAATGATTTGGGAATTTCTCAATAAAAGGGAGTGGGGAATGGTTTTCATTAATTTCCCCACAGTTTTGTATAGATTTTTTGTCCATATACCATTGTGCAGGCTGATTTACTTATGTGATTTAAATAGCTAGGATATCCAGAGAGATTTTAGTTTAAAGTGTAGGTATACACTTAGCCAGGGATTGATCATTCAATATAACTTGTCTAATTGTCAATTACACCTTCTTTTAATCGTCTAACTAAGGGTGAACATTTTCCGTAGAGGCTATACAGGTCCCTCCCCCCTCCAACTCCCCCCATGTTTGGCACTTTAGCCCAAAGACGAATTTCTTTAATAGGCTTCTGTCTAATCTATTCAACAATTCTTGAGCTCTAACTATAGCACTTAGGAGTTAGGACCTTAGAGGTCATTGCATCTAACTCTCTAATTTTGCAGATACAGGATAAGTGATATAACTGGCCAAAGGGCATATAACTAGTAAAAAGTAGGGGCTGGATTTTAATCCATTTCCTTTGAACCAGAATCATTGGTAAGGCTCACTAAACTCTCATTGCTCTGTCAACTATTTGGGTATGGGAAGAAAATGATTACTTTGACAATGCTTGTAAGCTTTCTGATTTTGAAAATTCCATTCCATCATGGCAAATAACTGATCGATAATAACATATTTGCAGGGACAATTATAAACAATATTTTTCATTTGAAATTTTTGTATATGACACATTCTTTCCATTCTACTTTACCCAACTGATTTCCTATCATTTCACTTCATGGCTTTGATGTTGGGTGTAATAGTTTCAACTCAGCATTCCATGTGGGACTTTGCATTGGCCATCTTGCATGCTTGGCATGCCCTTTCTCCTCCCCCTATCACTTAAAACTTTAGTTTTCTTTTAGGCTCTGCTCAAGCCTTCTGTGATTCTACTAAATGTTGATCTTTCTCTTTTCAAAATATTTTGTATTATTTGTATATATGTGGTAACACCCTAGTAGAAACCAAGTTTGGAGCTGTTGGCTGGCAGATTGGGTAGAACACTGGACTCAGAGTCAAGGAGATCTGAGTTCAAATTCTGCCTTGTATACTTACTAGCTGTATGATCCTGGGAAAGTAAGTTAACCTCTCTCTACCTTATTTTCTTCATCTGTAAAATGAAGAAGTTGCACTCCACAGCTTCCAAGATCCCCTCCAGCTCTGCATTAGGAACCATTTTGTTATTTTGACTCCTTGTCTTTTTACTGGCTATTCTCCATGCCTGGAATAGTCTCCCTTTTCTCCTTCCCATCCTGCCTTCCTTGGCTTCCTTCATGATTTAACTAAGATCCCACATGCCGGTAGGCCTTCCTTGGTGTTCTCCTTCCACACACACCCCTACCCCACTGCTAATGCCCTCCCTCTGAGATTACCTTCCATTCTTTCTGTCTCTCTATGTCTCTGTCTGTCTGTCTGTCTGTCTGTCTGTCTGTCTGTCTGTCTCTCTCTCTCTCTATATATATATATTTATATATACATATATATATGTATGTATGTATGTAAACAATTTTGGCATGCTTTTTTCTCCATTAGAATGTGAGCTTCTTGAGGGCACACACCTTAGTTTTTTAACCTTTTTTTGGATCAATAATATTTAACACAACAGCTGTGTTAGTATAGTAAATAGGAAACCTCTGTATTCCAGGTGCCTTTTACACAGTAGGTGTTCAATCGATGGTTGGTGAATTTCTTTAAACTCAATTATTTGTAGCTGCTGCTGGCTCTGAGTGTCGTCAGTGGCCTCAGTACTCAACATTAAGTTTTTTTCTATAAACAAAAATTAATGTATGGGTATATGTCTGTTAGCTGTGGGGGTAGGAGAGATTTTTTTTTCCTTCCCTCCTGTATTTTCATGTTGTGAATTGTTTAGTAATAATTTATGAATCTATAGATTAAGCAAAGGAGTGGTGGTAGAATAAGCCACTATGCCTTATAAAATATATGACTATCAGAATAACTAGCATGCCCTAAACCAAACAATTGATTAATCATAAAACATTTTTTAAAGTGCATGCTATGTCCCAGACAGTCCATGTGCTGGGGATATCAAGATAAAAATGAAACAGGTCTTGACCTCAAGGAGCTTATATTCTATTGGAGAGAAAATACATATCTCCTGAAATTTATACAAAATACAAGTATATATAAGTATACACACTTGGGGAGAATTGAGCACCAAAAGCACAAATGACAGAAGAAGCTTCACGTAGATGTCACTAGAGATGAATTTTGAAGGGAACAACAGATTTGAAGAGGTAGAGGGGAAGAGAGAGTTGCATTGTAGACATAGCAGAGAATTAGGACAAAGGCCAGAGTGTCATGTGTGAGCACCAGTGAGGTGGCTTGCTAGACTACAGTGGAGGGTGAGCAAAGGAGATTGAGGCATAATAAGGCTGGAAAGGTAGGTCTGATTCAGGCTGTGGAGAACTTGGAATACAGAGGAGTTCATGGTTTATCCTAGAAGCAGTAGCACATCACTGGAGTTGGCTGGGTAGGAGCGTGAGCTGGTGAGACCCACCAGTTAGGAAATCCCTTGGGCAGCTGAGATTAGAGAAGACAGACACTCGAGGTGGTGAGTGGCTTCTCTGGAGAACGTATGGCAACAGTCTAGGGGAGAGGCAATGAAGGTCCTAAGGAAGGAGAAAGACCTGAATGAACACTTGACATTACTCCAGCTCTCCAGGCCACTAGGATAATGAGTGGGAGAAAATTCTACAAAGTAAACGGGTATAAAAAGCCTCTAGGTGGTACAGTGATCCAAGTTCAAATCCAACCTCGGGCACTTACTGTGTGACCCTGGCCAAGTCATTTAACCCTTATTTGCCTCAACTATAAAATGGGGATAATAACAGACCTCGAACAGTTGTCATAAGGATCAAATTAGATAAGATTTCAAGTGCTTAGCATGGTGTAGGCATTAGAAAATGCTCATTCCCTCCCTTTCCCCAGAAAAAGTATAAATTTTAATTATAATATTGCTGATCGATAAGTAGAGAGATCAGAATGTGATTATAAGGCCATTAAAAAAGACAACTGGTGACAATACAGGAAAATGTAGATGATCAGACATCCTTACAAGCAGAAATTTGTGTTGACTGGTATTCTGGGCGAGGATTGTGCACAGTATACTATATAGAAGAAAGCAGTGAATGACAGGCAAATAAGCAGTGCTGAATTTTTTTTAAGTGACTCCCATGTTGTCCCAAGCCCAGCAGGTTAAGCATGATTTCCTTCACCTTCTACACTTGTGGTCCAATAATAATTGATACTCATAACAATGAAGTTCTTCAATACTCTTAAGTGGCTTCTGAATCATCATTCCCCCAAGTCAAATGTTAACTTATGTAAAGCAGGGACAGATTTTTATTTTTGCCTTTGTATCTGCCAATGCCTAGTGCTTTGCCTTGCATATTGTAGACACTTAATAAAAGTCCTTTGAATTGAGGTGAATCAAAGAGATAATTTTGAGATTAAGTTTATTTCATTCTATTCTAATTCTCTAAAGATGGCAACATGTTTCTAACTGAAGATCAGCATGGCATTGTAGAGAGTATAGCGCTTTCGAAGTCATGAAGACCTACTTTCTAATCAGACACTTTCAGCTGTGTTACCATGATCAGAATGTGCTGAGCTCTGTATGCATCAGTCATCTTCCTTAGATTTATCTAGTAAATCACAGAGGGATTGAAATTTGTATTATTTGAAGGAATTCCCATACCAGAAGCTTCCTATGCCATGGAAATCAAAGCTCCTTCCTGCATTAGCATTCAAGGGGGGATTGCAACTTGTTTAATTTTTAAACAAAATATCAAAACTTGGGAGGCATCATAATGTGGTGCATAGAGAGTAGGCCCTGTACCTAGTAAGACTTCAAGTCAAACATTACCTCCAACACATGCAGCCTTGTGTGGCTACAGAAAAACACATACTCTCAGCTCCTTAGGAAACTCAAACTCTATGTTACCAAAAAAAACTGTAGACCTTCACTAGAGAAAGGAGATTCCTCATTTGGGTGTTCCCTATGCCAAAGAAATCACAAGTCCAGTTCCCATCCCTATAATAGAACCTTTGGAGTTAAATTCACATCAAATTCAGCTTCAAGAATGCTGCCACTGCTATGAGTATTTCTAGTGCTCCTCAATGAGAATAACTTTCCAAACTAGTAGTGCGTTATTTTGAATATCTTCAATGGTGGCAAATCTACTTTTTAAGGGTGGATGTGATTTTTTTTTTCTTTTGGAGTGAACAGCCATTTAGAACCATGTCTGGTGAATGAGGTGGTTGATCAAATTGGATGATATCCTTTGTGGCCAAATACAAGCTGTGACAATGACTGATTTTGTGTGTGGCTCATAATGGACACTGAAGAAAATTCTGAAAGGAGAATTTCCTAAATGTTTTGAGCAATGGCAACACTGTCAGACTAAGTGGCTCCCAAGGGAGTGAGTTTGAAGAACAACTGTCATTTGGACATACAGGGTTCTGGCATGTTTGTTTTCAAAAAAAAAAAAAAAACACTAGAAAAACCAAAAAAAATAGCCTCGCGACCTTTAGACATATCACAATTATTGGAACTCTTTAGAAACACAGAATTTCAGAATTGCATGAGCATTCTAGAGCCTTCTAGTCCAACCTATACCTGAACACAAACACCCTTTATGAAGCACACAATAATGGGTCTCCAACCATGCCTTTGCTTGACTACCCTGCCCCCCCCCCCCAATGAGGGCAGAGGCAATCAATCTCCAAGACAGTAGAACTTTGCCAGAGAATTTGCTTTTCTATCAAATCTAAATTTGCCTCTTTGCTTACTCCCACCCATTATTCCAAAACAGAACAAGTTTAATCCCTTGCCAAGTGACAGACTTCCAAATATTGGGAAGACAGCTGTCATGTCCTCCCTAAGTCTTCTCTAGGTTGCTTCAATGTCATTAACTGATCCTAATATAGAATTCATCCAAGGTCATTCAACAGCCTACGTACCTTTTTCTGGAGCCAATCTAAGAATAGTTGTACTAAAACAAGGCATCCAGAACTGAACACAATACCCCAGATGTAGTCTGGTCAGGGAAGAGTCAAACACTAACTCTATTATATTACTATTCATTATATTCATATTATATTATATTCATATTATATACGTATTCACATATATGTATATAAACTGTTTATTAGGGACTATTAACTCTTCATTCCTTTTTATGAATTTGCATACCATATTTCCCCAATCTGCTGACAGCAGAGGTTTCTGGTCTATAGACTGTCATCTAGCCTCCCTAATACTCACTATATATCCATGTAATGAGGGTAAATTACTGCTATGACAACAAGATCACCTTCACATATTTTTTCATTTATACATTTGGTATACATCCTTGCAAATATTATAACATAAAAATGGATATTCAATGAGTTCTGCCCAAAGGATGATATTTTTTCAATCATCATCCTGGTGACCAATCATCCTCATTGTGATAAAAATTAATCTATTCTATGTCTTACAGTTCTTGACCAGAAACTGATTATATCAAGTCTCTAAAGTAGACATTAGTCAAATAAAGGTAGTACAATGCTTTGAAATTTGTTTCGCAGGACAATTAGTCACAAATAAAGTTATAGACAAGGATACACACTTCTTCTGCTTCATCCCAGACTGGCAAAAACCTTTCATTCATTTATTCATCAGGCATTTATTAAGTGACTATTACACACGGAGCACTATGATAGGTACCTCGAGAAACACAAAGATAAATAAAGCACAACCCCTTCGAGTTATGGAATTTAAGAACTGGTAAGTAGCTTGAGGAATCAAGAGTCTCCAGGATACTGGCACAGTGAGAAATGCCATAAAATTCTGAATGCTTCAACATAGGATTATCCTTCCCCTTCTGTTAGTTTTTTATATTCCAGTGATTACATAGTTCTCTTTCAGTGAATGTATCTGTAGAATGTAGTTTATTTTTAAATCTAGCTTTTAAAAATGATATATTGATACTTTTTCTTATTTTTTTAAAATTTCTGTCACTTCCCAAAGATTTGTCCACTTGTCTACCTCGAACCCTCCTTTATTATAAGACAACTCTGTTAGCTCAATTTTCTGAATAACCAGAAATGAACTTAATATCCAATGAGATTTGCTCTTTCTTTGATCTAGTTTATTAGTTATACAATTTCTAGGAATTCTAGTATGTGTAGACCTTCTTGTTGGATCAGTTTACAATTAAGGGAAAAAGGTTTTTGTTATTCAATCTACCCAATGGAAACTACTATCCATCTCCTCTTGTACTGGTTAAATCTGAAAGGTGGCAAGCCATCATGTGCATGCATGTCTCTTTCCACACTCCATAAGATTCAAGGTCATTTAAATGCAGCCATACACAAAGTAGTATTTCAGACATTTTCTAATCACCCTTGTCAGGCTGGATTTGAAAATACCTTAATTAATCACCAAATTGTTATCCACCCAATTTAAATTCAAGTAGTTCTGAGTCAGTCACATGTTTTAATGCTATTAGCAGCCACCACTAATCTAAGTTCTTTGCAAATGAGTGAAATTTCCAAAAGAAAGAATATCTTCATTCTAGATAGCTACCTGCTGCTCTCCACGTGAATGAGAAATTTTTGTTTTAAAAATAGAGCAAGAGTCAATCAGAGGTTAAAGAGTGGAGCTCAAGATTTAGAGAAATTGCAGAAATATTTGCACACATGTATTTAAAAGGGACTATATATTTTAGTGCAAAGGGTGCACTGGATGGACAGACAGAAGCAAGGTTCTGTTGCTGTTATGATAGGTGACTGTCCAGAGACGTGGAGCACATGGGATTGTCCCAAATAAGTAATGATACTCTCTTGTCATAACAGGACTATGATTGGTAATGTTATAGGTTCAAATGCTGATTTCCTAAGCTGTTACAATAAAAAGTCGAGTTTGTATCCAAAGCCCAGCTCTTCCCAATGTAACCTTGAGTTAGTGCCTTATCTTCTCTAGATTTCAGATTCTTCCTAAGTAAAATGAGGAGGCTAGACTAGAGGATCCTTTAGACACTTTTCCACTTTAAATCTATGTAATTTGTATTGAGTAATTTTTTTTTTTAAGTTTCCCCATCCCCAATCAATCCAGAGGCATCCCCATCATGCAGACACAAAATTGGTTTGCTATTTACAAGGTCTCACACTAACCTCATGCTGAACAGTGGAGGCACCTAATATAATGGAATGGGCTCTGTGCCCCAGGGATCTGTGCCCTAATCATGGCTATAGCATCAACTGAATAACTAAGTAAGTCAGTTCACTGTTCAGCCAGTTTTTCATCTGTAAAATGGAGATAACTGTATCTGGACTACCTACCTTAAAGGGTGGTTATGAGGAAAGTGTTTTGTAAACGTTAAATTATAACATAGGGTATTCAAAAGAGTCTTAGAGCAGTTTAAAGGTTTAAGAACTTTTGGGACATGTAGTAGTAGTAGTAGTAGTAGTAGTGGCGGTAGTGGTGGTGGTGGTGATGGTGGTGGTGGTGGTGGTGGTGGTGGTGGTAGGAGTAACAGCTAACATTTATAGCACCTACTATGTGTCAAGTACTGTGTTAAGCACTTTACAAATATTACCTCATTTGATCCTCACAGCAACTCTAGGAGGTGGGAACTATTATTATCCCCATTTTATAGATGAGGAAACTATAGCAGACAAAGGTTAAATGATTTGACCAGGGTCACAAAGCTAGTCACTGTTTGAGACTGGGACTCCAGACCCAGCACTGTAGAGTACACCACCTAGCTGCCAAGCTCTTCGTACTATTGTAAATTGACACTATTAACTAATTGCCATTGATGTTAACAGGGGCAGAATGATGTAATGGATAGAGAGCCAAGCAAGGAAGACCTAGGTTTCAGCACCACCCCTAACACCTATACAGGACAAGTTCCATCTCAGGGGCCCAGACAAATCTTAATCACTTAAATGCTGAACTGCAGAAATAGAAGGCATGTCCCCTCAGGTTGCTCCCTACATAAATGAAACCTCAAGCCCAGATGAAAATAAATTATTACAAGTCCTCATGAAATAAATATGAAGGGCCATGTCAAATGCCACACTAATAAATAGTCATGGTAGTAGAAAGAAACAGATCCTTAATCATGTTTAATACAGGTAAAAGATTGGAATCTCTTGGAGAAAATGGGGCAATTCTTTTACTAAGTACAACAATGATGTCTCAGGACAAGGTTTCTTCCACATTCAGATATACTTATTCTCAAGTGCTTCTTCTCGTTCAAATTGATTTCGTGCCCAGAGTTATACAACCACTATTGCACCCAGCATTCCTTGCTCTGAGGCCAGCTGCACCCACTACATAATACTCAGAAACAAAACAACAACAAAAATCTAAAATTGTGTGTTTTAAAACTTGCTCACACCTATACTGCATGGTTCGCACTACAAGGTATGGCCCATTTTGAAAAGTTTTTCTGTTTCTTCCCTTCTTACTGCTTTCAGCGTATCTACCCTCAGCAAGATATAACCTTAACCCAGCCCCACTCTTCACCCTTCATCCTAACATTTCTCAATTTCTCTACATTGGGGAGCCAGATGATCAAATTTGTTATATGTATACATACAGTAAGCAAAAAGATAGTATGAATGATGGGCTCCCTTAAGTAAAATATGTGAGTTTCAGTGCCATCTTACAATATTCATTTTGCTTATTTGCTGATTTTTTCAATTATGTTCTAAATAGGTGACATTTCCTGAGAAACGACTTTTAGATAAGTGATTTTTTTTAAGAAGATGATGGGAATTGGTTCTGTAGGACATGGACATACATAGGAAATAGCTTCTACCATCTATAAGTCTATCCATTTCAACCAAGCTTAATTTCCCTCCTTCTTAATTGACTAATCATGATGGACACTGAATGTATTTATTTCAGCAAGTATTTTCTTGTTCTACAGTGTGGATTCACTTTGCTGAATAATTAACAATGCCTTATGAAGAGTGTCAGAGTTAGAATTAATCAACATTTATTATGTGCCTACTATGTGTCAGGCATTGTGCTAAATTCTGGGGATACAAATAAAGGCATAAATAAGACAGTCTCTGCCCTCAAAAGGAGCTCATAAACTAACAGAAGGGCTCACGATCTGATGTTTTCTAATGAATACAGATAGGGTTATTGGTAAATGATACCCAAAGTGACCCAAAGTTTGGGGTTTTTTGTTAGTTTTTAGTAGTTTGGGCGGGGGTGGGGGGAAGCATGGCTTTTCCCAGGTAAAATTTCCCCTTTCCTGTGGTTAGTAAGAAAGGAGAACAAGCCTCTAGGATCAACATCATAGAACTACTTCAGCATGACAGATTTTGAAATACTGTTGCATTCGGGCTCTGTTGTTCCATAAATATATAAAGACGTGGTGATTTACAAAGGAACTCTGTCAGATACTAAAATCTAAATCTTCCAATTATTACCATCATTTGGTAGGAACTCCCCTCTTTGTTATATTTATATTTATTTTTCAATCCTTCACTGACAGATTTAAAAAAGCACCACCATCATATGTCAACTCAGTGACACTCTAGTTTCTTTCCAGCCAAAGCATCTATCCAACCTGTGGAGGTACCACAACTTAACAAGAAACCTGATGGAATCAGCCTGTCATATTGACTCCTGAAAAGCAAAGAAGTACAGAATGTTTAGGATGCAAAAGGCCCCTGGACATCAACAAAGGGAACTTCCTCATATGAATTCTATTTTTATCATTCTGATAGAATCTAAGCCTCTTAGGGGAAGGAACTAGTTTGTGAGATTTTTGTCAAGTGATGTGCAAATCTTAAAATGTTATAGAAATGCTCTTATCATCATCACCATCATTATCATCATCTTTGTAGCCTCAGCACCTAGCATGGGAACTGACACAAAGGTAATTTTAACTGCCTGCTGATTCAATTGAAAGGGGGTACAAATCAAGTCAGGGAAAGAAAATTCAAGTTTCTAAAGATGAAATGACAGGAAAGCAGGATGGGATAAAGGAAAGAATGATGAACTTACTAGCTGGATGACCAGGGAAAAGTCATGTATTTTCCTTGGACCTCACTTTCCCCATGGAGATTATAATACACTATTTATTTACCTAATAAGAGTTATTGTGAAGCAATTATTTTGTGAACCTTTGAACACTATTTATGTAGGAGTTACAAAGTAAAAAAAAAAAAGCAAATGTACAATTATAAAGCAAGAAAGACAAAAATAGCACTCTTAAAAATCATTTTAAAAACAAAGAAAGACATCATGGCAGAGAAAGACTGTTGAACTCAGAGAAAGGAAGATTTGTGTTCAAGCCTTGATATGACATTGGGCAAGTCTCTCAGCTACTTCAGGTAACTCTCCAAGACTCTAATTTGCAGAACACATCAGTTTTGATAGAGGGATTTCCTTTACTGGAAGCTCACTGCAACAATGAAATCTCATGTCCCAACCTCCCTACCCCACCCCCAAAAAAAATCAAAAATGGAGTAAGGACTATGTCTTATATTTTGCTTGCTCTGTTAAAAAAAAAAAAGACCTAATATCACTTCCTCAAGGATTCAGCATGGTAGAATGGAATGAGCAGTGTCTGTGAAGTTGGAGAACCCAAGTTCTAATCCTTCCCCTGATAATTACTACCTGAGGAACTGTGAGCAAATTACTTACCCTTGCTGGACCTGTATCTTCCCCTCCTGGATCTTTTTTTTAAAAAAGAGGCCATTTTTTTCTTCATTTTTTATTATGCCATAATCTCTAAATGGACGCTGCCTCATTCAAACTGAGATCTGTTAAAGACCTTAGCTTGAAAAGGCCAAGGTACTCCTCTGCAACCTGGGACATCTCCAATTATTCTGATCCATATCTGGCCACTGTACCCAGATGCTCTGGAGGAGAAAGTGAGGCTGGTCACTTCCCACAGCCCTCCCTCAATTAAATCCAATTCATTTGCATGTCATGGCATCACCTCCCTGATGTCATGGTACTCTTTGAGAATGAAGGACCAACAGCAACCCCCTTATCTAGAAAAAAATGAGCAAGTTGGAATAGATGATCTCTGAGTTTATATCTCTAGAACTATATTCTTTTTATGATAAAATTAACATTAATTAAACAACTCTCACAGAAAGGTAACTGTTACAAAAATCTTTTAGCATCTTTACGCAGTCTTTATTAGTGATCACTAAGGTACATTCTGAGTGCTTTCTCAGGTTCTCTCATTTCATCCTTTGTTCAAGGTGCCTGATAATTCAGGGTATGGAGAGAAAGAAGCCAGAATCATTCTGCTAATAGGAATAGAACTACTTCTGGCTTTTTGGGGGATACATTATATCACCAAATCCATCCTGCTGTGACTCAAGTTCTGGGTCTTCATGAAATAAAAGAAAATATGTTCATATGAATATGAAAACAATCTTGTGCTGAGGAGATATAAACATAGCTGACTTGTTCTAATGGGGTTGCCCTCAGTTATCAGACTGTCAACTCTCTCTTTTTTAAAACTACTAGGGGAAAACTAACTTCAGGTCTACAATACTAAAGAAGTCAAAAATAGCCTCTCCATTATAGAAATGCAAAACATTTTCCAAAACTGACCAAATTTTTGAGATTTTTAAGGAAGAACCAGGAAAGCCTTCTATTAAATGTGGATAAATTTTAGAGCAAAACTCTCTAGGCCCCACAACTGTTGTTGTTGTTTGTTTGTCCTTCATTCTTGAAGAGCACCATGACATCAGGAAGGTGATGCCATGACATGCTAGTGAATTGGATTTAACTGAGGGAGGGCTGTGCCAAGTCACCAGCCTCACTTTCTCTTCTGGAGCCATCTGGGTCCAGTGGTGAGACGTGGATCAGGACAGCTGGAGATGACCCTGGATGCAGTGAGAGACCTTGGCTATTTTAAGCTAAGGTTTTTAACAGGTTTCAGTTTGACTGAGGCAGCATCCATTCAATGATTCAGGCTAGGAAAGAAATGAGGCAGAGACTGGCATCTTTACATGGTCAAAAAAAAAAAAAAAGAAAAAGAAAAAAATCAATCTGGACTGGGAAGACCTTCAGGGTTTCTGGCCAAAACAGAAACAAATGCTATTTACATTCACTCTGAGCCAATCAGAGCCCAAACAACGACCAAGTGGGGCTTGGCCTAGGATTTATTGTTGGTTTTATTCTTGAAAAATGTCAGAGACTCTGGTGGATAGGGATAGTCCTAGATCCTTAGGACTGCTCACAAATGTCCATCATTGTAGAAATGGCTAAAATAAGTGTGGTACATGAATATAAGGGAATATCACTTACCTTTAAGAGGCACTGTGTGTGAAGAATACAGAAAAGCATGGGAAAGACTTATATGAACTGATGAAAAGTAAATAGAACTAGGAAAAATAGATACAATGACTACAACAATGTAAATGAAAATTTTAAAAAATCAAAACTAATGGTGTTTCATTAGAACAATCACTGTGGGGTCCAAAGATGATGTGAAAATGTTTATGTCCCTTCCTTCTTTTCAGAAGTAGGAGACAATGGATGTGGAACACTGCATATGATGTCATACTTGGTCCTTGTGCTGTTTAGTTTTGCTGAACTTTTTTCCCCTTTCTTTCATATTCTTTGTTATAAAGGATAGCTAGGGAATGGAAGAATATATTGGGAAATGAAGGTGATGTTAAAAACAATTTTTTTTTCAAAGATCTGCTCACTAACTATGGAATCCTAGCCATGAGACCTAAGATCCACTGTTCTTATTAGTACATGTGTTTTTTTTTTATAAACTTGTTTTTGATTTATTCTTCTACCTTCTGCTTTCTTAACTCTGCTTCCTTTTCCTCTTCCCTGGATCTTCTCTTTGGACATTCTGACAGCTTCCTTCCCTACCCCCTGACATACTTCCTCTTTCAACAATCTAATAGAAAAGGAGCAGTTTCCACCCTCATCCTACTCCAAGGATCCTAGTCTTGCTCAACCCTCTTAGAGCTCACACCTTCAGTTTGGTTTGGAACACACAGATCACCACAAGATTCAATTGTCTCAGTGAAGCAGAATGGGGCTGTCACCTGGAGAAGTTGTGGGTGGGGATGGAGGTGGGAACAAAGTGACAGGGAGCCTGCATACAGAGGGAAGGCCATTCACCAAATGGGAACTTGTAAGAAATGTAAAGGTATCTGCTTACTGCCTTGAATCATCCCTTGCATTTTGAATTGTGTCCTAAAGTTCCTGCTCTTCACAGTACATATACCACAACTTGTGCTGCCATTCCCCTATTAATGGGCATCACCTCAATTTCCAATTCTTGCCAGCACAGGAAGAGCTGGTATAAATATTTTTGTATGTATAGGTCCCTTTCTCTTTTCTTTGATCTCATTGGGAGACAAACCTAGTAGTTTGCCGCTTAGGGCAAATGTTTACCAGAATGGTCGGACCAGTTCAAAACTCTACCAACAGTGCGTTAGTGTCTCTATTTTTTTCACACTCCCTCCATCATTTATTGTTGTCCTTTTCTGTCATGGTGGTTAATCTGATAGGTGTGAGGTGGTGTCTCATTATTCTTTTAGTTTGCCTTTCTCTAATCAATAGTGAATTAGATCATTTTTTGATATGACTGTAGATGGCTTTTATTCTTTTAAAAACTGCCTATTCATAACCTTTTACCATTTATAAATTGGAGAATGGCTTATATTTTCACAAAAATTTGGCTCAGTTCTCTACATATTTGAGAAATGAAGCCTTATCAAAGAAATTTACTATAGTTTTTTTTTCCCTGTTTTCTTCTAATTTTGGCTACACTGGTTTTGTTTGTACAAAACCTTTTTAATTTCATATAATCAAAATTATCCATTTTATTTCCTGTGATCCTCTCTATGTTTTGTTTGCTCACAAATTCTTCCCTTAGCCATAGATCTGACAGGTAAAATTTTCCATGCTCCCTTAATTTGCCAATGAAGTCAACCTTTATGATTAAATCATATACCTATTTTGACCTTATCTTGGAATATCATGTGAGATGTTGGTCTATGCCTACTTTCTATCAAACTACTCTCATTTTCCAAGCAATTCTTGTTAAATGGTAAGTTCTTGTCCCCAAAGCTCAGATTTGTTAAAAAAAATCCCCCAAAGCTTTGGGTTTGTTAAATATTAGATTACTGTGGTCATTTAATACTATGTACTGCATTTCTAATCCATTCTACTGATCCACTGCTCTATTTCTTAGCCAGAACCAGACTGCTTAGATGATTACTGTTCTATAATAGAGTTGGAAATCTGGTACTGCTGGTCTACTTTCTTTCACATTTTTTTCATTGATTCCCTTGGTATCTTTACCCTTTTGTTCTACCAGATGAATTTTATTTTTTTTTTCTAACTGTAAAACAATTCTTTGTAGTTTGATTAGTATGGCATTGAATAAGTAAATTAGATAGACTTGTAATTTTTATCATATTGCTTTAGCCTACCTATGAGCAATTGATATTTTTTTCCAATTGTTTAGATACGTCTTTATTTGTGTTAAAGATGTTTTGTAATTATGATCATATAGTCCCTGGGTTTGTCATAGCATAGAATTTCTCTTTCTCTTTCTTCCTTCTGGGTTTTATTGATAGTATGTAGAAATGCTGATGAGTTAGGTGGGCTTATTTTATATCCTGCAACTTTGTTAAAAATTGTCTCAACTAGTTTTTTTAGTTGGTTCTCTAGGGTTTCTTTAAGTATAGCATCATATTTGCAAAGTGATTTTTGTTTCTTCATTGCTTATTCTTATTCCTTTATTTTTCTTATCTTATTGCTATAACTAGCATTTCTAATACAATATAGAATAATAGTGTTGATAATGGACATTGATGCTTTACTCCTGATTTTATTGGAAAGGTTTCTAGCTTATTTTTATTTTAGATAATGCTTGCTTTTGGCTTTAGACAGCTACTACTTATTTTAAGAAAGACTCCACCTATTCCTATTCTTTCTAATAGTTTTTATTTAAATGGGAATAGGTGTTATATTTTGTCAAAAGCTTTTTTTCTGCATCTACTGATATACTGGACAAGTTTAGAAGAGAAAAAAAAAACAAATTACTCAATACATTACACACCTAAGTTCTAGTTTTTAGATATGAAGCACTCCTTTTCAAGTTTGCTAAGAAACAGTGGATCCTGGTCTTTATGCAACTCTAATTACATTCCTCCAAATTCTAGTTGGGTAGAAAATATTCCCAAATATATATCCTCTCTTTATTCTCCCCTCGTCTACTTCCCTTTCTTTCCTTCCACCTCTACTACTTTTACAAATCTCAAGAGGTATGTGGAAAACCAAGGTTGAGGACTTAGAGTTGAGAGCGAAGGAGAACTATTTCTTTTCTTTTTTCCCCTCATCTCATTCTCAGTTCACTACAATAGGTGTTTGCTTGGGTAGTCTAGTTTCACCTCAGAAACATTACAAGCTTCCATCTTGTTTCATATTCGTGTGAGACCCCTAACAGATTTTGTCTCTTCAGGGGACTTTGTATTTATTTCTCTGAGACATAGTTTCTTTCCTTTTCTTGTTTGTTCTTCATAGCAAACAATTAGCTCGATTAGAGAGGGACCGTGGTATAAGACTTGGAGAGCAAATGTTTTCCCTGAAAGGTGTTCATACAGTATGACCTATGATGCATATGGCCAAAAAGCATTGATACTAATAACTATTTTCTATTCCTTGAACAGCAATCTTTAAATAACCAAAGTATTATTTTATTTCTTTATTCTTCCATGGGTCCTGTCCATCTACCTTCATCTGTGCATGATAGGACAAGGAAGGACAAGGAAATGCCTTTTCCCACATAAATCTATGTTATCCATACTAATATACTGCTAGTTGCTATTTATTATAAAGCATGATACAATATTTCTAAAAACTGACTAATTATGGCAGCAAACGGTGAATTTATGGCAATGTTTCTCTCTCCCTGAAGGATCTAAATAAAATGCTTGTTGACTCTTCCTCCCTCCTTCTCTCTCTCTCTCTCTCTCTCTCTCTCTCTCTCTCTCTCTCTCTCTCTTTCTCATATAGTCCCCCAGACAGGGACTATATGATCTCTCTCTCTCCCCCACCCCATTTCCCTCCTGCAACTTCTAGTTATTTGTAGGATTTCAAAACAAATCACGAACACTTCTGCTTATTTCAATTGTCTGACAGCTCGTGTGTTAAATGGTTATGGAAAAACATCCATGCATTCAGTCCTGGTAATTAAAAGTGAAGTCAACAGATTCTCAGATCTAAAGAAGGGTTTCTGGGCTAATGAAACCTCAGCCATGTTGCTGTAGAAGTTCAGGTAGCCTTTCTCATATATTACATGGTGCTGTTCTTCGAAATTGACAGTGTGTCAGTAACACAGCCTTATTTGGCATCTGTAGCTTCAATAGAAACACACAAATTGCGTGGATTAGCATGGGTTATTTTTCTCTGCTCTAGAAATAAAAGCTTCTCTCATGGATTTTAAATTCAGACCAACAACCAGTAAATCAGGCAGCATACTATTTCTCCCAGGGGGAAAATACAAATATATATATATATTAATTTCTAAAATTTTACATCATTATTTTGAATCAACATATGACTCTATTGGGAGAGATGAGTGAATGTGAAGAGATGAGGTAGAGTAGGAGGCAGAGAAGGGCAAAAGGTAAAGAAGAGCAAAAGACCCCAGAGAAGGAATTCTGTGATGAAATCCCAATGCAGAAAATTGGCAAACTGCCAAATTTCACAAGACACGAATTTCCAGTATGAGTGTGTTGTTTAAACTTTACATAGCCGACACCCTAGTGTCAGACACACATCTGGAGCTTGGAACCATCACATCAGGTTTTACAGTGTTTGCTAAGGCCTAGATGAGCTGAAGGAGCAAAAGGCAGGGGTGAAGAGCTGTAAAGAGCAAAAAGAGAGTTCACTACAAGCAACAACAACTGAGCTTAGGATGTAATCACTTAGCCATTGCCTCTGACCACAGTGGTAGAAGAGTCCTCTCCAGCTGAGTTAGTCTCTGAAGGTCATTAGAGATGTGTACCAATAAACATACACACTGCTATCAGATTAGCAGACAAAACAGTTTCCATAGCAACGATTGGACAAGAGAGTCTGCCTGAATTCAGCATTAATTTAAAATATATTTTTTTTCCCCGAGTCTCCTTAGAGTCAGTTCTGTGAAACACAGTGCTTGCAAGCTCTCTAATCTGCGGCAGCCTTTGAAAACCCATCCAATGTGTGTTGAAGCTGAGCCAATTAACGTTAAGAGAATTGGGTGAATTGCAGAGAAGCTGGCAAGACTGTGTTTACCAATTAGTTTTTTTATGATGCAAATGTTGCACACCATGCAGCAGGAATAAAAGCTAGCTATGCTGAATATGAAACTGTTAATTGCATTTTCAGAGACACAGCTACAAGGTGAAACTAATCATACACATGATAACTGAGTCTCACCACCTACAGTGCTTTGGTATTGCGCTTTCACTAATCTGTACTAAAACAGTCTATAAATCTTTTCAGGAAAGGAAAACACAGCACTTGGTATAACCTTCCAATTCTAAAGAAAGAAAAAGAAAGTGTAATGGAGGTGTGGAGTAACATAAAAATAATTTCCACATAAATCAGGTTAGTAATGTGAACAAATGCCCTGGTTGAAGTCAGGGTTGTATTTTTGTGATTTATTTGCAGGGAAGGGTTAAATTTTGCAAATGAATGTTTTATTTTAAGGAACATCAGGACACCCTGAAATGTACAATTAATTCAAAACACCTTGTATGTTCCCATTGAGATGGAAGAGTCATGAGAATTAGTGACAATTTTTTCCAGCTGGAAATATGAAGAAAAGGTCTATTTTAAAATCAATGAAAAAGAAATGTGTTGATAGTACTATCTCTTTTCATAGCTTTCTAGCAGCTAGGATCCTCCATTACTAACCTAGGGAAGAATATAATACAACCTCAATTACCTCAGCTAGGATTCCCCAAACTTTTGTGGAAAGAAGATATTTCTGACATTTGATCACAGGGAAGTAAAGAGAGTAGCAAGTACAGAGGGTTCTTCTGTTCTCCTTCCAAATGGGAATTCTAGGAAATCTCAGAGACTAGCATGTGGCAGCATCACTTGTCTTATATACCTACTAGGTAAACCTTTTGATATCTCCTGGTATACCTGGATTAATTGTGGACACCTGAAATTTGATGTGTAACATTCTCAAAAAGGCTAAAAAGCAAGCAGGATGACTTAGCAAGTTGAATAAGATGTGAGAAGTAATGTAAGAACAGATGTAACCATTTGTGCTACTTTCTAGCTAAGCAAGGCATACTGAGATCAAAATTTTCAATCCAGACTGGGCACTATACTCTTTGTCACTGACTCTTTGCAAGTTCTTGTTAATCAGCCAACTAGACAGATATAAGACAGTAGACTGATGTGCCTAACACTGTTATCTTTGTCTTAAGCAATCTGAACTTCATGTTTGTTGCAGTAATAAAAGACTGCCTTTGATTAACTATAGAAAGAAACTGAGCCCATATTTGGCTCCTGATAGAAGTCAATTAGAAGTAAGGAATCTGGTATTGGGATACTGGTAGAATGACAGCACTTCTCTAAAGAAGACCATGGTTTGAATCTAACTCTATACACACATTTCATTAGAACAGAGCAGTCAAGTGCAAGCTTATTGAAGATAGGCATCTCAGGGTCCATTCAACTGGAACTTTTTGCCTCTTTTTCTATCTCAAGTGCCTAGCACATAGTGGGCACTTAATATTGACTAAAAAACAGAATTATGTCAAAAAACTGAGGAGCAAGTGCAGATCATCATGACACAAGACTCTGAACAGAGAGTGTGTTCAAGGTTCGTTTTGTTGTTTGTTTGTTTAAAAATGAATGGGAATTCCCAGAGTGAACCCTAAGAGACCTGCTTTTGATATTGGAATTTATTTCAGAAAACCTCAGAATGAAATTTAAGTTCAGGAAATATCACTCAAAGAGCAACTGGTGTGTGTATGTGTATGTATGTGTGTGTGTGTGTGTGTCCGTGTGCATGTGTGTGTATGTGTGCATGTGTGTGTGTCCTTGTGCATGTGCACATGTTTCTGTGTTTTCGAAGAAGCTCTGTTAGCATATTGAGTGGCGTTTTGACCACATTGCCTTAGTTTGTTGATTGAGTTTTGTTCATGTAAAAATAGGAAAAATGAATATACTACTTCTTGCTCCAGTAACTTTCCCATCCTAGAAATTCACTCCATCCCTGCTTCTTTCTCACACTGTAAAATCCGTTTGCCACTGTGACTTGTTCCTCTGATTGGTTAGTTCACGCCTTCATTCTTCAGAGGCAATCACTCTCAGAATTTCTTTCTCTCCCACACCCTTGTGTGAATGCCTTCTCCTCTCCCCAACCCCTTTTTAGTTTCTCTAGATATTAGCATTAGAATGTAAGTTACTTGAGGGCAGGGATCCTCTTTCTTTTAGCTAGTTTTTGTATTTTCAGTGCATAGTACAGGGCCTGGTGCATAGTTAGTACTTTATGAATGTTTATTGACTTGGAATAAGAACAGGCACTTCACTAGAACCCCATTCACTACAGCAGAAGATTGGAAAAAAAAAAGCAAAATTGATTTGGATACCATCCCAAAGGGTTGTCCAAGGTGCCAAATGAAATTTATTATATTAATTCACCTTTAACATAGTCCAATGGTATGTCATCTCTTGGATAAGGACATACTAAAACATAGACAAAGGCTCTGCATCATTTTTTAGAGGAAACTGGGCTATCCTTAGGCAAGGTACTTCACATATATGGACCTCATTTTCTTCATCTATAAAATAAGGAGTCTATATTACCCTTGAGCCATTCTAAATCTATCATCTGAATCTAGAATTTATGCCATTTTATTTTTACAGGATGGTATCAAAAGGTGGCTTATACGTTACATGTCAAGGGTTTCCAGAGTACAAATATTGGCTAAGCTAATAAGATTTGTGTCTAGCTAGTTCCCAGAATAGACATATGATAACATGAGAAAAACAGCTAGCTGACAGAATGCACCAAAGTTACATAGGGAGTGGACACAAATGTCAATATGGTGAAAGAATAATCAGGATTTGAGTGATCATGCTGGACAACTTAATGGAGGCAGTTAATGGAGCAAGATAATATGCCTGCAAAACAGAGAGCCTAATTTGTTGTTGTATTTATTTATTTTCTGGATTTTCATAGTGCTTCTCCTCCAAGAAACATCCACGGGGTGAGGAGAGTGTAAATTAAATCAATGAATTCTTACTTTGTATATATACACACATATGAATATATATAAATACATACACATGCATACATGCACGTAGAAAGCATGTGTTTAGGTACTGAACAGTGAGAGAGACTAGGGAGATGGTAGGATATTAGAACAGAAGATCGCATCTCCTAATACTGGCCTAGTACTGGGCCTAAAATCAGGAAGACCTGAGTTCAAATCTGGCCTCAGAGACTTACTAGCTGGGTGATCTTGGGCAAGTCACTTAACCTTATTTGCCTCAGTTTCCTCATCTGTAAACTGAGCTGGAGAAGGAAATGGCAAACTAACCCAACATCTTTGCCAAGAAAAATCCCCAAATGGGGTCACGAAGAGTCGGACATGACTGAAAAATGACTGAATAATAATAACCTTGAGCAAGTTACTGAAACTCTGTGAGGCTTAGTGCAAAATGAATAGCTTTTATAAGATGATCTCTGTTACCTTCCATTTCTAAATCCTTGATTCTGTGGTCCTATTTAGGTCGCACCCATTTTGGGAGAGCCATAGTGGCATTTTGCTGGAACATAATAAGTAAACATGGCTAGAAGTCACATCCTTCACTTTCAGTAACTGAGAACAGAATTGAGTAGATGTCTGACCATTGGAGTAGCCTCTTTCTCATGTTAATACCTCTCTAAGTCAGACAGTAGACAAGATGTGATTTGTGAAAAAATTAGTACACATACACACATATACACACAAATATATGCATATACATGTATAGAATATGTAAAAATATACATGGTTTACAATTTACAAAGGAATATCCCTACAGCCATCATGTGAGATGTTATAGAAAGATAATTAACTGTTTTTTACAGATGAGAAAATAAGCTCTCAGAGGGATTTACTGGTTTATTTCTAGGCACATACCTAGTGCCAAGATGAAATGAATCTGAGTTTTCTGACCACCAAGCCTAGTAGTCCAGTATTCCTTCCATTATCCCACACTTCTTCCCTTCTCCATTACAGGGTGAACTCCTCAAGAGCAGGGATTGCTGTTTTGCTTTGTTTTGGCCTTCCTTTGTATTTCCAGTATCTAGCAGGGTGCCTGACACATAGTAGGTACTTAATAAATGTTTTTGACTTGAATTCTCTTACCTTACCTCTTCCCATCTTATATCTTCTGAAGAATAGCATGGGTTTACGCAACCATACATGAGAATTTAAAAGATGTTTCTTTGATAATCAGTTTATTTTTTTTCCTTTTTTTTTCCCAAATGCATTTCATTGCCATAATTAAATTCTCTCTCCCACCCTAAAATCATTTTTCCTCCACCATATTTCTATACTTCAAACTCTTGGAGACTCTTACATCTCTCCTTAGTCATTGCATAGCCAAGCCAAACATATTTAGTTCTTTTACTCTTTTCTCACAAATAAATCCTTCCAGCCTCTTAATCATTTCCCTTGCTTTTCTCTGAATTCCCTCCAACTGTTGACATCTCTTGGCTTCTAAGGTTTTAAATGGCTGTATTTACTTTGTTAGAACACAGCAGGTATTAGGAAAGGGTTGGATGGAATTCAAACTACAGTAATTAGAATGGATAACAAGTTTGAAAGCCTTGATTCAAAACTGCAAGTGAGAGAAAAATGAAAAAAAAAAACCACATTAAAGACCAATGGACAATTACACACTATTCTGTTTGATGATACTAGAGACCACAAAGCAATGAGCAACTGAACCTTTCTTGCTGTTGTTTTACTTTGTATTGTTTTTGTGGGAGGTAGGCAGATTAAATAAAGCCTTTAAAGATTCCTGAAGAAAAGAGATATGGGAAAATATTTTGGTAATTAATTTTGGGAGATGCTATGGTTATCATTTCATTTCATAGCTCATACACAGAACTATATCCTTTGGGCCTATTAGTCAACATTACTTGAATGCTACAGTCACTAAGGGAAGATAATTTCACTTGAATCTACAGATAGGACTCTCCTTGACAGAGAGACAACCAATTCTTCATCTTGACTTTAAGAGGATGTCATCCTGGGCCATCTCCAGTTCTCTTGACTTATATCTTGCTACTGAACTCTGATGATTCTAGAGGAGAGAGTAAGGCTGATGACTTTGCACAGCTCTGCTTCACTTCAATCTAATTCACTCACAAGTCAAGGTGTCACCCTCATAATGTCATTGGTACTCCTCGAGAAAGAAGGATGAACATCAGCAACAGAAAGATGTCATCATTCCTGGCCCTCCAGTGCTTGTACCTAGCACAAGTATGTTCTTTTATAATGATCTTATTTGGATCCAAATGTAGTCCAATGGCTTAAGGAGGGATGTGGTTTATAGATGAGGTTATCTCAGAGAGTCTAAACTGGGGATAGGGAGAGATTGGAGGCAGGAATGAGACAGATGGGACTTACATTTTGGCTTCCTTTTCTCCAGCGCTAAGCACTTTCTAGACTGTCTGCCTGTCTATTTAATTGATTGTTGATTGTCGTGGTTTCATGCAAGAATTTTGGAGTCATAAGTCATAGAAGTCATAGAATTTTAGAGTTGGAAGGAACTTTAGTGATCATCTAATTTATCTCATTTTAGAGATGGGTAAACTGAACCCAAGAGAAGTTAAATGTTTAATCCAAATGATAGATCTTTCTTAATAACTGTTGAAATAGAGTTTTGAATTCTTAAGGCCACACGTAATAAATAAGAGAAATTGGATTGGGCCACAATCTCCTGTCTGATTCCTAAGCCAATGTTCTTTCTATAACAATGCACTGTCACAACCAAGAGGCAAATCTCCTCAAAGAGTCATGTCTGACTAGGATGTGGCCATCATGGTGCCACCAAAGGAAGAAGAACATAACAAAGAAAGCTCTTATAAAAGAAATAACTTCATGCTAAAATGGATGTGTATGGCATGGTACTATGTCCAAATCAGATTAACTTGTGCTTTTCAGGGATCCTTAATTAGAGGAGAGAATCCCATTCCTCAGGAGATTTGACTGCCTTCTAATTAATAAAGAATAAGGGAATTATTGTGATTTTTGGAGGAATTGCTTCAAAACTTAAATTTATGCCACTGACCTCATTATTATTCTCCCCTTCCACTCAAGAAAGTACATTCCTGTATTATAAAGGTCTATAGGTTTCTATAGAAAAAGTCACTAGCCACCAACTTAGGAACTTTTTACTTAAATCCCACTATTGCATCTTCCATTCCATTAGCTATATTAGAGAGTGGAGTTCTTACTTAGGTGTGATATGGACAGGACTAATGGCTTTGGAGGTCCCTCCCCACTCTGAGTTGGAAATATCTTCAACTTGTTTAATGAAGCAAGAATATGGGCAGCTCATAAGTAGAGAGCCTCAAAGTAAAGATAACGAGCACTTATTAAGCTTGTGCCAGGGCTTTTATTGAGTGTTGTGAATAAAAATACAAAAAAAGGAAGAAAGGAAGCAGAAGGGGAGAGAAAGGAGGAAAGGCGAGGCGGGAGAGAGGAAGGTAGGGAGGGGGAAGGGAGGGAGAAGGAGAGGGAGAGGGAGAGGGAGAGAAGGAAAGAAAGAATTCTTGCCCTCAAGGAGTTTACATTCTAACTGGGGAAGAGCTAAAAAGCAGGAGCATTGGGGGAAGAGAGGCACCTATAAGAATGAAGGATGGCTGATTTGGGCCCTTCCTCAAAATAGAGGTGTCAGGAGGGAAGAACAGGGCACTTGGACAAAAGCGCCCCATATATAGTGTGGAATGCCATATACCTAGCGTTTTTGACAACATCAGAAAGTCTTAATGAACATTTATTGAATGAACATAATCTGTGTGCTTAGCACACTGTTTGGTACTTGGGATGTGTAAAGGAAAGAGTAGACATCCTTCAGGAGCTTACAAGCAGAACCAGGAATTCTTTATATTATAACCCTCTGAAACATATCCATCTCCAAAATGGCTTCATAGAAATGAGCATCACACCTCACTTCCATAAAGCAGAGTCTATGAATCTTGGACTCCATCCCCAAGATATATTTGCATAGTCTCTAGTAGGATGCATGAAGCATATTAATATTCCCACTACTTAGGACTCATTATTCATGACAAAAGAATTAAGATGATAGCCCCACCCCCACCCCATACACACAATGGTATGGTGCAGCCAGTGTCCAATACACTGAGACAAAGAACTTTCCTTTTGTGACTTTCACTGCTTGCACAAGATATATCAAATACATAGTAGTCAAACATCCTGCATGCTAGTTAATATGACAACCTGATAAAGATAATTAGCTCAAGGTGTCCAGAGACCCACCTGTCCTTTTGTTGTTGGCCATCACTGGACTTCCAGCTCAGCTTACACTCTGATAGTCCACTGTGGCACCCAGGGACCCATAATTCCTCTGTGAAAACCATTAAATAAAGATGGGCCAAATGTCTCTGCTCTCCTCTCAGTCTAGAGAAAAAACTTCTTCAACTTCAACATCCCTGTTCTCTTCAACTGATTATTTTTTCTCCCATTTCTATTTTCAGCCTCTAGAACAATCTCTCATACCATTGTTTGCCTTTTTCTTAGTGTTACCCATTTTTTCATTAGGAAACTATAACTAAACTTTATGCACACCTGCATAATGCATATATGTATACACATGTACATACATTTTCATAAAAAGGCAGAATTTGAATCCAGATCTTTAAGACTCCAATAAAGTTTTGTTTGTCTTTTGATTTTATGTACCCTGTGCTTCTCAATCTATTTTTTCCCATTCTCCTATAGAGTATTCCCTTACAACAATGAAGAAAAAAGAAAAGTAAAAGTAAACTTACTATTTTAAATAATTGTTCTTGCTAATTAGGTGCTAAGCTTTGTTCTTTCTCAGTTATTGGAGTCCTAACAATCATTATTAGTGCCTTCTGAATTCAGCAATTGGAGGGAAAGCCCCGGTCATTCTGGCCTAATTTCGGCATAGCATATACATATGCCTTGTTTCCCCATCTTTATTATAAACTCTTCTCTGGCAGTGACCCTATTTTCTATATCTTCTACATGTCTTATAGTATTTAGAAAAGTGCTATGTACTCAATACATTTTAAATGAATCCTTATTGCATATTATTGAATGAATAAAACCAAAGAGTATCTTAGTGTCTGGGAGCTTGAAAAAAATATATTTAATACTTTTGGAAATCCTTACAAGGAAAGGAAGCGAAAATATATTTGGGACTTGGATATGGAAATGATCATTCTGGTCTCTCTTCCTCTCTCTCTCTCTCTCTCCCTCTCTCTCTCTCTCTCTTTCTTTTTTTCAGCACTAAAGTCATCAACTCCTTTCAAGATCATTTGGAGAAGCCAGCAAGGACTCTTTGTTTCTGGGTCTCTTTTTCAGGTAGGATTAGGTGGGTAGCCAGGGTGCAATGATTGGTATGCCCATAAGTCTTTGATAATGTTCAGATAATGGTTTTTATCAAGCATGAACAGAGAAAGAAATTTTCTGTACTGTTTTGGATATTGATTGACCTTTGAGTATGACAAATGTCATACTTCAGGAGCACAGATGAGAAGAACATTATTTCAGAATAAGATGGAGTTGCCACTTCCCATCCCAGGGAGAGATGAAGAAGTTGGTCTGCCATGTGATAATTAGGTCAAAATTTAGATCAATGTTGCAATTGGCCACATTCTCACCTCTAAAATGGCGACATGTCACCTCACCACATGACAGCTAAAAGTTAGAACCTGAGTTCTGGTGGAGAAAAAAGTAGATCTGCATTCCTAGAATATGCTAAACTGACTTGTGACCTTTATAATTCCATGTTAAGTTCCCTTACTATAATCATTATAATTTCTACTGATATTTTAAGTGCTTCCCTCAACCAATGTATTATCTATCCTTTTCCCTAGTCTTCCTCTCTCCTCCCTTCCCATTCCTAAGTCACCCCTCTCTTCTCTTCCCCTCCCCTTCCCTTCTCATTTCTCTCTTCCCCTTTCAGTCCTTTCCCTTCTTTCCTATCCTGTCCCCATCCTCCCCTCTCTTTCTTCTTCTCTTCACCCCTCCTTTTCCCTTTCCTTCTATTCTCTCACCTCCCCTCAGAGAATGGTGTAGGTATTTGAGACCCTAAAAGGTACAGCCCTATTCTTTTCTTTGCAAAATAGATTTTTCTGGAACACAACTTATTATGCAGTGCCACTGCTAACTATACAAAACAGAGATCAAGTAACTTCACTTCAGCTTAGCAAATATAGTATCTATATACAGGGAAAGATATTGTAAACATGTTTATTTATAAAGATATGTTTATAACATCTACACACAATATAAACATATGCCAATATACAATGTGATATATATGCTTGTGTAGCTATGTAATATATACATATAAATAGGCATTCATATATACACTATATATATGTATTGTGTGCGTGTTTGTGTATATACACACACATATAAAACACAGAAACTCTCTTTGGGGAACATGGCTAGGTGTGTTTATACTTCTCTATTCAACTAATGAGCAGAGTATCAACAAATAAGACAAGAAAGAAAGTCCCAAATTATTGAACAGAAAATAATCAAAACCCTTCTAAAAGGGACTTGGCATGTTGTGAGAAGGCTTTGTGTCATAATTGACACAAAGATCAGGAAGCAAATGCAAAGAAAAGAATCAAGGCATGCTCCCAATGCTGGGCCTTATGGATTAACAAGCTAGAACAGCCAATTTAAATCCAGAGCGGGATTTGCTCTTCAGTTTATTTTCCGTTGTCTGGGTTTTATTTTCACTTTCAATTCCTTTTGTAATAGAGGTAGCAGTTTTTATTGACAATTAATAGGCAGCTTCAAAGGCGGCAGCAATGCAGAAGGGAAGCAGCTTTCTTGAAGGCCCTCTTGGCTGCCTAAAAACACGTAACTGTTTGAGTATGCCAGCGGCACAGCAGGCTGTGGGCCGTCACAGTTGTACACAGATATCGATTTAGATAGAAACCAGAGGGCTGGGGAAGATAGAAAGGGCACAGTGGGCTTTCAGATATTTATGGATTATTTAGCTTTCATGGTTTCATCTGAACTTAGTGCTAGGTAGGTAAAATTATAGAATTATTATCACTGCTGTCAATGTAGTGACCATCAAATTAATTTGGAATTAAGGAGTCAGGGGCCATAGAATTTATCTATGCTTGGAGTTCATGGGGAAAAGGACTGGCATGATCATTTGGGCATCTTTTGCAGGCTGGTGTACGCTGGAAAACAAGTGAAGTCTTAGAAAGAGAAGGTGGAGCTAGGTGGCCCTGAGGTGTTTCTGCTAGATATATTAATCAAACATAGGCTTTTTGAAAAATTCCCTGAAGGCTGAGATCACTGGATGTCCTGAAAGATTATTATGCCATAATAATGGCATAACTTGGGGCCCCACAGATATACAACGAGTTTTAGGAAAAAGAAATGAGGTGGTATTTGATGTTCCTTGAAAAGCAAGGAGGTTTGGGAGGAAGAAAGACACCAAACAGTATATGGGGCTTTGCCTGCCCTGTTAAGCAGATGTAGAAAGGACAATTAAGCTCTTTAGCATTCCATTTCTTTTGCTTTGCCTATTGTCTTTCTTTACATTGTATATTTTTAAAAACCTCTATCAAGATAAAATTTAGCATAATGGTCTCATTTCAAATCTTGTCACTGTCATGGGAATTGGACATGTGGTGTTTCATGGGGAGACAAAGGGTCATTATATTCTCTTAATTATAAGCCCTTACAAAATCCTCTCAAAAACCCTGAACAAAATAACTTCAGCTACAAAATGGAAGATTAACAGAGTTTGTCAGTGACACAGCAAAGGTATCACAAGGAATGCTCAACCATTTACTCTAATGGTAGAGAACAGAGGAATACATAATAATTCAAATGGTGGGTAATCCTCAAATCAAATACTTTTGACTTTTTAATTTATTAGCGCAGTTTAAAGGTTCTTAATCGGGTATCTATAGACCCCCTCCCTCCCTTCCCCCTATGAATGCATAGATAGATTTCAGGGGGATCATTAATTTGAATAGAGGAAAATACATCTTTATTTTCACTAATTTCTGATATTTAGCATTTCCTGCAAAACTTTAAAAAATACTATTTTAGAAGGAATTCATAGGCTTCATTGGAATGTTAAAAGGGTAAACAACACAGAAAAAAATATGAACTGCTAGAGTTTCTATTTTAATCAGCTGCTCTTGACCTTCTGGAAAAATGAAACCAAACAAAAACAAAAGCTTTTAAGCTTCTTCCAAAGCCCCCTCACCTAAGTTCAACAACTTTTCCTGGGAGAAGGTATGGCAGGTTTGTGATCTGAGTCACTAGAAGTCACCATGCACAACTGCATCACAAATCTATGAAGCATCAAAGTGCACTGGAGACAAGAGATCATGGGAGAGTCTCAATAGAATCTAAGGTGGAGTCATAGGATTTCAAGCTAGAAGTGACTGCAGAGTTCATCTAGGTTTAAGACAAGTGTCTCATTTCACAGATGATTATGCCGAGTGACACAGAGGTGCATTGACTTGTCCAAGGTCACTCTAATAGTTGTTGGTTTAAACATAACCTTGAGACTCCTGACTCCCAATCTTGTTGTTGTTATTGTTGTGTTTGTCCTTCCTTCTCAAAGAGGACCATGACATCAGGGAAACTATGACATGACTCGCAGTTTGGATTTGAGGGAGTGTGGGCTGTGCAAGGTCACCAGCCTCACTTTCTCCACCAGAGCCATCTGGGTCCAGTGGTCTGATATTCACCAGGACTAGAGATGGCCCAGGATGCATGGGGAGACCCTGGCCCTTTCAGGTTCTCACTTTGAGTGAAGTAACACCCATTCAGTGAATTTAAGAAGTTAATCAAGTGATGCCCCCTTTAATCAAAACTCCTCCCAAAAAATCAAACTGGGAGGGGAAGACCCACAGGGCTCCTGGACAATAGGTTCCTGCCCTCCTAGCACAGGGTGAATGTAAAACACCATTGTGCTGTGCTGCCTACCTTAAATCTTACTCATATTTTTAATCTGTTTCTTTTTTTCCTTAGTGTTCTGATATATGGACCATTCAGATAATACCTTTCACCCACCTCCTCATTTCTTCATCATCATCATCATCATCATTGCTAACATTTATATATGACTTACTCTATGTGCCAGGCACTGTGCTAAGTGCTTTACAAATATTATCTCATTTGATCCTCACAACAACCCTGGGAGTTAGGTGCGCTTATTATCCTCTTTTCACAGATGAAGAAACTGAGGCAAACAACAGTTAGGTGACTTGCCCAGCATCACACAGCTAGTTAGCTTCTGAGGACAAATTTGAACATAGGGCTTTCTGACTCAGCCCAGCTCTCTACTCACCATATCACTCAGCTGTAGTCATGGCTGCAAAGACAATTTTCCCCAATTAGCAAATGAGCCCAGCAGCAGCTTAACAGACAACAAATGGTTTTTCAGAAGCAGAAATCTGAGCATTTTTTAAAATTTATTTTTGTTATTTTTAGTTTACAACACTCAGTTCCACAAGTTTTTGAGTTCCAAATTTTCTCTCCCTCCCTCTCCTCACCCCTCCCCCCAAGACAGCATGGAATCCAGTGTAGATTCTACATATAACTTTATGTTGAACTTATTTACATAATAGTCCAGTTGTAAAGAAAAATTATAACCAATGGAATGAATCATGAGAAAGAAGAAACAAAACCAAAAAAGAAGGAAAAAAAAGAGCAAATAGTTTGCCTCAATCTGCATGCAGACCCCCTAATCCTTTCTCTGGATGTGCATAGGTTTTTCTATCATGAGTCTTTTGGAGCTGTCTTTGAACCTTGCATTGAAGAGAAGAGTCAAGTCTATCAAAGTTAGCGCTTACAGATACCGTGGCTCGGTAATCATGTACGATGTTCTCCTGGTTCTGCTCCCCTCACTCAAGCATTGTTTTTAAGGGCAAATAGTCTTGATGCTAAAATGATATCAGCTTTGCAAATATTCCAGCTGGACTCAGGTCATATGCATTCTCATCATTTGGAATATTTTATATTGCAATCCTTAAATGGACACATAAGTACACATCTTGGTTTGGGAAAAAGTCAGGATGGCTGTTTGCCATACATTTGAAAACTTATTCATTTGTGTTAATAAATCATAGACTAGAGATCTGAAGTAGTTTTGAGTCTGAATCATTGCAATAAAGATCAATAAGTCAGAAAGAGATGGGTTCAAGTCCTACCTCTTACATGAATTGGTTTTGTGACCTTGAGCAAATCACTTAATCCAGACCTGCACAATTTATAAACTTCTTCAGGCTGCAAGATAGGTTAGACTAGAGACAGACAGATAATGATTGATTGCCAAGGGGCACATGACAAACAGGAGAGTGCATAGAGGCAACCCTACATTTTTTGTGGATGCCAAAAATCCTTCCACAGCATAAGCACACAGCACTGTATGTTATGCAGGCCTGACTTAGTTTCTCAAACCTCTAAGAAACTTTCTAAGACTTTGAGTCACACAGAAAGTACTGACCTACATCATTACTCCAGAAGTTCCCCATTCTACCAACATTATAGATAGAATCCCTATCCTTAGCATTCTAAAAATGGTATCAAAAAGCTTCTTTTGGTGGTGGTGGGGCAGTTATTTTGCAGTGTACTATGTACATATATATGTAAATGTGTATGTATATATACACACACATATATGTATATGTATATTGTGTATAATGTGTATACCTCATTGGACACATATATTGGGCAACGGAAAATCAAGAATACTCTGCTTGAGTATCTCAAACTGAGACTTCAGCCATAAATACTTAGTTTTCGTTGATAATAAAGTTTCACAAGCAAATGGAAACTTCGAAAACAGTGCTTTTGGGGGGTAATTATGGATGAAGGAAAGTTTCTAGCTTGAATTTGCATTTTCTCTCCATTCCAGATGTGATTATATCCACTGCAAACAAAATGGCTTGCAAAGCCTGCAATTGAGTTTCCAGGTCAGGTCAATATTCTCTGGACATTTTGATGGCTGAAAACACCCGAGAACAGCTGCCTTCACAGGATTTTTCTTCAAATCTCCTGAGATCAACTTCAGCTAGTGCAGCATTTTGAATGACAGTCAGCCAGCAAAAACAAAAGGGATAGAAGAGGAGGTGAGAATCCTGAGAGAGGGGAGAAGGGAGTAGGAGGAAGAAGAGGAAGAGGAAGACAGCTATCTGCCATCCATCACCCCCCTCCCACCACCACCACGCCCTGCCATTTCCTCAAAAAATGGATGAATATATTGAAAGAACATGAATAGAACAGGGAGATGGAAGAAAAGATGTGAAGAAAAAAGAGAGTAACATATAAGTAGAAAACCCAGAAGGCCTGAAACTTACCCAGATATTATGAAAAATCACTACAAAGCATTGACGAGAAAGGAAAAAAAATGGTCAGAACTAGCGAAAAAAGGAGGAAGTACAATATATACCATACAAAGCTGAACATAGCATACATGTGGATATTTTGAGACATTGACAGACATAGGATTCTGAGAATAGACTTTCTGCCCTGTTAGCACTGCCCAATTGCACTAGGCTGTCTAACTTCAGAAGGCATCTAATATCTGAGTGATGTTTGATTGTGGACAATTTTGACTATGGCTAATTCATTCATTCATTAAGAATTTTGTTAAATGTTGGCTTACAGCAGACTTGAAACACAGTGGGATTCCCCTCTCCCCCCCAAAAAAAGGCAACATCGTAATCAAAATTCCTTACATTTAGCAGGTTTAGGCTTAATATATAGGAGAACGTTCTAATAATTAATGTTTAAAAATAGAGATATTTTTTCAGATGTACAGAAGTATGAAATGATTGACACGAGCAAATAATTGGGAAGATGGCAAAGTAGAATATGACCCAGATTCCTCCTCTGTATTGGTGGTCAAGAGTGTGAGTTTAAAAAGGGTAACCTGGTAATTCAGCCCAAGGAGATAAATATGACTTCCCAGGTACTGACAAGATATGATGACATGCTATTGATAGCTGAAGTCAGCAACAGATGGGATGTATCTTGACCAAAATAAACTTATGAAAACAGAAGGAACAGCAGCACAAGGTAAAAAGCATAGACCTATGTGAAAACTCTAAGAACCTAAATGGAGAACTAAGTGAAAAGGAAAGGGAGACAGAAACAGAAGTGGTATCATTATGAGGGTGGACTATAGACCTTCTAGCCAGATGAAAGTAATGCATGATGGGTTGCTGGTTCAAAGAAAAAAACTAGCACAGAGGCAAACTATAATAATGATAGGTTATCTAAACTATTCAGGCAGGGATCATTTTATTTTTTGTCTTTGTATTCCTATCACCCAGCACAGTACCTGAGGGTACATAGTAGGTACTTAATGTCTGTTGAATTGGGCTTGTTGGAGCTCTCATTTCATGAGAGAAAATCTACAGTAATGATTCAATATCTGCAAAAGACAGACTAAAAGGGCATGAATAGCTCAAGTACATATAAGCAGATGACTCAGAATGGCAGAAACAAAATAGCAAAACTAACAAAAACCAACTCTTAGAGAAATGAAAGTGAAAGAAATGATGGAACCTTTGAGAAAGAGACCATGCTATCTTAGAATTCATGGCATCAAGCGGAGGAACACACTAGGCAGTACACTATTATAATTCTTATTTTACAGATAAAGAAACTGAAGCTCTGAGATTTTATGATTTGCCCAACATCACACAGCTATTAAGGAGTCAGAGCTGGGATTGGAACTCGGCTGTTCTGACTCCAAGCTCAGCAAATGTTCTGCTATGTCATATTTTCATGCCTAACTCCATAACTGCTTTGCTCACCAATCAAGGTGCAAAAGGCATCTCAAGAAGGAACATTTGGAGGCAGCCCTTCTTAGCTTCCTGAGCTTGAAGTGTGGATGCATTTATCAAAGGACACCAGAAATATTCACATGGAGGAATATATTAAAACACCAATGTGCTCATTCTATCAGCCTTCCACTGATGCAAAGTCCCACATTTGTCTGTCTTTTGTTGTGCTAATTCCTCTGAACTAGTTAATACAATCCCACAGCCTTATGTAGAAGTCAGAAGGCCTGGGTTCAAATTCTAGCTCTGCCATTTGCCACCTTTGTGACCTGGAGCAAGTTAGCTCAGTTCCACAGGCCTCAGCTTCTTATTTGTAAAATGTTATGGTTGCACTAGATGGCTTCTAAGGTCCCTTAAACCTTAAAACAATGATCACTTGATCCCTTCCCAAATAGAATCACTTCTTTCTTAAAAATAAAGAAAGAATATTCAAGGAAAATCATATATTCCCTGGGTCTATAGAATGTACTGTCACTCAAGAGGTAGGAAAACAAACTTCATAGTGAGTCTTTTGGAGACATTGTTGATCATTGAACTGATCTGAGTTCTTAAAGTCTTTCTAAGTCATTTTTCTTTAAATTATTGCAGTTATGCTTGTAACTGGGGCATGTCTGGGCATGCCCAAACATGCCCCAGTTACACATAAATTGTTTTGGGTCTGTTTACTTAGCTCTACCTCAGTTCATGTAATTCTTTCTAGGTTCCTCTGAATCTGTCGTATTCATAATTTCTCATAGAGAAATTATTGCTAAAAGAATATTGCACTATGTTCGTATACTACATTTTTAAAGCCATTCTGCAACTGCTGGGTACTAGCTTCATTTCTAGTACTTTGTTAAAATAAAAAGTGTTGCTGTAAATATTTTTGTATGTATAGTTCTTTACCTTCTGTCTTTGATCTCTTTGGGTATATTTTTAACCGTAGTATCTTCCGGTCAAAAAGTAGGTATGATTTAGTGAAACGTAATCCCTAATTTCTTTCCAGAATGTCAACCCTTTTCATTTAACAGATGAGGAAACTGAGACTCAGGAAAGTTAAGTGACTTATCTATGATCAGGTAGGCAGTTAGCAAGATTTTGAACACCAGAGCCAATGCTTTCTCCACTGTCTCACCCTGCCACCTAATAATCTGCGTGTTATTCTTTCTCAGGTGAGCTGAAATCAATCATAAGATCCCCTCCCACCAAAAATAAAGAACTATGTCCATTTTGGCCAATTAAAATGAAGTCTATATACACTTCCTCTTTATGTACTCATAGCCCTCTGTCACTGTCTATCATATTATCATTTATTGGAGTTGGCCCTCTTGTATTTCTTCACCACCAACACTACTCTTACATTTGGCAGAGAAAACATGTGGCTTTCATTTCTACATAACTTCTTCCCTGGTAGACTGCAGTGTTTTCCAAAAAAGATAGGGTTCACTCTGATGGTTTCATGAGTAAAAATCCATTTTAATTCAACAAACAATGATTTATCATCTGCTCTATGCAGGATGTTGGAGTAAGTGATCAAAAGATGAATAAGAAAATGTTACTTCCCTGAAGGAACACATAACAACAATAATAATACCACCACCCCACAACAAAAACTCAGGCTTATGCCGTCCTTTACATCTTATAAAGCAATCTTCATCGCCATCTTGCAAGTTTATTAGGAAGAAAAAGGTGACCTTTAAGGTTCTTTCCACCTCTAGATCTGGGATCCCTATCATTTGTGGGCTGTGCAATTTTAATAATAATATCTAAAATATAATACTTGCATAATAATATAATATATATAATACATAATAATACTAGCAATAATATAGTTAACATTTATATAGCATATCAAGTTTATATAACACTTTACATATGTTAACTGATTTAATCCTCATAACACCCCTGTGTGAGGTAAGTGCTATTATCCTCATTTTTACAATTGAGGAAACTGAGGTAGACAGAGGTTAAGTGTCTTGCCCAGGGTCACACAGCTATTGTCTGAGGGTGAATTTGATCTCAAGTCCACTGTACCACATAGCTACCTTTTTAATGCATAATAGCACACAAATTAATTTACCATATAGGTTAGAGGAAAACTGATTGGACATATCCTGCTCTATGCCCAGAAGGAACAGATATTTAGGGGATTAAAAGATGAATCTTATGTGCATGATAACTGCAGAGAAAATGGAGACTCACATTGCCTAGAGGCAGAGGTGAGGCCAACAAATGCATTCTGACATGGGCCACAATTAGGATGAAATCATCAACACCTCTAAGATTTTTTTGCATTGCTTTACCCGATTCTCTTCCTAGGAATCTCTGTCCTCCCACCTGCTGTTTCTGAATAGAAAATGGAAAGAAGGGAATCATAGCACATAATATCTCTAGGTAATATTAATGCTCCTACAGAACATCCAAAGACAGCAAATGATCAGTTGTTAATTTATCCAGTCAGAGAATCTGGAAGGCTAACAAATATAATGCAACAATTTGATTAATGAGACTCCAGCATTTCATCTCCAGCACTTCCCGACTCTTGCGAGGTTATCTAAAATTTCAAAACCACACCGGCAGCTGTTCTAGAGGACAATGAATGCTCAGACAAGCTGCTTTCATCCTACAGTGATAGAAACATCAATGCCAAGATATTAATTTTACAATGGACCAGTCTGAAATTTCCTTGCACTGCAGGATTCACTATGTTCACCTTTTTTTTTAAAGGAGGTGGGGAGACTTAATTTGTTTTCAGGGTATGAATCACCAAAAAAGCATGAGATTATAAACAATTCAACCACAGAAAGCCCCACTGAATGAAATGAAGTATTTGAGCAGTAACCCAAGAGTATCAAGCGATATTATGTGTATGTCTATACGGAATAGTTTGCAAAAGAGCAGGTGCTTGGGAGGTGGAGGGGGAGACCTTTAAGGATTTTGTTCTTTATTCATTTATACATTTATTTTTAAGAGGAAAAGTGTTTTTAAAATAATGTTTATGTAGAAATTAGAAGATTGTCCAAAGTCAGCTTGGTCTGACTTTAGAGAAATTTAGATGAAGGGCAAGCAAAGGATAATTTTCTAAGACTAGTACTCATATATGCACACATACCTTTCAAATGGTATTTTAATCTCTGCTGGAGGTGACTACTCATTTGTTTAAAAAAAAAGAAAAAAGGAAAAAAAAGGTTAAGAGCTACTAAATAAAGATGACAGATAGAATCAGAAAATAATTCAAATTACTCAGGAAAAAGAGAAGTAGGCAGAAAACAAAAGATGGGGCTGTTTACAGGAACAATATTGAAAATGTATTAATTATAGCCAGAGTAAAACTACAAAAGAGAAGGACTGCTTTGAAGGCAGAAAGCTCTGAATGCCACAGGAAGCTTTGAAGTTTCTCAGTTTCCTTTGTTTCTCACTCATAATACATGAGGACACTATGGAGCAGCTAAGCTTTAACTGCTCAAGGGACCTTTTCCTGTTTGTTACCCCATTAATGAGAAACAAGATCCAACATTTCTACTGCTGCCTGGCTAGAGGATTCCTGGCCGAAGGGCTCAGGGTTGCTAGGCATACAGGGCAGCTCCCCTTTTTGGAAGGAAGGCCGACAACTCAAAGAGCCCCTCTCCTCTCTGCCCTCAAACCTCTGCCAGCCAGCTTCCCTATTTTATGGCCTGAGCTGAACAATGAGGGTCAGGCAGCATGGCTTTCACATTTCAATTAATGCCTCATTTTCTACAATTATTGCTTGGCCTGGGAGCACAAAGATGTCTTCTCTGAGGAGCGAAGAGCAGAATGAAGTGGGTAGATTTTGCATGAAAGTTCTTTCTGATTTCTCTCAAGTGCCACTTCAGAGATGGCCCAGGCTCCCCTACCCTTCCTTTTTACTCTCCTTGTTACTCTTTAAGAGCAAAGAGCAAGCTCACTGAAAGGTCTGTGGTCTGCTCATTCATTAGGGAACAAATGTGGTCAATGATACCACCCATGCATCCCGAAATTAAACAGGCCCTTCATTAATTCTAGTGGAGTGGGCCCAGGCAGGCTACAAGATGCAATTTAAGTGAAAACACCTGAGCCCTCTGCCGTCCTCCTTCCCCCTCCCCCAGCTTGTCAGAGCTCTACTGTTCTTAATAACATTGCATTTACTTTACATGTATTTTGCCTTTACATATCAGAATATCTGTTCCCCCCGCCCCATTAAAATGTAAGCTCTCTAAGGGCAGGGACAGTAATCTACAATATCCATATATCTTCCTCAGCATACAAAGACCTCCTGTGATTTAGACAGAATGAAAAATGTGACTTTTTAAAGAATCTAGCTATAGAAAGCAATATACTTTGGTTCAAGTAAAACCTGGACTCTTTTGTCCACTTGGTTCTGTATGAATATACAGAATTTACACAGCAAGCTTCATTTTATCTGCACTGTAAGGAACTATGTCTATTTGAAATTCTCAGGGACTAAAGCAGCATGATCAATAAACAGGTTGATTGTTTATTTTGATAGACAAAATATGGAAGCTTATAAAAATTAATTTTTAAAATATTTATATTCAATTTCAAAACAACACACATATACATGTGTATATATATACATGTATATATATACACATGCACCTATACATATATGCACGTATATATATATATACACACAAATGTATAAATATATGTATATCTGCATTATATACGCAAGTCTGTGTGTGTATGTATACACTCTCTCTCTGCCTGCATCTTACCCATGGTCACACACCTACTAACTATCTGAGGCCATATTTGAACTCACAAAGCTGAGTCTTCCTGACTCTAGCTGGGCACACTATGCATTGCACCATCTAGCCAGCCCATCAATTTAACTGGCATTCATTAACTATATTTTTCCTACTCTTGAAAACACATAAAGCAGAATCTCTAACTTCTATATCAATTCAATTTAACTTTGTTACTGTGTCTCTCTGTCTCTTTCTATCTCTCTTTCTCTCATACATGAAAGAAAATACCCAAGAAAGGGATAAAATAAAAACCTTTAACTAGCTGGTCTTTTCACAATCTACAGCAACTGGAGCTAGTCATGCAAAGACCACAACAGCCACTCACTGTCTGCAGTTTTTGACAGTGTCGAACTCCCCTTCCTCTTACATACTGTCTCCTTCTTTGGTTTGCAAACCACTTCTCATCTGGTTATTGTCCTACCTCTGAGACCACTCATCCTTAGTTTCCTTCTTTATGAATCATCATCCATGTGGGTTCTTCCTAAGGTACTTGCCTGACATCTTTTATCCTCACTATCCATGGCCTCTATTTCAGTGATATCAGCTTCTGTGCATTTAGTTATCGTCTCTATATAGATGACTCCCCCATCTATATCCAAGAGACAGCTTGGCATCCTGGGCAGAGTTGGATTTGGAGTCAGAAAGACCTATATTCAAATCCTGCATCTGAAGCTTATCAGCTCTGTGACCCTGGGCCTCAGTTTACTCGTGGCTAGATTCAATTAAAAGCAAAGTCCTGGCCAGGTCTAAATTGATGATCCTCTAAATCCAGCCTTAGTTGTTCTCCTGAGCTCCAATAGCCACTAAACTGGTCTTCTCTATGGCCAACTGCCCAATGCAGAGGAGTTAAAGATGCCAAATGCAATTAGAAATAGATTACGATGTAGCTGGGAAATAGTCAAAAAATAAATAAAAATAGTACAAGATACAGATAACATTGCATTCTAAAACTAAGGCAATACGTAGCCAGCAGGGATCCTTATGCCTGGATTAGAAGCCCTTTTTTTCTGTCAGTCAGTAAATAAAGATTTGTTAAACATTTCCTATGATTCAGGTACCGTGCTAGGCACTAGGGATACAGCTATGAGTTAAAAAAAAATCCCTGCCCTTAAGGAGCTTACAGTCTAACAGGGGAAGACAACACACAAAAGGAAGCTGAGATGGGAAGAGAGGAGGGGGAATAAGGTACAAGTGTCAAGGGCATGACAGAGAAGGCCAGCAAAGTCCAATGTGTACCTGGTGGGAAATGCAGAGAACACAGGGCTGAGTCCCTTTCTCAAAGAGATCCTGGAGCCCTCAGAGCAGTCCTCTAAGTCAGAGGATCCAATCAGAGGGGCAGAAGGATGAGAAGTGAATACCAAGCAGAATCAATCTTGCAGAATAATGAGATTTGTCAATGATGATCCCTGGGGTTTGGAAGTCATGACAAAAAGATCCAAAGGCATAATAGTTGGTGGGAAATTTGAGTATGACAGCAGCATTGGCCTAATGTACATCTCTATTTAGATGTCCCGAAGGCATCTCAAACTCAACATGCTCAAACAAATGAATATTTACTGCCAATTTCACCCTATCCAATCTCCAAAATTCCCTATTTGCTGATTGCATCATGATCTTTCTGCCCACAATGGTTCAAAAGCAGAGTAGTAGTTAATGAATGTTAAATGGATTGCTAGCTAGACAGTACAATGAATTGAGTGGCTGGAGTCAGGAAGACTCATCTTCATGAGTTCAAATATGGCCCCAGACACTTAGTAGCTATGTGACCCTGGCCAAGTCACTTAACCCTGTTTGCCTCAGTTTCTCATCAGTGAAATGAGCTGGAGAAGGAAATAGGAAACCACTCCAGTATCTCTGTCAAGACAACCCCAAATGGGGTCGTAGAGAGTTGGACAGGACTGAAAAATAGCTTAACAACAACAATAACAAAATTAAATTGAATTGATATAGAAGTTAGAGATTCTCCTTTGTGTATCTTCAAGACTGAAGGAAAAATATTTTCTTTTCTTTTTTTGCAGATGATTCTTTTTTTATTTAATATTTGTAGTTTTCAGCATTAATTTTCATAAGATTTAAAATTACAAATTTTCTCCCCATTTCTACCCTCCCCCTCACTCCAAGATGGCATATATTCTCATTGCCCCGTTCCCCAATCAGCCCTCCCTTCTGTCACCCCACTCCTCCCCCATGCCCTTTTCTCTTACTTTCCTGTAGGGCAAGATAGATTTCTATGCCCCATTGCCTGTATATCTTATTTCTCAGTTGTATACAAAAACAACTTTTTTTTGAACATCTATTTTAAAACTTTGAGTTCCAAATTTTCTCCCCTCTTCCCTCCCCACCCACCCTCCCTAAGAAGACAAGTAATTCAACATAGGCCGTATGCATATCATTATGTAAAACCCTTCCACAATACTCATGTTGTGAAAGACTAACTGTATTTTGCTCCCTCCTGTCCAGTCCCCCTTTATTCAATTTTCTCCCTTGACCGTGTCCCTTTTTGAAAGTGTTTGCTTTTGATTACCTCCTCTCCCATCTGCCCTCCCTTCTATCATCCCCTTCCTCCTTTCCCAACTGAATGTATATGTTATTCCCTCCTCAAATCAAATCTGATGAGAGGAAGATTCACTAATTTCCCTCACCTGCTCCCTCTTCCCTTCCAACAGAACTGCTTTTTCTTGCCACTTTTATGTGAGATAATTTACCCCATTCTATCTCTCCCTTTCTCCCTCTTTCAACATATTCCTCTCTCACCTCTTAAATTTATTTCATTTTTTAGACATCATCCCTTCATATTCAGCTCATCCTGTGATCTCTGTCTATGTGTATATGTATATTCCCTTCAGCTACCCTAATACTGAGGTCTCATGAATTACATACATCATCTTTCCACGTAGGAATGTAAACAAAACAATTCAACTTTAGTAAGTCCCTTATGATTTCTCTTTCTTGTTTGCCTTTTCATGCTTCTCTTGATTCTTGTGTTTGAAAGTCAAATTTTATATTCAGCTCTGGTCTTTTCACTGAGAGAGCTTGAAAGTCCTCTATTTTATTGAAAATCCATATTTTGCCTTGGAGCATGATACTCAGTTTTGCTGGGTAGGTGATTCTTGGGTTTAATCCTAGCTCCACTGACTGTCAAAATATATTCCAAGCCCTTCAATTCCTTAATGTTGAAGCTGCTAGATCTTATGTTATCCTGATTGTGTTTCCACAATACTTTCTTTCTGTTTCTTTCTGGCTGCTTGCAGTATTTTCTCCTTGATCTGGGAGCTCTGGAATTTGGCAACAATATTCCTAGGAGTTTCTTTTTTGGGATCTTTTTCAGGAGGCTATCAGTGGATTCTTTCAATTTCTATTTTACCCTCTGGTTCTAGAATATCAGGGCAATGCTCCTTGATAATTTCTTGAAAGATGATATCTAGGCTCTTTTTTTGATCATTGCTTTCAGGTAATCCAAGAATTTTTAAATTATCTCTCTTGGATCTATTTTCCAGGTCAGTGGTTTTTCCAATGAGATGTTTCACACTGTCTTCCATTTTTTTCATTCCTTTGGTTCTGTTTTATAATATCTTG
>CM053623.1:65075604-65105100 GCA_028646595.1 Phalanger gymnotis | reverse complement strand
ATTTTTTAAGGTGTTATTTTCTTCAGTATTTTTGGGTCTCCTTTAGCAAGTCATTGACTTGTTTTTCATAGTTTTCTTGCATCACTCTCATTTCTCTTCCCAATTTTTCCTCCACTTCTCTTACTTGCTTTTCCAAATACTTTTTAAGCTCTTCCATGGCCTGAGACCAATTCATATTTTTCTTGGAGGTTTTTGATGTAGGCTCTTTCACTTTGTTAACTTCTTCTGGCTGTATATTTTGGTCTTCTTTGTCACCAAAGGAAGATTCCAAAGTCTGAGTCTGAATCTGAGACCATTTTCATTGCCTGTTCATGTTCCCAGCCAATTATTTAACCCTTGAGCTTTTGTCAGCATATGGCTGCTTGTAGAGTAGAGAGTACTTTGTCCCAAGCTTGAGGGGCTGTGCTGCTATTTTCACAGCTACTGCTACACAGCAAGCTCTGCCACACCAGCACTACTCCTCCCCAAAGAACCACCAACCAGGATTGCTGCCCAGACCCAGGCAGGGCAAAGTAGGCTTTGCACTCCCACTCTAATCAGCTGCTGAATTCCTCCCACCAGGTGGGCCTGGGGCCAGAAGCAACTGAAGCTGTAGCTCTGGAAGCAGCCTCAGAGCTGCACCATGTCTGCCACCCCTGGGGGTGGTAGCCTACAGCAAACCCCTTTCACTCTGTCCCAGCAGCCTTTCCAATTACCTTCTCTGTTGTCTTTGGTATTTGTGGGTTGAGAAGTCTGGTAACTCCCACAACTCACTGATTCAGGGAGCTATGCCTGTTCCTCCTGGCTCCTGGTCTGGTTGGTCCTGGCACAGCCCACTCTGGGTTCTGCTCTGCTCCCAGCTCTGTGGGATAGACCCTTCCCAGTGACCATCCAGGCTGTCCTGGCCTGGATCCCTGCTTCTCTATTTCGTGGGTTCTGCAGCTCTAGAATTTGTTCAGAGCCATTTTTATAAGTGTTTGGAGGGGCCTGGGGTGGGGAGCTTAAGCAAGTCCCTGCTTTCCAGCAGCTGTCTTGGCTCTGCCCCCCATATTTTCTTTTCTATAGTGTAAAAAGACTGCTAGGAAAACTCAAACTTTAATTTTAAGCTTACTTCTCTATAGGTCACAGTCAATCAACCAGTCAGTCAACAACCTTTATTAAATGCTTACTATGTGTCATCACAATTCTAAGCCATTCAGTTTCATTAGCCCTGGCTATCAAGAAGCTTACATTCTAATGGGGGAAACAACATGTAAATAACTCAGCACAGGTAAGATATCTCAGAGGGAAGAAGCTAGCAGTGCAAGGGGTTAAGGAAGGCCTTTTGCAGAAGGTGAGATTTAAGCTGAATTCTAAAAGAAGCCAGGGAATAAAGTAGGGAAGGTAAGAGGAAAGAATGGTTGGGGCATGGGGACAGCCAATACAAAGACAGAGAGAGGGAAGAGGGAGTGCTGTTTGGAAGGAAGAACAAGAAGGCTGTTTCTATCTGCTTCTTCAAGGAAAGAAAGAATATTCTGACTTGATTATATGAAATGAAGTCTAAAACTATCCATTCAGATTAAGAAGATAAATAACCAAATGAAAGAAGTATGGGGGTGGGACAGAAGGTACAGTTTTTATACCTTAAAAAATCTACTACCAAACTGAAGATATCAAATTAGTGCAAATAATATAAACAAGGAGATAAGAATGAGGCAACCACATGATTTAGAGACTAAAATGGTTAAGAATTTCTTTTCTACAAAGAGGAAAACAAAGAGAATATATATTCATCAAAGTTTAGAAAAGTATTCAATTCTGGATTGGTTAAATATGTACTTGTTTTCCAAATTCACATGTACTAAAAACTCAGAAATTAAGCTTGAAAGAGTTAAAAATAAGAAAAACAAAATGAAGCCTTCACAAGAACAAGTAGTCAACTAATAAACTCCAGAAGTACAGATTCAAACTTTAGACATATTTTTAAAAGATTGCATGAATTAATTGATGATTAACAAAGAGTCCATAAAGGAACTAGAATGTTCAAGGGCATTTCCAGCTATTGACATCAGGAGGTGGAGCCTGCTGATTCTTTCTATAAAACACATCCCTCTATGCCACCAGCAAAGACAAGATATTGGCTTTAACAGAGCATGAGTCTGCCCCAGAACAGCAATCCTGTGCTCTTATGTACCCAAGAAGAGACACAGAAACAAGTTATGACTCTTTATGTGTCTTCAGGGGTGAAGGAAAAATATTCTTCTGTAGTGTAAAAAAATCATAGTTGTTAAACTTATTTCTGTGTTATCACCCCAAGGGAGGCATAACATTACTGCTATAAGGTTCCAGTTGGGTTATTTCTACCTTGCACAGAAAAAAGCAGAGTTAGGGAGATCAACTTGTTGCTTTGACCACTACCAGTCACCATGAAAGGCAAGTCTAGCTAAACATTGGCTGTTTTTCAGTTCGAAGTATCTAGCTTACCTAAATAAATCCAATTAACTAGTTTGCATTACATCACTATATGCATATTAATAATAGCATTTATATAGCACATACTGTGTGCCAGGCACTGTTCTAAGCACTTTATAAATATTATCTCATTTGAGACTCAAAAGAATCCTGCAAGGTAAATGCTGTTACTATCCCCATGTCATGGCTGAGGAAACTTTGACAAAGATTAAGTCTCTTGTTCAAGGTTACAAAGTTACTAAATATCTGAGATCAAATTTGAACTCATGTCTTCTTGACTTCAGAGCTGGCACCCTATCCACTGCACTATCTAGCAGACATCCATATTGATATGAATAACTCTCTCAACTACACAGTCTGAGTACAATTATAGAGATGTCACCAATGTTTCAGTTTGTAAACTAAGTTGACTCTAAGTAATACAGGAGAGGAAAAGTTATTCTTGGAGGTGATCAGGGTGTCTGCACCTATAGATGCAAAATCAGATAAAGATGCAGTCAGATAAAGACATAGTAGAAGCCCAGAGTCAATGTAACCAAGGCCCTACTGTTCAACAGTCCAGCTCAGGAAGCCTTTTTATTTCTCAAATGGACTTTGGGATGATCGCCTCAGCCTCTCAGCTAATGATTAGCTGGAGATTGTCCTCTGTTTTCACAGAGTGTGCTTTGAGTGCATATGTCTGGAGAAGCTATACATAAACTGTTTTATTAAATACATCCAAAATTTCAATGAGTCTGCGAACTCAATGATGTGGGAATTTCTACTAATAGGAGATATTGCAACCCCTCCATACTTACTCATTCTATTAGACTCCTATCCATGTTCTTCCATCTGTTATTCCTCTCTCACTAGATGACTAACCTACAATCTTTTCTGATCATGTTTCTCCTAGAAGCCATGTCTTATGCTACTTCTTGCATTCAAGCCATCATTGATAATATATTGCCATCTACCTATACCTGATGAACATTTCTCAATTGCCCTTTTATAGTTTTTATTCTTCCAAGATTGTGATATTCCATTATTTATAACCCTATAGTATTGCTGGGAAAATATTGGTGTTCAAAAGGTTGATTGCTTTTATCTCAGGGAACAACTTGGGTTCACTGCATTCATTAAGCACTGAATGTATGAAAGACCCTTTTCTTGGTGCTGCCCTAAAAGAGCTTTTATTCCACCAATGCATCATACCATAATATGATCCAATCTTGTTCTTTTCCTTTCATTCAATTCTGGGTCCAGCTCACTATACATCTACAATGACCATTCAATTTATAAAAGAATAGGACTAGTGCAAAAATTCCCTTCCAAGTAAGGTGAAAGCAACTTTGGAACACAGCAATCAGGTTCTAATCATGGGTCCAATAGTCATCAAACTGACAAGACAGAGATTAGAGCTATAAATAGTACCAGGGGCTACTAACTCAAATATAGAAAGATAGGTGGATTCAATAAAGACTTTGGTTAAATTCTTGACTTTCTGACAGTATGATGCTCCCCTTTTGCAGGGCCACAAACAGCTGATGTAGCTTACTCTCAATCTACGATGATTTGGTTGCAAAGGAAAGTCTATGATGCAAAAGACACTTGATTCTCACTGGCTCACAGAAATCTATGGCCATTCTATGTTTCAAATAAAGGAAATTTTATTTTTTAGATAGACTAAACAGTAACAATGAGAAATTGACTTTATTCTGATACCTCATGGACTGACCTCTCATACCTAAAAATAATGAAATCACTACCAGGGCAAGGCAGTGAGAGAGAGCACACACTTGTGGTGGGGTAAGTGGATTGTAGCATAATACTAATGAATGTTAAGACCCAATCAAGGGCATATATAAGCAATAAAGACATTGGACTGGTCATATGGAAAGAATGAAGGATAACTTAGAGAAAGTTCAAAAGCTACAGTAATACCTACAACAATATTTTATTAAAGTAAGGCTAGATGCTTTACTGAGGATTTTTATGTAAAGACATGGTAAGACTCACATGAGAAGATGTAGATAGGTTAAGATCTATGTCAGTGAAGGAAGTACCCACACTCATGACATCTATACTTCACTGAAGTCTGTCTCTCTCACATAAACACACATATATACATAACACTTTTATAAGTTTCATTACCACTTGTTGATCTTGCTAATTAAAATACTTTTACATAACCTCTGACTCATTTCCTTTCTTACAAAATTATACTGAAGACAATCTGTTCACTTTTCTAACTACTGAGCTTTACAGTCAAGGGACCAGGAAAATACTATATGGTGGCTAATGTTCTTTCTACTGACGGAAGAAATCTAAATGCTGCACACTTTGCATACAAAGTCAACACATGGGAACTGTGCCAGATTTGTTATGTTTAAAGCTAACATACTTTAATTAGCACTGCATGAAACAGGTAAGAAAGGCCCAATCTTTTAAAAAAAAAGGCATTTAAAAATTATTTTACTAGCTCATTATCATAAAAGCCACCAGCTGATACATGAGGCCTTCTCCTTCTAGGATAAAAAAGCAGTAGAGAATATAGTACAACTCAATGTATCCTTTCCCTCCCCTCATCCAACTCCAACACACACAAACTTCTAATTCAAATGCATGTTAAAAAGGTTTCTTTCTTTTTCTTTTGATCTCTTTTTATGGTTTTGAGAAGAGTATAATTTTATTTTTCACCTGGTGATGATTTATCCAAACAATCAACCATCATTTCTGGAAATAGTTATCATCATAAATTTGATATTCAGCTCTCTAAAGATGTTGTTGCTGTCCACGGTCTCCAGAGAATCTACCTACTCATTCTCTCCCTCCTAGCTTTCCCACATCCAATGATCATATGTGACTCTAATGCACCAAAGTGCTCACTCTTCTAGCTCCTCATAATCACCGATTTTCTAATTCTCTGTGAGCTTCTGGAAGTTCAATTCAGACTTCTGCTCATTGTTGCAATTGTTAACCTCTAAGTAGTATTTAGAACATATTTATGTAGGAATGTCAGTGAGGTCCTATGTATCTTCTACCCAGCTCTCATGTAGAATGAGTGTGGAAATTAAAATGGAGCCTATGATTACTGTCTTCATTTTAAATTTAGGATCACATTTAAGGAATGATGGCTTTGAGATGTTCATCAGGATATTATTTTAAATATGAACTGAGAAGTAAAGCAGTGGCTTCTTTTTAATCTGGATTCCATTGAAAGGACTCTCATTTTCATCTCTTAAAACTCACTTTCCAAACCAGAGACAGTAGACTAGCCTGGCAAATAGTCTTTAAACTGGCAGCTAGCCTCATTGAGTCATGGAATTTGCATTGATCTCTCCTAAAACTGAGAATTTGTTTTTCTGCCTCTCCTTTACTTGGCCATAGATCCTTAATTTGTGTGTACTGTCAACAAGAAACTTACAACTGTACTTGTGACAAGGATTTTCATGAAAATTAAATACAAAATGTAGGAAGGTCAGTCAGAGTTTTTTATAACACATCCTTGATTTTAGGGAGACTAGGCCTCTGATTGCTAAGAATTCTTTTGCTTGAATATATATATATATTACTTACAAAAAAATTTGTTTTTCTCTTCTTTTTCCAATGAGGTAGGCAGTTAGATATAGAGAAAATGGATATTTCTTAGTTTAAAAAATTTAATTTAAAACAATTAATTGTTGTCTTCTCTACCACTATGCCCAGCAGGATGTAAGCTCCTAGAGGGCAGGGACTGGTTTTTCTTTTTTTTCTCCCAACTTTCATTTTGTCTTTGTATTCCCATTGGTAAACATAATACCTAATATAGAGCAAGCATGCAATCAATGCTTGCTAAACTGAAGTGCATAAGAGCTTCTGCATTCTTCTTCATCACTTTGACCCCTAAGAGTGACACAAAAGCTCACAGTAAAGAGTCCTGTATTTGAGGTCAAAGGAACCCAAGTTCAAATACTGAATGATATTCAATTTCACCAGTGGCATGGATAAGCAGGACACCAAACCAATGGGAACTCTGTCTCAGCATTTATTCCCCAACTGCCACATCCACCTGAACTCTACGATGCTGATGTAACTAACACTGAACAGGGGAAAATGTTTCCAGGTATATGATTTTGCCAGTGGTTCTTTTAGCCAGAGCTACTTAGGTGCTTCTAGAAGACCTGGAGTGGAACTGACAGCTCAGACATGTAATAAAGTCACTGAATCCCTCTGAGCTTCAGTTACGTCAAATATAAAATGGGGATAGTGTACTTGCACTGTCTACCTTGCAAAGTTGCTATGAAGGAAGCATTGTGTAAACATGAAAGTGCAAAAGAAATCTAAACTACAGCTGTTCAACCTAGAGCTGATCAACAGTGTAGTGAGGAAGGAATCATCATCATCATCATCATCATCACTTTAATCCTTTAAGGATTATAAAACACTTTGAATATATTGTTACATTTGGTCCTCACCACAACACTGTGAGGTAGGAATTGTTATGTTCATTTTATAGAAGAGGAAACTGAAAGTAAGGAAAGGTGAATGACCCATCCAAGGTCACACAGCTGGTAAATACCTGAGGGAGGAAATTGGGTCTTCCTGATTTCCAATTCCAGTGCTCTCCTCACAATACCACCTAACTCTTTGCAAAGGAAGACTGGCAAATGTTCAGCAACTTATGCTCTTACAGAATTCTCTCTGGAGATTTGCCCAGGGTCACAAAGCCAGTATGCATGAGAGACAGGACTTGAGTCCATGCTAATGTGACCTGCTGCTGCTAATTAGCTATTTCTGGTTATAGTCTTTTCACCTTATATTCAATGTAGTTCAGGTAGAAACACTCTGGGGCCACATTGCCATCCTGTTATATTGTTCTTTTACATTTAAAATTCAGCATATTATTGGAAGGGTGGATAAAATTAATGCTTTACATAGTTGAATCAAAGTACTGAGGTGTAAACTCATGTTCCGGAGCCTCATTGAAAGCAACTTTGGGACCACTCTGCTAACCAATGGAGGAACAGGGATGATACTTTCTTCCATCTCTTCCCGCATGGCTCTAGGTGGGTTTTCTCCCCTACTGTATCTTTTGCATACTGAGGGCTTTTCATTCAAAGTAGCTTGGTGGTTAAAATTATTTGGTACGGCCGGCCACTTTTATTATAGACATTGCCCCAGGTTGTTATGGTTCAATGCTGTGTGGGTGTATCAGTGATGATGCTCTGGTTCAAAGGCCACTTTTTTTACTGAGTTTTGAAGGATATTGGGGGGCAGGGTTGGGATTTTGTAGAATCGCAGAATTTGAAAGATGGAATGGGCATCTGGTCCGAACCATATGTGGAATAAATCTCAGCTATAACACAAAGAACAAATAGCCAGCCAGCATCTGCTTGAAGACCTCCAAGGAGCGGGGGAATTTGTAGTACGTGTTCATAATACACAGATTTGTTGTCTGGTAGTTTATGAAGTTTAGCAAAATTTTTGTATGTGATTCTGTTACTTGATCACATCCTTCAAGGAATTGGTAGGTGTCAGATTTTTACAATCTGCAGTTATATGTTGCAAAGTTTCCACTCCTTCTTTGCAAAATCTACATCAGTCAAAAAGTTCAAATGTTGTCAACACATTTCTATAAACAAATCTGCGTGCCAGTCATTTGTTTGATGCCACTTTGTTGACATATTGTTGGTTTCATTTGTGAGAACTGGAGAGCTTTTTGTTTCCTCTCTTAGAGCTTTGCCATTTTATAGGCTGGTTCCATTCTTGTTGCCATTTTCAATAACAATGATATAACAATGACAACAGCAACAACAACAAATATCAAGTTTTGATGGCTAAAAGAGTTAAAATTGATAATATATAGTCATAACTTGATTGGGTGGAACCCAAACTGGGCAATTTCTGTTTTATTTCACTTTTATAAAAGAAGTGACAAATCATGAAAAAAAAATGAGCTAAAATCAGAAATTTAAAAATTCAGAGGATATCTGGACCTCATTCAGGGCAATTCCTATAGCCAGAACATTATATCACAATAAGCAAATCTACTTAATAATCAGGGAAAGATTCTGTTCAGGAAACTACATATACTATGACAAGAAAACATACTACTATAATTTAATAAGATTTTTAACAAAAGAAGTTAAGACAAAACTTAACCCTGTTAATAATAACTCATATTCATATAACACTTTGAGCTTCACTAACTAACCCCCTCACAGCAACCTTGCAAGGTAGATGCATAATTGTCCTCATTTTACAAGTAAGGAAATTAAGCTCAGAGATTTTGAGCGGTTTGTCTGTAATCACATAGTAACTGTGTGAGGCAACATTTGAATCCAGGTGTTCTGCCTTCAAGCTCCATGTTCTGTCCACTAATTGAGATATTCAGATGATAGAAAACTAAGTTAGCCGACTGTGTATGTATAATTTACCATGTTATAGCATGAACTGAGACAACTTTTTAAGTTAAAGATGCAGAACAACACGTGGCATAATAAAAGTGCTTCTCTAAACCCCTGTTTTCAAGGCACAGAAGAATGATAAGTAAACACACAGTGAAAACAAGGAATTGAATTAAAACTTATCTAAGTAAACAAGGCTATTTCATACATTAAGTGGGAGGTGGGAGTGGGAATGGAATACCCACCCAATGCAGAAATTTAGGATTTTAAACATGGTTTAATTTCCTATTAGCTGTATGATTACCAATTAAACAATAGGTTTTCCCTTCATTTAAAAAATCTTAAGTATTCCAATAGAACATTTGGAAAACATGATCTTTCATGAAGCCATAAAGCCTTTTATTGCATCTTCCCATCTTTATGCTGTTGGTAAATTTTCCCAGCAAAGTTACTGATGCTGCAAAACAGCTTTCTCCATGACAGAAGACATGAAAGCCCACTTGAAGGGAAATGTCATTAATGTCAGCTGCACTCTGGGCATGGCCCAAGAGCTGCGATGGTAGAAGTGCCTGACCACAGCCCTAAAAAACATCTGTGTTTAAAAGTTCAATTTCTGAGTACAGAGCAATGTGTCATGGGGGTATAACCTGACATTTACAGACACACACTCACATATCTACCTTTCTACCATATTCCAAGGTACTTCCTAGGGGGAGGCAAACCTTAATTGTAATAGATGACAGGTCAGAGGAGGGCCTCTTGTTCAAGAAGCATATCAGACCTTATCTTCTAAGATGAAGAGAGACAGACATCCAATGATTGCAAAATAGTTTCAAAAATTAAGGAAATCGTGATATATCTGATTTCATTGATTCAGTCCATCAAAAATGTTTACGGAACACTGAACTCCATGAATAGTACTATACTTTGTAGCACAAAAAAATGGTTTGTTTTTTTTTTCTTAAATGGATAAGACATAGTATCTACCTTCAAGGAGCATATAATCTAGTTAAGGAGATAAGATATTCAAACAGGAAAATTTTAAATATCAAAATAAGGAAGTGAAGCAAAGAGGTAGTAAGGATCAGGAAAAAGTGAAACAGATTTGCAGCCAGAAGAACTGGATTTAAATACAAAGAACTCATGACAAAAATGCTATCTAACTCCAGAAAAAGAACTAATGGACTCTTGAGTGAGGGCTGACTGAGGCGTATTTTAAAATTTATTTTTCTTGCTTTTTACCCTTTGTCAATAAGACTAATCTGGAAATGTTATATATGACTTCATATGTATAATGGACATTGTATTTCTTGCATTTTCAATGGATGGGGATGGGGGGAGGAAGAGAATTTGGAATTGAAAATGAAATAAAAAAGAACTGGATTTAAATCCTAGCTCTGGTGCAGAACTTTCACTTCTCAAGACCTTAGTTTCTTTTCATCTGTAAAAGAAGGAATTGGATTTTAAGACCTCCAAAGTCACTTCCAGCTTTAAGACCAAGACAAGAGATGCCTAAAAGGTAATATGGGATAAAATACCAAAGTAACAAAAGAAGTTAAGTCATTCGCCTAAGGTCTTACAGACAGTAAGTAACAAAGGCAGGATCTGAAGTCATGCTCTGAATCCAGAGAGGAAATAGAAAAATAATGTGATTAATCATAAAGTGGCTACCACACTCCACCTAGGTCAGTCTGTCATCCTTGCTCCTTCTATTTTTCTTTGCCTCTGGTCCAAGTGGATATTTCTATAAATGTGAGACATTTGCGTATTCTCTCTGTGTGTCTGTGTGTCTGTCTGTTTCTCTCTCTCTCTCTCTCTCTCTCTCTCTCTCTCTCTCTCTCTCTCTCTGTCTGTCTCTCTCTCTCCCCCTCCCTTTCTCCATCCCTCCCTCTCTCCTTCCCCCATTTTCACTAGAGAGGAAGTGTTCTTTGTGTTGTCTCCTCACCACAACATCATGGCATACTTATCAATGCCATAGACCCTATACATACTTAATACATATTTACCGATGATGGTATGGCAGTGGCCATAATGACTCCCTAAGTAAGACATCCAGCTCAGAGTTGTTGTATCCTTAGCCACTGTAAAGTTTCAGCTTAAACCAGATTCAGTAGAGGAGAACAAATTGAAAAGGGAGATATGATGGGAGGAAGGAAGATGCTAAGCTGCTGGGATAATGAGTTGTTCCTAAGAGGAATGAGTGGGAAAATGATCCTAAGAAATGCACTAAAGGCCCCTGGGTTACCATCTTCTCTGCTATTTGGAAGATATCCTTTCCTGCACCCATAAGCCAACAGATGTTGAGCACAATTATAATTAAATACAGAAGAGTGTGCTACAGAATAACATTTTATCCCCAACAAGAACACTTAGGGACTTTGATGCTAAGCATCATAGGTAGAGCGATAATAACAGACTATCATCATCATCATCACCATTATATTTGATATTTGTATAGCACTTCACAGTTTTCAAAGGCCATTCGCATATGTTACCTCTTTTGATCCCCTCCAAACAACCCTATGAAATAAGCAAGGATAATACCCCCATTTCCAAGGTGAAGAAACTGAAGAGCCACTGTGATGGAGTGTCAGATTTCCGAGTCAAGGAAGCTGGGATTCAAGTCCTCCCAGACACTTGCAACCTGTATGACACCTGGCAAAGTCATTTAACATCTCAGAGACTCAGTTACCTCATTTGTAAAATGAGGAGTCAGGCTCGATCACTTCTAACGTCTCTTTCAACTCTGAATCTATGATTTCTAGAGACACAGAGAGGTTAAGGAATCTGGACAAGGTCATCACGGATGAGTAAATGATGAAGATACATGCTGACGACCAAGCCAGTGTTCTTTTACCTACACCTACCTCACTGTTAGAAAGATGGTCAGCAATATCACAAGGAAATTTTTTCTACCTAGGGCACAACATATTTTCAATCAATGTCACTCACTCAGATGTTTCTAAATCAAAAGCACATCAAATAACAAAAGGATTTATTAAGTGCTTACCCTGGGCCAAGCACTGTGCTAAACACTAGAAATAAAAAAGTGAAGAAAAAAAAACCCAACAGTCTCTGCCTTCAGGGAGCTCATATCATACTAAGTGAGTCAATTTATAAATAATTAGGTACCTACAGGATGTAGACAATAGATAAGAGATAATTTCATAAGAGAAGACACTAGTTTTCAAGAGATGTGTGGTGCTGTGAAACAGGAGTCTGGTTCAAATCACAGCTTTCTGGCTAGGGGAAAAGTCAGTTACCCTCTCTGAACCTCAATTTCCTAATTTGTGCAAGGTAGAATTACCAATAATACTTGTACTACCACATCATGTGACTGTTGTGAGGTCAGTGCTTTGTAAGCCTTAGCATGTTGTATAAATGTGAGTTATTATTATTGTTCAAGCACCACACACCTGGGCTCTCTTTTTAAAAGGGTTATCCAATTAAATCTTACTGTATTAAAATCGTACACTCAACTGACTAGCTATCAGTCCTGAAATTATCCAAAGTCTGATGGCTAGATGAGTGGGAATGTTTCCTATTGAAAGAGGCAAAGGCTTTTATTGAAGACAGACAGTCACACAATGTATAGCATTACTATTCTTTGTTTCTAGCAAAGAGAGTAGAGAGTGAGTGAAGCTAATCCAGTCTCTATCTCAGACAGCTCCCTATGAATGGAGAATTCATTACCAAAGGAGAAAAAAATTGATAGCAAGGGTGTTTACACTCATCAGATTTCCAATTTTTTGGCTTTTGTTGTAAAGATCACAGCTAACAAGATAACTGTCATTTGAAGCGTATTCAATCACCTTAACAGGCCTGACCTCATGCCATGATTTTAAATATTTACCTCTATTATTAGATACAAGAGGTGGAAGAAGAGTGGAGATATGGATAAGAAAGAGAAAGGACTTGGGGATTTCTGAAGCAGCAGGCCAGACCTGAAAGCATATAATCCAGAATACTGATGGATAGAGAATAATTGAATTTTAGAACAGGAAATTACCTGTGAGAATATTTAATATAACTCCTTCATTTGTGACAACAGAAACTGGGCATCAGAGAAGGTGAGTGCCTTGGTCAATGTTACCTATGTATTTAGAGCCATATCCTTTATTTCCAGAATCCAACTGCTGGCCCCAACCTGAATCAGCACCTTCCACACCAGACCTGAACTTTTAGAATGGCACCTCCAGAATCCTTGCCCTGAGTCCCTGAAGTTAAGGTCATATATTTGTCTCTCTGGCCTAGTGACCAGTTCAGTTACTTAGTGACTCAGTCGGCCCAAACTAGCCCACTTAGCACATTATATCTACTAGCTGAACTGAGGGCATGTCTCACTTTCACATCCCAACCAGTTTTCCACCCATGCCATCTTGACATTCACTTGCCATCACAGACACATCCTCTTGGGTACCTTGCCCTGCCTCTGCTTTCTACTTCTTATGTAAAACATATTAATCGAATCAATAGTTCCATTATTTATAGAAAACATAGACCAGTTAAATGCCCAAACATTAACCCACCATTCCTGTGACTTTGTAGGCCAAAATTCCCTTCTCCCACCACTACTCTATTATTTGTACTGCCATACAATGTAAGAATGTAAGTTCCTTGAGGGCAAGGGTTTTCTCTCTCTTTATGTTTGTATCCCTAGCTTTCAGCATGGTGCCTAGCAAAAAGTAAACACTTAATGGGTGCTTTTTTATTCATTCATCTCATTCATTCATAGTAGCCAAACTGATAAGAAGAAACTAGATCACTTGACTTCCCATCCAGTAAGGTCTTCTTGCCACGCCATAAACTGCCACCCTCCAAAAGGGATAGTTAAACATTCTTTTTCTACAAAGAGTTTTTTAACTTTTTAAAAAATCATCTCCATAGTGCTAACTACTGTCTTTTCAGTGAAAATATGACTGATCGATTTTATGATTAGAGTGAAGGGTACAGTGGAAAGGGGAAATATAGCCAGAGTTGAAAGATGGTGGCACTCCCAAATGGTTGAGATTATGGGGCCAATGAATAGATGCCTGAAAAAGAATATCAGGAGAAGAAAAATAAGAGCAGGTCCATCTAGAATAGTTCTTTTGCTTTCTAATCCAAATTTCCCTGGTTGTTACCTTGGGGAAAGAACTGTATGACTCAGAGATAACTGTTAATAAGTACAGGGCTTACTCAGTTCTTACCCTTTCTTATCCTCTGTTACCCTGGCTTTGCACTAATTCTGTCTTCTGATTTCAGAATACATCCAACACTTATTTTTAATGTTACTTTAATTTTCATGGATCAGTGGTAGTGCAGACTATGCCATAAGTTTGATGTAAGCAACTGAGCTTAGGTCAAATAGACCAGGGATGAGGAGGACTTATATATGAACACTAAATTATGGGAAAAAAAATAGGGACATCTGTTTCTAGTGAGTGATGGTATAGAAGAGGACACATAGTATAGTGGAAAGAGCATTGAATTTTTAGTTCAAGAACTAGCTGTGCTGCTTACTACATGTATAACCTGGACCAAGTTACTTGCGTCTCTGGGCATCACTTTCCACACATGTAAAATGAGGGGGTTGGACAAATCAATCACTAAACATTTCTTAAGCACCTACTATGTGCCATATACTGTGCTAAATGCTGGGAGAAGTTGATTTCTATGATTTCTTCCAGATCAAAGTTCTAAGAACTCAGGATTTCCAATACACTGCTCCCTCCCTTGTTAATGCATTCACTATAGTAAATAGTAAGAATACAGCATGTGTAGAATACAGAGAAAAATAAGATGTGATTTAAATCTAGAAGGAGAGCTAAACAACATAAAGCATAATTATAGCATAGGCAGTATCTGTTGACAGATGCAAGAATTGGCATGAAGACCTAGAGGAGTTCAGATGAGGCAGGTCTTTGACCTTTCGGAGGAGGGAAATCTTTATCTAGGGTTGTTCTGTAAGTGTTAAGAGAAGTAGGACTCACTTGAGAACATTTCTTGACTCTATGGCAAGAGATAATGATTTGGCTTGACTTTATGGATTTCAGCCTGAGTGTGTGTGTGTGTGTGTTATTTGACAGGTAAAACAAAATATATCCTATATGAAATTTTTTTAGGTTATATGCTTGTAAAGCGCCCCTTTCCTTCCCCCTTTTCTGAAGAGCTTAGTCATGAGCCGCATCTTAGCATTCTTAAGGGAAAACTTAGGCAGGGGTATATGCAAAGTGAAAATGGTTAATGAGAAATCTCTATGATTCACCCAATCCATGAAAACTCAGAGCTTTGGTTGTAGGCCACAGGATATATTTTTGGGTGGAGCGATTGAATGAGAATCACTGGAGAAGATAGCTTTTGATGACTGGCCAGAATTTTAACATTCCAAGGTTGGAGAAGAGCCTATTTAAAAGGATGGATTGAGCAGAGTCCTGTAGTTAGAAAAGGATGAAAATAGTGAGTCACCTAGTTTAGCTAAAACCTAGGATACTACTCCAAGCAAAATAGAGGTAAGCCTAGAAAGAAAGGTTAAAGATAGAATATGGAAGGCCTAGCATGCCAAGTTGATAGTTTTTGGTCTAAATGATGTTTGGTTTTTTTTTTTTCATAATGGGGATGACTAAAGGAATGAAAAGAAGAGGCTACCGCAATAGCTCAGGCACTAGGTATTCTCCTGAGACAGGAGAGTAGCAAAGGGAATGTAGAGGAGGGGAGAGAGGTAAGCAATATTGCAAAGAAAGATACTCAAATCATCTTCTTCTGGGTGTTTTCAATCTGAAGTCCTATTTTGTCCTTCATTTTTCTATTTAAAGCACTAAGGTAATAGCATATAAAACTGTATTTGTGGAAAACTTAAAACTCTTTGAAGTGATGCCTTTCTGACTTTGACAGTGATCTTGCAACATAGCAACCCTATGACATTGGGACTTGAATTCTCTGTTATTTTGAGGAGCATCTAAGTTTAACTGAGAAATGCAAAGGAGAAACAATATCATAAATATACTAACCCTTTGTCTCTTCCACAAAGAGAAAAACAAATATTTTAACTTAAAATTGGAATATATGGTTCACTATTTGGCAATGGAATAAAAGAAATAATTTTTATTAAATCCTGATTTAAAAAAAATAAATCTATCTATATTTTTTAAAATATTATTATCACTCTATTGATGCTAGTTTCCAGGGTAGAAATGTATTTTTCCCACATTCTATCAAATTGTTAACTTTAGCTCAATTACTTCACCAAGCAAGTTTCCATCTGGATAGATATCACTATTCAATTTCTGGGATGTAGTATGAACCAGTAATTCACTTATTTTTGTTTCACTATTTAGCATCTGTTATTTTCTTTATCCTGGCATTCAAAGCTTGCCATTATCTGTATCCACCCTTCCATTCAACTTTTTCCCTCACATTTGCCTTTATAAAGCCAATGATTCAGCCAAACCAATTTTCATTGTCCCCCTGAAACAGACCATTGGGCAAAGAGGGGGCATTTATAAACCTTTTGAAAGTGTAAAAATGTCTTTTTCTTTTCCTGACAGCATTTGAAAAATACATTCATGGTGTTTATTGAAACAAACAGAAACTGATTTATCACATAATAAATACTCCATGGTATAAAGGGTAGAATTTTCTAGTGTGGGAGTGCAGCATGTGCACAGTTAAGCAAATAGGAGGTAATTTAAGGTGGGAAAGAGCATTGATAGCTAAGGGCATCAAGGAAAGCTTCTGAGAGGTTTAGCACTATGAATGAACCTTTCAAGGAGATGAGGATTCTGGGTAGGGGAGTCGAGACAGTGCTTGAGTATCATTAAAATAGTACTATTGAGAAGAAAAAGTGATGGGAATCTGAACTAGGGCGGTGGCACTGTGAGTGAGAGAAAGGGGTAAGTGAATGAATGAAACATTCAGTAAGTGCTTATTATATGTAAATCCTTGTTCTAAGAGCTGGGAACACAAACAGAAAAGTAAGACAGTCCCCTCCTCTCAAAGATACACAACATATAAAAGGTTTCAGCTGCAAGTGAGATGGAAAGGTCCCATAGTCCTTAGGGTACACTCCAAATTAGATGGCAATGTCTTTTCTTTAATGTCATTTCCATTGAGGATATTATATAAATTTCTGAAGATGAACTTTTTGACAGAGCCAAAGACTTTGGAGATAAGAACTTTCTTTTCTGGGTCTTCAATAGCTATGGCTGTGGTCTCTGTAGATTCTTTCACTAGGTCATATATCTCCAGAGGGTTGCTTCCCCCAGACAATGACCTCAGAGGCTGAAGTGGAAGCAATGCCCATTCTCAAGGTACAATGTTCTCCTGACCTACCCATCTAGTATCCCTATCATTAAATGAAGTAGGTTAGTCTGCCAAAAGTTAGCCCCCATTAAGCCAAGATAGCTTTTCAGATCACCACTTCCTTTCTGGATATGTACTAAACACCCTTTCCATAATATATTCTAGAATTTTTTTCTATGAAATGAAACCAGGGTCATTGACCTCAAATGTGCAAACTCTATTCTCTCACCCTTTTTGAAAATAGGAGCAACATTTCCCTTTGTCTCTCCCTGCAGATCTCTCCCTCTTCTCCAGAATAATTCAAAGATAACTGATAGAGACTCAATTACCACATCTATTAGCATATAGTTCATCTGGGCCTGATAACTTTAACTCATATAGGGCAGCCAAATGCTTTCTTGCTATCTTATTATTAATCTTGGGCATTAATTCTATATTAGTCATTTTTTTTGTTCTGTAAATTAGGAACGATTTGCCATCCAGTATGATAACTAGAATGCATTTCAAAGGTATTGATGGGCCGTTGAGAGATATCCTTAATCTCCTTTTTCCTCTTTGCTAATGATTAACCCAGGACTAAAAGTGGAGGTGGTGATGGAATTTTTATTTAAATATTTACTTTAACTTGTTGAATATTATTCAATGTAAGGTAAATGGCACATGCGTATATGTCCTGTGGCATGGTAGAAAGAACACTGGAATGGAAAAGATAAGACCTGGGTTCTCTACTACTAGATTTTTATGTAATTTTGGAAAGGCCATTTGATTTTTGTGTTTTACTTTTTGTGGCTTCCAAATTCTAGGCACAGATTATGTGAATAATAAGTAACAATTAATTGAACAAACACTTCTTGGCACTCAATTTGTACAAGACCCTGAAATGGTCCCTACCTTTAAAGAACTTACCATTCAGCAGGCAATATAAAAGAAATTCATGAATAATTTCAATCCAGAATATAATTCAGAATGGACTCCCGAGCAGAGCCTGGTTAACAAGATGTATAAACAAGGTGCTATGGGAGTTCTTAGGAGGTTAAGATCACATCTGCTTATGAAGACCAAGGAAGATGTTATGGAGGATGTGGCAATTAAGATAGTTTGTGAAGGATGGATAGAATTTCCAGAAATATGAACAAAGGAGAACTCTCTATGCAGAGGAAATGGTTGCGAGCAGGAATATTTTGGACATTTTTAGGGAATTGCTAGCATATATGACTGAAGCAAAAATACATATGACTATAGACACCTAGGTGGTAGAGTGAAGGCAAGATGCAAGAAATATGACAAAGAGAGAATCAAAAGGACTTGATGACTAATCATATGCGAGGAGAAGGAAGATTAAAAATAGCCTTGAAGTTGTAATTAGGGGTGCCTGGATTGTTGTGACAATAAGAGTAATAGAGAAGTTAAGGAAAAGTTTGGAGAAAAAGTTTCACATGTTGTAGAGGAAGGAATTATTAATACCAGAGGGCATGGTTACAAATCCTGGCTGTGCTGCTTCTTTCTTATGTGAACCTGGGCAAGGTTTTTAATATAAAATATCATCATCATTATCATCTCAACAATCATTTATTAAATACATACCGTGCACTAGGCACTACTGCTCTAAGTGGGGAATACAAAGAAAAGCTTCCCAAACCAAACGATAAAATAATAGTAACAATGATGACAAGAATTTATACAGTGTTTTCAGATTTGTAAAGTATTTTATGTATGCTATCAGAATTGGTTGTCACACTAACCTGGAGTTCTTTGGGCCATAGTTTTCTCACTTCTAAAATAAGTGCATTTGTGGTAAGAGTAAAAACAATGGACTTGGAGTCAGGAGATCAGGGTTCGAACCTTTCCTCTGACATATACTACCTGTGATAGTGAGGACCAGGCAGTTTTGTTTATTGTGCCTGTCTGTGGAGGCAGCCAGGAGTAGTAGAAAGAAAACTAGCTGTGAAGTCAAAACACCATCATTTAGATTCTGCTTCTGAAACTGTCTGTATAATCTTGGCCAAGCCCCTTCACCTTTCTAAGCCTGTTTCCTCTTCTATAAGGGGGTAGATGTGAAGACTTCTAAGGTCCTGTTCAGCTCTACATTTATATCCTCATGATGAGTTACTGATTACAGAGAGTAGAACTTAAAATTACAAAAAGCCAAATTTGTTGTCTTGAGAAATGGGGCTTTCCCTTCCTTGGAAGTCTTCAAGCATAGACTTGATGACTATTTATCTGATTCATAATGGTGCTTGTGTTTAATAAATCATAATGATAGCTAGAATTTATGAATTTATGTACTATTTTAAGGTGTTATATAGTGTTTTAAGGTTTGTAAAGCACTTTATATATGCTATATATATGTGTGTGTATGTATATATATATATATATATAAAACATGTCATATATATAGCATATTATATATGTTATATATGTTAACTCATTTCACCCTCAGAAAAATCCTGTGGGGTAATTGGTATTGTTATCCCATTTTAAAGATAAGAAAACAAGTTAAGTGACTTACACAGGTCAGTAAGTAGCTAAGTCAGAATTCAAATTCAGTTTCTCTAGACTTCAAGTCCTACAATCCATTTAGTGTGCCACTATGCTGCTCATATATGGGCCAGATGGCTACATGATTGTTGAAAAAAATTAAACCTAGTCATACATGTGAAAACACTAGGAAAGCATAGAATGCCACAATATGCAGTTATTAGTATATGTGGTTGGGAATACGGAAGTAGACGAACAGATAGGTAGACAAAGGGCAGGAAGAGACAAATGTCACTCCCCTGTTTCTCTATTTCTAATGTACCACAGCTAGTCCATATTATGTTATTTATTTAAAAGAACTGGGCAACACTAAGCTAGGGATTCTATTATCTATATGTCGTGATATGACTAGAGAGACAATGCAACCTTGTTTCTTTTAGTAAAAGTAATTCTCTACCTAAGACTGTGAAAACCAGTCCTTACTGCTGATCAGTACCATGGAGAGCAACAACCCATCTATTAGGTAAATGGTCACAAGGAAAAACAAATAAGGAAGCTGGAAATAAGCTAAATATTATTTCCCCCATCATTTCCCAACAAATATATGGCATTTTTATCTTTGTGCATTTTGATGACGCATAACACTGATTACAAAGTATCCCAGCTGGTAATAAGTTCACTTCATTTTTTTTAAATACGTTTTTTATGTTGTTCACAGATGAATCCAATTAGCATATCATTGTGGCTGATTAAATATGCCTCATGTAAATTTACATGTCAAAATACATACTGTACTTAAACAAATAGACAAGGTTGCCAGGCTTCTGTAAACAGCTTTGCATGCATAAGCTAACTCCCAAATACAAAGGCTTAAATTTAAATTTGCAATGACTACCTGAACAAAGATAGAGGGGGAGAGAGACAGAAAAGGTACTGTTACTCATGCATGAAGTGAGAGAATGAATATAGACATTTGTCTCTCTTTGTCTCTGACGAAAAACTATTGACAAGAGATTCTCCATCTGCATATGAGGCTGTCACGTCAGATTAGCTCATCAGGTAATGGAAATTTGGCCTCTGATCCAGAAAAGGTCCCTATGCACTAAGAATGGGGACTGCTTCAAAGAGATTGTATTATCTTAGACAGCAGGATTAAATTAATATGGGAATGACTTCTACTGGAGGAAATTTTTTTTTGTTAAACATGTGCTAATGTTTATTATGCATAGCATCCACTTATCATAAATGATCTTTCTAGACACTTTGCTCATTGGTTTCTGACCCTCTTTTCAAAGGGAAAACCCTGACAGATGAAGTTCAGACAGTAAAGGTTAAAGAAAAACAAAAGAACTGACTGATTTTCTCTTAAAATAAGTGGTCTGAGCTATCTTGGATCTTGTTAGAAATGATCTGAAAGCAAGCAGAAAACAGTCTAGCTATTCACCATCAAAAATCATTTTGCCTCTCTGGTGAAAGCACTCTAGACTTTGGCATTATAAAATGAGTACAATTAGGGAAAAAATCTCATAATTTCCAGCTTCTTCGTGACTAGAGAGATTCTGGCTATTTCACAATCCTCACAGACTTGAGCGGAAAACTATCCATTCCCTAGTACCTCTTGAATATTAGATCACCTCAATAAATGTGATTTTAATAGAATGACCTGGAATTGACTTTTGTGGTTGAGCAGTCCAATGACCCTCTGCACAGGCATCTCAGAGAGCAAGCCCCTCATTCAGAGATGAATGACATCAAGGTAACAACTTCTGATTATTAAAAGAGGCTAAATATTCAAAGTGAAATGGGGAGAAAATTCTATGACTCAAAAAAGGCAACATGTAAGAAATAGTAATATACAGATGGGGCAAAACAAAGTTCAGGGTTCGGATCCTTCTAAAAGTCAATTCAAATGCTTCATACTACACAAAAGTCTTCTATCTCAGTGCTGTGCCAGTAAGTGGAACTGGCTTTCTTGAATCCTCTGGCCTACATAATTAATGTAGGAAGGCAAAAGTGCTTAATCAGCAAAGACAGAAAAGAACTGGCCAGCTTCTTCTTTGAACACCTGGTATAGGTCTAACATCCACAACATAAAAGAATTGTGCAGAACTTCAATTAGATGATTAGGACATTTTCTATCATGTCCTATTATGAAGTATTATGAGGAATGAAATTATTTAATGCAAGGGAACAAAATATAGGTGGTAAGAATATATCCAAAAAGATTTGCATAAATTTCTCATCAATCGAATCAATTTTAAACACATTGTGAAAGCATTTAACGGAATCCCTTAATTGTGATGTTTTATAAATTAAAGAAAGGTTGAAGAAGCAGAACTACCTTCCAATTAATATTTTATAAGGTTGAGATTTTCAGTTTCCTGTTTACTTAAAAAAAGGGTTCATCAGTAAGGTAGCAACAAAAATAATAGCTTTCCAATATGTGAAAAGTATGTCAGCTGACTCCCATCTCTATGAATGAAATAAGAAAATGACACTGCATAATTAAGCATAAGGAAGAGAGAGAGGTGATAGTAGTTAAATAATGAAGTGGCATATCATGGATACTCCTTCAATACAGATTTTCAAAAGTACTTGACTGCCAAGGATGTCAGGGAGATCTCAAAGTCAAAGGGTACTCCAGAGGCCAGTGCGGTACAGTAGAAAGAACTCTGAACTTGGAGTCAGAAAGAAACCAGGTTCAAATTCTTCCTCATGGCATAACATGAACTTAAAGGAACTATTTATCTTTAATGAGCCTCGATTTCCTCATCTGTAAAAAAGGGATAAGCGTACATACATACATACACACACACATACACGAAGAAAGTGGCAAACCACTCTAACATCTTCACCAAGAAAAACACAAATGGGGTCATGAAGAGTTAGATATGAGTGAAATGACTAGCCAACAAATATATGTTACTTTCCTTTATAAATAGTCTTGTCATTTTAATGTAGTTCATTCATATCTAAACAGTAAAGTTCTCTAAGTTATCTCTGATCTGTGGTTAAACAGTCTTTCCTTGAAGACCCCCAGTGAAGAAGCCATGACAGCTCCCAAGGCATGCTACTCCATTTTTGGAGAGCTCTGAATGTCATAAGAATTTGTGTCAAGTCTAAACTTAACATCTCTTCAGATTCCACCTTTTGCCCTTGACTCTGTTCTTAGACTGTAAGAAGAGCAAGTCTAATCTACCTTCTATATGACAGTCCTTTAGGCACTTGAAGACTGCTATCATTATATCTTGATCACTCATCTCTAGATGCACTCCAGTTTGTCAATTTATGTCTACACCTGTGATATCATCAATGTAGGGAGATTAAAAATGGGGAAACTCACTCTACCAATGCAAATCAGCATCTGGTCTGAAACATATATTTTTAAACAGTTGCTTGGGTCACTGAAAAGTTAAGTTACCATAAGTATATGTCAAAGGCAGGACTTGAACCTAGGTTCTCTTGACCTCAAGTCCAGCTCCCTATTCACTATGTTATACTGCTTCCTATAAGAATGGCACCTTGAATATAATAGAACACTCCAGATAGTGCCTGAGTAAGAGAGAAGGACTATTACCTCTATCATTATGAACACAAAGCATCTATTGATGCAGTTTAAGATTGCATTCACAGTTGTGGTATATATATGTAATGAAAAACTATTGTGCTTTTAGAAATGTTGAGCAGGTGGATTTCAGAAAAACCTGGAAAGTCTTACATGAACTGATACTGAGTGAAATGAGCAGGAGCAGAAGAACATTGTATACAATAACAGCAACACTGTATGATGATCATCTTTGAATGACTTAGCTATCCTCAGCAATACAACAATCCATGACAATTCCAAAGGACTCATGATGAAAAGTGTTCTCCATTTCCAGAGGAAGAACTCGTAGTCTGAATACGTATTGAAACATTTCACTTTCTTTAATTTGTATGTGTTTTCTTTTGGTCTATTTCTTCTTTCACAACATGACGAATACGGAAATATGTTTCACATGATTGCACATATATCATCTATATCAAACCGCTTACTGTCTTAGTGAGGCAGGAGGAGTAGAAGGGAGAAAATTTGAACCTCAAATTTTTTTTAAATGAATGTTAAAATGTGTCTCTACATGTAATTGGAAAAAATAAAATACTATTTAAAAAAAGACTGCATTCATTTTTGGAAGTCATATCTCACCAATGATTCCTGCTGACCAGGACAAGTATTTAAGTGTAAATCAAGTTTTCAAAGTCAAGTACTATATACTAAAGAGTAGATAATAGATAATAAGTTCCTAAACTATAGGACCATATTCAGTTTGTGAAATATTCAGCAGATATTCATGGGTGAGCAAGAGTTTTTAATGATAAAGGAGTGATCCTATTAGGTAATTAAGGAATAAACCAGACCTGTAACAGTTCCTTCCAGCCCTAGGACTCTAGAATGCTCCAGAAAAAGAAATGGGAGCTTCATGGTCCTTTGTGTGCTGAAGGAGAGGGGGCTGGTGATCAATTAACCAAGGATGTAGTGTATTCTACCAATTCTACCAATGTCACTGCCTCAGACCACAGGCCAATTCTCTCATTAAGTCTTTCTGGCTTCTGGACCACATAAATATGAAACTCTAAAATAAGAGATTTTTATACTATAGATTTTTTAAAATTTACTTAAGGTTTTTCTACTTAGGTTTTTTTAAACACTGGCAAAACAAAATTTGAATATTTACATTCAGCACAGTTCAGTACTAAATTTAAAGAACTGGCAGTTTTCATTTTTAAAAGCCCTCTTTAAAAACAATTATTTAATTTTCTTTCAATGCCTTTTCTAATTGCCAATTGTAAATTATATTTAATGATCATGAATTTTACTCTTTTAAAAATTCCTCACTAATTTCTCCTTAAAATCTCTACCTTTTTTTCTCTGCCTTTTTCCCAAATAGGAAATTTCTTTACTGATGTCTATCCCAGAAGGACAGATTCTGTTTTCAGATAAGTTCATACATATTTGTCTTCTGAAATCGGGGATCATAATTGCTTGTAGGGGGCAGAGATAATTTAAGAAGAAACTCAACAATCCATACCTTAGAACCTTTATTTACTACTGCTCTTTTATTGTGTGGTTTCTGTTATAGTATAGGTCAAAATCACATCATCAGAAACATAACTGTGACCTACAATATTATAGTTGGACCACAACACTCATTACTTTTGTCCCCTGACACTGAGATAACAAGTCCACAATGTTATACAATCTTGGGGTGAGAAAAGTAATGGTGGCCACAAAAACTGAAGTTTACCTCACTATGGCCTGGTTTTAGGGGCAAAGAAGCTTAATTTTAAAAACTGGAACGAAGATGGAGAATGAGACCAATTATGGTCCTCTTAGAGAATTAATACCCTTAGGACGCCTGTATTAAAAACTCAGTGTCAATTCCTTTATTTTCTCAGCTACCATGAGAGTTTCTAAAATATTCAGCACAGGCAAAGTATTCTGGCTTCTGTTAAAGCTCTATGAAATTATTTCTTAGGATTGGAGACTTCTCTGAATCTATCACCAAAACCCACTCAGATACTCTAAACTGGAGAAGTATGACCACTCCTTATTTTATAAATCTAGGAAGAAAATAAGCATATGCCTGTTAATGATTGCTTAAATTCCTTTGATCCAGGAATGGATTTTAGATTTTTTCCTTCCAATTTGCCCAAAATCACCATCAAAGATCATTCATAATTGCAGTATTTCTACCACACACAAAAAACCCCAGATCAAATCCCACTTCAACAAATATAATTACAGCAAGAAAATCACTATACCAAAAAGATATCCAACTCTTATTTACTAGTCCAAAGAGCAAAGTATGTATGCATTTTAAAAATATCATTATAATAAAATTCTCTAGTATGAATAATTCAGTACAAAAGATTTCTCTCTCTGTGTCCCCACCTTATTCTTTATCCATATACTCATTGCTTGTTACAATAGCGGAGAGGAAGTCTAAAGCTCTATAAAAATATAAGGCATTATTCTTATTATAATGAAACAATATTGGCTAATGGTGACCAAAGCCCCACCTTCTCATCTTGAATAACAAGAATAAGAAGCCCATATTACTGATCAAGGAAGGAAGACCTATCATCTCTCTCATTCTGAACACAAAGCTTCTATTGATACAGCTTAAGACTGCATTCACTTTTTGATTCTCATATCTCACCACTGAGTCCTACTGAGCAGGACATCCTTTAAAAGCATACTTCTTCAAGTTTTCAAAGTTAAGTATTACGTGCTAAAGAAGGACCACTCCTAAAACACAGGGCCATACCTCTTTAACTCAGTTTGCGCAATATTCAGCAGAGAGTCATGGGTAAGCAAGAGGTCAGAATACACAAAGGTAAGAGAAGTAGTTGATCCCACCAGGAAGAAATGAAACAATGCAAAATGATTCAGTATCATTTCCTCTTTGTTTTTCATAGTCTACAAGGGTCATGTCCAAACAGACAAGACTCTGTGACCAAATAACCCACACAAATATAGCATGCTTTCATCATAGCAACAAGGCTATAGCTTGGTTTAATAACATGTACAAGAAATCTGCTGTTAAGCAGGATTCCATTCCTACATCAAAAGGAACCAGACCAAAAGCTATTATGATATGGTCCTTTCAAACTAATGTTGGTTCACTTAGCAGATTCAGGGAATGCTGAGGAAGCACATTAGGAGAAAGTGCAAAGGGGAAAAATGACATCTCAACATAAGGGTCAGGGGTAAGTTGGAATCCATTCATTCATTGAAATCCTTAGTACAATGCCTGTGATACATATAAGATGCATAACAAATGCCTGTTTTCTATAGTTCAGAAACCCGTGAGGTTGTATGTGAGCAGCAAGGAATGGGATTGGAGAAGGTATTTTGTTATGCAAATGTAAACAACGGCTATTTTGACCTATTTAAAAGCAAGATTTCATAGGCATTACTGTATTTATACTAAAGATGCATAAATTATATCCATTTATTAAGGCACTTGACAAAATTCTTACATATATACACACATGCACAAACACACATATATAAATATTCATGTTTTCCTATATCTAGGTAGTACAGTGAATAAATCATTGGGTCTTGAGTTAAAAATACCTGAGTTCAAATCCAGCCACATTCACATTACAAGTGCTATGTAAATATTATAGTTATTATTATCTTGATCTTCCTTTATCTTGTCAGAATATTATTGTATGTACATAGACATTTATTTTAAATTACATTGATTTTTAAAATATCCTATAACCAAACTTCTCAGTAAGCCAAAGTGACCCTTCTGCATTTGAAGCAAAGCAATACGGTTTTAATCTACTATTCTAATAATGTCTTTAACAGAAACTAAACAGGCATGCTTTTTTTTCCAATGCCAACTTATCATACAAATGTTAGTAAAGGTCAGAGTGGGTATCAAATCCAAAGAACACTTGAGTAGAATGATCTATATTGCAATATAGTGGGGATTAAAAACTCCTTTGCATCAATAAAATTTATTGACACCATTGTGATTGCTAATGTGTGTAAACGATCCAAGAACAGTAAACAAAATGTAATCAAATAAATTCAATTCAGAGATCAAACGAATTGCAGGATCCTCATGTTGTTTTGACAACAATGGTACACAATACGAGTCTGCCACTATAAAGTTGCTTGGGTTAGTTTGCTACTGTCAAAAAGTGTTGCTATTTCAGACTTTGGGCTCTAGCAGTGATTCACAGGTGAAAGTTCTACAATGAAGCAGACTTCAAGTAAATTCTCTTCAACCTCACTGACCATGAAGAAGAGACAATTGACTACTAGAGTAACAGTAGATTTGGTAAACCACAAGAAATTTTTTTTTAAATGCTACATAAAAGGTATGCTTCCAGAGAAGATTTCTGTGGTTGATTCAATATCATAGAATATCAAAACTGACGGAGACCCCAGATGCCACCTAGTTTAACCCTTTTTTGAATTACAAAGCCCTTCTATCATAAAAGGCCTCCATTTGAAGGCCTACAGTGATGAACTCAATAACACTTTAGGCTAATTCATTTTTAGATAAGCCTATTTTTAAATGCAAGTTCTTCCCTTTATAATGAATAAAAACTGTTTCCCTGTATCATTCACCCATAGGTCTTAGCTTTATCCTCCAGAACAAAGCCAAGCATAATTCTTCATGCAGTTTCCTTAAAGTTCATTTGCTTTCATACCTCATTTTACAGAGAAGACAATTCAAACCAGAGAAGGTTAAACAACTTGACTAATATGGTATAACTAGTTAAGGAAAGATTTGGGGATCTGAATTATTATGAGTTTCAAAATTTTGTAGAAATACACATTTAAAGTAATGTTCTAGTAAACAAAAAACCACCCCAAACAATAGACCACTACTTAAAGACTACTCTATCATGATTTGACCTCTAAATTAGGTCATGGATGAACATGTGTACATATCTCCGAGTCCAATAAAATATATGAATTCATGATTTTGGGCAATGGTTTTGTTGTAAGCATATATAAAATTTCACCTCCTGTTCTCCAAAAATATTTAAAAGGTCATTCCCAAAATATGCTCAGGGAAAACTTTAGGAGAGATTTCGAAGTTGATTGCTTTGCACAGGTACCATTAATTTTAAAGTGTCACCATCAGGCAAGTAACAAGTCCATTCACAGGCAATTTTAGTCAATAGAGTTTCTCGTGACTTATATTTCTAGAGTCTATTCTGCCATTAGTCCATTAATAGTAGACATCTCAGTTTAACACCAACAGTACAAATGTCCATGCATACTAGCTTGAGGCTATGAAGTCTCGATCCACTAAACTCAGTACAAATTTTCCTATATGATTTGAATAAAAAAGAGGATAATTTTACATTGTTCACCTGAAAATGACAAGCACGCATACATGCATATGCATATATGTGTAGGTGCACATGCACACATACATACATACACACCCCCACTCATGGCCTATTCAATTCAAACTACTCAATTCCATTCAATTCAAACTCTACTTGAAAATATCTTTTATCAATTTCCATTCCAGCTGCCTGTTAAGATAGCTCAATGGTCCTGCAGGTCCAAAACTGTCAACATCTAGCACATTATAATTATAATGGCTGGGGCAGTTATGAAACTATCTTTTCAAACTCACCTGTGTTCCTTCCTTCTTCCCCCTTTTCTGTAGCAGTTGTTTTCAACCAGGAAAACACTACTTGTGGCTGGGAACTGTTCAGTGCTGAAACTTACTGAGAGAAACAACTGGGGAGGGTTATCATCAAAAGCTATGCCTCATATCAAATGTATTGAATGTGATGTGTAAAAGACTCTTGGTACAAGCTTAAGCCTGCTTGCACAGCCATTTTCTTGAGCTCTTCATTTATCTTGAACCATACTTGAACCATATTTGCTCCTTGGCTTCTGTCATTGCCTCACTGCTAGTCACTTCTTCTGAGAAGTATTCCATCCATTCAGGACTCCGGACTCTGGTCTCTGACCTTTGTTTGCTTAATATCTAGTGCTATGTAGGGACCTAGGAAAGGATTAATAGTCTCAACAAGGAAATAATTGAAAATATGAGCAGAATGATAAAAATTGTCACAACAAGATTAGCTACCTCTGGGTGGGACCTCCAGGTGGGGTCTGTCCCACCTGACCTCCAGGCTATCTCTGGGTGGGATCTGACCTCCAGGTGGAGTCTGTTCTTACAGATAAGAAGGTAAACATGGGGTGTCAGGATGTCTGGACCCTCCCCAGGAACTGATAATGTCTGGACCCCAGGAACTGATAATATCTGGACCCCAGGAACGGAATGTTGACTATGCATTAATTGCCTCTTCGTTTCTGTACCCTAATTACTTCTTTGTTTCTGTACCCTATAAATTCTGCCTTAAACCTAGAATCGAGGTCTCTCATCCTTAGAGGATGGAGTCCCTG
>CM053623.1:65049790-65075104 GCA_028646595.1 Phalanger gymnotis | reverse complement strand
ATGTCTGGACCCTCCCCAGGAACTGATAATGTCTGGACCCCAGGAACTGATAATATCTGGACCCCAGGAACGGAATGTTGACTATGCATTAATTGCCTCTTCGTTTCTGTACCCTAATTACTTCTTTGTTTCTGTACCCTATAAATTCTGCCTTAAACCTAGAATCGAGGTCTCTCATCCTTAGAGGATGGAGTCCCTGAATGTATCCAGTAATAAAGAACTCTATAGGATTGCCAACTCCTGTAGTCCTTGAACTCTTTCCATTCACAAGTAAACGGACTCTAACAGCTACTTACTCTTATAACATCTTTTTTTTTTTTGAAAGATCCATCTCTTGTTTCTATTCCCTTCCTAAATGATATATCCTGGCTTCATATTGCCCCATCTGGACCAGACAAGTCTGCTAACACCAGAGCCTGTAGATGGCCCCTACCACAGACCCTTACTAAAGTTTTCCACAGCTTGACTGCCTTAGGTGGGGACACAGGAAGCCAACATAATCCAAACTTGAAATAAATCAGAGAATTCTTCAGGAAACATTTCCAGGGATAAGGTTCAGCATAACAGGCAAATTTGGGGGATTTGATGACAAAGCTGGAACCAGAAGGAAGGAAAAACAGTGTTTCTAACATTGGCTTTGCATCAAACTGAATGAGAAGGAAGTAGAGGTGGAGAAGCCTAATCAAAAAGGCATTATTTATATTCCATTTACTCTTAAAGTATGAATGCAGCTATAAATTGAAATAATGGCTAAAACTGGAAAGATACTTAGAGATCTTTTAGTTCAATCTACCTGTTTTGTTATGTTTAATAATTGCTAATGTTTACATACTTCTTTAAAGCTTACAAAGCTTTTCAGATATTATCTTGGTAAGTTTAACTTTGACATCCACTTAAAAAAAGATTTGGGTATTTGATCCATTGTATATGCTCATAGTAAATGAAAAAAAATAATGATTCATGCCACACAGCAACCCTATGAGGTCGGCATTATTATCTTAATATTACAGATAGGAAACTGAAACTCACAGAAGTTAAGAAACTTGCTCAACATCACACAGACTTATTTGTGGGTCTGTGTCTGAGAAAGGATTTTAACTCAGGTCTTTCTAACTCCAAACTCAGCATTCTGTCTACTGTGCCACTTAACTGCCTCACTTAGTAGTAAAGGGAACTGAGATCTAGGGAGATCAAACGACTTATCTAATGTCACAGAGGTAGTTACTTAGTAGAAGACCTGGAAGTCAAATTTTGGTTCCCCTATCTCTTAGTCTTATGTTTCCTCCCACCCCAATCACCACAGTGTTTGCCATCTAGGAGGTAACTTTAGGGAGATCTATATCTTTTCTATGAGTCATCTGCTTGACAGCCCAGATATTTACATTAAGTGGTCTATTTTCCCCAATAATAATGGGCAGCATAAACGAAGAATTTCTTTCAAAGTTTCACAGAAGAATGCCAGGAGGCTGTGCTGAACAGAACAGCAGAATTTTCCAAATTCAAACAGGGTTCTGGTGGTGGTAAGTTGAATGGCTTAGTTTTGTGAGTGAAGCATTAAGCAAGTAACCTCCACTTTCCGGGCCGTTGGGGCTCAGAGCCATTGTATTCCTTTCCTGCTCCCCTGGTCAGATCAGTGTCATGGAAGTCTAATGATATTGTTTTTGGATGTGGTTGTATTTTTTCAAAATCTTGGTTCTGCTTAGTAACAATGGTCACATTCCTCGCATTGGTCAGGAGAGAAATCAGTGATTATTCACCTGTTGTCCTTTCCAAGTGAGGATTAATGCCACAGGCTGTACAATATTGCAGCTGACAAAATATCTACTTCAATATGGAAATGATAACCACATTGAAAACTTCCTTCTGATTAGGTTGTGCCTCTGATTCTGAGAAGAGCAGACATGGAAGTAGCCTCAGCCCTATTCATAGACAGACTAGGCAGCCACCTTTGAAGCGCACCCTGAGATACACCACTAAGTTCCTTCCTACTGCAAAATATTTCTTTCAACCTCCCAGGAGATGTCCTCTCCTCCTACTCTGTGGGAAACTCCTGCCACTAGAGTGATTTCTTTGATTGAGAGAACAAATGGTAGGAGCAGGAACAAAATGCACATTCCAGAAGGCCACTAATAAAATGCACTGCTGTTACCTCACAGGGAAAGAAAAAGGAGCAAGCTAGAATCCTCCTATTAATATGTTAGTCTAAACATAGCTAGCTTCTAATATGCAAAGCTGAGCAGATGGCCCCAGGAAAATGCAACAAAGAACTGCAAAGTTTGAGGGAAGAGGAGACCTGCAAAGGTTGAAAGTAAGGGGGGATCTCAGAGAGATCACATTCAATTAGGCTGCTGCAGTTGGGGCCCTGTGGTAACTGGAGGACAGAACACAACAACCAGCTGTGATGCGGAGAAGGAGATTGAAGGAGAAACTGAAGATTAAGCCAATATTCAACTACCCCACAATTTTATCCTGGGCCAGTACAGAAATAAAGCAGGATCACAGGTATACACAATGTCCTTTCTTTTACTTGATTCATAGAAACAAAATATCTTTCTAATTATAGGCCTTCTGTTTGTGGTGGTATTTAACAGTGTACTTGAAAGGGTTCATTTTTTCAGAATGTTTTACCAGAAGGAAAGTTCCTTGAGGACAGGGACCATGCCCTTTTTAAATCTTTGTACCTTGTTCATCAGTGCTCTCATATATCAGTGATCTATTCAGAGTAGGCACTTAAGAAATGTTTATTGTCTTGCACTGTACTGAAAGACATTTTTAAATGGCAAGAGAAAGAGTACTGATGCTTTCCCAAGTGCTGTGTAAAAGAAACTCTCTTCTAGAGATATACCACGTACAAAGGAGAAATTCAAAAGCTCACATGCTTTTGAGAAAGAGAACCATTTATGTGAAATGCTGATCATGGTGGTTGTATTGAATGCTTACAAAGTACCTGACACCCCCATTTCCAGCTAGTGGGGGAAACCTTTCTGATTAGGGTAATGTCGATGGTTTCTAAATGAATGAATGATAAATGAATACTTTACAATGAATTGAGAACTGAAAGCTCTTTAAACCATTCATTTTTTGGAACAATAAAGTCACAATCCACAAGGACCTCCAAAAAGTAATAAATTGTGGATTTAATTTCAGATAAAATAACTTTGGCTGTATTAAAAATCTGAGAAATCACATTCACACACAAATGGAAATTGCCTTAGAGCATTAGAAGTGGCCAAGTCTTAAAAAAAAAAGGAATTAGTTAATCCTTTGGTTTTTCCAAATATTTCCAAGGAAAAGAATAGAAATTAACTTGAAGGAACATTTTCTAGAGAATGTAAAACTCTAGCAGCCCAGCTATTCTGTCGAACTTGTATTTCTTGAGCTATAACAGGACTGGAATATGATTTCTGTATTTCCATCTTCTTCAAAAAAATTTGCAGTTTCCAGAATTACATAACAATGCTTCCTTGTTTTGTTTTTTGTTTTTCCCACCACTCCTTATGGGCTGTTGAGTATTTTTATATTTAATTTGGGAAAAGGAAAAAGGAAGGAAGGAAAAAATGCTGAATCTGGAGTCAGGAGACCTTGAACTAAATCCTCCGTCTTCTACCTGCTGCTATCTATTTGATCCTATTTGATCTATTTGATCATTTATTCTATGGGAACCTCAGTTTTCTCACAAGTAAAGTCAACGTATTGGATTAGATCCATGGAATCAAACTCAAATAGAAATAGGGCCACTAAATAGAATATAAAAATCTTTATGGGCCACAAACTGACTTATAAAACCATGTGTTAACCTTATCTATGTCCTATTGTACTTTTAAAAATTTCGATTAAATATTTCCCAACTATATTTCAGTTTGTTTCCAGAGCACTTGGGCAGTAATGCCGTCCATGGGCTGTGTGTTTGACACCTCTGGATTAGATGACTTCTAAGCTTCTTTCCAACTTTCCATCTACGCTCTTATGCTCTAATAATCTCACATTTATATACTACTTTAAAGCTTACAAAGCACAGTCTTCACAAACCATTTGTGAGATAGATATATTCCCATTTCATAGATTAGGAATACAAAACTCACAAAGAGAAAGTAAAGTTGCTCATGGATACTCAATTAATAGGTGTCAGGCAGGAATCTTGTAGTCTTCTGGTTCTGTTTACTTTTCTCTACATCAATTCATGTAAATCTTCCCATGAATCTCTGAAGTCTTCCTATTCATGATTTATTATAGCACAGTTATCCAAATTCCATTCATTTACTCCAGGTGGCTTATCATTCCCCGGTGATAGGCCATCTAATTAGTTTTCAATTACAGAACTTGCCTCCATAAAAAAGGGTAGCCATGAATATTTTAGTATATGTGGGAACTCTCTTTGTGGTTCTGACCTCTAATAAGATACTTTGTGACACATCATGGAGACGCAATTAAATAACACACTTTATAAACAAAGAAATTAATTCTCATAGAGAAAGCCTTGAATGATAAGCAAGATAGTAATACATAGGGCATAATGTACCGGACTTAAATTCAGGGGGAACTGGATTCCAAACCTACCTCTAATAGTTACCAGTTGGGTCCCGCGGACAAATTACGTCAACCCCTGAGTCTTAGTTTCTACTTAAAAAAATATTGGAACAGTAATGCCTCTAGCACCCACCTCATTGGGTTAAATGAGAAAATACACACAACACTTGGCACATATACATTTCACCCATAACTGGCATTATTTTTTTAAATGTGCCATAAATCAAAACAACTTACATGTTGCCTTCAGAAAATAGCTGTTCTCCTCTTTGTCCTCCCCCAAACAGACAAATAACAAAATGAATGGCTCATAACAAACTTAAGTTTGGAATGTAAATTTATACTTGAGAAACTGACAAAACAAGCTTGCATTTATGGCATGCTAAACAAATCTTCTGTGACAAGTTGAAGTAATTACCAATTCCTTAACAAGAGGCTTATTAGCCCTAACTGATTCCCCTAGCAGGTCACTAGTGCTGCCATCCAAGCAGAAAACATCTTTGCAAAAGCCTTTCCATCCGTTTCCACACAAATCATTACAGTCTCATTTTGTCCCCTCATAATTCCTCAAGCTTATAGTGAAAGACAGAATGCCACAGGTAAAACCTGAAATTAGAGTCTGAGCAAAAGTATACCACATTTCCCATGCATAAATGTGTCCATATTATCCATTCATATTACCAATCTCTATTCCTAACCATAACAGGTACATATTCATCTATATATTTATATGCATTTATATATGTTTAAACTTTCTTTTGGAGTCAAGTGGAATTGGGTATAAAAAAATGCCCTCCCATAAACTGTGCCAGGCATGTTCACAGTTTTTCTTGTAAATATGAACCCAGATACCCCAGCTAATTATTTTTCAGTAAATCATTCCCATGAAAATGGGAAAATGAATAACATTCAAATTCTTAGTTTCTTCTTCCTAGATCAATACCATCATAAAAGACAGATATGAACTAACTATATGATGTATGCAAGCCAATGTACTGGCAAAACAACAATAATAGAAATTATGGAGAAATATGGAGATAATATGTAGAAAACGTGAAGATTTTTGAAAGTGCTTTACATCTATTATCTCATTTGATCCACTGAACAGGCAGATGCAATATAAACTAGATCAGAAAAAGATTACACAGCTAACAAGTGCTGAGGTGGAATTCAAACTCAGATCTTCCTGACTTAACTTCATCAAACTACCAACTATGGCATGAGACACATACCAAAGTCCTTGGCCTCAAGGAGCATATGGTCAGTTAATAAAATAGCCTATATCCATTTTAAGATAAATAACAATACAAGTTAGCACATATTAATCACCAGAATGCACATTATAGACAACAACTTCAATGGGACCTCAGAAGAAAAAGAATTGTTGGTGCTGGGCCTTATTAAAAGGAGAAGGGAATAGGGCACTTTGGGCTACTGTAGGGACTGGTCTGGGGATGTCAGTTTTGTTAGTGGTAGTTTTTCAAGCTTGGGGTTGCTATATTTTATATTTCTTCCTACTGAGGAAAATTCTTTAATTGCATTTACTAAGGATTTTTTCCTACTGAGTTTGCCTTTTCATATTTTGCAATTGTAATGAGACAAGGAAGGTGTTGATAGAGTGCAAACTGTCTTTAAATTTAAAAGGTATAATTGTACAATCCACCTTTAATCAGTGTTAAAGTATCAACACAGAATTCTTTCCTTCCTTCTCTGCCTGCTTGATGATGTGTTAACTCTGTATGCTGATGTTTCCTTCAAGCGATCTTCACCAACTTTAGGGTCTTGTCTTGCATAATACAAACCACCAACTTGTCATTAATGAGAACATTTAATATTTATATGGAAGAAGGTCCATTGAGAGGTAATATCCTATTCAACCTTACACTCATACAAGATGATCTGTGTTTTCATACTTTTAGTGGATGATATGAAATACACTTGAGGCTCCTATGAATTTAACAGTATGATTGGTCGATCATTCTCTCCAAGCAATGTAATTTCATTCTTACAATCAAAACTCTCCTTTAACATGAGAAAATAGATCACATAACAATTTAAGAGGGAATGTGGGGAGCTTGGAGAATTTATGAGAGTTTTTTAAAAGGTAGAAAAAGAAGAAACTTTAGAGAAATTGAGACTGTTGACCCTGAAAAGAAGGCTCTATAAATATGTATTGATTTGATGAACTCTGTGACTCTGAAAAATCATGGGCTCCATCACTACTTAGAAATGAAGAAGCGGAAGGAGTTTTAAAATATAAGAAGATGGATTTTTGCCATATACCAGCTAACTGAAGCATTTACCATGGTGGGGGGAGGGAGTAGGTAGATACCTTTGTAATCTTTATGACCTGGAAAGATAAGCACCACAGTATTAGAGACTTTAAGCTGGAAAGGACTTCAGAGGCCATATAGTCCAGCATCCTCATTTTGAAGATGTGGAAGATGAAATGATTTGTCTAGGGGAGGCCTAGGCTAGGGTCCCAAGTCACAAGCAGGATTTGAATACCAGTCCTCCCTACATCTGAGTCAGTGTTCATTCCATTAGGCCACACTGCCTTCCTCAGCATAATGCTTTTGGCACAGGGCCATTGGCATTTGTTTCTTTATAGATTTCCCATGGGAAAATTTGCTCAGTCTTTTTGAGACTAGGTGGTTTTGAAAGTCTTCACACAGTTCAGTGTGTCTATGAATCTTGAGCTCTGTCACTTGGATAAACAAGAAACAATTAATTCTGAGGAGCCTAAGATTCCAATCCAAGTCATCCTTTCAGTGTAATTAAATCAAAGCAGCATTCCAAATATTGATTAGTTCCTAATCACATCCTCCTAAACACACTATAGATCATGTTAATTCATATCACAAATTTAGTTATATGATATCTACTTAAGTAACTGTATAGTGCCTAACAGCTGAGAAACTTAATAAATGCTTTTCTTTCCATGGTAAAAGCAACAGCAAAAACAGTAAGAAGAAGCTGTGGTGTACTGGAAAGAACCCTGGATTTTGAATCAAAAGACCTTGCTTTTAATCTTGTTTCTGTCATCTACTGGCTTGCTATTTCTTTGGACAAGTCACTTATCCCCATTGTGTCTAGATTTCCTAATCTGCAAGAAAGGGATAAAAATGTGGGACAGTAGAAAGAGTATTAGCTCTGGGTTAAAAGACCTGGGTTCAAATCCTAGCTCTGATGCTTTCTTTCTGTAGACATGTGACTTTCAGCAAGTCACTTAAGCTCCCTGGGCCTGTTTCCTCATCTGTAACACAAAAGCAGTTAGACGAATCTACTTCACAAAGTTTTTGTGTAGAATAAGAATTGTTTAAGTAATGCATAGCTGTGTGTGGTGGCTCATAGCGCCAGTGACTGGGCATATAAACAGCTAGCAGTCTGCTCTCATCAGGGGATGACATTCTCATAGTTGAAACCCAGATGATCAGAACTGGGATGACAAGTAAATGGTCATGAAGACATGAAACCCAGAAACTGGTGGCAGAGAGAAGCAACAGAACAATAGCCAGCAGAGACACGGGAACCAGTGGAGCATAGTGTTACTATGTCCGGCTGAGATGATGTGAGGGAAGATAATGCCTGGCAGAGCAACAAGGAGAAGTGTAATGGTTTCAACTGAGAATATTAGCAATCCTACATCTGGAGTGGTAGGAATTGCCCATAGATATTTGCTAAATATGTTTTGTTCATGTGTGTGTCCCCGTTGTATGGTCCCTGATGCTTACTTATGCATGTTCCCAAGCCACACATATTTCCCGTGCATATGCTCTCCATTGGAACCTTGGATTTTCCTTGGGCTCCCTTGGAAAGTGTGCTTTTTCTTCATTCTCCTTCACTGAGAGTGTGGTAATTGATGGGAGAGCATACATCGTGAGTACATAAAGAGATTTCTTGTCACTTCTTTTTCTATGCAATTCAAGTCCATATCTTTTTGGTAGGTCTTTCAGCTGGCCAAAAAAATGTAAAAATATTGGTAGGAGGTTGTAAGTTATGGTTTTGAGTAGAATCTATTCCCCAGGAAATGCCTATAACCTTTCCTGTAGGACTATTTGGAAGCAGGGATACCCTAGGTACTACATATAAATTTGATTATATCTTGGGTTTTTGTCCTTAACCAGCTTTCCTGCTGACTCATTTCCACAGGATTTTCTCTACTATGCCACAGAACCCTGGAAGCTTCCTCTAACCTGGACTCCTTCTCACACTAGAAGTACCGTCCATGCCTGAGGCCTCATTTTCTGATTGACTGGTTCTTCTCAGAATCTCCAACTTAAGGAGGAGGCTCAGAGCAAAAATATCTCCAGGCTGAAGTGCTGACTTATCTGCATTTTTTCACTTTCCCCTCTCTACCTTTTCTGATCCCTTTTTTGTATGTTGTCTTCCCTTTTTTTTCCATCCAAGATCATGGATGCCCCAAAATCTATTTGCAGAGTCAGGCTAGGAATTTCTGCATAAGCTCTCTGAAGGACCCTGGAAGATGATTTCACCTTCTTGTGCTGAAAGACCCTACCCCCTTTACACCTCTTGTCTTTGGTCAATTTCTTTCAAAAACCCTATGTTAAGAAAGAGCACTGCCAAGCCATCCTTACTTCTTCATCCTTCCTGGGCCTCCACTTGGGACTACCTGGATTTCTTTTTCAAGTATGACTCAATCCTATCCTGCCTCCACTCTAGTCAAAATGTACTCATTCAGGAGCCAACTCTACAAAATGCTACCCAAGGTGACAACAAAATAATCTAACAATCCCCTTTGTGTTTAATTTAATTGCCTTTCCAAATGAGATCTTCAAAATCTCTTCCTGAACAAGGGGCTAAAAAATAATGGCAGGAATTGCAAGTACTGTGACAACTAGACCTTTTCAAATACGTTGACTCACAACACTTCAACAGCTATGTACCCTTTGCAGAGAGTACCTGTATAGGTCGTCTATGATTATTAACAACAACAACAGTGATGATGTCACATCTTTTTAGCCCTTTGAGGTTTACATTACATAAATTATGTCATTGGATCTTTACAACAACACCGTGATGTAGCTACTAATATTATCTCAGTTTTATAAAAGAGGAAACTCAGAGAGGTTAGTTTGCACAGGGATACAAAGCTAGTAAGTGACTGAAGTGAAGTTTAAACACAAGTCCAGCGCTCTTTTGTCTGAAAAGGTATAAATCTTGTATTCATTCAGCTATGTGCTCCTGTCTTAAATTCAACTTTCTTCACTTTTCTCAGCCTTTGGCTTTCCCAACAGGTATAAGGATGCCATGTACCATTTTACCTTGTAACCCTGACCTCCCCTATCCATTTTTTTGGATGTCTTGGATGAGAACACAACTAGGGAGTGATAAAAGAATGAGGAAGTCACAAGCCCAGGGTGTATACTCTTTCACCTTCCAGGAATTAACCTCTGTAGAAAAAAAAAATGTATTAGTTATGTTGCCTAGGCCCAAAAGCAAGGATGGTGAACCTGTGGCCTTGAGGCCACATATGGTCCTGTAGGTCCTCAAGTGTAGCCCTTAGACTAAATCCAAACTTCACAGAACAAATTTGGATTCAGTCAAACGGCCCTAGAGGGCCAAATATGGCCTCAAGGATGCAGATTCCCCACCCCAGCCCTAAGATGCCCACACCTTTCACCAGATATAAGATCTTCAGGTCACTCTGCATTTGAGGTAGTAGTCAAGCTTACTGTCAGCACATTCCTGGTTGTTTATCTATAGGATGCACTAAGCTTCCAGTGGGTAGTTAAGTGGTGCAGTGGATAGAGTGCCTAGTCAGGAAGACTTCTCTTCCTGAATTCAAATTGGGTCTCAGATAGTTACTAGTTTTCTGACCCTGGGCAAGTCACTTAATCCTGTTGGCCTCAGTTTCCTCATCTATAAAATGAGCAGAAGAAGGAAACACCAAACCACTCAGTATCTTTGCCAAAAAATCCCCAAAAGGGGTCATGAAGAGTTGGACATGATTGAAAAGCAATTAAGCAACAAGTTTCTAGTAAACTGAAGTCTAGAGTCCATTGTGACACATGGCCATTTGGGGCACTGGTCTGGGGTTTTCAGGAGATTCCTTGCCTTTCCTTCAAGACTGCTAATTCATAGTCATTCTTTAATAAATCTCACTTTACTTTATAACCACAATATTACATAAGTCACTTCTTGTACTTAATGCAAATCTGTGCACTAACTGGCTTATCCTTTGGGGAAATACCCTGCTCATCCTCCCTTACATAAATTTAAGGCTCAACCTATCAAGGGACTGGCCATAACTGCTTCATAGAAAGAATGCTTTGGTCATCTCTACTACATTCCCACACTCCAAGCTCAGTGACAGAAGAGAAGAAGAATCCAATGCTGATCCAGTAGATATGACAATCTTCTCCCTTTCTGGACTGATGGCCAGGTGACATGGGCTTCTCAGTCAAAGTCTAACATGATTAAACCAGGAAGCCTATTGAAATTAAGTAAACTCTGCTTTTCTATTCTATTATCCTTTTGCTGGGTTGCCATGGGAATTTGTATTTGTGGGAGAACTTAGAGGATATTTGCTTTGCACAAACACTGGCATTTTCACAGCTGAGGGGTAGGTAGAGTAAGAGCTGGAGGAAGGGGTCAATCAGTGTGGGGGAAATATTACTACAAAGCTGAGTTAGTCTCTCCTAGTCTCCTCCTCTCTGTGTCTTACCACTTGGATTTTGCTTTTCTGATAGAGTCTTGTCTATTTTAAGGTAAGGCAAATAAAGCTGCACTGAAGACCGTAGAACTGATTTTCCAGGGCTAACCCTAACCCTATTTAGATCTAAAAGAACTTCTATTTGCCTTTTAAGAAAATTAAAGCAAATGGAGGGATTGCTTATATACAAGTTAAAATAAATTAAGAATGAACATAAATGATTACTGAGTTATAATTATCATCCTTTTTCCAAAGACTAGGTTTCCAACAGATTGTAATAGAATAGGAAATAGCAAATGAAAACAGGAGGCAGATTTCCCAGTATTAAAACAGTAACCTAAGTATCTTTATGTCAGTATAATGTCCAGTTGAATTTTCATCACAAAATAAAAATAATTTTAATCTGAACTCCTAAGCATAAACATTTTACTTGACAACTACAGGGCATAATCAGTGACCAATAGGAAGGCTTTCAGCTGTGCCTTTGCCATTGATGCTAAATGGCAATACACTTACATAAATCTCTGGTCTGACAACATGCCCCCAAGTGGTAAAACAGCAATGAAGAGAAAAACCTGGTGCTGAGCAAAAACAACCCCTATAAAGAATACTAAACTATGTCCATAAAGTACACTCAGCAAATAGGCCAAGACACAGAGTATTGTCTACAAGAATTCCCGTCAGAGATATAGCTGGACATTTTTCTTAGACCCTGGCTCAGACCAACTGTTGAAAAATACATACTTTTAGTCATAGTACCGCAATAGAGCATAATCACCTCTTTTTGCCTATTACTGTACCTTCTTTTTGGATGGCTTCTCTATCACAATTACCCTTTTACAACACCAAAGAGGGTAATACAAAAAAGCCCTTCTCCAGTGGCTCATTATGGCCTAGGGTAGACCTAGAGCTTTCAAGCCAGGAGTTCTTAACCTTTTTGTATCATGGAGCCTTTAGACAGTCTGGTCAAACCAATGATTCTCTTCTTGGAATGACTTTAGAAAAAAAACAACAACCAGGGATTACCAGGGAAATCAAAACAGAAATAATTATCAAGAAAAATTAAAAAAAAAACACAACAGCCAGTTCAGAGGCCCCAGATTAGGAACCTCTGGCTTAGAGGCTTTGCTAATGAAGAACAAGTTCTGGAAGGGAAAGCTTCAGATAAAGGTCCATGACAGCCACATCTATGTGGACAATGGACACTATTAAGTGAGCTTCATCATCATAAAATTAGCCACTAAGTGAAGAAATACTTTCTGGCCACAGTATGTCTGGAATAGCTTTTTATAAAAGTGGGAAAGGGTTGTATTCCAACTTCCCTTCAACACCTGTTATCTGTGTGACTTTGAGCAAGTCATTTAGCTTTTGTGATGTGCAGGTTTCTTATCAGCAAAAGCAGAAGGTTGGATGAGATGGCCTCTGACTTTCCCTCTGCTTCTACATCCACCATCTCATGTGGTATAGTAGAAATAAACCTAGATTTAGAGTTAGAAAAACTGGGTTCAAATAGCCAATCTACTACTTGATACCTATGTTATCTTGAGGAAGTTTTATACCCTTAATTTCTCATATACAAGAGGAAGAGGTTGAACAAGATAACCTTGAAGTCCCTTTCAGCTTTGATCCTATGAGACGCATGATTTCATTTATTTACAAGAACAATAAATCCTAATATGTTTCATGAATTAGGCTTCAAATGTAGATTTTGCCCTTTGTATGTCTAGGCATATGAAAAAGTATCATTTTGAATACTACTACTTCCTTATCTACCATAACATTTAATTTACCCATAATTCCCTAATCTCCCAGTGCAAGCTGTTCCTGCATCTCTACACAGGTAACCCTGTAAACTATGACAAATGAAATTACTTTATATTATTGGCTCATTTATGCTCAGTGTAAAGCCATGATGAAAACTGGCTTTCACAACTTCTAATTACAAAAACATTGGCTACCTGAATCTTCTCCAGCTGAGCAGATTAGCATAGATCTTATATGCTGACAGCTTTGACCTTCACTCCAGCAAACACTTGTCAAAATGCCAAAAGTAATTACCTGGCTGTTTAGGAAGGAGTAATGGGGTGTATCTATCTACCTTTTCTTGTTACTGATCTAAAACATCTATGAAACTGTAGCCATTAGGCATCTGCTGCTCTTTGGCATGCAAAACTTCCCCCTCATTTCTTATTAATGTTCTAATACATATTAGCCATATAGCAACACCTCAGGCAGACGTCTCACCTCTGGGCCAGAATGGATGCTCACTCTCTCATCTTAATAGCAAACAGCTTCCTTGTCACATGATCACTATGGTGGCACAGGAGGAGCAAAGAAGGAATAGTACAACCTAGCAGGTAAGACATCTAATCTAGAAATTATTAAATACAAACTTTAAGAAGTGCCCTAATTTCTTGAGAGCACAAAGATACAGGGAAGAGGCAGAGTTGGTAAGCTAGGCTCGGTTGTTTATAAGTATGTCCTTACATTACTCTCACGGTTACCTGAGGAAATAGAGATGCCTAGGACCTAGAAGAAAACCGGAAGGAAAGATACCACCAGGTGAAGTCAGGAATTTCAATTCTCCAGTAATTCTATTCTATGCTTTGGTTCTGACATTCAAACATTATTCTAGGCTGTGGGCCCTGAAAATTGATTCAAAATGGGCCCCTATATGAGACATTTCCTGTGCTGGCAAGTTGCAAGCACATCCCCCTGAAATTACTTTGTATATATTTTCCATATCGGCCATGTGACCCCAGGCACATCACTTAAGCTCTCTGTGCTCTGGGCAAGTCTCTGAGAAAAACTTGCAGAGAAGATGCTGGTTTGTACTAGCAGAGGGAGCTTCCCTATCCATGGTTCCCTACATCAAAGCAACTACAAGACCAGTCCTTATCCTATTTGTATATTTATTACATTACCAAACAGTATGTAAGCTCCTTGAGGGCAAGGACAGTTATATTGGTATCTTTGGATCAAAAGTCCTTTCTCTCAACAGTCATTCATTTTATATTTTATTCAAATTATACTGTCCTATATTATAGACATAATAATATGTATAGATTATTTGGAAGCCCAAAATATCAATACTTTTTCAAGAAAAGGAAGAAAGAATTAGCCTGATATAGTGATTTTTTTTTAAAGCCCTAGACTAGGAGTAAGGAGGTTGGGGGTAGAGTATCAGATTTCCCTCCAATTAGTTATTTATCTTAGATAAGTCACTTCATTTTAACTTCATTCCCCTTATCTGTAACCTACTTGGGTGATGTTTAGGGTAGGGATCCTTAATTTTCTTTTATTTTGGTTTTAGTTTGTTTTGTTTTTGATATGTGTCCTGGACCCCTATGGCAGTTTAGCAAAGTCCATGGATCACTAGTCAGAAGAACATTTTTAAATGTACAAAAAATAAAATATATGGGATTACAAAAAATACACATATGTGTATATATTGAAATGTAGTTATTGAAGTGTCTTTTTTTAAAGTTCATGGACCTTAGGTTAAGTACCCCTTTTCTAAGGCTCTACTAATTGTAATTATATTCTATAAGTCCTAGATTTTCTGATCTAACGCGTCTTCTCCCATAACGACAAGCAAGGCTGGTTGTCTTGGAAGTACGTGGAAGGGTATACATCAAACTCTAAATCAAATTAGACTCCTGAATTTTATCTTCAAGAAAGAAAAATCCCACTCCCCCCACAAACAAAAACAGGCTGTGGCCAGAAGAGGACTGCAAGCTTTTCAGTGGCCAGGGCCACATCTTGTCACCCAGGGTGGATACTACAGACATTATTAAATCAAGCAAAAATGGAACATCTCAACCAATCTCCCTGTACGACATGTGTTCAGGCTTCACTGCCTCCCTCTGCAGAAAAAGGTGGCAAGGGAGTTCACGTCATTTGAAGCAAACTCTAAGGTTGGATTTCTCCATATTTCAAAAGCTCACTATTTTAGATTTGTGGTTTTCTTTTTTCCTTTTTTTTTTTTTTTAGTCAATAAGAGGCTTGAGGAAAAGGAAAGGAAAGGACAAGGGTACAGCATGGTGAAACGGCATTTTCTTATCAGTGAGAACTTTCTGCTCATAACCACCCTGATGCTTTCAAAGACTGCTGACTTCTCAGTCTGGATACTGTGTACATTCTTTTTGATAAAGTACAAAGTAGAGGCTGGTTTGCTTTTCATGCACTCCCCTTTCAAAACCTATAATCAATCAGTTCGATCCAATAAAGAACAAAATGGACCATCCTTTCCAAAGGAATAATCAGCATAGAATTCAGACCAGTCAGAATCACAAAAGTAATCGATTTTTTGCTTTTAAAATTGCCCTTTTAGAGTTCTTCACTTGTCAAGCTCCCCCCAATACACACAGTTATAACCACCCTATTCATTGAGATGAGAATTTCATTCATGCAGGATTCTGTGTTCCATTATGGTGGCTCTTTCCCATCCATTGAAATTCTTCATAATCTCTTTTCCTTCCCCTTAAGCATTCTTTGCTTCTTGTCATCTATTTTCTCCCCCAATTTCTTGTTCAAGTGTCCAGAAGGTCTAATGAATGTTTATATCAGCCTGGGTCAATTTTCATGTCTTGCACATGTGGACAATATTGAGACTCAATAGCTTTTTACTATTCATGTTTCAGCTGTTTTTCCTCAAAAAATAGGTAATGCTTTAGCCCTCAGGATGACATAATTTGCGCATCTATTCAGCAGAATGATGCATACTAGTCAAGGGCACTGCAAAACTTTGGAAGGTTCTACCAATTCATATCAGCCTTAAGTCAGGAGCCTACATGTGAAGAACCCTAAATGTCTTAAGATCTTAGAAACAAGCGAACAATTTTTACTTTTAATTTTTAAGCAATTGTCTCCACTACATGAAGAGTTAATTTACAGTGCAGGTGAGCTATGTCCCTCAGTTCAGCTAAAGGAAAGCTACAAGCAGCTTCTGGCATGTTGTTATTATCCCCATTTCATAGATAAGGAAACTGGAGTCCTAAGACATTAAATGCCATGTGATACATAGTAACTACATGTTGAAGAGGAGATTTGAACTCAGGTCTCCCTTTAAGTGTAACCTTCTATCTACTGCTTCAGGAATCACTCAGAAATCCCTATGCTAAAAAATAGCAATTTATTATCAATGTCCATGAGCTTCTTTCTTGGTCTATAATAGTTTCAAGGGAATTCCAGCATAAAGTAACAGTCTCCATATTCTCAGATGGAAAGAGTTAGAGTCAAAGGAACTAGATTCAAAAACTGGCTCTGCCAGTTATTATCACAGAAAGCTTCACAGGCAGCTGTGTGGAATTGTAGATATAGCATTGAACCTAGAATCAAGAAGACCTGAGTTCAAATTCAAACTCAGACACTTACTATCTGTGTGATCCTGGGATAGTCACTTAACCTCTGATTGCCTCAGTTTCCTCAACTATAATACAAGGATACTAGATTGTAATCAGGATCAAATGAAAGACCTATAAAAGGCCTTAGCACAGTGCCTAGCACAGAGAAGTTGCTATATCAAAGTTTATTCCCTTCCCCTTATCGGTTATTGTATATCTCTTGGTTTTAACTTCTTCATTAATAAAATGAAGGCACTGAACTAGATGACATCTAAGTTTTCTTTTTTGATCCTACGATTATAACTGGAAGTTATCCTAAGTGCCCTAAATTGCATATTTAGTGACTTTTAGGCATCTTACAAAGAAACTTTTCTAGGAGAGAGGGGAATGGGAAGAGGGCAATTATTACAATAAAAAGCTAACATTTTCCTCCTCATATTCTTATGCTGTTATCAGCTTCCACTTAAATGGTCCAAGCTTCAAAGTAAGGAGGAAAAGTTAAATTATCAAAGTGAGGAAGAAGCCATAGGGGAGTACAGACAGACGATGATTCTCTGGATATACATAGAAAGTTTCAAGAGTGCAGAGAATGTTCTAACACATCAAGCTAAGGTTCTCCTCTTATTTTTTTTTTTTTGAGTGGTGAAGGCAGGGCAATTGGGGTTAAGTGAATTGCCCAAGTTCACACAGTTAGTAAGTGTGTTAAGTGTCTGAGGCCAGATTTGAACTCAGGTCCTCCTGCCTCCAGGGCCAATGCTCAACTCACTGCATCACCAAGCTGCCCCTGAGGTCATCCTCTTAGACACTAGTGATGATACTGGAGAAGTCCAAAAGGGAGAAATTTAAAGATGAAATCAGCTGGCCTATAACCCATCTGAATAGATGGGGGAAAAATCATGAAAAGTTTTCTTCTACTTGGGAAAGCCTATAACATGTGATGTGGTATGGCATATCTTTGTGAACAAAAGAGAAGAGTGGCGAGCCAGGGAAAAAAATGACAATCCAAACAGCCAAGTGTAAGAAGTTCATATCGGAAAAGCATTGGCTGGATTACACTAAGATCAAAGATGGAGAGACAAATGCATAATGATGCGCTCTATCGCCTGCTGATATCTATCACCAAATAGATGCTAAGTGCTGAAAATGCAAGAAATGGAACTCAAGGTCTGTATTCAGCCTGTTGTTAGGAGAGGAGGGCAGCAAGATTTGCAGGAATGGGATTGTTTCAGGGTTTGCGATGGGGAGCAACAGGTGCCAGCTATTTATGCTACAATAAAGACAGTGGTGGTGCTTAAAGCATAGTGCTAGGCACTGGGCAAAGTGTCTTACAAATATTATTAGTCAATCTTCACAACAACTTCTAAGAGTTAGATGCTATTATCATCCTTACCTTACAAATGAGGAAACTGAGACAGACAGTGGCTAAGAGACTTCCCAGGGTCACATAACTAGTATGTGTCTGAGACTCAATTTGAACTCAGGTTCTCCTGATTCCAGTAAGATATCCACTGAGCCACTTAGCTGCCATCACAGTTATCCTAGCATATGAAATTTTGAATATATACCATACACATACATAGATATAGATATAATACATAATATAATATGGGGGGGCAGTTAGGTGGTGCAGTGAGTAGAGCACTAGCCCTGGAGTCAGGAGGACCTGAGTTCAAATCCAGACTCAGACACCTGACACACTTACTAGCTATGTGACCTTGGGCAAGTCACTTAACCCCAATTGCCCTGCCTTCCCCCTCAAAAAAAAAAAAAGAAAACATAATGTAATATGTTGGGAGGGGTGTTGCATATGCTTCTAAAATATGGTCAATAGAATTTAGGCAGAAAGGAAGATTGTTAGAACTGATCAGTGTGGTGTCTGTACATTAAAATAACTTTAGAATGAGAAGGAAGTCCCAAATATATCAATTTCACTTCTGTTCAATTTGACTAGTTGTCTTGACAGCAAAGATTAAAAGCTATCTCTGGCATTAATACTAAATGCATATGTAATACAGTAAATGCTTCTTCGTGTTATTAAGCAATATCCATTTATTCTTTAATATTCTCTAATACCTTATGCTCAAATCCAAGGTCATAAATTAGGCAGAATGCCCTGAGAAGAATTGTCTGGCATAACGAAGAGATGCTGTTTCATAATAAAATCCTGCATTTTTCATTCAAGATAAATACTAAATGATATTTGAAGAGAGTTTATATGATATTAACCATATGGTTAGTCTTAGAAGTTTTGTGCCATTTTATATGAAATTAGCCCCCTAAAATTGCACTTTAAATGCCATAGCTAGAATACCAGTCTCCCTTCATTACCAATAACAAAAGATATCCTCAGCATAGGGCCCATTAAGCCCCTTGGGGTGATCCAACTGTAAACATTTCAGGAGGATTTAAAACAGCTTAAACATACGGGAAAAGCATAATCTCAGAAGTAATTTCTATATAAGGGTCTATTAATTTTTTAAATAACCCTGATAACATTTACAGACAATACCAGCACATTACATCTAAAATGTGCCTGTCCTGTTGATAACCTATACAATGCTTAAAGTGCAGCTACCCCACCTCAAGTTTACCTAGTCTTCTGAGGCTGAAAATAACAGTTCTTTCTAGCTTAATTTACTTCTTTACCAACAGAGTGATGAAGTCTGCCTCCCATTGGGATTACCCACCATTTAATGAAAGGCACATTGTTTTCTTTCATGTTGTCAAAAACTGTCCCCAAAGAGATTCTGTGCTGGCCTAGGAAGATAGTATTCTATCTTTATAGTTAGATGATTAAATCCTTTAATTCAACAAGCATTTAGTAAAGATCAACTGTATGCAGAGCACTGTGCAAGATGCTGGGGGATACAATAATTTGTAAAAAGGCCCCATCCTTTGGTGGGGCGGTGGGAGGTGGGAGGACATAGCACATACACAGATATGTAAATTTCAGGTGAAGTATATGCAAAATAGAGATATGGACCTATACGAAAGACTATGGAAAACTTTGAACACCAAGAGATCAGTTGAGGGGATTAAAGGAACACTTCATTTAGAAGATGGCATCGGAACTGATCCTTGAAAGAAAAGAAAAATTATGAAAAGTGACACTGAAGGACTGTACTCCAGGCATAAAGTGAGAGCTCAGTGAATGCCAGAGGTAGAATTTGAGGCTCAGTTAACATTTCTTGAGAGTATCAAATGAGATAATATTTGTAAAGCATTTAGCACAGTGCCTGGCACATAGTAAGTGCTGCATAAGTGTTGCTGTCATTGCTGTTAGTCAAGATTGCCTGGTACATACAGGGCATGATGGGCAGTAATATAAAGGAAATAAGGAAAGGTAGCCTGTGGCCAGATTATGGAGGGCTTTGTGTTACATTTTGAAAATAATAGGAAATCACTAAACCTTTTCAAGTAGAGAAATAATATGAATAGAGAAAATGAAGGGAGACACTATGATTCAGCAGTAGCAATGCTAAATTTGAAGTTTGAAGTTCAGGGTTCAAATCCTAGCTCTGCCCTTTAATCATTTCAGTGACCTTACGCTTTTCTGTTAGCCCTCTCAGGGTAAAATAAAGGATAGTAAGATCATGGGATATGAGATTAGAACTGACCCCAGAGTCAGAAAGATCTGTGTTCAAGTCTTGCCTCTAAAACATATTATCTGTGTGATTCTGGGCAAATCACATGCCCCATCAGTACCCCAAGGGACTCTTAAGTTCTTTGTTGAAGAGTAGGTGCTGATCTGGTTCAGCAGAGGGGGATGTTCTCACAAGTTCCTTCCATCACTAAATTTGTGATCCTAAGATTATACAGGAGCAGCTAGGTACCACAGTGGATAAAATGCCAGGCCTAGAGTCACGAAGACTCATCTTCCTGAGTTCAAATCCAGTCTCAGCCACTTACTAGCTTTGTGATCCTGGGCAAGTCACTTAATGCTATTTGCCTCAGTTTTCTTATCTGTAAAATGAGTTGGAGAAGGAAATGGCAGATCACTCCAGGATCTATGCCAAGAAAATCCCAAATGGGGTCGTGAAGGGTTGGTAACGATAGAACAACAACAAGAAGAACTTCTGTACAGAATGGATGGAGAGGCAATAAACTAAAGGCAAAGAAATTGATTTGGAAGCTCTTAGGATTGAGGACCTTCTGAACTAGGACATTAACAGCAGGAATAGGCAGAAGAGAACAGGCACAAGGGATGTTTGAGCGATAGAATTAATAGGACTTGGTTAATCATTAGATGGAAGTAAGAGAGAAGGAAGAATCAAAGATGGCTGGGTGTCTGGGAAGATAAGAGACAAGGTGAGAGCTTGTCATAATTCATTACTGTATGGAATAAGGAACCTTTGTGTTCATATTATATTTAGCGTAACCTATGTTAAAATACAATATTAAAAGACATAAAATGTTTTAATTTGAGAAATATATTTCTTAAATTCCCTAATTTTATAAATATATAAGTGCATTTTATATCTATTATTCTAACTTTGCACAAACAAAGCCCCCCGCCCCCAAAACCCAAACACACATACTGGAGACATCAGTGAACATTAATGGACTAATAAAGTGGCTTGTTAATGCTTAGAAAGCTAATGATATGAGATCTAAATGTGATACATGTTTGATATCATTCTTTCTTTGTTCTGGGCCTTTAATGTCCTTCCTTAAATGACTCTACAATGAAATAAAACTCACAAAAAAGTCACTGATAATGAGCACAGAATCATAACAAGAAAAACACGATTTCATTTTTGTCTTTAAGTAATAATGAGAGAAGAGATGGAAGGAAGGAGAAGGGAATAAGCATTTATAAAGGACCTATTATGTGTTAGGCCTGTGTAAATGCTTTACAAATATATGATCTCATTTGATCCTTGTAACAATCCTGAAAAGTAAGTGCTATTATTATCTGCATTTTACAGTTGAGGAACATAGAATTCAAATTATTTTTTCAGGCTAGTAAGTGTCTGAGAGTATATTTGAACTCAGATCTTCTTGACTTCAGACTCAGGATTCTATCCACAGGAACGCCTTGAAGTTGGGGAGACTAAATCCAAAGGTGGAGCAGCTAGGTGGTGCAGGGGATTGAGCGCCAGGTCTGGATTCAGAAAGACTCATCTTACTGAGTTCAAATCTGGCTTCAGGCACTTACTGTGTGACCCTAGGCAAGTCATTCAACTATTTTTGCTCAGTTTCCTCATCTGTAAAATGATCCAGAGAAGGAAATGCTAAACCAATCCAGTATCATTGCCAAGAAAACTCTAAATAGGGTCACAGAGAGTCAGACATGACTGAAAAAGACTGAGCAACAGCAACAAAATTCCAAGCTAAATTCCCAGTACTCTGGTGAATTTATCCCTCTGTGAGCAATTGTGAATGCATTTCTGAAATCAGCAGATTGCTAACTAGTTCTGTTCCTTGTAAAAAAAAAAAGTGACTACAAACAATTCATAGATGATGGCTGAAGTTGACGAACTTGTATGGTAGACGAAGGAAAAGGAAAGAATGCAGGCCAGTAGTACTTGTAAGTAACAAACAAAGAGTTTTCAGGAATGGTTTATTTCCTTCTTGTGAGCTGGGTTGCTTTAACATTACCAGATACCACACCATATTACATATACCCTAACACATGACTCAAACCTTAATAGTGATGATTTTCTTAGCTGAGACGTTGATGTCTGAAATTCTAACTTGAATAATATCTATAAAATTATTTGGCTAAGGGTGTGTGTATGTGTAAGAGAGAATTCTATCTTAACAACTTAAATTTCCTGAATCTTCACTTTGTCTCAAAAATCATTATGATCAGAGGATGGGAGCTCGTAAGAGCATATAGGGACATCACTAAAAATTCAATGGCTATCAACATATCTTAGACCAGTGTTTTAGCCATTTCTAAAGATTCATTACTATAGTAGGTTGTTTTTGTCAACTGAATTTGACTGTCTGACCTCAAAATTTTACTGTGAAAATAGAGCAAGGCCTTCATTAGCCAGGATACAAGAAAACAGACCCTCATTTAATAGAACTGCTATTTAGGGAAATAACTATGTAAAAACAAAATAAGTTCATTTGACAGATTCAGAAAATAACAATTTTAAGTGGTGCCTAGAATTTTACCCTAGGCAAAAACTACAATGTAATCCTAATGATCCAAGCCTTTGAATGGACTTCAGGCATCAAATATTTAGTTATGCACACAATATTCTACTTACTAAGGCAGGGAAGAGGAATAATGTATGTTGTAAAGATTTCCAACAATGAGGGTTGAAACAAAAAGGCATGTTTAATTAAAAACTAATCTGGAATCCAAATTAACCCCAGCACACTACTCCCTAAGAATCCTACTAATGGTAATATTTCTGTATCTTCAATAAGGAGGCACTGATTATATAATAACTAAGGCAAACCCAAGTCGCATAGGAGAGTAAATAAGAGTCCACAATCAAGGGGACCACAACAATGCTCCCCTGTCTGTTGTCTATACAGTGAAACCATTTACTTATGGATACTGACTATGTTTATCTTAAGTCTTCCAGATCATAGAACATGCCTATATAACAGATGGATAAAAGAAAGCTGCTTTTTCTTCCTGTCTTGTCCAGAACAAATGGCCTCAACATAAGTCCACATTCATTCTTTAACACCAGGGTTACCAAGGATGCCAAATCCTTACTTTTAAAAAGCTTGTCTTTTTCTGTCTCAGACAGAACAGCTCTGTGGTCTTTTCTCTTCCATCTGAGGCCATGTCCACATTTCTCTGTTTAATCCAGTCCCTGTGCAAACAATGAAGTCTCAGGCAGTTTTAATTGACTCAGGGATGTTACACTTCAATTTGCCCTCAGTGCCACTAACCCTTCAACTGTCTCCTTCATTAAATGTCAATCTGAGCAGGGAAAGTGTGCCTTTTCTATGGGGCCTGTTTTTATGGCTTACCATTCTCTCCACTGGCACATGTGTTTGCAGGTACGTCAAAATGGCCTTACCTGCTGCCTTTGCAACATCTGCAGTTGTCATATTTTGGAAACTGGAGCTCACTTTGAAGGTCACTGCTGGTCCCAGCACACTGAAAGAGATCATTTAAAAACAAAAAGTTTATCACTGAGTCCTCTGACATAGTGTGCCTTTTCTATGAAAGCCAGATGGAAAAACATTGACATATTAAGTAGAAAGCATCCAGGACTGCTGCTAGGTCCTCAATTTGACCTTCCCTGGGTTTTGTATTTCATAGGCAGCATTATTCTTTGGTCCCCTCTTCAATCGATGTGCTTTCCCTTACAAATCACATGCTTCAGTGCTCTTATCTTTTAAAAAAAATATTCAAATCAACCCCAGTAACCCAATAATAACAAGCAAATGTTCATGCAAGATTGAGGGGGAAGTTGTCACAGAAAGAGATTTCAGCTTTGAAGTTCCCAAGAATTATGATTAACAATTGGGCCCTTAAAAAAAATCAACAAAAACAGCAATCAAAAGGAAAATTCACCGAAAGTCATTAGGACTTCTGCATAGAGTGAAGGGAACGAACAGACAAAATGAATCCCAGGCAGGAGTGACCAAATAGATATGAATTCTCTAAACATCGTGTTGAACACTGACTTCTCTGGGTCATTTTGTGCCAAGACCCTACACACTTTAGAAATGAATATAGTAGAATGCTATGTTATCCTAAATCAAAGACAAGGGACTCAGGACCAGTTTTTAATGAGAGATATACTAGGGCTAAAAGACGATTATTTACCTTCCCTGATGGAAAATATACCGATTCCTAGCTTTATAGATTAACCAGTGATGGAGAAATATGTCTGTAATCAGTCATAAAACTGAGCAATCCCATAGAGAAAACCTCTTATAGGTCAATTGTGGCCAACCAAGGTAGATCACTCACCATTGCCATGCTCTTCTCTCATCATTAACAATTTCCACCAATAACATTATGTGCTGTCTTCCTTTGGCATATAACCCTATTGTCAATAATAAGGGCTCAGAGAAATAAAAGGCAGTTCTCCACTTGGGAAAAGTTAGGGACCCCTTCCTGAGAACATCTGAGTTATCATATTGGGTGAAAACCATAGCCCAACAAGCCTTACATTTTATTTCACACAGTACCTCAGAACATTGGGGCAAAAATTGCAGCTATTGGGGGCGGAGTCAAGATGGCGACTGGAAAGCAGTAACTGCCGTGAGCTCCCCACCAAGTCCCTCCAAAAACCTATAAAAAATGGCTCTGAACCAATTCTAGAACTGCAGAACCCACGAAGTGGCAGAGGGAAGCAGAGCTCCAGCCCAGGACAGCCTGGATGGTCTCGGGGTAAGGTCTGTCTCAAACGGAACTCCCAGCTCCCAGCTGAGGGGAGCGGAGCCAAGCAGAGCCCAGCGTGGCGCGGCAGACCGCGGACCGACAAGACCAGGAGTGGAGCCGAGAGTGCCCTAGCATGCTGAATTACTGAGCTGTGGCATATACCAGACACACAACCCACAAACAGCAAAGACTACACAGAAGGTTAGTGGGAAAAGCTGCGGGATGGGACGGAGTTTGCGGTTCAGCTTCCACCCCTGAGGCAACGGAGGCGGGGCAGCTTTAGAAATTCAGCTGCAGTTGCTTCTGGCCCCAGGCCCACCTGGTGGGAGGAATTAAGTGGCTGATCAGAGCAGGAGTGCAGAGCCTGCTGAAGATTTAAGCCCAGTCCAGGTAGGGGGTTCTTGGGGAAGGAGGAGTGCTGGTGAGGCAGCGCATCTGCCCAAGTGTGGAACACAGAA
>CM053623.1:64988045-65049290 GCA_028646595.1 Phalanger gymnotis | reverse complement strand
TGACTTCTTAGGGAGGGTGGATGGGAAGGGAAGAGGGGAGAGAAGTTGGAACTCAAGGTTTTAAAAAAATAGATGTTCAAAAGTAAAAAAGTTTTTTTTTTTCATGCAACTAGAAAATAAGATGCACAGGCAATGGGGCATAGAGATTTATCTTGCCCTACAAGAAAGGAAGGGAAAGGGGGATGGGAGGGGAATGGGGGGACGGAGGGGAGGGCAGACTGAGTATACGCCATCTTGGAGTGGGGGCGTGGAAATGGGGAGAAAATCTGTAATTCAAACGCATGTGAAAATCAATGCTGAAAACTAAACATATTAAAAATAAATTAAAAAAAAAAGTTGCAGCTATTCCCTATGTCATTATCCTCAAACACATAGGATCAACCAATTCGTCAACAAGCATTTATCAGACTTTGTTTATAGGTACTAAGCACAGGGGAAAGGCAAAAGGCTTGCCCTCAAAGACATCACATTTTAAGTGGAGATAGCATGTAAATACATATATTCATACAAGATAAATACAGAAAAGAAATATTACAGAAAGGTAATATTGAGGGAATGATCTAGGAGTGGGGTATACTAGGAAAGCCCTCATAAGAAGGTGGTACATCAGCTGAATCTTAAAGGAATCCAAGTATTCTATGAGGCAGAGGTAAAGAAAGAGAGCTTCTATGGAGGACAGTCAATGAAAAAGCACAGAGACCGGAGGTGGAGGGGTCATCTATGAGGAACAGCAAACAAGTCAGTGGGCCTGTATCATAGAATGGGTAGAAGGGAGTAGAGTTCAAGAAAACTGGAATGTTAGGAAGGGCGTCTACTGGAACATAATAAATACAAGTAGCCATCTCCAGGGCAAGGGGCAGGGAAGAAGAGAAGGGGAAAAAAAAAGAAAAAAAGAAATTCACATGCAAACTCTAGTTTTAGTGGGAATAGCATGTTTTACATAGTAGATTTGCAATTTTCTGTGTAATCATCTTTTTTATTATGCTTTGTTATGAAAATGCTTGTTTTCTTCCATGAATAGAAAATAAAATAAATTTCAAAATACATACATACAAGGATGGCATGTTCAGACCTACAATTTAGAAAAATCATTTTGGAAGCACTAGGTTAAAAGACTTAGAATTTGAATGGACCCTAAACTTCTTAGTTCAGTCATCTCATTTTACAAGAGAGAAAACACAGTCCCCAAAGGGGAAGCTCATATAGGTATAATCAAATTTATGGACAGGTCCTCTGAATTAAAACCCACCTCACTATACCAGACCACGCCTCAAGCATTCCTAACTTCCCATAAGAACTCACTAATGAATTATCATGATAAATTTACATAAATTCTCTCTAACTATATTTTTTTAATTTGAAATAATGTGGTCCTTTCTACTAGTTTTTCCTCTTCCTTTTCTTCTTAAGATGGAAAATTTGAAGGATATACTTACAACTGAATTCAGTCCAATTCACCAAATATTTATTAAGCACTTACCACATGAAGAGCACCGTGCTAAGTTGTGTGTCAGGGGATAAAAGATGAATGCTAAGCTTGTGGATCTTATCATCAAGTAAAGGAAAAAATAAAAATGTCCACATAGCTATAGAACTGAAAAAAAAATTCAAAAGATGGAAAAGGAAGGGTTATGTGAGGTCTAAGGACGGTGGGGAAATGACCAGATGACAGGGGAAGAGAGAAGACATAGGAAACTCCTAATATCTCCTGATGAAGTTCAGCACAAAAAAGCCCACAGGACTATTTAATTAGTTGCCTAAGTCCAGAGTCTCCCTTTAAAGGTACAATGTTTTTGAACCACCCCATTATCAGACTGTACTAAACCAGGAGCTCATTGCTGGACACCCATATATCATTACTTTTTCTCAGTACTTTTGCTCTCTGACTTGAAAATCAACTTCCTAAAGGAAATGCAAAAATCAAATAATACTTCACATAATTAAGAGGGCAATAATAATTCAAAACCCCATGAATAATTTAGCAATTGACTGATATTTCAATTTTCAATTCCGTTTTATTCAATAAATACTCATTAAGCACCTACTATGCATCAGGCTAAGCACTGGAGATACAAAAAGGGGCAAAGAACAATCTCTGCCCTCAAGGTGCTTAAAATCTAGTGGGAAAGATAACATAAAAACAAATACACATGAAGCAAGCTTCATAGAGGATAAATAGGAAATCTGGTTTCTCTATTAAAATAACAGAATCTTGGAGCAATAAAGGATCTCAGAAATTATTTATTCCAACTCCAATCCAAACCATCCTTCCCTATCTATGACATTCTGGACAAACTTGAAAACCTTAAATGTAAGATTGCTTCCTGATTTCCTATGGTTTAGGATAATACAAATAAATCTGGAAGGGACTTTTGAGGCCATATGTTCCAAACCGCTTTTTTATTAATGAAGAAACTGAGGCTAGACTAGAGAGGCTAAGTGACTTGCCTGAGGTTACTCAGATAGTGAGCAAGAGAGGTGGTATTTGACCACAGGACCTCTGACTCCAGAGCTAGTTCTTCCATTGCATCATTTGATGCTACTCCCCTACTCCTCTGCCATTCACACAGCTTCAGTCACCAACCCTATCCCCAAAACTTTAATGACTCTTTCTAATCTCCTCTGACTTTCAAGATCTTCCCAAATCTGGTCTCATCATTCCTAAACTAACTTATTGTGAAATATTCACCAATACATACTTTACAATCCCGTCAGCAGTTGGGTCTCTTCATTGTGCCATGAACATATCACCTTCTTTTCTGCTTTAGTTAAGTTTGCTCATGTTCGTTAACAGCCAGTGAGCATTTTCAAGGTACTTTCCAAAGTACTAGACATGTAAAGAATAGCAAAAACCTCCTACTGGAATGTTCTGCCTTCTCTTCTCTAATTACTTAAATCCTACCCATAGACTAGATGAGTAGCATTGTCAGACAGTCCAAATGACCTTGAAACTTACTACACCTTGCTTTTAACAAACAAGTCTGGAAATCGTTGAGTTGTTCATTTAGTTGTAGTTGTATCTTCAGAGTTGTTGAATTGCATCACGGACCTTAAAAATAGTTCTTGTTTTTGTAACTGTGAAATTTTGTTCTTTTTAAAGTTTTGTTAATGTCTTATTTTTTCATCACATATGCTTTTGAAAACACTTCTCTTCCCTTCCTACCCTTCCTGTCTTCCCTTATTACAAAGTTAAAAAGAAACAAAATAAGTGACATATAGTTCTATACTATATCACTGCTACCACCTCACATCCCTGGGCGTTATCCTGAAAAACCTCCACCCCTACCCAGGAATAGAGCTTGGTGTACTTTCTCATCTCTTCTCCAGGCCAAAATTTGTCATTATAATTATCTATTCATTTTGTTACTTTTTCTACTTTCATTGTTGAATCATTGTGCATGTGGTTTTCCTAATTTTGATTAGTTTGCTCTGTATCAGCTCATATGTATTCCCATGTTTCCCTGAATACCTCATATTCATTGTTAATTTCAGAATAATAATACTCTATTACATTTAGGTAATACAATTTGTCTACCAATCCCTGCTGCCTTCAAGAGATCTTAATTTTCCAGGTTGTTAGTGTCCATCTACCATAATAACTTTCAATTCATTTTCTATACATCTATATTTTCTTTTCTGTGAATTTACATATCTCCTAGGAGCATACAAGTTCCTTAAGGTTAGGGACTCTCTTACTCCTATAGTTATGTCTCCAGTACCTAACACAGCACCTGGCACATATAATAATTGTTTATTGATTGCCAGATTGATTTAATTGGCCAGTCTCCATTTCATTTTTCAGCTCCTTGCTATTACAACAAGTGTTATTATTTTGGTGATATTGAACACTTCTTTCTTTGGATATATTGATATTTTAGTCATTTTTCTCTTTTAAAAATTCCCAATTGTTTTTCATAAAGGTTCATCTGATTCACAGAGCTATTAGGTGGCAGAGTAGATAGAATGCTGAACCTGGAATCAGGAAGACTCATTTTCCCAAGTTCAGATCTGGCTTCAGACACTTGTAAGCTGTGTGGCCCTGGGCAAGTCCCTTAATCCTATTTGCCTAAATTTCCTTATCTGTAAAATGAGCTGGAGATCAAAATGGCAAACCACTTGCATTGGTAATTGGAATGCCAATGTCAGATTGTATCTTCACTCCCAACTAGGCCCAATATCCCAAGTTACTAAGTGCTAAGCCCATGAGGGTGTGAAGCCCCCAGGGTCCTAAGGGGAGTTGCTAAGACCAGAGCGAATAGTAAGAGTTTAAGTTCTGGTCCCTCAGATGATGTTTGATGATGGCTAAATAGTGCACAAAAAGGGAAGACAGAGCTTAGGGCTTGCTTAGGACTTTCACTCTTGGCTGTTTGCTGATGTGGAGACTGTAGCTAAGAGCCCTCCAGCTTGTAAACCTGTATGTTCGGTCTTTGTTAAACTATGCATTGAGATTTGAATCAGACAAGGTCTGTCTGTTGATGTTTATAATTTGTTTGCATTTGCTCTGAAGTTCAGGGTGCTGGCTTTTTCCCCTGAACTAAGTGAATGATATTTGTATGCTGGATTAAAGTAAGATTGTTAACCCCTTAATGTTGCTTTCTTTAGTATAAAGCAGATCAAAAGAATCTGGGCTTGCAGCACTCCTGTTGTTGGGCTTGCATTTGTTTTTCACCCCTGCAGCAGCTGCTAGGAGAATTGTTGAAACACCACTCTAGTATCTCTGTCAAGAAAACCCCAAATGGGATCACAAAGAGTCAGACATGATTGAGAAGATGAAACAACAACAAAATAGACTCATTCACAGCTCCACCAATAATGTATGAATGTCATAATTTTCCCATGGCCCCTCCAACACTATTTTTCCTCCATCTTTTCCAATATGCTGGAAGCATGGTGAAATCTTAGAGTTGTTTTTAACTTGTATTGCTGTTATGATTAGTGATTTGGAACAATTTTTCACATGTGTTAACAGTTTGAAATTTTTCTTTCATAAACTTTGTTCATATATTTTGAACCATTTATCTATTGTGGAATGGCTCATATGTTTGTGCTTATTCCACTTGCATACATACATACATATATACATACATACATTATCAAACCATAACCATAAATATTTGATGCAAAGATTTTTTTTTCCTCTATTAGCTGTTTACTTTCTTATCCTAGCTTTTGTGTATATGAGAGCTTCTCCATTTCATGTAATTAAATTTTATATTGTATATCTTTTGATGTGCTCTCTCCCTTTTTTAATAGGATTTTTCTCCAAGGCATTTTTGCAAAAATGTTATCCATTTCAATTCTTTTTTTTGATAACACCCATTATATTTGGGTCAGAGATTAGAAAATTATGGTAGTATTAGGTATGTGATGCTGGTTTAAACCTTTTTTTTTAAATCAAAATTCATTCTAAATTTCTCACTAGTTATTATTTAAAAGGAAGTTTTTCTGAAGTGGTTTATGTCCTTGGTTTTACTGGGTTACTGAGTTCAATTGTGTCTGATTCTTATCAATCTAGTCTGTTCCACTGATCTTTTTAACTATTATGAAATAGTTTTGATAAGTGCCAAAGAGTAAGTATCAAAGAGATAAGTACGAAAGAATTTGAGGACTGAAGATGCTAATACTCCCCTTTCATACCTACTTTCTTTCTCTATTACTTCACTTGATTCTGGACTTTTTGTTCCTCCACATGAATGATTATGAGTCCATCTAGTTCTATAACATATCTGCAAGTTTCTTTAGATGCTATAGTAATTTAAATTATATCATTATACCTCAACCTTAAACAATAAATATCTCTTCAATTAAGTATTCCTTCATTTATATGAAGAACAGTATATAACATCATTTACATTCGCTTTAGTATCCCTTAGAAAATTGACTCGCAGACATTTTATCAATTTTGTAGTTATTTTGAATCACAGTTCTCTTGATGTTGTCTCTTACTGTTACTTATTATAGCTAGATTAAAATGGTAATAATAATTTGGGGGGTTTAATTTGTATCCTACTTAACTTAAGCTATTATACTTCTCAATTAGTTCCTTTGCTGATTCTTTAAAGTTTTCTAAATCACAATGTCACCTACAAATTGGGCTAACTTCATTTCATATTAGATAATGTTTATATTTTTAATTTGTTTCCCCTATCTTATTGAAATCATTTTCCTTTACAAGATTATATGAAATATAATACTTTACCTGTACACTTATTTGAAATTTTCAAGTGTTTCTGAATAGAATGAATTACAATAACAACAATATTTCCTATGTGTTAGGCACTGTGCTAAGGTTTCACAATTATTATCTCATTTGATTCTCCCAACCCTAGGAGGTAAGTGCTGTCACTATCCCCATTTTACAAATGAGGAAATTGAAACAAAGATTTAAGTGACTTGCCCAGGGTCACACAGCTAGTAAGTGTCTGAGTTCAGAATGGAACTCATATTTTCCTAACTCCAGTTCCAGTACTTGGTCCATTGTACCTTCTACCTTCCTAGTGGTAATGCTAGTTTTGGGTTTTAAATAACGTGCAGTTAGGTGTCACAGTGCATAGAACATTAGGCCTGGGGTCTGGAAGCCTCCTTTTTCTGAGCTTAAATCCAACCTTAACCCTATGTGCCTCAGTTTTCTCATCTGTAAAATGAACTGCAGAAGGAAATGGCAAACTACTCCTGTATCTTTGCCAAGAAAACCCCAAAAGGACAGATTAAAAATCAAATCAATAACAATATATTAAAAGTGGCTCTAATATGCTTGTGTTTTTTAGCTTTTTTAGGTTAAATGAATGTTGTATATTATTAAAGACCTTTTCTACAACTATAATTATATGGCTTTGATTTTTTGTTCTTTTTATTCTAATTATGATAATTGCTTTTCTAATGTTGAACTATCCTTGTTATAAATCCAACTTAGTCACAGCAAATAATTTGGGAGATACATTGTTTGAGTTTTTCTATTAAAATTGTATTTAAAAATTTTTTGTCAATATTAACTAGTGATATCAATCTATAATTCACTTTCTTTGCTTTATCCCTCCCTGATTTAAATTAGGATAATTTTTGCCTAATAATGGAACTTTTACAGCTTTCTTCTTTAATCATTGGTAAAAAGCTTGTTAAAGCATAAGTATTAATTGCTATTAAAATGGTGAAAATAACCTTTAATGGATCTGAGATTTCCCTTTACATTTGGCAAAACTTTTATGTCTTGTTCAGTTCCACTCTACAAAATTAGGTTGCTTAAAATCTCTTTTTTTTTATGTCCCACTAATTTGGGTATTTTACATATTTTTTAATTTTTTTTTTGCTTTTTTATATTCTTGATGGTAAAAAACAATTTACTGTAAATTTTTAGTTAGGCTAGTATATAATCATTTATTTTAGGTTCTGATGATTTTTTTTTGTCTTCCCTCTGATTTGAATTCATGTTGGCCATATTTTTAAAAAATTTTGTACTTTGAATTTCCTCTCTTTTCATGGATTACTCTACACAAAGGTTTATTAATTTTAAGTATTTTTAACATGTGATAATGAATTTATCTGAAGATAGAATACTAAAAAGGCATCATTATTCATTATCATTGTCATAGGTATTAATTTTTCCACTACTCAAAAATTTAATAGCTTTTATCTTTGTACTTTATTTTTTTCCATTTAGTAAAATTCTTCCTCCCCCTTCAATTACCCTACCCTAATGAAAAATGAAAAACAAACAAAATCTTTGTAACAAATACACAGAGTGAAACAAAACAGTTTGCTACATTGGCCAGGTCAAACACACACACAAACACACACACACACACACAATCTCAACCTTTGTCCATTACCTCTCTGTTAGAAGTTAAATGGACTGTTTCATTGGGAGTCCTATTGAATTATTGTACTGATCATAATTATTCAGTCTTCCAAAACTGTTTGTTTTTTTAAAGTGTTGTTCTTATTGTATACATTGTTCTACTAGTTCTGATCACTTTACTTTTTATACAAGTCTTCCCAGATTTCTCTGGAACTATTTTTTTCATCATGTTTTACAGCAAATAGTATCCCATCATATTTATATAGCATAATTTGTTCGGTCATTTCCCAACTTATGCAAGTGTCCTTAAGTTCAAATTCTTGACCATCACAAAAAAGAGCTACTATAATATTTTTCTTTATATGGATCTTTTCCTTCTTTCTTTTATGTCTTTGAGGTAGAAAACTAATAATGGTATCACTGTGTCTTTTTTTTTTCATTCCTTTCAAAAAGAAGATTTTAATTCAATCACTTCTATAGACTTTTCCTTTCCATTTTATGTATTTCTCTTCTAATTTTCATGATTTCTTCTTTTATATCTATTTTAGCTTTGTTAATTTGTAGACTAAATTTTAAAGTTGGGTATGCTGTTCATTAAACCTCTCTTTTTCTATTTTTAAATGTACTCTGTCAAAGAACTACTTCTTCTTTTGAGCACTCACTTCTTTAAGTGCATCCCCAAATTTGTGTTATGTTGTATTATTGCCATTCTTTTCTCTACTATAGTTGTTAACTGTCTATGATTTTTTTGTAGGATGTTATTACTGAAAGCTTTTTTTTTTTTCTGATGAAGTCAGCTTGTACTTGTGTTCTGTCTTCAATACCACCCTGTATACCACGTAATTCTGGAGTTCAGGACATAATGTTACCTTGTTTACAGCCCAAAACTTGGAGAACAGATGAGAGCTCTTTGTGTTAATCTAACCTCTGTTTTAGATGGCTGGCAGTTGTTATTTTTTTCCTCTCAGTGATATCATTTATGCCTGGTTGTTCAGTGGAAAAAAACCCTTGAATATTTCCACATATCACTTCAGATTAAGTGTCTAAGAGAGATAGGGGTTAGGTGGAGGAGATTGCAAGCCCAGGGGGCAACTTCAATTGTAAAGGAAAACCTCTAATTCAGCTACAGTGAGAGGGTTGTAGTAGCAGCTCCCAAAAGATCACACTTCCCTGAATATATGTGTTACATTTCTGGTTTATTTGGAATGTGATGGATTCAACACTTGCCAAAAGGAAGTTTTCACCTGTCTTTGTCTCACTGCCTGGAAACTTTAATTTGCCCAGTTTTCATTCATCAGGATCCCTAATCCTCAAGCTGGTCCCCTGGTCCACTTAGGAGGTACTTTATAGGCCTGATTTAAAACAATTCAATGATCTGTTTAAAGTAATTCAAAATAAAATGTGAATGACCGATGATCTTAAGGCTCATTAAATTGAATCGATTTATCAGTAGTGGAATAAGACATCTTTGACCAGACAGCTACTAAACTCTCCATCCCCATCCCATAGCCATATACAACTCCTTCCTCTTACAAAGAAGAGTCATTAATTTAACAGTTCATTTAATGAAAATTTGCCATTTTTGATTAAAGGTTTTAATCCATATTATCAAAAATGATTAGCATATGGAATGCTAGCCTTGGAAGCAGGAAGACATAGGTTCAAATGCTGCTTTGGATACTCATCATTTCCAGGGATTTCCTAGTCCAGTCCATTTTTTGACCCACTCATCTATCCTTTTAAACTTCTATGACCATGGTCCAATACTACGAAGATTCTTATTTAGAAAGATTATCCTTCCCAAGCGTAAAAAATGCACAATCGTCAAATAATGGTCAACCACACTTAATGGAATCACTCCCCAAAGCATCATAGCATCTAGGAGAAAGATTAAGACAAAAAGCCTAAGCAGAAAATGCAGGTGACCAAAACATGACTTTAATACAGATTTCACTGTGCATCCCCCAGCAAAGCCCTTCTCAAGGCCTCATTCTGGCCTTTAATTTCTCAAAGGCTATGCCAAGAGACCATAAATTTTCAAACTTTCTCTGTAGCTAGTAAGGCTACGAGTACAGACAATATGCTTGTCGTTGGAGCTAGACACACTAGACAAACTTAGAGAGGCTCATCATGTTGGCAGCAAGGTGATGGACTTTTGAAACACATCTCTAATCAGCGAATAAGCTATAAGGCAAGAATTGCAAGCTACATTGCTGAAAGGAGTACCCACACTGATGAAATTATACTTCCATCAAGTATGAAGTATTAACTGTGCAGATTCATGCCTTACTGTGACACTGGAAAAATAACATGATACCAAATAACGAAGACACCAAATGTCTTCATAGAGTTCAGTAACCAGAAACTACAAAGGAGAGGTTAAATGTGAAAATGGGTTTTGACTTCTCAACCCCACTGAAAGGGTGTCCTCAGGTATCTATGGACTGTGCTTTGAGAATTGTTAGTATAGATGAAGGCTTATAAGATAAGCTCTAAGGAAAATTGAAAGGTCCATTTATAGCAGTCAAGTGTCATAACAGCCAATTTTTTTAAAATTAAAAAAAATTAATCTTAGGCTATTTTAATAGAAACCTAATATTCAGGACAAAAGATGTGATAATCTCACCATTTTTTGTTCTGGTTTTATGACAGCTGGAACTTGCAATTCTGGGCACTACTTTGAACAAACACAACACATTTTAGGAAGGGCACTGAACAATATTCAGTTGAGGTCAACTTTGATGGCAAAGAGCCATTCATAAACAAAGGCAAAGAGATATCATTCCATATACAGCTCAACTGAAGGACTTGGGGAAGTTTAGCCTTGAGAAGAGGGGATTTAGAGGGGATTTGATAGCTGTTTTCAAGCATTTAAAGGACTGTCATATGAAAGAAAAATCAAGCCCATTTGGTTTTGCCTAGTGAGCAAAATTAAGAATAATGGGTAAAAGTTGCAGCAATGCAGATTTAAACAGAAGACAAAAAAATGTCCTCGTGAAATTGTGCAAAAGTGGAATAGGCAATTTCATAATATAGTTATTTCAATTGAAACATTCAAGTGGAGGTTAGATTATGACTCAGGAGCATGCACAGACACAAAAAATGTTTTCCATATAATATATATATATATATGTACGTGTGTATGTGTGTATGCACGTGTACGTGTACGTGTACGTGTGTGTGTGTGTGTGTGTGTGTGTGTGTGTGTGTGTGCAGCTAGGTGACAGAGATTGGGGCCCGGAGTCAGAAACACCTAAGTTCAAATCCAGCTTTAGAAACTAGGTATGGCCCTGGGCAAGTCACTTAACCCTGTTTGCCTTAGTTTCCTCAACTGTACAATGAGCTGGAGAAGGAAATGGCAAACCACTTGATTATCTTTGCCAAGAAAACCTCAAATGGTGTCACCAAGAGTTGGATACAATTGAAAGAACTGAACAATAATAGCATAATATAAATTGCTAGTGAGAGATATATGAGGGGTAGGATGGAGGGTGGATAGTGCCTTGCATTCTCTTGCTTAAGCTGAAATATGCTCTTACTTACAGATGGGTTCAAACTGACTTGCTCGGGTTTCCAAGCACCACCTCACTACTTTCCCCTGTCTACCTGCCCTCTGAAGCCTAAAGTGAAGAGAGGGTGGAGGGTGGTGATGAGGCAGAGAAAAATGATGGGACAGTCAAGACTGATTCTTTCTTAGAGGAAAGGTGAATGATAAGGGACCTGGAGAGTAAGGCTTTAGGTCCAGCTCTGTCTCTAACCAACTGTGTGACCTTGGGTAAGTCTCTTCATCTCTCTAATCCTCAGTTTCATCAACTCTTGAGAGTAGGAGCTGGACTAGATAATCTCAGAAGCCCCTTCTGGCTCTGTGATTTCTTCAGCTCTATCCCTAATTCTAACATATTGTCAATGATCCTTCCGTGGATGTGAAACTGTATCCTAGAAGGAGGGAGGGAACATGAGAACAGAATACTACACGGAGAATGGGTAAGAATGCATCAAGTTAGAGACTCAGAAACCACCTAGGGACACAACCAATGACGATATTCCACATTCCTCTCCAAACAGTCACCCAAACATCTGATGGCCACCCCCTTCACAAAGTGCCAACACTTGCCCTCTGACTTTTCCCCAATGGCATTTCAGCTGGATGCACAGGAGCTGCTCGTGCCAAGAAGCTCATAAAAGAGGGGAAAAAAAGCTATCTCACCAGGGGCTTCCTAGCATAAAACACTCAATAAATAAACATTTCAGAGAGAGTGACTGAACCCCAGGGACTCCCTAGCTGCATATCTTCAGCCGGAATGTGTCAGACCCCTAAATAAAATGAGAATTTATTTGATAAATATTTTTAAGAGTGCTCTAATGGGTGACTCAGTCTGTGAAAGGGGCGTAAGCTGTACAAATGAGCCTACAACATTCATGACAAAAGAACTCAAAATTAGTTAGCAGGGATCAAGATGGGATTAGCTTTCTTCTTTTTTTTTTTCTAAATGATGCTGCCAAGTACTCTGGAGCCAAGCTAATATTAACTGCATTTGTCTTTACATCACTAAATAGAGAAGCTTACTCCAATGGCATGGTTGTTTACAGGCAGTTTGGTACAAACAAACAGCTTTCTCTAAGCCCTAGAGATGTCACCAATTACAGCACGTTCTCCATCTTTAATGGGTAGGTTACATCACAATCACATTTGTCGTGCTGAAACTATGAAATACAGTGGGGTAGGGGGCGGGGAGTGGGGAAGGCTGACCAGCTTGGTATATCAAATAAAACAATGAGAAGAAAGTTTGGCTCTCCTCTGCTGGAAGCAATATTTAAAATGCGAGATGTGGTTGTACATTTAGCCTTCAATGTATAATTCCAGTTGTAGAGACAGTGGTGAGGAGTGGTTGGTGTATTATTATTGTTTTTTTCAATCCTGTCAACACAACCATCCCACATGTCCATCCTCTCTCCTAATCTTGGCTGATTGTGTTTTGGCAGACTTTTTTTCCCCTTTTCCAGCAAAGGTAAGCAAAATTTAGTTTGGTGAGCAGCACATAAGGAACAATCCCTGTGCAAAGTGTAACGTCTCCTTTAATGATCTCCTAAATATATTACTGGAAATTTACAGACTAATTACCCCCTCTGTTGGATGTCAGAACTTCTGCTGGTAATTTTTTTCTTATTTCAATAATGTTGCCTTCAGCCATAAAGTCATCGTCTATTCCCCCTACAAAGACATTTGCAGCATATTGCAAATTGTTACCCTTATGTGCCTCAGCTTTTGATTCTGTTTACAAGAGATGAAGTAATTACAGTGTTTGTACAGAAATAACTCGAAGGCTGATTGTCGAGGTAATGACACTAGCACCCACACCCCCAACTTCACCCAGCCCAGAGCCTCAAGTCATCCATTAAGTATAGCAGACAGGGCCCTAGGGCTGAGGAGGAAAATCCTGGATTGGGTGGGGGATAAGAGGAATGAAACATTTCCTTTCATAAACTGCTTCCTAGGTTTTTTTGTTTTTTGTTTTTTGTTCTCCTTATTAACAAGACAACGGCCCAGCTGGCTGGCAAGTAACCTGATAGCAGGCCTGGTGTCCACATTACTTGTGAGCCCTAGGTCAAAATGATGTTTATGAATGACAGGATTTCAATCCTTATAAAAGCAGTCTCTAAGCTTGGAGCAAGTCCCCAGTTTTTCTCTGGTCTGTATTCTCCCATGTTACTCCATTATATACCAGGTTGCAGTGGAATACAGTTGCAGTCTACACATACCCCCTAGTGGAAAATAATTTGAGAAACAAGTGCCAGTATGAAGCAAAAAGGATACAGATACAGGGCTCAGGGATGTGATGGGATGGATCTCTCCATAACTGTGAGTCTGTCTTTTTTATAGGCTCAATTGGTAAGAGCAATATTTTCTCAATAAACTGATCCCATCAGTGTGGGCAGGTTATGATGCCTTACTGTTTGGGAATATTCATGTCTGTGAATATATTTGTGTACACACGTGAGTACACACATATATGGTACATTTATTTGTGTATGTACACATTCTTTTGTTGTGTTTATTCATGCGTGTGTGCTCATGCATATATAGTGTTAAAAAAATAAACAAACCCATTAGTAATGTTCCAGAAAATCAAGCCAAGTAAATTTGGTAGTTGTGGAGATAATTGTTTTTGTGAATGTTCAGCAGGCTTGAACAAACCCCTTGAGGTGCATACACAGCATTCTGTGCTTACTACACCTAGGACTAAAGTAATACATCCACATTCACTATTCTCATTTAATGCTTCTCTGAGAGAGCATTAATGGGCAATTAAAAACAATGATCTCCAAAACATATGAAATACAGTGGAATCTGGTTAGAACACCATTTGCTGTAAGGTGGAAGTCAGTATGAGGCAAGTTAGTCTTGGACCCTGTCCAAGGGGATAGAGCTCTTAAGCACAGAAAAGAACACATTACTAGCATTTTGTCTCTACACTGGTTCTATTTAATGAACCAATGAATAGTATTGTGTTTAGGTTTAGGTGTAGACATATTCAGATGGAAAAATGCAAAGAAAGTACAATGACGCTACTGAATGTCATATTGTAAGTATATGTAGACAGCTATTATCATGCTAGACTACATTTGTTTTATGGGCAGCTAGTGCATATAGTGCATACAGTGCTGTGCCTGAAGTCAGGAAGACTCTTCTTCCTGAGTTCAAATCTGGCCTCAGACACTTACTAGATGTGAGAGCCTGGGGCAAGTCAGGCAACCCTGTTTGCCTTAGTTTCCTCATCTATAAAACGAGCTGGAGAAGGAAATAGCAAACCAGTTCAGTATCTTTGCCAAGAAAATCCCAAATGGCATCATGAAGAGTCAGACATGACCCAAAAGCAAGTACAAGATACAAAAGAGCTAACAGTTGGCAAAAACAGCACAAACATGAAAAAGGAAATAATTCATTCCTATTATGCCCCATTAGAACAAGGAAGTAGAGGAATTAGAAAATACATAAAAGCAAGTCTCTTTGTAGATCTCACTGGCTCCTTCTATGTTTAGATCTATAACTTAATGAACTAATACGGATATAAATAGCTCAGCTAGACTGATAATTATGTTAATAATATGCATGTAATATGCCATCTATTTACCCAGGATGAACATGCAAACAACAAAATATACTTACAATATAAGAAAGTTAGATTTAATATAATTGTACTTTGCATTTCTCCATCTGAATGTGCCTCATATAAGCCTAAAACATAATACCGTTCATTGGTTCATTTAACAGGAACGTAGAGATGAGATGCTAGTAGTAAGTTCTATTTTGGTGCTTCAGGAGCATTTGTTGTTTGCATGGTCATTCCTAGTAAACAGATGACATATTACATATGCATCATTGAGTCACACAGTCATCTCTCCAACTGAGCTACTTATATTTGTGAGTTCATTGAATCATAGATCTAAATATGGAAGGGACCTGTGAGGTTTGTCCATTCCAACCCTCTCACTTTATAGATGAAGAACCCAAATTCTTGGAAAGTTAATTGATTCTCCTAAAATCATCCGGTTAGCAAATTGCAGAATTGGGATTTGAACCCAGGTTCTTATACTCTAGGTCTAGTCTTCTTCCCACAATACTATGCTGCCTTCGTGTGGTGCCTAGCACAGGATATTACACCAAACAAATATTCATGGAACTGAATCGAGGAAAATAGTCATGGAATTTAGACTGTGGGAGCCCCCTTGGACTCCCCTTGAATCTTCCCACTAGATAAGGTGTTTGTCTGAGGCCATAAGCCTTTCATTATCACTAGACCCAAATCTTTGGTACTCTTAACCTAGCCTAGCCCTCCATTGTCTGGCTAGCTTCCATCCTTGATCCTATTGTGTGTAGGGGCAAGACTACCCGAGTACCCCAATAATTCACAGAGGCTTCTCAGGTAGAGACATAAAAGGAATTAATTTTATTTCACATATCTCACGAAATTTGGGCTTCACTTCCAATAGGACGGACTAGTGGAAGGAGGCGGATCACAAAGGCAAAGCACCAACATATATCCTATGGCAAAAGAATTCCTGCCCATCACTATCCTTCCTTTCCATTGGCTGGGAGGTGGGCTTATAATCTAGCCTTGAAAAGGTGGACAAAGAATCAGGAAATCAAACACAATCAATCCAAATCACATAAGGTAAAGAGGAGGGATGAGGAAAAAGGGAGGGGGCGGGGCTGCCAGGAGCAGGGAAAGGAACAATCCCTATGTGCTTCTTTTGTCCTTATTTGGTAACTGACTAGCACATAGGGAGAGAGGGAGAGGCACTTATTGCCCCAGGCCCCAAACTCCTGAGAGTTAGGTAATCACATTCTTACAAGGTCAAACCCTGAGTCCATTCCATCCTCTCATTGCCCCTGCTTATTCCAGAAATAAAAAAAAAAGTAATTTTTATATTTTCTCTCTCTGTGAAGTCTTCACAAGAATTATTCCCTACTCACTATCAAAGTGTCTATGCCCAAATCTGTTACCCTTAAACCAGCCTGGCCCTACATTATCTATTTTCTCCAGGCAGCCTTCAGGTACTTCCTGCCTTTAATCCCATTTTCTTGGTTCCTGGAGTCTGACCTCACCCCAGTCCCACCCTTAGATTCCTCCTTAAGACCCTCCCTAAACTCCTCCTCCCATCACCCCAGGACCACCCTAGATCCCTCCCACAATCTGTATATAAGTTTTATCTTGCCTCCATAAAGGTGCTCAGATTCGGTCTAGCCCACTTATAAAGATATCACAAATGGTGAGATTTCTTAAAGCTACCCAATATGGTGAATCTGTAATAAACTTTGTTTTTCTTTGCTTGTGAGAAGGCTTGAATCGAATTCATTCGAGTAGGACCTGGCATGTCAAGCAGGACCTGGCATGTCAGGATTTTGGGGTCTCAAGCACCCCTAAAACATATGGTTCCCTGACCTCATCAATAGTACAGCAGGAAGACTAGTTGGCAAACTACAGTAGGAGTTTTAGGGAGCTGTAAACTAGTGTGGCAATAGTAGGAATGGCAAGTAAGTCATGGATTCGAACAGTTCTAAATCAAAAGCAATGGGACTCGTAGACTGATTGGATTGGGAGAATGGTGGTAGCATTGAAGAGATTTGGGGTTGAGGGGTGCTCAACACCCCAAAGCACCAACATGCTGGGTCCTGCTGAAAGAATTTCACTCAAGCCTTCTCAGCCAAGGGAAAAAACAAAGCTTATTAAGAGTTTGCCATAATGGGTTGTCTTAAAAAATCCCACCCTTAGTAACCGGCCAGATTCAATCTACTGACCTACATTGAATCTGAGCGCCTTCATGGAGGCACTATGAAACTTATATACACAAAGATTGTAGGAGGGATCTAGGGTGGTCTTGAGTAGTCTGGGATGACTAGAAGAGGGGTTTAGAGTGAGCTGGGGTGACTGGGGTGAGGTCAGACTCCAGGGTGGGAAATAGCTGAAGGCTACCTGGAGATGACTGACAATAAGAGAGCTAGGATATAGATATTTTGATCATGATCAAGGGTGGGAAATAGCCAGAAGGCAATCCAGAGGTAACCAAACAATGGAAGGCTAGGCTGGGCTATTTGAGCATGAAAAGCTAGACCGAGTGGGAAGATTCAGGGTGGGGCTCAAGGGGGATCCCACAGATTGTACTCGAGATTCAAGGCGGTTTCCACAGACTGTACCCTCATCATCATCACTGAAAAATAGCAAAGTCAAAGGTAGAAAATGATTTTTTTGTTGTCGATGATGTTTCGGGGGAGGAAAGCAGAAGCTACTTTGAAATTATGGCGTTACTTTCCTCTGAAAATCTCAAATTACTGAAATAGTGGGATTTCAAAATTATTGAATTTTTCAGCATTGTTTCAACTAATTCATCTGTTCTCTCTTTAGATCTAAACTTCCAAAAAAAAGCTGTTTTAGAAAAGAGAATGTGACTATGTGACTATGTCTCCTTTTTGAGATCACCCTTACTTAGTCAAACCACACAAAGGTAACAATACACAGCAAAAAAAAATGCAAAATAAAGGCTTGAAGAGTTATCAGGAATCTTTGGAATTCAAGAGTAACCTTGGTGATAGCCTGGAACTCTCCCTGAGGTCTTCTCTCTAAGGTATTCCATAAAGCACTAATTAAGTCAAATATAATCAGTCCAGTGGGTAAACAAAGTAACAGCAGATTAAAATCCTCAGCTCAAGGCCACATTTTCAAATTCCTCAGGAGTGGCCCTTTTGATCACACAACTCAGAGATCACTTTTTGTTTGTTTGAGGAGAAACTTAGCACCCCTTGAATTGTCAAAGCATTTCTTCCAGATTTTACATGTGATTACATAAGTGGGTCCCCTCCAGTATTGAAATGTGCAGATTATACCAAGTAGAGGGCATTCACAGAGAAGCTCCATGCTAACAGAATCAGACCATTTCTGAGGAGATTAGGCAGCCCTTTAGCCCCTCCCACTTATGCACAGAGTAGAAGAAAATCCCTAGGGTACATGCACATTGGAAAAAAAAAAAAGCTGTGAGCTGGGGAGGGAATGATAAAGAAAGAAGAAAGAAAAATGGAGACTGAGGGATGGAGAGAAAAAACGAAAAAGGGAGAGAGAAGAAAGACAGATAAAAACAGAGATATACAGAGAGGCAAAGAACTAAGAGGGACAGAGATAGATGAGAGAGACAGACAGAAAGAGAGTGAAGGCAGGCAGACAGGAAGGAAGGTAGGCAGGAAGGAAGGAAGGCAAGAAGGAAGAACATCACCAAAAATGGAGGTAGCAATAAAAACCAGGAGCCTATGACTTATAACCAGCCACAGGAGAGTTGAAAGATGGTGATGGCAGCAGTGAGCAGGCAGTAGTGACACCCAGGAAAGGTAAAAACTGATGCTGGGATTTCAAGGCAGCAAAAGGAACACAACTAGAAAGACAGGAAAGAACAGCTGATACTGCCCTGGCCCCAGGACCCACAACAGCAGTGCATCACAGGGAGACCTAACTCGCTGCTTGCATGTAATTTGCAGAAACTTTGTGACTGAACTCCTGAACCTGCGGAATGGAGGAAGAAATGATACTCCCTACAGCTTGGTCTACAAATCTTTCCTAAGCCAAATTTATGCATTCTTTCTCTGTCATTTACATTTTGGTCATTATTACATTATTAAAAAAATAAACTTTTACCAAATTAATGCCTTTAGAGCTTTGGTTGCTTGAAGGATTATGGGACCTTGAGAGGCATGAATCACATTCTCTTATGTTCCCCCAGGGATTTCTAGTTAGGGACCTAACAAGTAATAGAATTATTATTGGGAAACTTTCAACACTCATCTTGGTCTGTGTGAGCACTGAGCTTCTGTAATGAATCACAGGTTGTGTTTTGGGTCTCAAATGAAATGTCTTTTTTATTGAGTATGGAGCGGGGTGGTAAGGAAGGGAGGTTTGGACTGCATCCATTACCAGTATGTTAGCCTGTAAACACCATGAGAGCAGCAAGTAATAAGTGAGCCGAATATACAACTGTGTATTAGTGCTAAGTGGCCACTATGATTAGTTAGTGATTGGAGGGTTAGAGTGCATTAAAAGGTAGGAATCTTCACCCAGGACACTTGCTTTTCCCAGTGACTCTGCACTGTGACTAAGGCACCAAAGAAAAAAACTTCGCATGTGGATTTGGACTCTCCTGGGGAGGGTGGGTATATACAGTGCTTTTTCAGGAAAGAAGTCAAAGCAGCTGCCTCATATGACATAGTCCAGATCCTTAGAAAGATACCTAGAAAAGAGAGAACTTGGAAATTAAATGTTTAACTTCTTCTCATCAAGATTTGCTATAAATAGCCTGAGGCCTAGCTCTGAGAAAGAAAAAAAGACTATTAAAAATAAAGGAACCGGTGAGAAATGAAACACACCTTCCCCTTCAGATTTGGAAGGCATAGGCTTGCTCTGTGGGATAAACTTGTTAATCATGTAGAAAAGTTACAGAAAATAATGATTTTTTTTAAGCAGAGTTGGTTGTTGGGGGATGAGAATGTCTACTTAACTGAAGAGGAGGCCTTTAAGTCCAGCCTAGAACAGGCTTCAGATATAATAGAAGAGTAAGGCAGGGAAATGCTGGTGGTTTCCAGAGAGCCCCAGGGGATATATCTTTGAAATTTTACACATGCATTAAGTGAAATGCCCTCAGGTTATAGTATTCAAATGTTTTCAGGTGCTAGATAGCAAATTTGGCAGCCTAAGAGCAGAGGTGGAAGATTCTCTTGACAGAATCCTTCAACACTAAACCTATCCATGTGATCCTGGAACTTTGATAATGGGCTACCTGTTAGAATTATATTAACAAATAATTGCTTCTGCTCTCTAGCAGTTTCATAAATATAGGCTCTTCTCCCTTTCACCTAAATAGATCTTTTTAAGCTCCTTAATAATATCTGGGATCACATGGACCAGATTCAGTACTAAAGGTTTCTCAACAATAATTCAATAAATCATTTTGTCCCTACCCAGAACTTTCCCTGGGAACATTAGAATCTGGCTTTGACTCTCAAGACACAAACCACATCCCTCTCTCCAAGAGGGATAGGGTAATGTAGTGTAATAGGAACTGAGCTGGCCTCAGAATCAGGAAAACCTGTGTTCAAATCCCATCTCTGACATACTGGCTGTATTACCCTGGACAAGTCACATAACCTCAGGATGACCCAGGCAACTCTTTACTATTTGTAGTGCAGGGGCAGATCTGCAATGGCAGAGGAAATGGGCTCCTTGGGAGAGTCCTATAGCTATGAAATCACCAATCCAAAAAAAAAAAAAATTGGCATTTATAGAGCACTTAAAGGTTTTTGAAAACTCTTTATATAGATTTTTCATGTAAGCCTCATAGTAATTCAAATAGAAAGTAATCATAGGTATTATTATCCTGGTATTAACAGAGTAGAAAAATGGAGGTTTGAAAGTCAAAGGATTGGTCTCTATACTAAATTTTAGAGGTGAGACCGAAACTTAGGTCTGCTTGGCTTCAGGTCTAGCATTTTCCATTTGGCCATGCTACTTTTCTTTCACAGCCAGGACTACACTGTCTACTTTTCTAAATGTTCCCTAGTGTGTGTGTGTGTGGGAGTGTGTGTAGGTATGTATGTAGTTGAACTCTCTTCAAAGTTAATAGCCACCTCAAAATATCCAAAACAGGTATCCCACAAAAAAAGTGGATCAAAAACACCCAAGTACTCAATTCCTTTTCCATTTTAAATTATTTTTCATCGCTTTGGCTTTGCTGTTGTTAATGGCAGCACTATTGGCATGTCTCATCATGTCCTTCCTGCCCAACAACCAATCAATCTACAAGCCCTGATGCTTCTACTGCAAGAATACCTCTTCATTCTTCTACTCCTCCCTATCCCTTCCCATTCCCATCACACTGGTTCAAGAGTTTATTACTACTCACCTAGACTACAGTAATGTTTTCCTGATCAGTCTCTTCATTTCCAGTCTCTCCTCCTACCTACCACGCCCCCAGCAACACCTCATTTTTTACAACTCTATTGTATTAAACTTCCTAATGAAAATTTGTGATATAACTGTCCTGCTCTCAAAGTCGGAATCATTAATTTCTTCCAGGTACACAGAGCTCCCATTATATTTGCTTATTCACCTTACCTCAAACATGACTCTTATTTTTGAAGTCCATTCAAGACAATGTGGCACAACGGCTAGGGTCTTAGGCTTAAATGTAGAAAGATCTGGTTTCCAACACTGCTTCTGACCCTTTATTAGTTGGGTAACCATGAGAAAGTCTCTTAACTTTTCTAAGCTGCAATTTTCCTTATCTATAACTTGAGGAAGGTAGACTCACTGATCCCCATGATCTCTTCCAGCTCTAAATATAGGATTTATCTATTCACTTCCCTATATCTAAAATACTAATTCCTCATATAATGACCTTGTGAATCCTATTTATCATTCATAGTTCTACCACTTTCTTGCAACCTTCTTTGATTCCCCACAGCCTAAAATGATCTTTCCTTTCTCTAAACCCAATACTTTTATCATACCTTAGCACACATAACTTGGTACCTGCTATTTCACATTTATTTGTTCACATCTTATCTCCCCTACTAGATTATAAGCTGCCTGGGGGCAAGGGCCCTATCTTTGGCATCACTCTATCCCCCTAGTATTTATCACTTTTCAGTAAGTCAGTATTAAATTTAATTTGTTTGAAAACTCTCTTAGCACCAAATGATGCTTTAGGAACAACAGAAGATCTGTGAGCCCTCCAGGAGGCTGAACTCTCACTGTGGTAGCTCATTCCAGTGAGGCAGGTTATAATTGACCTATACAGTACAGTGGTTCTGAAATTTCTTGGTCTCAGGCCCCTTTATGCTCAAAAATTAAATCAAAAATTAAAAAAAAGTTCCAAAGAACTTTTGCTTAGATCTATTTTTGTTTGATCTATTGATATTTATCATATTAGAAATTAAGACATTATAATATTATTTTGAAGATAATTTGACCCCATGTACCCTCTGAATGGTTATCAAGGGCCCCCCAGTGGTCACTGGATCACACTTTAAAAACTGGTGACTTAATAGATAAATCCTAGGGAGTTGTCTGAGGAACAGATATATTAAGTGCCTTACCTAGGACCATAGAGCTAATAAGGGTCATAAGCAAGATGAACACTGTCCCCCACCACAACATCCTATCCACCACATAATGATGACTCAATTATACACAGATTACATTGAATACTCAAATGGATCTCTGATCTCGTGTCTTCAAGAGTTCTCTCCTATAGTTATGATCACAGCAAAGCTATACGATGCCATTCAAGTTTCCCAATGCTGAAGGAAGGAAAGAAGGCTTCAAAGCTTTATCACGGAATGCAAATTCCCAAAAGTTGATTGCTCCTCTAGTTTGAATACAAAATACAATTCTAATGCTGTAAATTATCTTGCAAGATCACTCAGGCCATTTATCAATCTTTATGCCAAATCATCTCAGATGGAAGAGAATCAATCCAGGGATTTTAAACTACCTCCCAAAGAAAGAAATTCTGGTTTTCCATAAAAATTCTCAATAAAACAATCTAGTGTTGAATATCCTGCATTATTCAAAAAATTTCCCCCATCTTTAAATTACGTCCATCACTTTCTATTTATAAACTGACCCTCCTATGTTATCGGTAGAGAATTGATGGTCACTTTCACATTTAAATAGGGGAAAAGTACATTACTGTGGCACTCCTTTTAAAAATGGGATCAACATAGGGAAGATGTTTCCATGAAGAATTCTCTTTTTCCCAGTGCTATATGTATGATAAACAAAAAACCTAAATTCTTATTGCTTGTCTGATTTTCTAATGTGGACTGAGGAAGCAACTCTCCTGATTTTAAAGTCAGACTTTTACCAGAATTATCTACTGAAAGTATTTTCCCCCAAATCATAGCTTTTCTCTTCACTTTAATTGGAGTGGTTGTGTTCCCACAGAGTTGTTTTAATTTTACAGAATCAAAATTATATATTTTGTCTTTTATAATCCTCTTTCTCTTGTCTGCTCATAAATTCATCCCTTACCAAAGCTGAAAAGATTTGAGCATTCATTCTTCTATAATTTTTGTGTGGTCACCATTTACAAAGTACTTTATCCATTTGGAATTTATTTTGGCATATGGTTTAAACTGTAAATTGTTGATTTAAACCTACTTTTCACCACACTTCTCTCTAGTTTTTCCTCTATATTTCTGTCTAGTCAAGAATCCTCTCACAAAGCAGTTTGTATTCTTTAATCTGATAAATGCCAAAATGTTTACTCATTTGTGTCTAATCTTAGTCTATTTTACTGACCCACTTTTCAATTTTTTTAACAAGTACCAAATAATTTTGAAAATTGCTACTTTACAATATAATTTGAGGTGTAATCATATTACTGCCTTCATTTCTACTTATTTTCATTATTTTTCCTTGAAAAACGTGTCTTATTTATTCTTCCATATGAATTTATTCTTTTGATGAGTTCTATAAAATATGCCTTTGGTATTTTGATTGGTATAATGATAAATCTGAAGATTAATGGAAGAAGTATCATTACTTTAATTTGACTGGTATAGCCCAGCCACGAACACTGAATAGATCTCCAATTATTTAATTTTTCCATTATGTCTGTAAACATGGTTTTTTTTTGTTGAATTTTTTTAAAGATCTGTCAGCTTCTTGAGAAGTAAAATGCCAGAAAGGATCTGAATTTCCAGGAGAGTTTCTATCTGTTTAACACCATGTCCTTGGCTCTCAGGATCACCTCTGGCTCCCATCCTTGCCATCTGGCAAGGGGAGAGCTTGAGGAAGAGAAGGGGCTGCATTCTTCGACTTCCCACATGGGACCCATAATTAAGCCATGGTAGAGAAAGAAAGGACAACTGAACAGTAAGCAACATTTTAGAGTAAGCCTGAAGGTGCCAATCCTCAGTAATAGCCAGACTCTCCCAGAATCTGCCATCCTTTCCTGGGCATTTGTAGGTATACTAATTCCATGGTAGAAAGGCTCTTATTGGTTGCCTTTTGAGGCAATTGCAAGTCCAAATATATTATAATATAATAACAATAATAATAATAATTTAAGAACTCCCCTGCTCCCCTATTCAAATCATCTGTTTCAGCCAAGCTAATGTATCAGTGTCTAGGAGTTTTTCTTAAGCATTTATTTCTTTGTGGCACTCTCACATCACCTCAGGGCTGTACTAATATCTTTTCCAATTAGCTAAGCCTTATTCTTTGTCCCAAATTCTACTTTCTTTGAAGCCTTCTCTCCTCTATGATCTCACTTTCCATTGACCTCCTATAGGACTGTCCATGACAAACAAAAGGCACATAGCAAAGGTGGATTTATGTTATACTGATTAAGTACAATAACATATGCCCAGTGCTTCACAAACTTTAAGGTGCTATATAATGCTATTATTATTAGTTATTTTTTCTTGTGTGTATATGTGTGTGTGCATGTGTGTATATACATAAAATTTATGTAGTACTTAAAAGTTTGCAAAGTACTGCTTATATTGTATGCTACACAACATCTCATTTGATCAATATAAAATGTCAACCTATATGAAGTGCCCTGTGTTTGGTATGGATAGTCCTATAGGTGAGAGGAAGGATAGATCAATAGGGAGGGAAGGCTTCTCAAAGGAAGTGGAATTTGAATATATATAATTACACATATGCATATATAATATTTCCCCCAACAGATTGTAAGATGCTTGAGAGCAGTGACTATCATTTTCTTCCTTTTCTCCTATAAAAAGTGCTTATCTTGGGGCTTTGCATGGAATAAAAGCTTGGTAAATATAGATTTTTCAGGAGGGGTTTGCCTGTTCACATTCCTGGCTTCGTGAAGTGACAAAGAAAGCCTGAAATGAAAGAATGCTTCTTGGTTTGTATAACAAATGATATTTATATTTCTATTAATTTTTCCTGATTTGATTGGTAACATCAAAGTGAATGTAACTCCCAATGTGCGTAAGCATTATTGGATATATCTTATGCTAAATGCTAAAATCATTTAATACCTCAGTTGTATTTTTTTGGTGAATCTCTAGGATTGAGTGTGCAATAATTATGGCTTCAACAAATAAAAATGTCTTTTTCTTTAATCACTGGTGCTTTTCCCTTTAATTTTGTTTTCCCTTTAGTTTGTTTTATTGGGAGGGGGGGAGGATGTTTTATTGCTATGGCTAAATTTTTTTCAAAGCAATTTTCAATAACAGGGGCAAAACTAAACAATCCTGCTTCATACCCTTTTTTATTTAGTATGCCTCTGTTTCTCTCTTATATAGAATTTTAATTCTTTGTTTCAAATACATTTAAAGCATAATAAGGAAAATATTTTAGTCATATAATATTAAATTTTTGTCACCATTTAATGCTTTTCTGATTTTATTTATGTAGTTGTATAATTTTATTGTTTTTCTTATTGATGTAATTTATTCTATTGATAGTATTCCAAATGGAAAACCTCTTATCCATTTCTGATAAGATCATGGTGAATATTGTCTATGTGTTCTTATATTATTTCTGATGTTTAATTTTTTTTGCATCAATATTCACTAATAATATTGCCCTACAGTTTTCTTTTGCAGTTTTATCTTTGCCACAAATGGCAAAGATAAAATCAGAATCAAAATCATCTTTTTTGCATAAGAAGAATTGGGAAGCAAAATATTTTTTCTCTGTCCTTAAAAATGATCTATGATTACAAGGTTTATTCTTTGAAGGTTTGGAACATTTTATTTGTTAATCTTTCTGGAACTGTTTACTTTTTATCATACAACCCCTTAACAATCCAGCTGATTTCTCTTACTGAGACTATTTGGGTTAGACATTTCCATTATGTCATTTTGGATATTTTATATTTTTGTAGATATGCATCTATTCTATTTTCTCTAATTTAGGAGCATAAGGCTAGATGGAGTAATTTCTGATAATTTTCCTAATTTCTTTTGCATTTATGGTAATCACCCCTCTCATTTCCAATTTTGGTAATTTGAGGGGGGTTTTTTCTCTCTTTTTTATTACCTCTGCTAATTGTTTATCAATTTAATTGGCCTTTACAAAAACATATCTTATTTTTCATTTCAAGTGTTCTTTTGTTCTCCATTTTATTATTTTTTGTCCACATATTAATAACCTCTCTTCTGCTTTCCTTGACAGCATTACTTTATTCTTTTTGCAATTTCCTTAAATGCAGTCTCCACTCATTAAGTTCGTCTTTTTCTTGCTTGTTAATGTGAAGATTCAGTGCTATACATCTGTCTCTCTTCCACTGCTTTGGTTACATCTCATGTAGTTTGATAGTATTTGAATTGTCATTATCATTAAGGTAATATGTTATTGTTTTTATGATTCCTTCTTTAACTCAGCCATTGTTTAATGGTCTTTTTCTAATGTCCATGTAGACCTGTACTTTAGATAGTTAGCATTGTTTACTTGGAGTTTGATTGGAATCCATTTCAATACTTAATTGACACATGATCCCTGTGATGCAGGCACTACCTCAGTGGAGCAGACTATTCTCTATGCATTCAGCATTCTTGATTACTCATTTTCATGTCTTCTCACGTTGAGATCTTCCCCTGAAGCCTTTTAACATTATGCGGGCACCAGCAGTCAGTCTGTTCATGGGTAATCTGCCTATCTGACTACAGAGCTATCTTGTATATCAAAGATGATATATCTTATGTCACTTCTTTTACATTCTATAATTAATATTATACTTTAGCTTATATATGCCTGCCATACTGTCCATTACTATTTGTGTAATCACCATTTTTTGTTCTTTAGAGATTGTGGTATTTCATAATTTGTAGTCATTTAATATCAGGCTAGAGTTAATGTTAAGAAAATAGATTTTTTATTTCAAGAAGCAGTTTCTGATCACTGAAAGTATTTTGCAGTTTCCCAGATGCAATACAGCTTGTTCTCTTCATCTTATTCTATTCCAAGCACAGTTCATTGATCATCTGCAGGTAGATGTACTAATGGGCCATTTTTCTGGACTGCCCATCCAAATGCATATGTTAGTCTGGACAATGGGCTTTCTTCATGCGCTTGTTTTTTTCCTAAGGTTGATTGTTCTGCCAAATTCTTTTGAGTGGCTGTGTACTTTATTTAGGAAACTAAAATATTTCAGAGTTTGATGTAATTAGCACCATTTTATCCACAAATAGAAACATCTGGATGATCTCCTTACCTCTAGGGATTAATTCTTCCATTTATATTCTGCCCTGGATATCATCCACAATGGTACAAATATCTGCAACAAACATATCTCTCCCTGTTTTAGGCTGTACTTAATATTGATAATCAGAGGAATATCTGTTGAATACATTTCAATTTGGTTGAACAAGTAGTTATTATGCGCCAGGTATCTTCAAAATTATCACTGTTGTGGCATGTTTATATGATCTTAACACATGCATGGAGGACTCCTCGTGGGAGGCAAGCCTTCAGAGGCACAATTTGTTTGGCCAAGTTTTTCTTATTAATGTGATGTATCCTACTTATTCTATTCCATCTACTCATTCCTGGTATAAAAGCAAGAGTATTAACAACAAAAAAATTAATAAATGACAAACACAATGGGACTTTGTTTTCTTCATACCATTAAATCAGGTTGTAAAGAGACTGCTGCAGAGTATTACTTTTGAAAGTCTGACTGTTTCCTTTATATATTAGCATGAAGGATACCATTCATATATGGAAATACCATTTCATATTTTGTAGGGATGAGAAAGTAGTCATATAGTTTGATAACTTCACAGGATTATTTTTATTTTTGAGGATCCTCTCTCCCTTGATACATTCTTCTCTGTAGGTTTTGGGGACACCACTCTTTCTTGGTTGTCCTCCTACCTATCTGACCACTCTTTAGTCTCTTTTGCTGGATCCTCATCCAGGTCATGCTCTCTAAACATACGTGTCCCACAGAGTTCTCTCCTGAAGTCTTTTTTTCTATTCTCTCTACAGGGTGTCCCTAAAGTCTGGACACATAGGAAAACTGCAATGTGGAGTTATTGCATCAAGTTCATGTGAATCTTGCAAAGCGCATCAATCTTTACATCACAAATCATGGAAATCATATTGAAGAAATTATTTGTTAACATTCCAATTAAATAAAATGTGGTTGAAAATTTCATCCATTTCATTTCTTGAAAATATACATTTTTGCCTATGTGTCCAGACTTTAGGACACCCTGTATAATGCTTTACTTGGTTATCTCAGTAGCTCCCAATAGACTAAATTACCATCTCTCTTCTGGCAATTCTCAGATCTACCTATCCTACCCTAACCTTTATTCCAACCTCAAATATGACATCTCCAATTGCCATTTAGACATCTTTATGTCCGTTAGACGTCTTAAACTCAACATGTCCAGAACTGAACTCATCCTTTCCTTCTCAACCTTCTAGACCTCTTACCTACCCTATTACGGTAGGGGACAGCACCACCCTTCCACAAGTCACATCCTCCTCTCAGTCTCACAACATAGGAGTCATCGTGATGCCTCACTATCTGTCATCCCCATATCCAATCTGTTACCAAGGCCTGTCAAATCACCTTTGTAACATCTGCTCAATGCACTCCCTTCTCTCCTCTGACCTTGCCACCACTCTCGTGCAGGCCCTAGATCACCTTATCCCTGGATCACTGCAATAGACTGCTACTGGGATTACCTCCTTAAGTCTTTTCCCATTCCAATTCATCCTCTATTCAGTCACAAAAAAGATTTTCCTAAAGCACAGGTCCAACCGTGTCACTTCCTACTCAAACTCCAATGGCTCCCTATCACCTCCAGGATCAATTACAAAATTTTCTGTTAGGCATTCAAAGCCCTTCATAACTTAGCCCCCTTGTACCTTCTAGTCTTCTTGCACCCTACTGGCTGCTATGTATTCTTTATTCCAGTGACAATAGCCTCCTTGCTGTCTCACAAACAAGTCATTCCATTTCTTGGCTCTGGGCATTTTCTGTCTGTCCATACTTGGAATGCTATCCCTCTTACCTCTACCTACTGCCTTCCTTTTAAGCTCCAACTAAAATCCCATCTTCTAGAGAAAACTTTTCCAAAACCCTCTTAATGCTAGTGTCTTATAGCTCTTATTTATTTCCTGTCTGTCCCGTATGTAGCTTGTTTGCATATATTTGTTTGCATGCTTTCTCTTCCATCATGAGTTCCTTGAGGGCAGGGACTATATTTTATATATTTTTGTATCACCAGTGCTTAGCACCATGCCTAGGACATAGTAAGTACTTATATGTTTATTGATTGTGATTATGCTGGTATAAGGAACTCTTAGGGGGCAATTCTCTCTATCAACACAGAATGAGCTACTGTTCCATAATTTGTAATCACAGGGACTTACCTGGGTCATTGGGAAGCGAAGCAACTTCTCCAAGGCAACAGGCCTAATATGGATCAGAGGTAGAACTTGATAGATCTTCCTTACCCTGAGGCTGTCTAGTATACCAAGTTGCTTTTGATAATTATTTATTATTTTTAATCACCTTTTTTTGTAGGGGAGTAGCAACACTCTTCTTGATTTAGCTCCCTCCCCCCAGTCACTGGGTTTATCTTCCCCTCATTCAGTGAAACTCTAGAGGATCAATCCCTTGATACTTCCAAAATTATGTCATCCCCAACACATATTAATTTTATGTCCTCTTGGTCCAAGCTGGCCCACCAACTCTTTCCCATCTTATTCTTCTTCAGTACCAATCCCAACTTTACCTTTTGGCCATTTCAATTATTTTCTTGAGTAATTATATCAGAGTCTAAGAAGTTCAGAGTGCAGGTGCAATGGTTTCATTATTACTAATGAATAAAAGTTTATTATAGCAATATGCAAATATCTGCTTCATTTTTTATGTTTTTGTTAGCCACTTTCTACTTTCATTAAAAAGTATTCGAATTGAGTCATCTGGCAAGTTTTCTGAAAACATTGTCACTCCTTGGCCATTCTCCATTTTAAAAATTGATGCTTTTTTATAAACTTTACCCTCTTCTTCCATAAGACTTTACAAACAAACATATTCTAACCCAGTATCGTTTTTAGCTGTCATTTCTCCATTCTCAACAAAGAGAATAATATTTGCTGGCTGAATTATTCGGGATATATATATATAGTATAGTACTTTGCAGTGAGAAAACACTATGAATACCTCTCATTTTATCCTCACTAGAACACTGTGGAGTAAGCAGGGCAGGCATTATTTTCATTTTACATAAAAGGAAACTGAGTCTCTGAAAGGTAAAATAATTAGATTAATGACACAGAGTTTAGTGGTAGGGAGCTGAGAATTTAATCTAGACCTTCTGACACCAAGCCTAGTCATTTTCCCACTAAAGCAAGCCTGGCCTTTTATCTACTATTCTAAATTTCCATTCAAATGCTAAGAAAATGAATAAAATACGAAGAATGACCAGAGAGGGGCAGAACGAAATATTACCATATATGGTCAAGAATAGCAAAAGAAAAGTGGGAAAAGCAAGGGTCTAGAAGTATCAGATCTGTAATCATCCAAATGATTTGGCATTGGTTTAAAATCAGAGGTGGATCAGTGGAATAGATTAGATCTACAGTATACAGAAGCAAATTAACCTAGTAATATACTATTAGATAAACCCAAAGACTCTAGCTACTTAAAGATTCATTGTTTGGCAAAATTCATTGGGAAAATTGGAAACCAGTTTAGTAGAAATTATGTTTAAGTCAACAGCTCACACCATATGCCAAAAGAAGATCCAAATGGATAGATGACTTACATATAAAAGGTTACATCATCGACAAAGTAGAGGAACAAAAAAGAAATTGCCTTTCAGAGTTATAGATGGAGGAAGAATTCATGATCAAATAAGGGATAAAGAGAATCACCAAAGAGAAAATGCAACTTTGCTTCTATAAAATCAGTTTTTGAATAAAGAAAACCATGTAATTAAAATTAGAAAAGGGCAAATTAATTGGGGAAGAAAAAAGAGATCGTGGTGGCAAGTTTCTCAGATTCTTAAGAATTAAAACCATTTCCTGATTGATAAATGGTCAAATGATACAAATAGGCAGTTTTCTAAGAAAGAAATCCTACCAACATATGTAAAAAATACCCCAAATCATTAAAAATTAGAAAAATGCAAATTAAAATAATTCTGAGGTTCTATCTAAACATCCATCGGATTATCAAAGCTGACAAAAAATGGAAAATGACAAATGTTGGAAGAGCTGTGAGGGAAAAAAAAGCATATTAACACACATTTAGTGGAGTTGTGAATTAGCTGAAAACGAATTCTGAAAACATTCTGAAAACAGTTTGGAACCAGCTCTTGAAAATTAGCTAATTCTGTATACACTTTGACCCAGCACTACACCAAAGAGATAAAAAAAAGACCTAGGGGCGTGTGTGTGTGTGTGTGTGTGTGTGTCTGTGTGTGTGTGTGTGTGTGTGTGTGTGTGTTAGCTCTTTTTGAAATGGCAAAGAAGTAGAAATAAAAGTAATATCTACAAATGAGGAAAGGGCTGAATAAATTTTGTATGTAATGGAATGTTATTATGCTATAATAAATGACGAAAATGATGGTTTCAGAGAAACTTGGGAAGACTTGCATAAACTGATGCAGAATGATATCAACAAAAACCAAAAGGTGTGGGTTCCAATCTTGTCTCTAACACTTTCTGAAAACATTGTTACTCCTTGGCCATTCTCCATTTTAAAACTTGATGCTTTTTTATAACCTTCTACCCTCTTTTTCCATAAGATTTTACAAACAAACATATTCTAACCCAGTATTGTTTTTAGCTGTCATTTCTCCACTTACTGTGTCCTAGGGCAACTCATGTAACTTTCTTAAACTTCAGTTTCCTCAAGTAAAAGGGAAATAATACCACCACATAGCAATTTTGTGAGGTTCAACCTAGATAATGTAAAGAGCTCTTCATAGCTTAAAGCAATACATAAATATGTTATCATAGGCTTGGCATTAAATGAAAGAATGTATTTTGTAAAATTTAAAGGGTCATCTAAATGTTGGCTGGTTTTAGTATATACAATAGCTACATATGACATATATACATATGTCTATATCTGTGTATATACATATATGTGCCTATCTGTATGTATGCTTGTGATAGAATCTTCTTTTGTCTACTTTGGTTGTATCTTTAATAGAATACAAAAGAATGGATATTTTCCCAATAAATTTTGCCAAACAATGAAGACTTAAGATTTTTCCATGATGCTGGGACGTTATGATTTACAGATTATGATCAGCCTATAAACATTAGCAATAGGGCACATTCAGAAGGCACTGTTCCACTGGTAATACTGAAACACAAGGCACATCCCGGCAGAGAATTACTTTAGATGTGAAAGAACAGGCAGATTTTCTGTGTTGCTCTGGTAAAGATACTGAAATTTTGCCAATCAAATTCATTTATAGAAGTGAGTTAGACTTTTTTAAAGCCGAAGAAATGCCACAATGAAACGGAGAGGGGGAAATCCACACACTCAATCTCTAGTCATCCTGAATTCTTTTTTTAGTCCAAGTACAAGAAATAATTGTTCATGAGACACAACGTACATTTTATTTTGTTTAAAACTGTTCAATATGTGTATAAGGAAAAAGATTTTAATATGTAATCTATAAATAACTCAAACCCAGGATCATCAGTTAAATATTTATTTTGTGGTAATTTCCCATTTAGATTACAGGTAAGATGAAAGAATCATAAATGATGGATACCTAGCTAGTAAGAAGAAAGAAGGAGGGAGGGAGGGAGGGAAGGAAGCAAAGAAGGAAGGAAGGAAGAGAGAAAAGAAGGAAAGAAGGAAGGAAGAAAAGAAGGAAGGAAGGAAGGAAGGAAGGAAGGAAGGAAGGAAGGAAGGAAGGAAGGAAGGAAGGAAGGAAGGAAGGAAGGAAGGAAGGAAGAAAGGGTAGATAGATAAACATTTATTAAGCACTTGCTGTGTACTATGCCAATGAATGTGTCAAACCTTGGGAATACAAATGCAAACAAAGAAGAAAAGTTCCTACCCTAAAGGATCTTACATTCAAAGACACAACAGAAAGAATGCAAAAGAAGGAATGGGGGAAGGATGAGGTTGAGGAGGGGAGAAGGAAGGTAGAAAAGCCCTGAGAATGAAGACAAAAGTAGCATGGCTTACTCAGACCCTTTCTCGAATGGAAGTTGTGGGCAAGAACTCACTAGAAGAGGAGGCTACACCAATGGAGACATCTCTAGCTTGAGAAGGCTGCTGGACTGAAAAGTCAGGATCAGAGTCATATGAGAACTGAGTATGGTTGGTTCATAAATAGGTCCATAGGATCCAAGATGATCAGAGCTGGATAAGACCTTAGAAATCATCAAATTCAGCTCTTTCATTGTATAGAGAAGACAGAGGCTTAGAGTCATCACCTAAACTGACAGAGTCAGGGATTTGTCATGAAGAATTTTCAGAATACCACATTTACAATCATTAATCAGCCAAAAGAGGTATTATAACATGGCTGATAGAGAGAGGTAGTCTCAGAGGCATGAATAGCTGGGTTCAAGTCTCAGCCTTTGAAATATACTGATTATGGGACCCCGGCCAAGTCTCTCCACATACAAATCAACTCCCTAAGCCTGTAAGTTACAGTACAAGTGCTGATAGATTTTGTTAGAAGGAGTTTCCTCATTAAGAGTTCCCTCTATTAATAAAATCAAAGATTATTTTTTTAATGACTAAAACTACTCCCACACACAAATGAGCTATTATTTTGGCCACTACAATAAGAAATATGGTTGTGGTCTTCAAATATAGCTCTAGTTGCTTTAAACCTGTTGATCATTAGTGATTTATATTAATATTTACTATACTAATCCTAGCCTTGGAAATTTAGGAGGGAAATATATATACACATATGCATATACATATATACATACACACATATATAAATGCACACACATACATACATACAATTTATGGAGCAGCTAAGTAGCTCAGTGGATAGAATGCCCAGCCTGAAATCAAATCTGGCCTCAGACACTTACTAGCTGTGTGACCCTTCACAGGTCACTTAACCCTGTTTGCCTCAGTTCCTCAACTGTAAAATGAGCTGGAGAAGGAAATGCCAAACCACACTGGTATCTTTGCCAAGAAAACCCAAATGGGATCACGAAGAGTCAGACACAACTGAAACAACTGAACAACAACAACAACAAAACATAAGAAAAAAATCTATTAAAGTTCAATACTGATGTCTTGTCACTTCATGGAGGTGACCTTGTTTTCTGAAGGCAGAGACAGAAGAATACAAACATGGGGCTATCCTGACAAGGTAGAAAAGACTGACTGTGAACCTAGCAAGAACTTTTGTGTCTATTATCTAAAAACAAATGCAACTAAGTGCAAGGAGTTTCCTTGGCAGAAGCAGACTGTCAAATGATGAATTGCTTTCTTGGGGAGAGGGATTTAGTAGTGGTGTTCACCAGCCCATCAAATGAACACAATGTAATGGTAATCAGGGTGGGACTTTTTTTTACTGTTTTTTGTTTGAGTGCTTCTCAGCACTGAGGTGCCTTTGATGAGTCTTGCCTTTGTTTCAATTGGGAGTCTTTGATTGAATCAAGAGTCTTTGATGACCTGCTTAAGAAACAAGAAAGTCCCAAGCCCCTGGCCCCATACCCCTTTTGCTAAGTAGGCATTGAACCCTCAGGGCCCTTAACAGGGTATATGAGCTCTGAGGTTGGCGTTTTGCTTTTCAGGGTATGTTCATCAGAAGAGTGTTGGTGTGGAGACTCTGGGTAGCTATCAAGGAACCCCCCTGGCTTTGAAAACCCAGATGCTGGTGCTTCTTTTTCTGGTAACCATGTATGTGATGTCTTGATCAGACAAAAACCTGTCTGTTGATCTGTTTATATTTTCTGTTTGTATTTGCTCTGAAGTTCAAGGTACTGAGTTTTTCCCCCGAACTAAGTGAATGATATATGTATGTTTAATTAAAGTGAGATTGTTAAGCTCTTAACGTTTCTTTCCTTAGAAAAGCAGATAAAAAAACCTGTGCTACCAGCCCTTCTGCATGCTGGTGTTATTGGCCTTACACAGCTACAGTAGCGGCAAGTAGTGTTGTTGTTACACACAATTACAAAATGGTCCTGAGTCTATTATGGCCTATTTCCACTGACATAATGGTAGTGGAAGAATACTATGGGAAAAGGGCAGAAGGGCCAAAATGTCATACAACTATAAACATTCATTTGACCATTTCTGCTCTCTATTACCAATGTTTGCCTTATGACCAACAATTTGATATAGCAGTAGAAGAACCAAACTACATCCATGTTGATGTTCTCACTAAAATTAAGATCAAAAGACACCATGAAGTCACAAAATAGATAGCTTGTTCTTATATTTGTCTTTCTTTTTCGAAGAGGACCATGACATCAGGGAAATGATGACATGACTTGCAGTTGACTTGGATTTGAGTGAGGGAGGACTGTGCAAGGTTACCAGCCTCATTTTCTCCTCCAGAGCCATCTGGATCCAGTGACCAGATATTCATCAGGATGACTAGAGATGACATTGCATCCTGGGATAGCTTGTAAGTTACCTCCAGAGAAATAAGGCAGGTAGGTGGTACAGTAGATAGAACTCTGGAGCTGGAATAAGGAAGACTTGACTTTAAATCCAGCCTTAGACACTTCTTAGCTGTGTGAGCCTGTGCAAGTCACTTAACTTCTGTCTTTCCTCAACTATAAAATGAGAATAATGACAGCATCTACCATACAAGGTTGTTGTGAAGACAAAATGAGTTAATATTTGTAAAGCACTTAGCATAATGCTCAACTCATAGTAAGTACTTAATAAATGCTTGTTTTCCTTCCTTCTTTCCTTCTTTACTTCCTTCTTTTGCTCCTTAATAAAAAAGTTGGTGAATTTGGTTTCATTTTGCACCAAATGCCAAAAAGAAACAATTTTTTTGGTATACTTGCTCATATCTCCTTGCATTGCTCATAATAAGCTTGAGTTAACAATGAAGACAACTGTACCTCATGTACCAGAATGAATGAGGAAATAGAGAGAGTCCTTGCAGATACTGACAAGACATGCCAACAGAAATCAGTGTGAATTTTGAATATCTATGATTTTTTTTAATTTAATTTAAATTTTTTGCTTTTTGGCAGGGCAGTTGGGGTTAAGTGACTTGCCCAAGGTCACACAGTTAGTCAGTGTGTCAAATGTCTGAGGCCAGATTGGAACTCAGGTCCTCCTGATTCCAGGGCTGGTGCTCTACTCACTGTGCCACCTAGCTGCCCCTGAATGTCTATGATTTTAATGTGAAATGAAGCATAGAGGAAGACTGAAAAACAATCAAAGAAATCACAACCATGTTTAAAAACATGATTTGTACTCAAGCAATGAGTGAGGCCTGTAGAATTCTCAGAAGTCCTACGTCCCTAAGTCATGATAATTTCTTTGAAAAGAACACTGAAAGGTACTCAGTATTAGGAACCCCATACGACAGTATAAAACATGAAATTACTATGTCTTAATATATAGAAAGTAACAATTAATTCAGAATCTGATGTCTCCTTGTAGTCAGACTGTTAGACAGTTAAAGCAAAAGTCAAAGTTAATACTAAATTAGAAAAAAGTAATGAGATGCAAAAACATTTAGTCAGATTAAAGTAAACCCAACCTCATGCATTTAAGCAAAAAAGATATGGGAGCCAAGGGCAACAAAAAGAAATGTGTTTTGCCAAAAAAAATTGTTTGGTAGAATTCAAAATAAAATGATTTCCTATTGATTTTGAAGTTCTTTAAATTCTAATCAAAGACAACTTTGTGCTAGTTTTGAATCCCCAAATACCAACACATCATAGTTCAATGGAAAGATACTGACTTTGGCATCAATGGACCTTTGTTCAAATGCCAGTCTTGAAATTTCATAACTGAATGGCTATGAGAAAGTTTGGGCCTCAGTTTCCTCACCTATAAAATATATTTTAATAACTATATTTCACTGTAAATGGATCCCTCTGTAATCGTATATATGCTATTTTCTACATTTAAGACATTATATTGAGAAGAGATACATGGGCTTCACTGCCATCACACACACGTGCACACACACACACACACACACACACACACACTATTAAGAACCCCTGAAGTAGAGGATTAGCAATTTAGTAAACTCAAAATGTTAGGAATTGACATTTTCCAAGATGGTGACTAATACAGCAAGACATTAGTAGATCATGGGGTCAAGATCAGCTGTGTAGGCCAGGCAGATGGGGAGAGTGATGATTAGAAGTGGAGACAGAAGCCATACTGAAGGCAATAAGAAAGTTTAGAGTGAGAGGGCTAGGGAGGTAAGTGTAGGGGCAGAAAGACAGGATGTGATGGTCTGAGAGTTGAATTTCAAAGTTCAAGATCTCAGAGGTAATGCAATTCCAAAGGATGATAAGGTCTGAAGTATAGCCAGTGTGTTTCTGAGTTGCAGGGCAGGATGTGTAGGGTGGGGAAAGAGGTCACTGCCATTGAGGAGGGTAAAGAATTATGTAGTAGAGATTTTAGAGAGCTTGTCAACATGAATATTTAACTCTTAGGATGATGGTAGAGATTATGGTAGACAGGAAGATTAAGACTTTTTCACAGGTGAAAAACTTGCCACACAGCTTTGGCAAAATCAGGGAGAAGGGTAAGACCATCATGTTCTGCTACCTGTTTCCCACTGGGCAAAAAATGAGTACTTCATGTAGATAAGAATTTACACATTTCGTAGGAATACCTTTCATTATTTTATACTATAGATAACTGAATTCCCTTTTCCCAAACATTGGGCAATAAATATTCTAAAGCAGATCTAATTTGATAGCTTGCAGAGTAAGAAAGGCCGAGAAAGAATTCAATTCCTATTTGAATATGTGAGGAAACAAAGCCTTCTAAAGTTATTGTAAGATAATTTAACATAACATAGAACTTAACCAAAACATAATTACTGATTATTCTTTATCACTTTAAAGAGTTGAGAAATTGCTTTGCCATACAGATTTTATCTTATTTGCAATTACTTGGTGATTATGTGTAATTTGGGAGTACCTCTCTATCATTAGGGAATGCCTTGCATAGCACATTTTTATTTTCCTGGAGATTTTGGAGAAAGGCAGATTATTTAGTATTTATATTGTAGCTTTGTATTTAAGTGTTTTCTAATCTTTAAAAATATTCTTTATAAAACCATTTTACAATACCATCTCTTCTAGATTATATACCTGAAGTAAAGACAGGCTAATACCTTGCTTCTAGGAACTCTTTATATGATAATCACCATATGTGTGCATGTGTCACAACAATATACTATACATATACACACATACTTAAAATGTAAACATGCAAATGTATATTGAATTATATTTTTAAACACATACATATATATGTGTGTACATCTACACACATACATACATATATATATGTGTATTAACACAATATATATGAGGTAGTATGGCATAGAGAATAGAGAGCAAGGCATCAGAGTCAGGAAGCCCTGGCATCAAGTTTTGGTTTGATATGTATTAGCTGAAGTATAATGTATAATTCAATTAACCTCTCAGTGCCTACAGACAACTCTCAGATGACAAATTGCAAACATTTGCTTATCAGCACTCTGAGAGAGTGAATGTCCTTACTGAGAACTCCCCATGCCAACGAAATCACAGGGCCAGATCCATGCATCTACACATATGACTATACAAACATACAAATACCAAACCCAGACTAATGTCAGAAATAGGAAATAATAATTAATAAATTCAGTGCTTAGCAGAGTGCCTGACACATATAGGTGCTAAATAAATGCTTGTTGAGTGAAAGTAGGGTTGAATTTACACTTCCATTGTCAGGTTCAGTCATTTGTTTGAACTAACTATTTTGCTACTATTACAGACTTTTTAAGCCTTCCAGGGAATGACAATCTCTTCAGACTTCCATGGGTTTACATGAATTTTGCCCTGTTAGAGGATTGCCTGCAGCAACCTCTTAATGAAAAGAAGTACTAAAGTCTGAAGGCCTGCTGGAATGAGGTAAGGCCTAGATCATGTCTGACCATAGGGAAGGATTCAAGGTGAGGAAAAGTTGTTTTCTGCAAAACTCTGACAAGGAAATAAGAGTTGTCTATCAGTAACAGATAACAATTGGAGTTTGGTGGCTATGGCCATATCGGTTCCTTAGTTTTCACATTTCTTTAGTTCATACTGTAATTTTTGTTTCATTTTTTGTTTGTAGAGTTTTTACAGTAAGTAATTAAATGCTGAGATCATTAGAAAAGGAGGTGTTAATTCGTGCTATGTCAGCAAGCCCCATCTGTAGAAAGTCTAATCGTCTGTTCTAAGCAGTTAATCATAGGAAGATTCATTTACCTGGTAGTAGCTATCTCAGATCAGGTAGAGGACTTATAAAGAAATAATCAGCCCCTACAGAGTTAGTCTTAACAACTCAAACATATTAAGTGATGACATCTCACTATAGAAATAGATTTGCGGTGTAAAACATTGGCACTTATAACCAATCTAATTGGCACTTATAACCATGTTTAATAAGTATTAGCTCTTTGTGTTTAACGAACAACTAGCTTAAGCATAATACCAAAGCATAGGATTTTTACTTATTAGAACCAGTCATTTATCTCTGAAGTTATAATAATAAGTAGAAATTAATTTGTCAATCTGCAAGGTCCCATAATGGAAAAAAAAACCACTGGCTTTGGAGTCAGTTTCTTCATCTGTACAATGAAAGAATTGAATGACATGACCTCTAAGACTCATTCCATCTTTAAATCTACCATCTCAGTGAATAGTTCCATAGATCAGTGTCACCTTGGCAAGAGGTCTCTAATAAAGTGCCTTTGGGATCCATTTTTGACTCAGTAAGATTTTTATCTTAATAAAATTCAATATTTATTCAACAGAAGACATAGAAAACCTACTTATAAAATTTTCAGGTGACATGAAACTAAATTCTAGACTAAAAAAAAATATTGAAATGGTGGATGACAGAGTTCAGATCCAACAGAATAGATCAATGGGTCAAATAGAATAACATCAAATTTAAAAGTGATGCATGTAAAATTTTATACTTTGTTATAAATACATTAATTTCACTACTTTAATACAGAGAAAATGTGAATAGATAAAAAAACTAAGAGAGAAAAAATCTGGAGATTTTAGTAGACTACAAACTCAATTTGACTCGATGTTATCACTTGGCAGTCAAAAACCTTTTTTAAGTCATGTGACATATCTTAGTTGGCATTAAGAAAGGGATGGAGTCAGAATAGGGTTCAAATCCTGTGACTCATGCTAGAATCACATTTTAGGAAGGATACGAATGAGATGAGGTGCATCCAGAAGGTAACATGCAGATACTGAGAGAATTGTAGACAATACCATGGAAGGACCAGTTCAAGGCAATGAGGATATCTATCTTGGAAAAGAGAAGATTTTTGAGATAATGATATTTCTTGTCAAGTATTAAAAGCCTCTCAAGTCAAAGGAGAGTTACACTTATGTTGTTTGACTCCGGAAGATAAAACTAGAAACAATGAATGGAAGTTACAGAGAGGCAGATTTTGGCTCAAAAAACAAAAACTGTCTCTAAATGATCTGTTCGACAGTATACAGCTATCCTTTCCATGTCATGGGGGTCAGGGGAACAGCACTCCCAAGATCTGGAAAATGAAGGTAAAAATTTTTGGCCTTTCCTTCAAACCAGAAAAGTCTGAATTTTTTTCTTTTTTCTGTAACAGGGTTTTTATAGTACTTTATTACAAAACTTGTGTTAAGTGATTGCTTATAGGCTCTGTGTTGTCTACTGGCCTTTGTATATTGTCTGTGGCTTCTGCAAAACTCCCCCCAAATTTCCATTTAATTTCTTATGCTGACCTGCAATATATCCAAACTACAGTGGGGACAATTGTGATGTGGAAGTGTTTCAACAATCCAGGTAGCAGCTGCTGTGGGGGTGTAAAACCAACAACAACCAGCTCACAGAACGCCGCAAAAGCCCAGGTTCTTTTGATCTGCTTTACTAAGGAAAACAATGTTAAGGGGTTAACAATCCTACCTTAATCCAGCACACAAATATCACTCAGTTAGTTCAGGGGAGAAAAGCCAGCACCCTGAACTTCCGAGCAAAAACCAACAAATTACAAACGTTGATAGACAGGCCACATACAATTCATAGTTACCAACATCTAAGTTCAGCCTGGGAGTTCATAACAAAGGCTGGCCCAGAGTCATGCACGCCACCACTGCTTGTGGATCAGAGCCCCAAAAAAGAGAAAGCCAACCCCTGGTAATTTATCTTTTTCAGGGTCAAGGGTGAGTAACACATGCAACTCATCCACATGACCTAAAATCATCACGAAGAGGCAACTTAAACCCATGTGGTCTAAAAGCCTCTGATGTCACAAACATGTCACTCAAACCCATGTAAACTAGGCTTTCACTTGAGGCAAGGAGGCTGTCAAGGACTCCTAATTTAATCAAGGAAATAAAGGCCAAACTCTTCAAGGGCACTTGGTTGAACTAAGTGCTGAGAGCCCATTTTGATTGCCAATACAGGAAGGGCTAACTGTAAGGGGTTACCTAAGAAGATAACAAAACAGCAAGATGGCACAGTGGATAGAAAGCTGGGCCTGAAGTCAGAAAGACCCATCTTCCTGAGTTCAAACTAGGCATTATATACTTACTATTTCTGACCTTGGGAAAGTCATTCAACCTTGTTTGCCTCAGTTTCCTCATCTGTAAAATGAACTGGAGAAGAAAATGATGGGGTCACGAAGCATTAGATATGACTAAAAAATGGCTGAACAAAAACAAGAAAATAGAAGATGTCCCTCACAAGAGGCTTTAAACTACTGATTGGAGATTTTGTAGAGAGGATTCTTGGTTAGGTCTAGATTAGGGGTGGGGAACCCGAGGCCTCAAGGCCACATGTGGCCCTCTATGTCCTCAAGTGTAGCCCTTTGACTGGATCCAAATTTCACAGAACAAATCCCCTTAATAAAAGGATTTGTTCTATCAAGTTTGGACTCCATCAAAAGGCCGAATCCAAGGAACTACAGGGCCACATGTGGAGTCAAGGCTGCAGCTTCCCTCCCCCTGGTTCTAGATAAAACTAGATGACTTCTAAGATCCTCCCTAACACTGAGACCAACTGTGTTAATGTTTAACAACTAGTCCTCTGCAGGTGGAAAAAAAAAAAGTATATACAACACACTTTTGAGTTTAATCTACACTTTTAACATTTTCCTCTTAAGTCTAGATCCAACAAATCAGTACATCGAGTCCTGATTTGTAGTATTTTTCAATTTCCAAGGTATATATACTCACACTGAAATTTAACAATCAACTCTTGAGAGTAAGTTTGAGCTGGCTTCAGTATACTCCTGACGAAGTTGAATAAGGGTTGAATAAGGAGGCTGTTCACTTGAAGAACAGTACAAGTAGTTCATAGCAAATTATTCCTCTGACACAAACGGAAGAGGGAATTCCAATGGGGACATTCATCAGAGGTCAATGAGGTGAGATGGTAAGGTACAAAGAGTAGTGAATTTGGAGTGCTTGCTACTTACCGTCTAGGTGAGCTAGGGTAAGCCACTTCACTGGTATGGGCCTCAGTTTCCTCACTTCTCAAGTGAGGGGGTTGGATTGGTCAATTTTCCAGGTCTTTTCCCAGTCAAATCCTCCATTCCTGAGATCTCCAACTCTACGTGAGATACCAGTCCAAGTATCCCCTTTCCTAGTCTTGACTTTATGAGATCCTAATGAAAAGTGTCAGTGTGGTAAATTCCCATTGCTGCTTCTTTAGTAACCATCGTGAGACCAGGGAACACTGTATTCATCAATTCAGTAAATCACACAGATATGAAGCTAAACCACTTCTTGCATCAGGAAAACACATGAAGATTGATCACAGAATTAGACTGTCCTCCCAATAATGCCCTCAGCTGATCCAATACTCTATGTGGCTGATTTAGAAACTCAGGCTGAAATATATCTGGGAGCAGTAGAGATGTTGTTGCTCCAAACTGCTCTAGAATCTGTGTCGTTCAGGGAGAGGAAAGTAAATTTTAAAAATTGTTCATACTGGTAGCAGGGCTCACCTGCATGAGATATGGCCTACCCCAATTCCACGATCAATCAGCAGTGGCTGTGGACACCTATAATTAGATTATAAAATCATAACTGTAGTCGTTTTACGTCTGTTGGCATAATTACATCAGCATGCTAATGTCCTTTTAATGGTATCTAATGATGTAATAAGAAATAATGGAATTTATTTGACAGCTACATAACCATTAACAAAACAGATTAAGCGTAACTAGCACTTCCATAAAAATGTGGGCAGCATCTAAAAGTGGCAGCTACCATGTTGGCTCCCCCCTTGAACAATGATGTAGTATGATAAGGATCCCCTCATTGCTGATCCCCCTTACTATAGGTTTGTTATTGTTCAGTTGCTTCCATCATGTCTGACTTTTCGTGACTCCATTTGGGATTTTTTTTTCTTGGCAAAGATACTGGAGTGGTTTGCTATTTCCTTCTCCAGCTCATTTTACAGACGAACTGAGGTAAACAGGGTTAAAGACCTGTCCAGGATCACAAAGCTAGTAAGTGTGTGAGGCTGGATTTGAACTTACAAAGATGGGTTTTCCTGACTCCAGGCTTGGCTCTCTATCACTGCAATACCTAGCTGCCCTCAAAACAGGAATGAAATGCTTTCTGTGAATCAACTGATGAATCAAATATTTAGTGAATTCCTCCTATGTGTTCTGCAGAGTACCAGGCAGTTTAGATGCATTTGAAAGTCTAGTCCATGCTCCCTATAACTTAGAAGGGGAAAGCTTCCGCACAGGAAACAGAGGGGTTGGGGGAAAGCAGCATAGAATTGAGTGCTGAACTGGGTAGGCTAGCTGATTAAGGGAAATCAAAGGAGACAACTAAGGATTTAGATATTCAGGAAAAGCTCCATGGACGACATGGGACATGAGACTTCATGGGCGTCTTTTTTTGTGAGAGCCCATCTCCCTATCTTGCCCTAGCTTACCTAGACAGTAAGTAACAAGCACAGTTAGGATTTTGACTCCAAATCCACTACTCTTTGTACCTTACCATCTGGCCCTATCTTGCTGGAAGTGCAGCAGTCATTCACAGGCTCCAAACTAGTACCTGGGCCAGTTTACCTTTCTATCAACTCTGTGGCCCTGTTCTCCTAAGGGCTTGTCATACTGGTACCCAGCTTAGTGCAGTCCCTTGACTGACAACTCAGTGTAGCTCAGCGCTCCCAAACTAAAGCCATATATCAACCTCAGCCTTCCTGGTAGCAGGGAATGCAAACATGAGTCATCATGCCCTGCTTGATGCGTATCTTGAAGGGCATGATTAATAAGGGAAGGGAAGAAAAGGGGACAAGAATATCAAAATATATGAAGGCAGAGAGGCACCTTACATGGCATATGCAGTGAGTCAATGAGACCAGTTTGATTAATATAAAAGTGATGTGTTGGGTTATTATCAAAGGCCTTGAAAGGCTGGTTGTGGAGTTCAATTTTCTTACTTAACAAGAAATAGGGAGCCACTGAAGGTTAATGATGATGGGAAAAACAGGATCAAAGTAGTATTTAAGACTCAGCGATCAGGCTCACAGCTGGTTCATTTGGAAAGCTCAGGTTTCAACTCTTATGAAGGATTATGAGGAACCACCACTGTAAAAAGCAGGAAAACCTAAACGACTAGAGAAACATTGGGCAAGTCTATATTCCAAATTAATCTTTGGGACATGGAATAAGGAGTAAAATAGAAAGAGAAATCAATGCTTGGGATGAAGGATAAGAGGAAGAAAAGGAAATGAGGATGTGTGACTAATGGCAGCCCAAAGGCTTCTCAACACCCCATCCAAAAATAGTTCTCTTACCAATTTGCCATTGCATCCAGAATAACTATTACTGCTTAAAGGTGAGAGGATGGGGTGAGTTGGATAACATTAAAGGAGGCCCTAAGCAGTCAAAGGTGTGTGGGTGAGGATTCTGGAAGTGGAGGACACTGGAGGAAGACAAAACAGGATAGGAAAATCCTGAAAGAAGACATTGGAGGACCATAAAGACCAATTTCACTCACTTTCCTAATCCTCCCCCCACCTCCCACCCCACCCCACTCCCCTATAAAGACTCCGTAAGATTGTTATCTATTACTGCTAAGTCCACTTCCTAAGGCCACCTTAGAGGCTAGTTTGTGTTTTCATTCTATATCCTGGCCTTCTAATGGGAAATTGTTCCTGGCCTTTAAAGGGTTAAAACCCCTTTCCCTAAGTGGGTACCCTTTCCCCATGGCTATGCTGTGACCTTCATCTAGGAGTACATGGTATTCTTCCACTGTGGGAGTTTTCCCACTTGAAAAACAATTGTCTTTATGATGAAAACTAAGGCATGTAGAAGGGGCAGTGGGAAGGGAGAAGAAAGGGCTCAGGCCACCCCAAGGTGAATAGCAGACAACATAAAGGCCTCCCACACACTTGAATCACTGGATTTTATCCACTGTAAAATCACCACAGAGGGGTTTGTTCCATAGGAAAGAAATGAAAATTCAATATATACAGCTCCTGGTGGGCTGGAGGAGGTTTTATTCAAAATCTGTTCTGTTTATTCTTTTCTTGCTTTCCAGTGCTTTTAGGCAGTAATAATATCATCTGAATACTGTTCAGACAACCACTAAGCAGCTCTGGGACACTCCTTGACAGAGCACTGTCCCTTCCCAGACACCTTCAGTTTTCTGTTCAATTCACTTGACTCTCACAAAGTCCTTATTTTTTAATTAAGGCCTGTTCTTCTATGGGAAACATGGGATGTTTGGAGGTAAAGGCTGAGATCGTTAGGAGGCCAGGGATTGATTTTGCTGTTGACTTGGATGGGGCATCTAGACTGGGTGATTGGCTTTTCTTCACCATAGCTACTGCTGGCTAGGATAGGAGGGTGAGATGGACCTGTGGGTGAAGTTTCCAGAGCAGGGACACATGTGATACTTAATTAACCTAGCTCATGTACAGTGAGTTATTTCATTCTTACCCAAAAGTTGATCTATAACGGCTTAAATCCCCATACAACCCACTCCAAGGCTTTGACAGCTACCTTGAAGCCCTGAATCAGAGGTGATACAGCTGTCCTCTCTTCACTCATTAGGTATTCACTGAGCAATTGCCATGTTCTAAACTCTCAGAAGGAAATATTTGACTTGATCCTTGGTTTCCAGGAGGTGATTATGTAGTTAGAAAGGAAATACGTACATTTGTGAGGATGATGGTAAGCACCAAGTGGCCAGGGGCTATGTCCTATCCACTGTTGACCAACACATTGCCCCTGCCACAGAGCTTTGCATATAACAGGGGCTCAATATACACTGAATAAATAATGTAAGGATAATGACAATAGCTAACATTTATGCAGCACTTTAAAGTTTGTGAAGATTACACATAATCTTTGCAATATATAATCATATATAGCATACATATATGTATATAAAAGTATACATACATACAAATTCATCTATGTACACACATGTATGTATGCACATGTCTACATATGCATGTTTCATATATGCACATACACCCATACAACATTGTATACTTGTAGAGATGTGTATATATTTATATACATGAATATTTACATATACATAGGCATATACGTATTTACATATTACTAGAACCTCAAACTAATCCTTCATATAGTTTCCACAAGTATTCTTTTCCCAGTTTTACAGATAAGGACAGTGAGGTACAGAAGCCCAAAGTTACATGATTTGTCTAGGGTGATGTTCTTAACCTGGGGTCCACGAACTTGCTTTTTAGATATCTTGATAACTGCATTTAATATAATGGGTTGCCTTTGTGATCTCATGTGTTTTATTTTAGGCATTTAAAAATATTACTCTGAGGAAGGGGCCATAGGTTTCCCAGACTGACAAAGGACTCTATGATAAAGAGTAAAGGTAAGAATCCCTGGTCTAGTGTCATAGAGTTGGTAAGTGTTAGAGTCAGTCAGTGAGTCAACAAGCATTTATTAAGTGCCTACTATATGCAAGGCCCTGTGCCAAGTGCCTTCCTATCTTCCCTTTCAGAGTCTCCCTATTTTGTCTCTCTCCTTCATCCACTTCAGAATACTTACACTTACCCTTGGCTGCCTAACTCTCTATCTAACCAATCCTCTCCTCTAGCTTTTGACATTGCAATAAAGAAAAAAAAAAAAGGTGAAACCACAACAGCCCCTGTTCTTAAGAAGCTCGCAGTCTAATAGGGTGGATAGCATGTAAACAACTATGCATAAATTCCCTATATATATGCTAAAATGAAAATAATCAACAGCATTTGATCTACTGTGCCACATAAAACTGTTAAATGACAATGCAGTGCCACATTGTTGGTGACAATTTTTAAATAGCACTTGGTGTAATACAATTGATCTCCATTTACCCATTCCAATAAGTATACAGGCTACTTGGACCCACAGACTAATTTTATAATATACTTGTTTTCTTAGTTCAGATAATTTTCCCAAAATTGGTTAATAACTGAAAGCTATTACTATTCAGATAGCATTCTGAATTCCAGTCCTAGTCAATTATGCTCCTATTACGTCCAAGTTACTGGGATACAAAGACAAAAAAAGTCCCTGCTCCCAATGAGTTTATATTCCACCTGGGAGGTTGTGAGAGGGAAATAAAATATATAAACAGATAGATAAGCACATGACTATATAAGGAGGGAGAGAACACTCTGAACTGGAGTGATCAGGAAAGGTTTCCTATAGGAAATGGCAGATGAGCCATGATGGAAGCCAGGGATTCCCAGAGGCAAAGGGGAGAAAGGTATGCATTATGGCCCTGGGGGAGAGTTTTGCAAAAGCTCAGAGGAAGGTGACAGAATGATGACTTTGGGTGTTAGTAAGTCAGCCAGTTTAGTTAGAACGTGGATTGTATTCTCTGTCAGCTACTTTCTGAACTTTCCGGTTTCAATTGAAAAGAGAATTCCTATTTTCCTCCCAGTCATCAAGGCTAAACCCTCAGGAAACATAGACATCTCCTTACTCCCTGCTTCCCCTCCCCGACCCGCCCCCAAGCAACATACATTTGGTTGCCGTGTCCTATTGCTTTCACTTTTGCAGTATTTCCTTTTCCATGGTTACGAACTAGTTTAGATTCTCCTTACATTTTACCTGGTCTAGTGTGGTAATTCCCTACCTCTTCTCCCTGTCTTGAGTCTCTCTGCCTCTAATCCTTCACCAGGTTAATCTTTCTTTTGCTGACTCTTTCACCCCCTGATCAAAGAGCATTTACAACTCACTCTTGTCTACTAAATAATGTCCAAACATTAACATCATACTCTTGCATGCAAGTCCCACACAATCTGGTTGGTTCCAACCTGCCCTTTCAGTTTTATATAACATTCCTCTTCCTTATTTACAGTAAGCTCCAGTCAACAGTATTAGCATTATTTGTATTCATATTATATTAATTAGACTATAGCACTAGGGATATTCTTTTTTTTTGTATACCCCATAACACCTAGAGCAGTATCTTGTACATAATAGGCATTTGAACCATAATAGAATCGATATGGACATTGGCGTGTGTCAGTCTGACAGGAGTATATCATTCTACAGTAGGTGCATTGTTCCAGTCACTATCACTTTAACTTTCCAAGACAAAATACCTCTATCTGGCCATAGTTTACCTACATATATATGTTGTCTCCTTGTACTGGAATGTAAGATCCATGAGGGCAGGAGTTGTCTTTGATTTTGTAATTGTATCTCCAGTAATTAGCACAATGTTTGACATCTTGTCAGCATTTAATAGATTAATGTATGTAGACAGTGAAGCAATAATTATTAAAAGCAAAATAAGTAGTAAATACATGCTGCAAGAATTCAAAGCAGAGGAAGATAAATATTAATCCCTTTAGTAGAATGTAAATTCCCTTGAAAATAGGGGCTAATTTTTTTTTTTAATTTTGCCTTTGTGTCCCTAGCACAGAGTGCCTTGCCTACAGTGGGCACTTAATAAATGTTTGTTAGATTGGATTGATCATCCAGGTTATCCAGGGGTTGAATAAGGTTGACTTGCAAGAAACAGGACCTTGAGAATGAATAAGATTTGTATAAATATGGAGAGGTGAACAGGTATTCTAAGGAAAGGTTGACAAATAAAATGAGAAGATGCTTGGGATTTGAGAATAAACCCAAGACCAGAGTCAGAGAAGCACGTTATATCTATCCCACAGTGAGGAGAATGGCTGAGCTGGCACTAGAATGCCCCAGGATGCCTTGCTCTCTAAACCTGCTGCCATCAAGAATATCTAAAAATTGTAGAGTCATGACACTCTGATTCAGAGTAAACCTGCCCAGTACTATTCACATCAGACAAAAGAATTTAAAATCAGGTCACAAAACAAGATAGTTGGTAATACTTTGTTCTTCATTTCAACCTGTTTATCCTTATCTATGCTGAATATTTCAACCACTATTAAAGATTTCCTTCATATTTGGGTTCTTGAGTCCTATTGTTATAGAGCCCTACTGGCTAATTTCCTGGGAGTTTGATTCTATACATCTACTTGGCCTCTTCTTACTTTTCCCATGTTCGTATACTTTATTCCACTTAATGCTATGATTTCCCTACATTGCCCTACTAGCTGTTGCTCTCACAGAACACTGAATTTCCTGAATCCACACATTTTCACTGGCTATTCCATTGCCTGGAATGCTCTCCTTCCTCATCTCCAACTCCTAGATCTCCTGTTTTCTTTAAGATTCAGTTTAAATCTGCCTTTCTGTGAGGTTTTTATCACCACTGCCACCATCACCATTCCCAGCTCCCCCTCTGCAGCTATTAAGTGCCTTCCCTCAAAAACTACCATCTATTTATACTATACATATTTTCTGTGCTTGTTCGTATGTTGATTTCCTCATTAGAATTTGAGATCCTTAGGATCAAGGACTATTTTTTTTTTCAGGAGGGAGGAAGGGAGCTTTCTTTGTATTGCCAATGCTTAGCTTGGCGTTACCTGCCACATAGTAAGTAAATAACAAATACTTGTTAACTGACTTTTAACTCTGTTTCTTCATGCTCTGTTGATCTTCATTATGCTTAGATTTGGGCCAACTACTTAGAACTCTGGGGCCTGCCTGGCTCACAAAGTTATTGTAAAGAAAGTGCTTCTGAAAAGTTCCAAACACAACGTGAGTTATTATTATTGTTTCTTCCTGCTTGTGCAGATTTCCTACATTCTAGATCCTAATTCCCTGCCCAGATCATGGTACCCACGCACCCTTCTCTAATGACTGAATTCTTGTCCAAGACCCCTTGCTATCTTGTTACCTAGATCTTCAATATTCATCAGACTGTCTTGGTCTAACTAGATTCCCAGTGATGCCTTCTTCTGGTTTGATGCTGCCAAGACCCAGCATGGTTAGAGGGATCACACTGGGGAGTAAATGAGAAGACACTTCACACTTCCCAGGGTTCCTGGGAGGGGTGGGAGTCATCATCCTGAACACCAATTATCACTGTACAGCTTGTAGATGTAAAAGGTGTCAATAATTGGACCTTAACTGACCCCATGATGTAACCTGAGAGCTGCTTCTTTAAAAAAAAAAAAACCAGATCCCTGACATGGGAAATTTTTCTTCATTTTTTGTTTCTTTTTCATAAACAGAGCATAAGATACATGATTATTCCAGATTTCCATCCTTTGTGTTTGGGATAGATGGAATTTTACTGGAGCCAGCAGGCTAAGTGAAAATTCACTAGAATGAGAAAGAAGGTACATTTTGCTAAGAAAGAGAAGAAAACAGTGCAGTGAAGAATCAGAGACTTTTCATGTTTCAAACATGACAATTTCATCTAAAAGCAAAAAAAGCACATTGAGTATTACAGGGCCCTTCAAAAAGAAGGACCAGACTGCCAAGGCTGCCTAACTAAATCACGCAATCTATCAAAAATATCCCTTTCATTGGGTTGCTTTCAGTTTTCTAATGAGGGGAGCATATCAAAGTATTTCTTTTTACATATTTTAACTCAAAGGAGAATTCATTTACAAACATAAGCATCCCTTATAATTGTATGTAATGGGATCATAATAGAGAAAGTCCTTCAGTAAATATGTAGCAATTTGGTTGGCAAAGTGGGTATTTCTATGACGCCCATTTTTTTTCCAAAACAAAGTCAAATTAAAATGTATCAGTTGGAGATCAAAAGATGAGAATGTTTCAAGAATAGGAATTTCTAAAATATATTTAGGTCTGCCATACCTAAAAATGACATTGAAGACAGTATCAATATTTGAGCTAAGTTGAATTGGGAAGAATTTTCCAAGTCATCAGGGAATCATTACTTCAGCAATAGCCATTACTATTGCATAAAAAATCAGTGTAGCACTATGATCCATTTTGGCACAAGGTTAGCTGTTCAAGAACTCCCCCTTGCCTTTCTCAGAAAACTCCCATATGCACAACCCCACAAAATCTCATTATGAGGAATACTCATTCATAAAAGGCCCATTAAAAGAAGCCAGATGGTAAGAGAGCAAGACTCAGGGGTTGATTTTTTTTTCACCAGGCATTTGCTGTTTTCTAAAGTCCTTTATGAGGACCACCTATGGGAGGGAATAATTGCAAAATTAGAAAATTTCCATTAAGAGTTCAAGTGGTTTGCCTTTTGTAGGGCAGTTAAAATTTATCAGCACAGGACTTGAATCCAGGTCTTCTGACTTCAAGGCCAGTTTGAGAATAATTATGGCACACTGACTCTCAGAAAAGTGATCAATAAAAGCTTAATGACTTATTAATTGGCATATATATATAGCCACAGAACTAATCTGTTCATAATGCTAGGGGAGTTAGTCATATTCTCAGGCTCATTTTGTCAAAGACAAAGATAATTGTTTAGTTTTTGAGAAAAAATAAAGCTTACTTTAACCCCACTAAACAAGATTCCTTAAGCAATTTTCTGGTTCAAAAGTAGACTCTGGACCCTTAGAGAATTGTGTTAACTCTCTTGGGTCATTAGCAGAGAATTTGTTTATATGCCAGTGAAATACTCAGCCTCAAAGAGTGAATGATATTTCCAGAGGAGTCCAACTTAGAGAGAGTGAATGGCCAAGTTTCAAGAGGGATAATGTGATTCTCTGAGCACTTATACAGCCATAGATAGTAGCATGGCACAAACCCAGGAAGCAGACAAGCCATAATTCTCTGCCATGAAGTCACTTGTGCCATGACCTGGCAGTATAACTTTGATTGTGTCCTTTTTATTTTAAAGGAAACATCCAAGAGAATGGCAAAGCCACATCTAGGAGTTTAGAAATCATAAAATCACAGAAAGAGCATGCTGAAGAAGCTCTTAGACAGACTAGCTTTAAAGCTGGAAAGGATCTCAGGGGCTATTCAGCCCATTCCTTTCCTTGTTGCAAATGAGGAAGAAAAGGCACCTAGATATAAGTTGTATTTCCACATGTTCAGGCATAGTCTTCCTGTTTCTAATACTTAACCTTCTGTAAACTGAAGTAGGAGAGAGAGTGAGAGAGATAGAGAGAGGATGAGAGAGAGGAGAGAGAAAAGAGGAGAGAGGGAGAAAGGGAGAGAAGGAAAGAGTGAGAAAGAGAGGGAGAAGGAGAGAGAAATTACATTCAGAAATAGACCTGTATTCAAATCCTAGGTCTGCCATTTAGACTTAGATAAATTGAATTTGAATTCTAGGTCTGCATTTACTGCCTCTGTGAATTTGACCAAAGCATTAAACCTCTGAGAGTCTGAGGTTTCCTCATCAGTTAAGTCGTGGGTGACAGATTAGCTCATTTCTGATTCGCTTCCATGTCTTCACCCCTTTCAGAACTTCTCTCTAACTTCATATTCCTCAGGAAGTCTTCCACAATTGGTTTCTCATGATTCTCTTTTCTCCCTTTTCTATCCATGACCTCCTCAGCACTTATATGCTTGGGTAATGTTATATTAATTTGCTTATTTGTTGATATGCCAATCCAAAAACATGTTTCTTTATTTGTTTCCTGGGTATACATCCTCTTTTCCAGATACTTTGTAAGCTCCTAAGGAAAAGGAATCAAATGGCCTAAATCTTTTATACATTTGCTAGTGACAAGTCAATGGCTGTGTACCCCCAAAGGCTTTAATAAATGGTGACTGGCTGCCTTCTTTTCATTCATCTTATTTCATACCTTCTAGCTGAGTTATCTTTCCTTCTGGTGCTTATTTCAGATGTTTCATAATTAAACTCAGGTTTCACTTACTGTTTAAATAACTTACCCTGAACCACTGGGATTTTCCTCTTCACTCCTTTCCAAACAGATTCTCTTTGATATAATTAACAAAAAAACTCAAGCACCTCGCTTTTCTCTCATGCTTTGATTTGTGAAACTAACTGCAATGTGATGGAAGCATTTAATTACAGGATGGCCCCTTCCTTCAGGTACCTACCTGACATCCACAATGGCAGTTGGAGGCAACTTCAGTAGATATGCCACATCCTTGATCAACTTCTGCCCCTTCTCCACACTCAGGGGGCTGTTGAAGGGAAGCAAGGGGTAGGGGGAGAGAAAAAACACATTGTTACAAAAATGGAACTCATCAATACTTGAGAGGCTAAGAATCCCCAAAGAGTTATCACCTTGGCCTCTTAGACTCTGAAAGCCACCACTGCTACTGTATTCCTGTCACATAGTGATCATGATATCAGGGGAATTGGGATCAGGTGCTTCTTCAGGCATGATGAATCACCTGAATTTTCCAGCAATAAGACAAACAATAAGGTGCAAATGGAATTGTTAGGAAGTGTAATGGGCCCATGATGCAGCAACTGGCTCATCTCAGCCTTCGATAAAAAATATAATAAAGGGGGTGGGGAGGGGAGGTAAGAAAGGGAAAGGAAGGAGAAGGACAGGAGCCTGAGATAGAAACAAATGCTGAAAGTCAAATTGCAGGGCTGGGTATCAAATGGACAAGGCAAAAGCATATTTTTAAATTCATTAGTGTCTGAAATGAATCCTCGCCGGCTGAAAGGACACCCAAATATTACGTATTTAAGAGTAAACAATAGAAAGAGACAGATGAGCCCAGGAAGGGTGATTCAAGAGATCAGAGGTGTATATGTCTATGTATTGTGATGACACAATGGCCTTGTATTCTGTGACTCACATAAAGACCATATTTACATAAATAGAACTGCTTTATTGTGTTGAAGCTGGGGTGCAATCAAGTCTATGTAAATGTATCATTCCCATTAATAAGCGCTGGGTGCCACAAGCAGTTTTACACATCAAAAAGAAAACTTTAAGGGTGCAGGTGTGGTGTAACAGCTCAAATGAAGAGGGTAATCTGCTGGGAAGTGAGGATCTCTTTGGTGAAAAGAGATTATTTTTGTACTGGTATTTAGGACAGAATTTAATCTCTATGTATTAATAAAAGCCATTTGGACAGTTGGGTAAATATAAAGGGAGATGTTGTAGTATCATCTATAGGCTATAACCAATCTATTAGCTCAGTGCCATGAGAATAAAATATAATTAGTGAAAGCACAGTGCAATACATAGGGAAGGCAGGAAGGAACACACATTTATATCTTACTCACTACGTGCTGGGCATATGTGTTAAGCTTGATCCTCACAACAACCCTGGGAGATGGGTACAATTATTATGCTCATTTACCATTGAGGAAACTGAGCAAGCAGAAGTTAGATCACTCGCCTAGGATCACACAGCTAGTAAGAGTCTGAGGCCACATTTGAATTCAGGTCGTCCTGACTCCACATCCAACACTCTATCCACTGCTTCACCAGCTGCATTCTAGACAATGGGCTGGATTTAGAATCTAAAAGACAGGATCTGCCTCAGATCTTTGCTAGCTATGTGACTCTGGGCAATTCACTTTACCTGAACTGTCTCAGACAACTCTCTCGGATTTAAATACTGACAATGGCTGGTGAAAAATAGATGGCAAAGGAAGTCTTCACACCAGAATTCTGCACATTGCCAAAATAACAGATCCTTCATATAGCCTTGCTTTGCCTGTTAACTAGCTAATCACATATGGCCTTTATATAATGAAAAGAATGCATGACACCTATATCGATAGCTGCTTTGCAAGCTCTGCCCCACCAATGCATCCTCTCTCTAATTAATTATCCAACAAATATTTATGGAGCTTTCACTGTATAGTCAGCACTGTTAGGTGCTCAGGGTGGGGTAGGGGGGATGTATTAAAAAAGCAAGGTGGCTCATGGCTTTTAAGAGCTTCAAATCTAACTGATGAGTGATGCTTATAGAACAGTGAATGATACAAGGGGATGTATAATTAGGTGCCAATTTGTGTGGTTTAGTTATTCTGTTATTTCATTCCTGTCTGATTCTTCCATTTGGGGTTATCTGGGTAAAGATTCTAGAGTAGTTTGCCATTTCCTTCTCCAGTTCATTATACAAAGGAGGAAACTGAGGCAAACAGGGTTAAGCGACTTGCCCAGGATCACACAGCTAGTAAGTGTCTGAGGCCAGATTTGAACTCATGAAGATGAGTCTTTCTGATTCCAAACTCAGTGCCCTATCCACTGTACCACCTAGCTGCCCTCAAATTACATGGTACTTCACATTTAAAAAGGCACTGTGACGAGGGAGAGAAAACCAGCCTTGAAACCAGGGAGACTTTGGTTCAGATCTTGCCTGTGACACATGATGTGAGATCTTAAGTTCCAGAGCAGCTGCTGATCTGCATTGTTAGTGGGAGTTTCCACATCCCTAGTTCTCCGATGTCTTCCCATCCATTATGTGACTACCTCTTTTGTCTATACCTCTACCTCTCACTCTAGGAATAGGATCCAGATTAATGCTATCATTGGTTCTGTAAAGGGTCTATCATTCAGTTGCCCTCCAGCTCCACACACCTCGCAGTATTATGCTCCCTACAAAAAAACCAACCCACAACATAACAAAACAAACCAACGAAAACCAAAGTGACACAATCGTTTGTGTCATAGGGGCGTAAGGGGAAATTCAACATTAATTTTGAACTGAGTATCTGGGAATTTGCATTTTAACTATGGCCAGCAGTTCTGATTACTTAAGGAAGGAGGAGAGGTAAAAGAGGACTGGATGTCTGAGAGGCCAAAGTGAATGCTTTGCTAAGTCTAGCTGTTCTCTATAGCATTATCCTAGATCTTTACCACCCCTGTCTGTCCACACCTCCAGCTCCATTATACATTACTTATATACTTACCAACAAGTCATAGCCTCAAACTTGTCAGATCCTCAATGGAAGAAATTATCTTTTGCCTTTCTTTGCATCCCCAGTGCTTGACACCTTGCCTGGCATCTAAGAGGTGACTTAATTAATGCTTGTTACTGGACTGACTCCAAATACTAACCTGAAACACACACCACTTCCATTACCTTCCACATCCTCACTCTCCCAAACCTCACCCATATATTTAGCTTCAGTAGGTCTTCAAATCCTTGGATACTTGAAATTTAATGCAGGTAACTAGTCATTTTTTACCTATTCTTTTCTCCTCATCTGGTCAAGGCCATTTCACCACTTCTCTTAGTAGCAGCATAGGTCACCTAAACCTTCTGCTAATCTTTGATGCCCACAGTGTATGTTCCATTGCTCCACTCAGGTTGGAGAAAATCTTGACCTGATCCATCACAAATGCTATCTATCTTCACCTACACAATCATTTCTGCAATTTCTTATTCATCACCTGTTGATGCCCTGGGAGTCTCTCCACAACAATTATTCCAAAGCTTCTCAAACTCCTGAACTCTTGAAGGATGACTTTAAGACCATAAAGCAAAAGATTACTCCCTCTATCCCTTTTTTAACACCTCACTAAAAGCTATATCATGCAACACCTTCTCTATCTTTCCTATCTTTTCAAAAGAGATCTCACCTCATTTTTCAGTCAACAGATTATGAAACCCTCAAGGTCAGGGACTATCTTTTACCTTTCTTTGTATCTCTAGCAGTTAGCACAGTGCCTGCCACAAGTCAGTTTTTTTTTTCAGTCATGTCCAACTGTTCCTGACCCCATTTAATTTTTTCTTTTTCTTTTTTTTTTTGGTAGAAATACTGGAGTGGTTTGTCATTTCTTTTTCCAACTAATTTTACAGAGGAAACTGAGGTAAACAGGTGAAATAACTTGCCCAAGGTCACACAGCTAGTAAGTATCTGAGGCCAAATTTGAGCTCAGGAAGATAAGCCTTCCTCCAGGCCAGACACTCTGTGCACTGCACCACATAGCTCCCTGACACAAAGCAGACATTTAATAAATATTTACTGATTGACTGATTTTCCTTGTCTTTGTGAAAGAGGTAAGTCTCATTTTTTTTAAAGTGAACTCTTCAATCTATCCCTCCCCATTGCCCTGTTCCCATGAGGTCTCATCCTTTCACATGACTCCATCATCCCCATCTTGGATGACTCCAAATACAGGTTTAATTTCTACCATGACCTATGATCACACACTTCTGACTTGTCTCAAAATATTTGCTAGCTATTTCCACCTGTCTTAAAGGAACCTCAGATTCAACATTTAAAAACCAAAATAATTTACTGTCTCTACAAAACCAGGTTCTGATGCTCTAAGGTAACACTATTCTCCAATTCTTCAAGCTTGAAATCTCAAATTTATCTTTGACATTTCTCTCATCCATCTTTAATCCCATGACAAAATCCTATTAATTCTACCTCCAAAATTTTTCTTGCATGCCATCTTACATTTGCAGCAGTGTGCTACACAATGTTAGTCCTCAATAACTATTTTTTAAATAAAATACATATATGAGATGTCTCTTGGAGTAAAGCCCCCAACCACCTAAAATTTGGGAAGATAGGCTAGATTTCATGTCTTAATCAGCATAACAATGAAGCTAAACAATGTTTTTTTTTTCCATTGGTAGAAAAGATGGTGAAGAGAATGATATTTCATGGAATGAGATATTCATGAAACTTTAAAACTGAAAGGCATATCAAAGATTATTTGTTAAATCATCCAGTTTTATCAACAATGAAATTTAAGACCAGAGGGGAAAGCTTCATCTTGGCAAGAAGACAGACCACCTCTTCGTCCAAAATTGGAGGAAAGAAAGGGAGAATAAGGCATGGTGATAAGGGTTTTTGAGATGAAAAGGAAAAGATGAAATTCATGAAAGGTAGCTATTTCTTTGGTAAAGCAAGAAGCAAGATCCTCTCTTCAGAGAAAAAGGTAGAGGGGGAAGTGTAGGAGAACAGAGAGGACTTAGAACAACCAGTGTAGGGGATGCTATAGATTTCCAAACAAGAAAAAATAGATTGCCATGCAATGGCAAGGGCCTAGTTAGCATAAAGCAACATTAGTTTGTGGTAGACCCAGTTGTCCTGGTTTTGGGACTTCCTCTAGAAGCATAGAGATAGTTATTGACAGAAGCAAAATGAGAAGCTGTGCCTCCTGACTTTCATTCCTGTGCTCCTATATTGTTTCCCCAATTACTGCTGAGAAGTTAGGGTCCATTTTTTTTTCTACATGACTAATGAAAAAATCAGTTTTTCAACTAGCTAACTCTCTCAGAAGACCTGAGGTCTTCCGTTATTCTAGGTAATTGTGGAAAAAAATTCAACTATAACTTTTGTCTTTTTGTCATCATTTCATGCCGCATCTGTTCAGATACCACAATTCACCACTTTTTTCTTTCATCAACTTATCCAGTGCCCTGAGGATATCTGCATTTAAATCAAATCTGATTGGGACATAAAACATTCCATAGTCTATCACATTCCTACAGTCCCAACCCCAAATGCTCCAGGGACTCCCTGTCACAGGAATAGATGTAGCCCCGTAGGCCATGTATACATTTGTATTTTGTAAGGATCTGTAAAGAAGATGTACCTGTCCAATAATCAAAAGATTTGAGCATTTCAGTAGGAGAAATATAGCACAGAGTGTAGAAAGTGGAAAGATTTCTGAGTTTTGTGAGAACTTGGCAATCTTGCCAAGCATCATGAAAACCAGTGATATGAGGAAGAATGTATTAATTAGAGACACTGGGTTTTAGTTGTAAAAATCTGATTTCAGAATTTTGATTGTGCTTGTATTATAAGGAGCATAGGCTATCCACTGATAAAATTGTAGGGCTTAAGGTAAAGGGAAATTAAAAAAAAAACCTGAAAATTGTTTTCTCCCTTCTTACCCAACTCATTAGACATTATGCCATGCAGGTAGAAGCCCTCCACAACATGGTTACTGTCTCTATTTCCAAGTGTATATCCCTTCATTTTATTCATGAATTTCTCATCCCAATGAAGTTTGACCAGCCTTCTAATGTATCTTGCTCCTGCCATTCAACCCACCAATTCAATATAATAACCACTTATTAGGCTTCTATTTTGCATAAGACACTGTGCTGGCTTGTGGGGAATCCAAGAATAAAATGAAAAACAGTCTATGCCTTCGAGAAGCTTCTCTTCCACTGAGGTCACACAGAATATAAACCAAAAAGCAACAACATAAAAATTTGAGGAAGAAGAGAATACCAACGCCCTAAAAGAAAGGCTATTGGCACTAGGGCAGATGACTAAATGAAGTTATCGATCCCATGGATTTAATTCTTATCTCTGTGCAAATGATTTGTAGATCTATAAATCTATTCTTGGATTCTCATAACCCCTAGACCTACAGCACCAAACTCTTGTTATACATTTTCAATCATTTGCCCATAATGCATCTTTAACACTACATATTCAAAATTGAGCTCTTTCTCTTTCCAGCTAAATCCATCTTTTCCCCACATTTCCCTGTGCACTGAAAATTCAGATGACTGAATAGATATAGTATGATAACTTGAGGAGAAGATAGGGCCATGTGCATGTGTTGGTAAGCAAACGGGCTCCTTAGCACTTAGTGCTCTTAAAGAGTTTGGCTTTTGTTTGCTTTGCTAAGCCCCAGGCCCAAACTCCTATTAGGTGTGGAACCTATGTGGGTGTGGATTGATGACTGGGGTGGGGCCCAAGGTAGGGCTGGCTAAGGGGAGGTGTTAACTCCAGAGCCATGCCCTATTAGGTGTTAACCTAACCTATGTGGATGTGAACCTCCCAGGGTCCTAAGGGGAGGGGCTAACTAGAACCAATCATAGCAGCCTAAATTCAGGTCATTCAGAAGATGTTTGATGATGTCTGAAGCCCTATAAGAAAGGAGAACAGAGCCATTTGTGCAGGGCTCTCAAGATGGTGTTGATGAAGAGACTCTGGGCAGCTGTAGCTAAGGAGCCCTCCAGCTTGTAAACCCAGATGCTGAGACTATATTGAACTCTGGTAACTACGCATTGGGATTTGAATCAGACAAGGTCTGTCTGTTGATGTTTGTAATTTGTTTGTATTTTGCTCTGAAGTTCAATGTGCTGGTCTTTTTCCCCTGAACTAAGTGAATTGTATTTGTGTGCTGAATTAAAGTAAGTGGGTCAACCCCTTCACCCTGCTTTTCTTAGTTAAGCAGATCAAAAGAACCTGTGCTTTCTGGGTTCTGGCAGCTTTTTGGGTGCTGGTTGTTGGTGGATCTTGCATCCCCACAGAAGCTGCTAGCTGGATTGTGGAAACACTGCATCAGTTTTAATAATGGTACACTCAGACATCTCTTTTTTTTTTATTTTTTTTAAATTTATTTTTGACATGTTTGGTTTTCAGCATTGATTTTCACAGGCGTTTGAATTACAAATTTTCTCCCCATTTCTTCCCCCCCCCCACTCCAAGATGGCGTACATTCTGGTTGCCCTGTTCCCCAGTCTGCCCTTCCCTCCGTTGCCCCATTCCCTTCCCATCCCCCTTTTCCTTCCTCTCTCCCCT
>CM053623.1:64952588-64987545 GCA_028646595.1 Phalanger gymnotis | reverse complement strand
CCCTGCTTCCCTCTGCCACTTTGTGGGTTCTGCAGCTCTAAAATTGGTTCAGAGCCATTGTTTTATAGGTTTTTGGAGGAACTTGGTGGGGAGCTCACGCCAGTCACTGCTTCCCAGCCGCCATCTTGGCTCCACCCCTCAGACATGTCTTTAGAAAGACAATGTTTCCAATCCCATCTATTCGAATTTGATCTTACCTTCAAGATCTAACTTCAATCCTAATCAAAAATTCTGTTAAGGCTTCTGTCCAACTTCTCCAGTCTGTCCCAACCCAGAACGATCCCTCTAGCCTCTTATTACATATTACTGCCATCTACTGTCCCTTCTCTAGGGATGGAGAACTGAAAGTACACTCAGCCGGTACAATTCAAATGGGGAACTTGAATTTGACTACAGCATTCATGATAACTGACTTTTCAGATTCTGGTACAAACTCTGTATGGGCTCTGGAGCAACCTTAACCAATTCTTTAGAAATAACATAGATAGCTATGATGACCCCTGCATCACCAACAATGATGCAAGGGGTGAAAAATCAAAGACAGAAAAACATGGGTTCTTGTAGCTCCATTTCCCAACATCAACCAGTCTCATTCACTGTTTCTACTCTATTCACTGTCACCATCCACCTTTTCTTACCACTATGAAGACATACGTTTGATCCAAAATACAGAAGTCTGCTTCACCTTACCTGGCTCCCCCAAAACACTTTGGCAGAGGCACAATAAGACCTCAGTTTCCTGAACTGCAACTTGCTGGTGGGAATAATTAAGGTCAAACTATCTGACACCTCTAAATTCAGAGCCCAGAGAGTCTGTACTCACTTAGTATTTAACCATATATTAGCTTTTAATAGCAGTCACACTTTCATTTTGTACTTAAAATGGGATTGTGATTTGGGTGTGGATGCATGAATTTAGCAGAAAGATTGCCAGCTCTGCCATAGACACCTACTATGACAAACTGAAGCTCTAGAGTAATCTACAAGGCATTGGCCTAATGGGAGTAGAAAGAAATTTATTTTCTCTAATCCAAATATAAAGCAGGACTGAGAATATTCCTGCTGAGTGATAAGTGAAGTAGTAAAGGAAATAAATTTAACCTAAAGAAAAATGTAAGTTGAGCTGGCTGGGCAAAGCAGAAGCATTGAAATAGTCTTGAGTTTATGGGCAGACTCACACAAAAAAAGCTATTAACACTAGCCAATGAGCATACTACCCCATCAGGGTCCGGATAGAAGTTGATGAATGCAAGCAGCAACAGTAAAGAGGTCAAAATTGAAAAACCAAATTGATCATATTTCACATCCCCTATCTAGGTCCTGATGTGCCAGCATGGTCATAAGAAGGATCTGCCAAACAGTATTACCCTTGCCAGACCATGGGTTCATATGGTAACAAGAAAATATTGGGCATAAACATCTGTGAAAAATGTAAATTTACCTTTGTTGCTGACTCCCATCCATCTACTCAGATATTTCTGGTTAGTGAGCAAGCCAGAAATATACCTATGGATACTTAGGGATGGGAGAGGAAAGAGATGGAAGTTCTCGGTATACATATGTACACATATAAAATATATATTCATATCTTGATCCAGACCTGTGATTTCAACCCAATGTGAAATTCTAAGTATGGAAGTTCTGTACCTTAATTCATCATAGGTGGGCAACAGAAGAGACTTTCAAGCATATCTCTTTCAAATGCCCTCACATTCTAGGTAAAGAATCTGAGATGTTGGGAAATTATATGATTTGGCAAAGGTTGCATAGGTTGGACTTATCAGAGGTGAGATGTGAATGCAGGACCTCAGATTCAAGAGCCAATGTTCCTTGCACCAAACTTTCATTAACTCTCCCAGAATTTATAGTTTTAAAGAGTTGCCTAGGCCACTAGAAAATGAAATAATTATGCCAAAGTCACCCAATTAATAATGGTTAGAAGGAGGACTTGGACTCTGCTTTTCCTGATTTTAAGACTGGTTGTCTATCCACATTGCAATGCTTTCTCTCGGCGTATGTATGCAAGTACACATACATAGTGGATTCTACATTTCAAAGCCCATATAGACACATAATATACACAAAGTAGGTTGCCTTGTACAGTGAAGTTAACATAGAACTTGGAATCAGAGGTCCTGAATTTGAGTTCTTACAATACCATTTATATGATCTTAATCAAGTCATTAAACTTTTCTGTGCCTCAATTTCTTAATCTATCAAATGAAGGAGTTGGACTAGATAATCACTGAGGATTAATTATCCTATGAGCCTATGTATGTATATGTTATAAAAATAGGTATGTATAGAGGGAAAGAGGGAAGGGGGATGTTTCAGGAGTGGGGAGAGGGGGAAAGAGAGAGACACAGAGGAGGGATAGAGAAAGGAAGAGAGGGAGAGAGAGAGAGAGAGAGAGAGAGAGAGAGAGAGAGAGAGAGAGAGAGAGAGAGAGAGGGAGAGAGAGAGAGAGAGAGAGAGAGAGAGAGAGAGAGAGAGAGAGAGAGAGAGAGAGAGAGAGAGAGATTGAGAATGAGAATATATCATATACCAAAGAAAGAGAAATGTCACATATATGAGTCAGGCAATGTTAAGTTACTTAAGAAGATGACAGTTAGGAAAGTAAAAACAAAATAAAACAAATTTTTCCTATGTCCTTTAATGTGATGTTCTTATTTCCTATTTTAAACCTAAACTGCAATTTATGATTATTAAGAACTATTCAATCTAATTTGCAAACTCAAACCCTCAGAAAGGAGATACTAGCACCTATTGAAGATTTTTTTTAAAATCTGTTGACCCACATCAGGTCAGTGAGGCAGAGTGAATTTTAAAAGACTCAGTTGTTGCCTTAAACGTTGGCTGTTACATCTTTTTTTCCCAAATAATTTGTTAGTGAAAAACGTAATTTAAAATCTAAAGGGAAAATATCATGGGAAATTCTTCACATATGATTTCTTTTAGTCAATTTCTTGGATAATTTTCCAACTGTAAACTGAAGGGATTACCTTTAAGTTATTTCATTTCTTGAAAGAGGGTAGAAAAAAGGCAATCCAAATTATTTTATTTTCTTCAGATTTCACTGGGATATAAACAACTATTTCTTCTCAATGAGTGGGTTAAGTATTATACTATACTGTACTATACTATCAGGTTATTCCTTGTTTGGGTAAGGGCAGATAATGATATATTTTGGCTTAATCTGACAGAACTGACTCAGAATCCATGACTCTATGGAATTACAACAGTCCCAAATTATACCTTAAGGATGTGTTTTGTAGAAAAAGGATGCTCCTTGTACAGTGGTTATGAAGAACCAGCAATGGTGAAGCATTGACTAGGCCAAAGAAGGGGCCATTTGAAGGGCAATGGCCAATAAAGCAGAAAGACAGGATCATATGGGGAATTCTGAGTTGAGGGTGAGCTTGGGGGCCTGGAGAGAGGGAAGAACCTGTTATACCAAGTCCAGTTCTAACAATGAAAATAGAAGGATTTTCAGCCAACAAATAATGTCAAAGAATTCAATTTACAGAGGATACTTTTGTAGTGAGAACCAGGCAATGGGTTAGGGTGTCTAATGTTGGGATTCAAGGAAGAGAGCCATTAGGAGCTGAGCTTACAACTCAAACCCTGGTGAATCATAGGTTACTGGTATGGTGGGGCTAAGAACCCAGGCTCTAGTCTGGTGGTAGTCAATTTGCATACTCAGAATTTTATTGTCCACAGCTGTTTTTATGCACAAATAGTACTGCCCTGGGCCTGCACCTCTCCAATCTTCAGCCCCTGCCAGATGGTAGGGTACAGATAATGTTGAAAGCATAAATAACATCTAGGTTTGGAGAAGATAGGAGTGGATATATTCTAAGAGGCCTCTGAAAGAATATTTTTCTTTCCTAAATGGGAGGATGAGAAGTAACACAGCCAACTGTGAGCTACTGTCCAAGTCTAGCTTGGCTAAAGAACAAGCCTGGTCAACAAGAACAATTAAGCCATCTGTAATGGGATCGGTTTTTCTCTCCTCAAATGCATGAGTTTTCTAGGATTCTTTTGGCAGCCACAATGTGGCAACAGAGGACGTGTTTCCTCAATCTCTGTTTACCCCAGTTGTAGCCTCCTCCCTGGCCTCTTTTGTCAGGCCTTTTGGCCCAAAAGCTTTTCTCTCTTCCCAAGCCCCAGATGACCAGCGGCAGTGAATTGCCAAACTCTGAACTTCTGTGGGCTGAGAACTTGAGACAACACAACTGCTTTTCCCTGCTCCTCCCGCCTCTCTAGTTCCCAAGGCTTTCACTCCATATTTCCTTCCTCCTTACTATTTAGAAATTGCAAGGGAAGCTTCAGATATATCATTGTTTCTTTTTTTTTTCTTTCTTCCCACCCCACCCTTTTTTTCCCTGTAAGGCTCTAAAGGAAAGCTTTTATAGTGTGCAGAGACCAAGTTAGAATGGGTCAGTCATAACAAATTATGAAGGCAGGTTGGGAGATAGGACATGTTATGCCTGTGGAGACTAAACCTTGAGACTGCTATAGTCTTATAATGAAAAGACCATGAACTGAATTTTGATTGGGATCAGGTTTCTTAAACTTTGCTCCTCTCCATGTATGCCAAGACTTGCTTGCTGTTCCTTGAATATGGCATTCTCTCTCTCCTATTTTTTGACCTTTGTGCTCCCTGTTCTTCATGCCTAGATTACTCTGCCCCCTTCATTTCCACCTGTCAGGTTTCCTGGCTCACTTCAAGACAGCTCAAATCTCACTTTCCACCAGAGGCCTTTCCTGGTCCTCTCAACTGGTAAGGCCTTCCCCTCCCAGATTACCTTCCTATATTTCATATATGATTTGCATGTACTGAGATATTTGAATGTGGTCTCCACTAGAATATATGCCTCCTTGAACAAAAACAACAATAATGTAAAAAAAAAGCAACTTTGAAAGGCTTAGGAATTCTGGTCAACACAATGGAACCTGCCACAGCTCCAGAGGATTCATGATATAACATGTTTTTGTTGTCTGACTCTTCATTTGGCGTTTTCTTGGCTGAGATACTAGAGTGTTTTGCCATTTCATTCTCCAGCTCATTTTACAGAGGGGGAAACTGCGGCAAACAGGGTGAAGTGACTTGGCCAGGGTCACACAGCTAGTAAGTGTCTAAGGGTAGATTCGAACTCGAGAAGAAGAGTGTTCCTCATTCTAGGCCCAGCACTCTATCCATTGTGCCACCTAGCTGCTTCCAATGCAACAGGCTGCTCATCTCCACACAGAGAGGTGATGAAGTCAGAGTGCATAATAAATTTTATATGTACATACATAAAATACATATACATATGTATGTATACATGGCTAATATGAGAATGTATTTGCTTGACTATATATATTTGAAAGGATTTTATTTTTCTTGCTTTCTTAATGGGTGGGAGAACAGTTGCAGAAGACAGTAAAATGAAAATAAAATAAAACTGAATATTATAAAATAAATATAGAATATATGCTTCTTGATAGAAGGAAAAGGTTTTTTTTTCCTTTCTTTTTATCTCCAGAGCTTAGCACAGTGCCTGACACATACTAAGTGTTTAATAAATGCTTGTTGACTGAGAAGACAAAGAACACATGTGTTGGCTTTTCTGGGTGCTTTAAGGTCTTAGAAAAGTGTAGATCAAATCATGACTTCATAAGATTGATATTGAAAACAAGTTTCCTACCTCTTGACAGACTAGAGGTGCAGAATAGGACATTCATTTTCAGAAAGAGCCAAAATATTAATTTGTTTTTCATTGTTCTTATTGTAAGGGAGGGCTTCAAGGGGTGGGTGGTGGAAAGGGCTTATGATTAGTTGGAGTGATGCAAAAACATTTAAAATATATGCAGAAAAGAGCAGAAGGAAGTCCAGAAAGGAATACAGACCAGAAGAGTAGTGTTGCTCTTATTATATTAAATTCAATATACATTTGAATACATCAATTTGTATAAATAAGAAATGCAGTTTTATATATAATCCCCTTTTGTGCTTTTATATATTGAAATGTTGATGCTTATTGATGTTTGTTAAGTTCATAATACAAAAAGATTTTTTTTTAAAAAAAATAAGGTTAAGTCTGGGTTTAGAGTAGAAGGAAGAAGAGAGAAGAAGAGGCAGGTGGTGATGTTGGTAGCTAGAGGACTACCAAGTAGAAAAGGGATTATTCTATCCCATCAATTTTTGCATGTATAAACCCTGAAGTCTAGGAAAACAAAAGTGTTAGCACCACAAAAGAGAGGGGGGGAGGGAAAGGGAGAGAGAGAGAGAGAGAGAGAGAGAGAGAGAGAGAGAGAGAGAGAGAGAGAGAAAGAAACTATAACATCATAATCCAGCTATGAAGAATCAGCCCATTGATTGAAAAAACAGATGGTAAAGCTGGGCTTCTCTCTATGACCCACGAAAGAGATGAGGAAATTTTCCTTAATCCAAAGAAAATGGGAATGACAGAAATTAAAAAAAGGTTGACTGTATCTCTTAGATTTTCTTTCCTCCTCACCAGAGATGGAGATGTACTGAAGTTCCGTGGAATGAAGGAAAAAAGAAAAGACCCTGGTGTTTCAGTGGGATAGAGAGTTATGTCAGTGGTTTCCCTGACTACACTCCCTTTTCCTATGATTGTCATCTTGGTCAAAGTGTCCTAGGGCACATTTCTCCCTTAGATGCTTTCTCAAGATTGAATATTATCCTTTCAATGGGAGTTCCATTTATTTTATAAGTGCATTACATATGAGAAGTCTATTTTGGCTAAAATAAGATAAGTAGGAAAATGCATTGAAAAATTAAACATGCTATGTAAAATCAAGGTATTGTGATCACACACAAAATGAGAATATATTCTACTCGCATACAAAGTGGTGGCATGCCCATAGCTGGATGACTGCCTGCAGTGGTAGTTATTACACCTCAAGACAGATATAATAGAGTTAACAAAGTTGCAGAGAAACACTAACAGAAAATCAGAATGAAGAAATTTTAATATGAAGATGACCTAAAATGAGGGCCCTTCATTCTGGAAGGGTGATAATTAAGGGGTGGGGGGAAACCATGATGAGCGGGATGGCAAGAAGGAGCATGGCCATACATGCCAATTCTTGGAACCCTATAACCAGGTGAACTTCTTAAAGTTTAAAATGCACAAATGTAATACAGATGAAAGGGAACACTACATTACACTGTGGGTAGCAAATTTCTGAAATGCATTATCCCAATAAATAGCACAGGCCTGAAGAAGTTCTTTAAAAAGCTCAGGTCCATAATGGGCCAGGAGAACAGACCTAATTGTTAAGTTCATGTCATGTAACCCTATTGCATGTCTTTGCTCCCAAGACCAGGTACAGAATCCAGGGCTGGATGGATCATGGATCTGAGCCAGGAATTCTTCTGTATCCTATAGATACATTAAGGTATAGCAAAAAAGCAATAAATTCACAATCAGTGGACCTGGGTCACAGATTTAGAGTGTAGGAAGGGATTTTATAGTACAACCCCCTCCTTTCACAAACAAGGAAACTAAGGCCCAAGAGAATTGAAGTGACTGCAAACCTTGGCTTCTCTACCTACTGGTTTTGGAACCTTAGGCAAGTCACTTAGATTCTCTGAGCCTTGTTTTCTTCATATGGGAAAGTAGTTAGACTAGAAACGAGATGATTCTGGAAATGGAAAATTCCATGATCCTTTATTTCATTTTATTTTAAAAATTTATTTATTTTTAGTTTCCAACATTCACTTATATAAAATTTTGAGTTCTAAATTTTCTCTCCCCCCCCCTTCTCCCCTCCCCAAGACAGTGTGCAGTTTGATATAGACAATACATGTGCAATCATATTAAACACAGGTCCACATTAGACATGATCCTTTATAACATACATGCACATACATGCATACACACACACACACACACACACACACACACACACACACACACACACCCCTCCCCAAAAAGGAAAGCCACTCATTGCTGTAATTTCCTTCAAACTGATCATCAGGTTTAGACCAGGAGAGTAAGAGGGTTGGAGGAAGAGGAAAGGGGATTATGAGGAAATTAGAAGAAATATGGCTGAATGGACATCTCTTCTAAAGAACATCTCTGCAGTCCAAAGAACAATTCTGTAGCCATCCATAAGGGGAAAACGGGGTTTTTGCCCCCATGCCCTACAAATTAGGAAGGTACTGGGAAATATAAAAAGCATTAGGAGCTTTAATAACCTGCCTGCAGCTGCACTTGGCAGAGACTGTGTGCAGTAGATTTGCAGGGATGGTTCATGTGGTGACACTAGGTTGGAAATTAGGGGAGAGTGGCAGTAGAGACCAATGAAGTGTGAACATTTACTCTAGCTAATTGCTGCTTACTCAATCTTATTCCCCTACCCTTTCTTTCATAGGTATCGTTTTTTTTCCCTTTAGAATTTCTACTGACTTCTCAAGGATCCCTGGGGGACCTGCAGGATTACCAAGAGGGTGAGGAGGAGAGAAAATTAAGCCCTTGGGGGGGAAATCTTTTTAAAAAATATATTTTGGCTTCACTATTAGCTATGGAATAAAGTACGAGTGTTGAGTACAAAAATAAGAAATATGCTGCTATGTTTTCATGCAGCATTATATTTCAGTTCTGTTTTTCTAGGTTTGAACTGGTTACAAGGAGCTGCACTGTTACAAGATAGGACAGTGAATGTAAAGTAGTTAGTTTCAGCTCCAAGAAACAACAGGTTACTTAGTAGTGACCCTTAGGTAAACTGAAGAATATTCCTTGAGAGAATAAATAGGGACTTTAGAGATATTCACTGTGAATACAAAAAAAAAATTAACTGTTTTTTACTATTACCATTAATTTTATTTCTTACTGTATGTGATCAGTTGTTGGAACTGCTCACTCTAGTGGTCTAAGTTAAATCTTGATGGAATGTTAAGAATGATAGTGGGCCAGGAAGTCAGCATGACCTAATTTTCCATGGTGACTGAGTATTACTAAGCTCTTTCTAATCATCTGGAACATGTTACACTAGGGGAATTAAAAGCATTTCTGGCTACACAAGATATGAACTTGTATAATGTCTGTACCTCAAGGGGCAGAGGGGCATTAGAATGGACTATGTGACCCTTGAAAGAAAACAGAAGTTTGGAATGGCCCTAGGAGAAGACACCTGAGCACCATCTGTATGGATACACAAATGAGAAAACATAGGCAGAGATACTAAGAAACTGTAAGACTAACATCCACATCCACATAGATTAAAGGAGTGATAGATTTATAGCCCAAAGCAAAACAGTCTGTGAAATGGTATTCTGTAAACTGGTGCCATCCTTGTTTCGTAGCCGCTGGATCAGTCACTCTAGCCATCTCCTTGCCAATGTACCTGCTATTACTCCTTCTGGATTAATCAATGACCTGAGGACTAGGTGACTTTAATTTACTCCATTTTTGAACCCTCTGCTTGAAACAATATTATCCTGATCGCTAAGCTCTCCAGCATAAACACAAAGAGCCCACTGTATCTAACTTACGAACATCGTGCTTCATATCACATCTGATCATCTACTTTGGTCCCCTGGCTACTTACCCTTCTGACACACATTTCCCACCACCCCTTGTACTTCCCATTTTTTTTTTAAATCAGAGACAGTAATCACCTCAAAACTGCCATTACTTCAGGAAAGGTAATGTCTATTGACTCTTCTATAGCCCCACTCACTCTTGTTGAGACTCCCCAAACCAAAACATTCTTCCCAGGTTATCTCTCCCCTTTTCTGTGCTTTTTTCCCCATTTGTGTCGGCAGAGACGGTCTTGCCTTTGTGTTTGTAGTCCCATAACTTAGGGTAATACCCATCACAGCATAAAGACTTAATAAATGTTTTAGATTCTCTCAGCTTAACCTTTTCATATAATCTTCTTTCCCACTATTCTCCAACAGGCAACCTTTTCTACAATCAGTCTGATCTTCTCACTACGGCACATGGGCCTGCCTATGCCTATCCCCATGATGTTGCTCAGCCTGTTTTCTTCATGCGGGATGCCCTCTCTTCCTCCTAAAATTTACCTGAATACTATTTGTCTATTGAGGCCAACTCATCAAGGAAGTCTTCAAGTCCATAATAATCTCTCTTCAGAAGCTCAACAGTCTAGACCAGAAGAGAACTTGTTGTTGAGTCATGTCTGATACTGTTTGGGGTTTTCCTGGCAAAGATAGGGGAATGGTTTCTTATTTCCTTCTCCAGATCATTTTACAGGAGAGGAAATTGAGGCAAACAGGGTTAAGTGATTTGCCCAAGGTTATAGAGCTAATGAGCATCTGAGGTCAGATTTGAACTCAGGAGGATGAGTCTTCCTGATTTGTCAACCATTGCTCTATCCACCACACCACCTAGCTGTCCACAAGGGACCTTATGGATCATCTAATCTAGTTGAAAACTTGATCCTGGAGAATTTACATGACTTCCCTAAAATCACATAGAGAGTAAATGGCAGTCAGAATCTGAGCCCTAATCCTCTAACTCCAAATCCAGCTTTCTATTATTCTAGAAAGTATCATAAAATTTACTTTCATTTAATTATTCTCTATTTGTTTTATATACACACACATAATCTCACTCAGAAGAATGTAAATTTCACAAGAAAAAGGATCATTTGTCTCATATACAATTTGTATATATGTGTTTGTACACATATATGTGCATTATATATGTACATGCATATTGCACATATATCACAACTTATATCTGCATGTTTGTATGTACAAATGTGCATGCACAACACATGTATAGCATTGTCCAAAGCAACTAGCACAATGATGGAGACAGAAGATGGTTTCAACAAGTGTTTGTTTATCTCGTAATTGATTAATTGAATTTACTCATGGATCATAAATCTTATTTCTCTGCTTTTTAAAAGCAAAAGAGGGCAGCTCACTCAAGTAGAAACCCATCTGAATTGGCATTGTTCTTGTTCCTTCTCTGATACTAAACAGATGTGTTGTCTAAAGGTATGTTTCCTGTTCTTTTTTAAATCTGTAAAATCAGAGGAATTTAACAATTATTCTAATGATAATAATAGCTAATACTTACATAGCACTTCAAGGTTAGCAAAGGACTTTTAATATATTACCTCATTTGATCCTTTCAATAATCCTGTGAAGTAAGTTCTATTTTTACCCATATTTTTATGGGGGTATCAATTTCTGATCATCCTCACCATAATTTTATAATACAACCTTGCATATAACCACCAAAATTTACCAGTCTGCAATGTTTTTTAACCAATTTGTCTCCTTTCATATGCTAAATATTCTAGACTACACAAGCAGTCAAATTAGCAAGAACAAGTATGCTTTACTGTTCACCCATCATAAATTGCTACAAGCTTCAGGTAGGGGGAACAAATGGCTCCTCCCAAGGCTGATTGTCCACACACAATAAATGGAACAAATAAGATGGTGCTGATTGCACACAAAATGAGCATGCAGCTCCTTCTATTTTATTTTTAAAATACACAGCTATCATCTATCATTTCATGCTCTGAACTTCCTTAGAAAGCAGTTGGAGTTAATCTCAAAAATCAATAACAGGATACAGCACGTACAATTTTATCTGTCTATCTGTGACAGCTGTCACCCTCATTACCTAGACACCTAATGCAGCCATAGGAGGAAGATAGACACCAGCACTTTAAGCAGGTCAGGGCCAAGGCCAAGTGTAGAGAGGAGGGCTCTTAGCTCTGAGTCTAAAAGTTTAGTTGAGACTTTCAGAAAATATTTTCTAAAGTATATGAGGTTGATACCATCATTTTCCAGCCTTTCAGCCCCAAAGTACAGCATCCAACCAAAACCACTTGCTCCTTATTGTTTAATGTCTCTTAAATATGATGTTACTAACAGAAGTAGGAGAGCCAAGAATCGTGAAGTCATCTTAAAATATGTATATATACCTATTAGCTGCCCATGTCTCATAATAAAGGTAAATGTCCAAAAGAGAAGAATTTAAGGAGATATAATTGTCAGAAAAATTCCTATAACGAAATTAAGCACAGACAAGAAGATCAAAGGATGACAAGCCTAAAGCTTTGTTTCTGAGCTGTTCTATCCCAATAACTTTTTAATCACACCAGGACTCATCTAGGCCATTTCTTTAAGATTCCAATAACACTAACTTTTTTGTGGTGTGTCTTCAAAATATAATCTGATTTTGATTTTTGCTTCATAGTTTTATTGCTTTGTTGCTTTTATTTCTTGCTTCATGGATCAAGTAAAATCAAAATGAAGGCTAGATCTGCCAGACCTATGAGACAGAAGTTTCCCAGCCTGACCTTTCAGTTCAGAGATATACATACTTAGTTAATGCTTTATTATTCAGAAATTGATCAAATAGGTCTTTTCTTTTTTTTTTTTTTTCATTTCTTGCCTTTCAGACACTGCGCTCTTCATTAGTACCTCCGCCATGAGGTAGGAAACAAAACACATGGAAAGAAACCCCAGTTAGTCAACTCTGCTACTGGCAAAACTTCTGAAGAAGTTGATGCTTGAAGGTAATGATTAAAATTAAGTTTTTCTTACGCTTCAGTTACATCAGTTATCTCATTTAGCCTTCTATCCTAATACTATATGAGGTTAAAAAAATAAGAGGGGTGTTAACTTCAAACAATATTTCCCAACTTGGAACTGTGTTAAAAATCTACTAGAACACAATATTTTCCACCACCTAATTTTCTACTCTTGGGGGTAGGGTAATTGTGAATCTGGCAGGAGTGAATCTAAGAGACCTGAAGAATAGTTATACTTTCAGCTTGAGGAAGACTTCTCACTCAAGCCAGGCACAATCTCGTCCATAACTTGAGTCACTGGGCATATGTGTTGTTGTTGTTGGTGGTGGTGGTATCGTTCTTTTGCTTACCCAAGATGAATTTTGCTGGCTCCAGTTTCATAGCCCCCAAATACAGAGAAATTCATAGAGGCTCTAACAGTATTCAATAATTTTTACTAATCAAGACAATACGTTCACAGCATAACCCACTATTAACCTCTCTTCACAGATAGAAGCAATAGTGCATGATAATTCATAGTATCCTATCAAGTAATTTAAAAAAATCCATGACAAGACTACACTCCTCATTCATATTTAAGCTATTTATTTTCTCTGGTGATTTTTTTTCTGACAATCTTTATCAAAAGCTTTTTTTTTCTCCCTAAAAATGAAAGTAAATAACATTCATAGGCTCACCTTTGAGTACTGTTTAATTAAATAAGCCAGTAAATGAAAGAATGTTCTCTCCTCCCTACTTCCCCCCTCCTTCCTCCTATTAGAACCTTACCTCGGGGATTGCCTTCTACTTACTTTACCTACATATTATATATAAATAGTTATTTGTATGTTGTCTCTTCCATTAGAATATGAGCTCCATGATGGGCAGGGATTATATTTTGCCTCTTTTGTGCCCCCAGGGTATATTTAGTACAGCGTTTGGCACATACGTGCTTAAATGTTGAGTTGACTGACCCATGTGCAAAGCTATCGATAAAGAGGCCTTTCCCTGAAATGGTAGAGGATTGGTGGATGTAGTTTATGAGGTGGGTAGGTGGTACTGTGTATAGAGCACTGGGCCTCGAGTGCGAAAGATCTGAGTTCAGGGTCAGCTAGGTGGCGCAGTGAGTAGAGCACCAACCCTGGAGTCAGGAGGACCTGAGCTCAAATGTGGCCTCAGACACTTGACACATGTACTAGCTGTGTGACCTTGGGCAAGTCACTTAACCCCAATTGCCCTGCCAAAAAACAAAAACAAAACAAAAGATCTGAGTTCAAATCTGGTTTCATTCTCCAGCTAGGGCAGTATTATAACAAAACAGGACAGCAAATGAGGCTCTGAAAGAATCTGATTACATGCAGTAGGAGTGCAAAGGAATGTAAGGATACAAGGGATATGGGAGAGGTGTAGTCACTAGAACCTGACTGTTCCAAATCTCCTGCCTATAGTTCCCAATGCCTCCATCATGCCACTCTCTCCAACTTCACTGAGAAACACAAAAGCTTGTGTTAACCCCCAAATATCCAGATCTTTCCATATTACCTCTCTCTATACGCTATCTCCATATTATCTCTTGCATTCAACCCCTTCTCCCCATTCATACAGTTCTACCTCCAGTTCAGGTCTATCTTCTCTCACTGAGATTCTTACAACAGCCTTATAATTGATGCCTCTGACTCTAGTTTCTCCCTACTGCCATACATATGACAAACTGCTGCCAAAGGCACTGTCTTCCTCAATCAACTCCATGGGCTCCGTATTGCCTATGGTACAAAATACAAACTACTCTGTGCAGATTTTAAGGTCCTTCACGACCTGAGCCCAAAACATATTTCCAGCCTCACAGGAAGATAAGAGAAGGGAAGAAGAGCATTTATTAAGTATCTACTATGTACCAGGGACTGTTAAGTGCTTTAAAAATATCTCATTTAATCTTCACAAATAGCATATATCTCACAGGAAGGAAGGAAGGAAGGAAGGAAGAAAGGAAGGAAGGAAGGAAGGAAGGAAGGAAGGAAGGAAGGAAGGAAGGAAGGAAGGAAGGAAGGAAGGAAGGAAAAAAGGAAAGAAGGAAGGAAGCAAAGAAGGAAGGAAGGAAGGAAGGAAGGAAGGAAGGAAGGAAGGAAGGAAGGAAGGAAGGAAGAAGGAAGGAAGAAGAAAGGAAGGAAGGAGGAAGAAAGGAAGGAAGGAGGAAGAAAGGAAGGAAGGAGGAAGAAAGGAAGGAAGGGAGAAGGAAGAGGAAAGGAGAGAAAGAAGGATGGGAGAAGAAAAAGGAAGGGAAGAAGGGAGAGAGGGAGGGGAAGAAAGAGAAAGATAAACATTTATTAAATGTTTACTATGTGCCAGGCACTGTCCTAAGTGCTTTACAAATATTATCTCCTGTGATCTTCACAATACCTCTAGGAATTAGGTGCTATTATTACCTCTATTTTATGGAGGAGGAAATTGAGGCAAAAAGATGTTAAGCCACTTGCCCAGGGTCACATAAGCTATTAAGTGTCTGAGGCCATATTTGAACTCAGGTCTTCATGACTCCATGCCCAATGTTCTACCCACTATTCAATTTAGCTTGCACTACCTGGACGTTAGTCTCCCTTTTGCACTTTGCAATTCAGCTCCTCTGCCTTTTTCTCTATTCCTCCAACATAGTATTTGATCTTGTCTCCATGCCTTTATACTGGTCACTCGTGGAACATATGCATTCCTCCTCCAGCCTCACAGAGTATCTCTGTTCAAGACACATCTCAAGCACCATCTTCTAGAGCAGGGCTGTCCAAAATGTGTCCCACAGGCTGCATGTGGCCCGCAGTATGATTTTTGTGGCCCACCTACAAGCATAGAAATTTACATAAATGCTTTAGTAAATGAAGCCGCGCTACTGCAGAGCTCTCACTAAAATGGCAAATCAAAATATATTGTCTATTGTTTCAATAAAAACCTAAGGTTGGACAGCCCTGTTCTAGAGGAAGCCTTGCTTGATCCCTGAGGAAGCTAGTTGCTGCGGTCTATAGAGAGCTTGGAATCAGGAAAACCTGAGTTCAAATCTGGCCTCAGATACATACCATCTGTGTGTATCTTGACCTCTATTTGCCTCAGTTTCCTCATCTGTAAAATGCAGATAATAACATCTACTTTCAAGGGTCTTCATGAGGATTAAATGAGATAATATTTGTGAAGCACTCTACAAAGCTCAAAATGCCATTCAAATGCTAGTTCTCATTATTAGCTCTTCTTATCCCTCTAATTGATATTATTCTCCATCCCAAACTACCTTATGCTTAAATATTTGATCTTTATTTGTATCTATTTTATGTATACATACTTGCCATTAGTATTATTTTTAAATGATCTTAGACTTTTCTCTAAATACCCTTTTTACCTTAGTGATTTCACAAGCTTCAATTATCATCTCTATGTAGATGACTCCTAAAATCATATTTAGCTTTAAACTCTCTCCGAAATTCCAATTCTACATCATCAAGTGCCTGCTGGACATCTCCTCCTCTCTGTCCCACTGGCATCTCATGTTTGTTATATCCAAAAGAGAACTCATTATCTTTTACCCAATGCCTATTTTCTTCCAGACTTCCCTATTTCTACTGAGTGGACCTCGATCCTTAGTATTGGTATTATTATCTCCATTTTATAGATGGGGAAACTGAGGCAGGCAGCATTATAACCATTGAGTTATCCCAGACTATTCCTCTCCCACACTACTATCTCTGCTCCCTCCAGTCATTTGGCAAGTCTTGTAAATTCTATTTCCACAGCACAGCTCACATCTTTCCCTTTCTTTCCACTTATAGAATTGCTACCCTTGATCAGGCTCTTACTATGTTTTACCTGGACTATAGCAATAGCTTTCTAATTCATTCCCTTATTTTCAGTCTCTCCACTACATCATCTATCTATACAGCTGCCAAAACAATATTACCAAGGCACGGATATGATCATATTATTTTCATACTTTAAAACATTCAGTAGCTCTCCAGTATCTACAGGAAAAAATACAAGCTCCTTTGCCTGATTTTTAAGGTCCTTCACCATATGGCTCCCACTTACCTTCCTAGCTTTATTTCATATTACTCCCCTTCATCAACTCTACCTTCCAGCCAAACTGGACTACTAGATATTCCTCAGACTTCCCACTTTATCTCCCACTTTCATATGTTTAGAACAAACTGACTTGTATATCTAAAATGCACTCCTTCCTCAGCTCCATCTCTCAGAATTCCTACCTTCTCTTAAAGTTCAAGTCAGATGCCACCTTCTCTATAAAGTCTTTCCTCATCTCCCCAGTTGTTAGTACTTCTACCACCTCAATTGTCCTTGTATTATATTTGTTAGGTACATAATCTCTCACCTACCTCCACCCCTAAATATCATGTGAGCTCCTTGAGGGCACACTCTCTTTCATTTTTTTTTTATGTTTCAGCCTCAGGTACAGTGCCTTGCACAGCGAAGGGGCTTAGGAAATGTTTGTTGAGTTAATCAAATGATTCAGTATATAGACCAAAGAAGAAGGAAGAGTCTAATATGAATCCAAGGTTTGGAGACTATGTCAAGGAAAAAATAGTGGTACAGTCAACAGAAATAAAGGAGTTAGGAGAGAGAGAAGAGATGAAATGAGCATTTGTTAAGCACGTATTATATGTTAGGCACTATGCTAAGCCCTTTTTACTAATATTTCTTTTGATTTTCACAGCAATGCTGGAAGTTATGTGGTATTATTATCTCCATTTTATAGATGAGGATACTGAGTCAGTGTTTTCAGTGACTTTCCCAAGGTCACACAGTCATTAAGCATCATATTTGAACTCAGGTCTTTCTGACTCCAGGGCTTGTGCTCTATTCACTGAGCTGCCTCAGTTAAGAGAAAGGACAAGTTTTGGGTAGATGATAAGTTTAGTTATAGACATGGTGAATTTGAGCTGTAGTCAGGACATACAGGTGGAGATACATATTAGGTAATTGAAAATAAAGAACTATCGATCTGGAATGAGATGTGGTTTGGAACTTAAATCTTTCTTCATCTCACCATATTTCAACTGTCTTCAATTTCATTTCCTACAACTCACTGACATACTCTTCTCCTTTCACTCAGAAAGATCTTCTTCCTGATCCCTCATTACATAATATGCTCATCTCCCCACCACATCATTGTTTTATTTTATTTCCCAATAATTTAGAATGGATTCTCCATTCCTCTTCATCTGCACAAACCCTACCTTCTTTGAAAGGCCAGATCAAATTTCATGTCTTCAATGAAGGCTTTCCCCAGTTTCCCCCCAGGATTGATTTTCTTTGTCTTTTCCCTTCCCTTTTCTCTTTCCCCTTCCCTTCCCTTTTCTCTTTTCCCTTCTCTTCCCTTTTCTCTTTCCCCTTCCTTTCCCTTCCCTTTTCTCTTTCCCCTTCCCTTCCCTTTCCTCTTATCTAAAGGTGGAATAGGATGCCCTGGGGGAATCACAAACTCCCCACAGGTGGAGATTTTAAAGTTAAGGCTAGATGCCTCCCCTTCACATATTTGGTATCAGAGGACCTGGAATCAAATCCTGGTTCTGCCAATTAGTAGATGGGTGACCTCAGGCAAGTCACCCTATTTCTCTGGGCCTCTGTTTCTTCATCTGTTTAATGAGAGAGTTGGACTTGAGGTCACAAAGGCCCCTTCCAGTGCTGAGATTCTTAAAAAAAATCTGATCCTAATAAAAGATGGTATATTTCATGACAATAACTTTCGTAACTCCAAGCCTTGCAACATAACCTTTCAATGATACATGTTGTTCTGAGGGGGGCATCTTTGCAAACAAGTTGGGTTAGATCTATTTTTCTCACTAGAGAAGACTATAGTATTTCTCCATGACTCTACTTGGCTTGGACTCCATTAACTAATGGTCTCATCTAGGGAAAGAGTATCTGAGGCTACCATTCACTTTTGCTGTCTTGTGTAAATGTAGTGTGGATATTTTAAATCTTCAAAATATCCCCCAGAGGCAGGGAAGTGCTTTCATATCATTTTATCAATGGAAACTTTTTACCTCTCATTTGGCATAAGTAACACACTCTATAGTGCTACATATAAAATAAGACATAATGGTAAGAAACTATAAGGGAAGTCAATTTCCAAAGCCTTTCACTTTCAGATAATTTGTGATCCCAGAGAGCTCCTGTTAAAAAGACTGGAGAGATTTGCTATTTGCGATTAGCTATTATGCATTTTGATGCACTTGATAAACACTAAACAATCACTGAAAGAATGTAATTTAAGTTTATATCACTAAGAGATTCTTACTCGATTTGGATGAAATATTTTCCAGGCACGATCTCAAATTCTGCTAAAAGAGTAATACATGTTAATCTAAGACTTGAAACCATCATTTTACAAAATGACTTGCATTTAATTAGGATCTGTGAGCACGTACTATAACTCAGTAATACCTAGGTTAGCTTTTCCAGGAGAATCTAATATTTTTTAACACCCCAAGTAAGCCCACAGTAATGATTTTTAAAACTCCACATCTGAATTATATCAAGTTACAGTTCATTTAAAAAAATTCTTCTTTGGCCTTATTATCTATTCAGTGTTCATACACTTAACTCCTATTTTGACAGTATAGACAATCTCTACCTTCCACATTTTTCTTTTTCTTCTTCCCCTCCTCTTACCCAAAAGGTATGAAATTTAAACCTCTTAAATTAAACAGATTTAAGTCCAGACCAATTTATAACACAGATGACACTTTGCAAAAAATCAATTTCAGTATTTGGGTGATGAAGGTGATTGGAGATTACTACACCATAAAAGACAGTACTCCTAAAAAAGGAAGCAAATCTACTCTCCAGAAGTATACCAAACTATGCTGTCTCCCTAAAACATGCCATATCCCAGACACACCTCTGCAAGGCTAAAATAGAAAAGTCACATTGTTGCTAAGAACCTTCTAAAAACCTAAATATTTCAGACCAACTATGCTAAAAATATGGAGTATTGCCTTTAGAAATTGAGTTGAGATATTGTCAACTGCCTTAAGGTTGAATCTAAATGTGCATCTGAGGTGACTGGAGTGTCAGCTTCCTGGTCTGCACTCAACTTTTGGAAATTGAGAGAACATTTTAACTCATCTCTTCATGTCACTATTTCATCATTATATCGGTCCATTCCTCTGACTAGCATGGATAACTAAGGGATTATAGGAAGTTTTAAAAGACAATTAAACAAAAATGCCAGAGCCCGGACAGAAGAAATGAATAGAGTGGAATACGGTATAGGTGAAATGGCGTTATAGAAAGTATATTGGATTTGAAGGCAGAAGACGTTAGTATACGTCCCTTCTCTTGCGACCTATCTCCCTCCTGACCTTGAATTAAGTTTCTTTACCTCTCTGGGCCTCAAGCTGCTCCATCACTAAAATGAAGGGAAGGGTGGAGATGGAGGTTTAGGAGAGGTTTCAGACATTCCAATCTTCTCGCTTTATATATCCTGAGAACAATACTAAAGGCAGTATCCTACCCTGTGTACATTATACTTAATGTAAATTATAATGAGAATCTTCATTAGATCCCATTTAAGATCCTGAGTTCCATTTCTAAATATGTGAGGTAACTTGAATATTAGCTTATATAGCCTGTGTTAGATCTCATGTCAGACTCTCAGTACTACCAAAACATTTGAGGCAATTTATGTTAGTTTATAAGGCCAAGAATGAATGGAGGAAGGAAATTTCAGTTACAGCACTCAGTCAACACATCCTTGTCTGAAATGAATATTTTCTATTTTGACTGCTTCAAACAGAGAGGAAAATCCATAGAGGCAACATTTAAAAAGAGGATTGATTTCCAATCAGAAGTCCCCCCTTCTATTCTAATCTCACCTCCTAGACTTCCTGGCTGTGTGATCCTGGGAATTCTCAACCTCTTTTTAGACATCTATAAAAATGAGCATATTCACAATACTTACCTCCCAAGGTTGCTCTGAGGATCAAATGAGATAATATATATATAAAGCACTTTACAAATTTTAAAGCTCTATGTAAGTATCAGCAATTAAGATAATGGAATATGTTGAGTTTTACTGAAAGAGGCATTGGATTAGGGAAGGAAGGTAAATTCTCAGTACATAGCCTAAGGCAATAGTTCTCAAACTTTTTTATTTTCAGGATCTTTTGTGCTCTTAAAAATTAGTGAGGACTCTACAGACCTTTTGTTTGCTGTAGATTGTATCTATCAATATTTGTAATATTAGAAATTTAAAATGATAAATTTTAAAAATAGTTATTAATTCACTTAAAATGAAAATAATCCCAGTAAATGTCAGCAAAATAAAATATTTTATGAAAAGTCACATTTTCCAAAACAAAACCAATTCTGAGAAAAGTAGCATGTCTGCTTCTGCTAATAATCTGTTGCGATATGTTGTTTTGGGTGAAGTATGTGAAGAAAATAGAGCCTCATAAAGCTAAGTAGTTAGAAAGGGCAAATAATACCTTACTATTGTTATAACAATATTTTTGACTTTGAAAACTCCCTGAAAGGGTTTTAGGGGACCCCAAGGGTCTTCAGACCACACTTTTGAAACCAGTAGTCTCAGGACAAAAAATGAAAGCTGCTGGACAGAATCATTTTATCTCACATTGAAATGCTTCACCAAGGAAAGCTACTGATGCAGGCTGAGAAAAGCTTTAGTAAGTATAATTTGGGATTCAGATCATGAATGTAACTTGAATCATCCCTCAAAATCACAGGCCCTAGTCTGCCAGTAGATGAATATACTCCATCTACTCTCAATTTGCCTTAGTTTTGAACATAGCTCTTTAAAGGAAGGGCCCCGCCATTCCCTGGAGACAATAACAGTCATGTCCTTTCCCTGCTTTGGCACAGTGGACTTCTCTCTACTTCAATTAGTATTATGTCTTGACCACTAAAATATATAGTCCTCCTGCAAACACACAAATAGACCATTCTTCCATTTTCCATATCCCAAAAAGAATATACAAACCTGTGAATGCATCAATCACCCAGGCTACAAGGCCTAGTTTATCTTCCATTTCCTCCACAAAGCCTTTCCAGACTTCTCATAATGATCTCTCCTCCCTATGAACCATTATAGAACTGAAAAGTCTGTACCACATAATTTAGCATTCAATCACATGGACACTCTTGCATTACTTCTATTTTTTCAGCCCATTCCTTTAGATACTATAGAGAGTTAAGGGAGTTTGGAGAACCTTAAAAAAAAGACAACTAAACTGAAGTCTTATCTCCCTCACAAAGCTACAAGTGCCAAGTGGGAAGGAGCTACATCTTATGCATCTTCTGTATTCTTTATGATGCTCCCTACTGATAGGTATATAATAAATGTTCAATACTTTTCTATTTGAATGATTACAGAGGAAAAGAAGAGAGCTCCAGAATAAAAATCAGTAAGAGGGCCCAGTTGAACTGAACCCAAATATTAGCCCCACCATCAATCATGTGGCTTTCAAGGTAAGTCTCTTTCTGATCAGAATTTATCCCAGTGGGCTAATAGATGGAAACATTTATTTCTGCTTACAGTTACATTCTCATCAGTTCTCTATTGGTTATTCACTAAACACTACTTGATCTTTCCAACATTTGTACTGTTGTCCACACTTCTTCTGCCTAAAAATGCCAGCCCTAAATGACTGGAATCTTTGCAGATTCTATCCATCCTTCAAGGCCTAAAGTATCAACTTTTTCATGGATCCTCGATAAGTAATAACCTCTCACCTTGTCATATTCTTCCTTTGTCAGTGATTCTGAATCCACAGATGGCATTGTACAAACCCCATTCTCTGCTTCCCATTGCCCATTTCCTGAACTAAGGCTCATTTAATACAAATTCATCACCCAATCAAAATTCCGATAACTGTTATCTACTCTCCATCCCTCAATTATTTCAATACCTGGCTCATAGTCTTTCTCTCCTTCCTAAATCTTGCCCTCATATTAGCATATATGAACATACATATTGATACTTCCTATCTTCCCAGTTCCTTAATTTACTTACTTTCCATGACCTTTTTCTCTACTCTACTTCATCTACACACACACAGATGTCACTCCCTTAATATTGCCATTATCTACTTCCATCTTCATGAATCCTGAAATTCTTTTGTTTGATCATAGCTATTGTCTTCCCACATTGTCTTGTGCCTTGCAACCTCTAATCCTATTCTTTGTCCTCACCTTGACTTTAATCCCATAACCTGTCAGTCCTTTCCCAGGCCATGAAACCTATACTGGCTGTATTTTCCTCCCTTCCCCTGCAGCTTCGCACTATTGAATCCCTTGCTTCATATTTCATTACTGATTTTGTTTTATCAACACACAGAGTTAAATTATTCCCAACATCTGTTACCCTAGCTCCTATTTGCATGTTGCTGAATGAATCTGGAGAAAATCACAAAATTATGCTGACTGGGTCCACTACACATTTATTTTATATAATCTCAAGTGGGCCCTCCCTGTGGCAAGGCTACCTTTTTACACCCTCTTAATAGATTACTTTTTAAAAATTTAAAAATTTATTTTTATTTTATTTTATATTATATAAATACCATATATTTATTTTTATTTTCTTTATTTTATTTTATTCCTTCCCAAGTCTTTCACTCCTCCCCCTCTCCTTTCTCTCAGCTGAGAATCTTGCCACATATTTCACTGAAAAAAGAATGAGACCATTCAACTAGAGCTCCCTCTTATCCACTCCTCGCCTCATATCATCCAAATGCCTTCCACCATTATCTCTTCCTTCACCCTTGTCTTTCAAGAAGATGTAGCCCTTCTCCTTGCCCAGATAAACCTCTCTACCTACACAAGTAATCACACTCCTACCCATCTTCTCCAGCACATTGACCCCTCTATCATCCCACGCTCTCATTTACCCTCAATATTTTCCTATCTACTACTTGCTTCCCTAATATTTACAAAGAAACACATACCTCCATCCTCAAAACATTCCCACTTGATCCATCCATCTCCCATAACTATCATCCTTCATCTTTCCTCCCTTTTGTAGCTTAAGCTCTTTGAAAAGCTGTCTATAATTTTTGCCTCTACTTCCTTTCCTCTCATTTTCTTCTTAATTCTTTTCAGTTTGGCTTCCATCCTTATCATTCAAAGGAAACTGCTCTCTCCAAAATTATGAACAATCTCCTGATTGTCAAATCTAAGAGTCTTTTCACAGGCCTTATCTTGCTTGACTTCTCTGCAGCCTTTGACACTGTTAATCACTCTTTTCAACTTCATACTATCCTCTCTAGGTTTCCTTTACAACACTATTTCCTGGTTTGCTTCCTACCTACCTGTCTCCTTTGTTGGATCTTCATCCATGTAGTATCTCAACCCAGGAGATGCCCTCCAAGGCTCTATCTCAGGTCTTTTTCTCTTATCCTTTTACACTATTTTGCAGACATCCTGATGAATATCAGGCCACTGGACCCAGATGGCTCTGGAGGAGAAAGTGATGCTGGTGACCTTGCACAGCACTCTCTCACTGAAATCAAAGTCAACTGCAAGTCATGTCATTATTTTCCTGATGTCATGGTCCTCTTTGAGAATGAAGGACAAACACAGCCTGTGAGTAGCCTTTCCTCTTCCCTCCCCTTCTGTCTGTTCCCCTCCCCTCTCTTCCCCTTCCCTCCCATCAGAAGGCACATTTCAGTGGCCAAAGGCTGCCTCCTTTACTTTGGGTTTACTGGCTAAATTTCTTTCTCAAAAACCAAGCCTTAAACCCAATTCATTCTGGAGCTCATAGATTGGACAAGGTGGTCCCTGCCCTCCTAGCACAGAGTGAATATAAGTACTAAATAGTAACTATTTCTCTTTTGGCCAGGAACCCTGAGAGTAGTCCCCTCCCAGTTTTATTCTTTTTGAGTTTTGATTAAAGGGGACATCTCTTGATTAACTTCTTAAAGAGACCTACTATTCACTGAATGGGCATTACCTCACTCAAAGGGAGAACCTGAAAAGACCTTAGCCTAAAAGGGCCAGGGTCTCCCAATGCATCCTGGGCCATCTCCAGTTGTCTTGATTAATATCAGGCCACTGGACCCAAATGGCTCTGGAGGAGAAAGTGAGGCTGGTGACCTTTCACAGTCCTCCTTTACTCAAATCATATTCAACTGCAAGTCATGTCATCATTTCCCTCATCTCATGGTCCTCTTGGAAAATAAAGGACAAACACAACACTATTTTACTTGATAATCTCATTAGCTCCCAAGAATTCAATTACAATCTCTATGTAGAAGCAGATATGAAGAGTAACATAGCTATTACTCAGATCTAATCATTTAGCCCCAACCTGTCTTGTAACCTTCCAGTCTTGCATTTCCAATGGCCCATTGCACATCTCAAACTGGGTGTTCTAAGACACCTTAAGCTCGACATGTTTAAAACTGAATTCATTATCTTGTCCTCAAAACCTTCTCCCCTTCCTAACTTCCCTAGAGTTGGTGAATGATTTTTTTTTTTTGTTGGCAAATGATTGTACACTCAATGCAGCCTCTGGAGTTGAGATGCAACAAAATATGAATTGATGCTCTGCTCCTTGTTCTAATTGTGAGTTAAAAATTAATACCAAGAAAATGCAGGTATTTTACCAGCCAGCACCACACCATCCATACATGGAATCATTGGTTAAGGCGAATGGAAAATTTTTAATTACTGTGAATAAGTTCATTTACGTTGGTGGAATACTTTCTAGGGATGTACACATTGACAATGAGGTTGACACACACATTACCAGAGCTAACTCAGTGTTTGGGAGTCTCCAAAGGAAAGTATGAGAGAGATGAGATATTAGACTGACTACCAAACTGAAGGTCTACCAATCCACTGCTTTGACCTCATTGTTGTATGCCTGCGAAACCTGGACAGTAGCCATGCCAGGAAACTGAGTCACGTCCATTTGAACTGTCTTAGGAAGATGCTGAAGATCACCTGGCAGGATAAGGGACCAGACACTGAGGTTCTTTCTCAAACTGAACTGCTAAGCAGTGAAACTCTACTGCAGAGAGTGCCAATTTTGGTGGGCTGGCCATATTGTTCAAATGCCAAACATATACATTCCTAAAAGACTATTTTATGGAGAACTCACACAAGGCAAGTGCTCACATGGTGGTCAGAAGAAGTGATACAAGGACACTCTCAAGGTTTCTCTTAAGAAATTTGGAATTGATTGCATGATATGGGAGACCCTGGCACAGGACCACCCAGCGTGGCATGCCCCTATCAAAGAAGGAGCAAAACAGAATTGAAATAGCTCCGAAGAAATGCAAGATGTACAATCCCAAATGTTCACATGGACTACTTCTGCCTGACCTGCGGTAGAGCATTCTGAGCTCGTATTGGTCTGATCAGCCACAGTCAGCCACAATGTAACTTGATTTTGACATAGTGATGTCATTTTGGTCCCCTTCTGGAATGAAGGACAACAATCAACCCTTACTGTCCAGGACTCCACCATCTTTCTAGTCACTCAGGCTCAAAATCTACATGTAATTCTCTGCTTCTCACCCTCCCTCCTTCCCAATATCCAATCAGTTGCCAGGTTCTGTCAAAATTCTCCCTGCAGAATAGTTCTCTTATAGGCCCCCTTCTCTCCTCTGATGCTGATCATCCAAGTACAGTTCCTCCTAATTTCTTATTGGGATTGTTGCGACAGCCTGCTGCTTCTTCAGTCTCTCCTTGCGTTAGCCTCCTCTCAGCTATCAAAGTGACAAGTCTAAACATGTCACAATGCTATTCAATTATCTCTAGTGGCTCCACAATGCAATATAAAGTCATCTGTTTGGCTTTTAAGAAGCTTTATAACTTGGCCTTTTCCTACCCGTATAAGTCTTCTTACACTTTACTTGCCGCTATGGTCTGGTTACCTCCTTGCAGATCACATACCAGCTTTCAACAGAATAATGGTGATATTCTCAAGAGAAAGAGGAAAATTTGGAGGAGTGATAGATTTAGCAAAAAAGATCATGAATTATGTTTTTTAGATATTTTGAGTTTGAAGTGCTGATGGAATTTACAAATGGGTATGTCTAGCAATATTGGAAAATCAAGTTCAGGGCAGAAATCATGGCTAAATATATAGATTTATGAGTCATTTGTGAAGAAATGATAACTGAGCACCTATGAAGTCCCTCAGCATAAAATTCAGAGACTGTGATGCTAATACACTAATCAGCAATACATATTTGTAAAAACAGAAAGGGATGGTGATTATTCATCCCCAAGTATACAAATCTATACGCATGGATGGATTTGGGCTATTCTGATGCTGAGTTGTTGGCTAAACTTATCTCTGCTTTCTCAGACTGGTCTAGGTTGTGCTCAGTGAGCTGATTTACATGTTGGTCTGGCATGATAGGGAACAGAACCTCAGGAGACAAGGGGGAGAGTTCGAGCAGTAATAAATCTTATACTTGCTTGGTATATATTCCCCCTCAATCATATATGTATATATATATACATATATATGCATACATATATATACATATAAAATCTGATTTCCATTTGGAAGGAAAGGCTATAATTAAAATGTAATACAACACTGCTTTACTTTTGTGTAACATTCATAATAACTTTCTTCTCCAAAAGTGCTTTTACATTATGGTCTCCATGAGGTAGGAGAGGTGGTATCCTTGTCACGTCACCACTTTTCAGATGAGAATATCATCTGGAGGCCCAGACTTTCCCAAGGTCATTCAGCAAGTTAGTGTCAGAGGCAGGAAAAGGACCTTGGTCTCCTGGATGAGTTTGCTTTCTATTACAGTACATTGCTTTCCATGAAAGGACATTTTTCTAGCCCTTTCCTTATGGTAAGGGTTATTAAATTTTATAATGGATAACTAAGGCAGGTTCTGCAATCTTCTTCCCTAGAGGACTTTAAAAATAGGATAGATTCTCATCTGTCCAGATAGCTTAAGTGCAATTTTGCCTGGAGGTAGGAGAATGGACAGGGCGATTTTTAAAGTCTCTTTTAAACCTTTTAATTCTACTTGCTGAAGTGATGAATTCTAAGAATATGCCAGATATTCTATGGTAACATTTCTCTAAATTATGTATTCTGACTAAATTCCCATAAATATAGTGCTGTCAAAGATGACAACAGTAATGACATATTTATAAGGCTAGTCATACACTAAATAAATAAATGATAATTAGGAAGGTAAATGTATGATTTGCAAATTAACTGATTGACTTTTCTGAGTTAGAAGAAAACTTAGTTGACATGAAGAAAAAGGAGGAAGGGAATTTATAATTAATTTTCTAACTGTAGAATAGTGAAAGGCATCTGTCTGTAGGCCTCAATGTAGAGGAAAACTGTGATATGGATAAAGATTGCTTCAGCATCTTCTCTTTTAGTATAGGCTTACTTTTTCTCCAGGGATATGCTAGTGCAGTCTCTGACAATGAACCCATTGTTAAATTTTCACTGTAAACATTTATACCTCATCAAGCAGTAATTGCTATAAATAAGGCTTAATTTATTGCTTTGTTGATTTCTAAACTTAATAAAATGTTAATAATGTAGATTAAACTTAAAAGTTGTGTGCATATATTTTCTTTTATCCCCTGGAGAGTCGGTTGTTAAAAATTTGTCAATATATCCCTGTATTGTGCTACAAACAATGCTTGAGTTTATCAGGCTCAGGAAATGAAGTCAACATTAGAATGGAGGCCTAGTGAATATAAGCTGCTGCTGCTGCTGCTGCTGCTGCTGCTGATGATGATGATGATGATGATGATGATGATGAGAGGAGAAGAAGCAGGAGGAAGAGGAGGAGGAGGAGGAAGAGAAAAGGATGGGAAAACATATATATTGTTTTACCTTTTGCAAAGTGGTTTGAATCCATTATTTCATTAGGCCCTTATGACACTCCTGCCTTTCACACTCCTCCTTGACTTTCCTTGGGTTCCTCTACAAGACCTTTTTTCTCAGTTTTCCCTTCCTAACAGATGCCTTTGTTCTTGATCTTTTCAAATGCTCCTACTTTCCACTAACTAAAATACATCTGTCTTGTATCACTCCCCTCAAGTACAAACACTGTGTATGGACAATGACCTTGGCTTGGGAATGAACTGGTGAAAAGAAGCAGCAGAATTGCTTTTGGGAAATATATAAAGAGGGGCACGACTAGAAAAGTGAGTGAACCAGATATGCAACAGGATTGAGCAGCAACAAATGTACAGCTCTTCTGTTCTGATACGGGGAAGAAAGCGTCTAGCAGGTTGGGTCAACCCCTCTATTAAGGATTCACAGAAAGACACCACTAATGGCACAAAGAAAAATTAAGACTGTGAGAAGACCACTTATTCAATGGCTCAATAATATCTATATGTGTAGCTGGCCTGAGGGTGACCCATGTCTTGCTTGTCTTATATAATATTAGAAGGATAGAGTTTGTAAGAAACTTTAGAAATAATCTTATTTAACCCTTTAATTGATATGAGTCAATTATTATCAATGATAATTAACATTAATGATTACCACTAATTATTATAGCTAACATTTATAAAGCACTTTAAGATTTGCAAAACACAAACATTGTTTCATTTAATCTTCACAACAGCCCTGGGAGGTAGGTGCCATTATTATTCCCATTTTATAGATGAGGAAACTAAGATAGAAGTTAAGTGACTTGCTCAGTGTTTCACAACTAGTAAGTGACTGAGGGCAGATGTGAACTCTAGACTCCAGGCCCAGTATTCCATTTCAGGTGCCTCAGGTTAAGTAACTTGCCCAAGGTCATATGGTTTTATACATCCATCCATTCAAGACTACATGTGATTGAATTACTGAATACCTATTATGTTCAAAATACCACGCTGTCTGGTTTTTTTTTTCTTTCTTGGCCTCAGTCTTTTGAAGCTCAAGATTTTAGTATTTATGTGTTTCACTTTTTCAAAGTAAATTCAACTGACTAGCTCAACATGTCTCTTCTATTTAGATGTATGAGAAGAAACAGGAATACATGTTTTGATCTAAGTGGGATATGTGTTATGGAACCAGAGCTTCATGGCATCAGGAGTTATCATAAGGTCACAGATCTGGAGCTCAAAGGAACACTACAGGACACTAAGTCAAATCATCCTGTTTAATAGAGGAGAAAACTGAGGCCTAGACAACTAAAATGACTTGCTTACACACAAAGAAGTGGCCATCAGAATTTCAACTGAGGCCCTCCTGACTCCAAGACCAGTGCCTTATATATGCTGCAACAAACCTTGGTGACTTTAGTGACCACCTAATCCAATCTTCCTATTTCATGAAGAAGTGACCAAAGTCTAGAAGTGAAGTTACTTGCATTGTCACAAAATAAGCATGAAGACTAAGGACTAAATCTGCTTCTAGCTTCAGTTCCTTTTCCACCATACTAATGACCTCCCTTCCAGCACTAAGTTCCACAAGTCCACGTGTGAAGTGTAATAGCCCTGCCATAAGCCTTTGGAGGATTTATTGAATCCAATTAAAAGTCAGTTTCTTTTCTGCTAAGAAGAAAGCAGGCCTTTGTTTGTTTTCTTCCAAGCTTCAAAACACATTTCTACCCTGTGATCTCTTCTCTCACCCTAAGATTAAATGGTTCAAACATAGGTTGATAAAATATTCTTTCTTGGAGTATAAGGCTTGCTCTTTACTCAGTTTGACTAAGCCTTCCAGTTCATAAAGAGGATAAAAGTGAAAATGACAAACCATTAAACCAAATAGCAAGCCATTAAGTCATATCCTATCTAATCAGAAAATGTAAAAAGCAAAATGATGCTCTGACAAGAATGAGACACATTCTTCTGCCAACCAAATTTCAATGGGAAAAATACAGAATATGCCAGTGACCAGGTCACAGTCTACTCTAAAGGCAAGTCTGGACCTGATGCTCTTAATCTTTTATGCGTCATAGATCTCTTTGGTAGGCTGATAAAACCTATGGAAACCTTTTCAGAATGGTTTTTTTAAAATTAATAATTGAAGAAAGTGCTACATTTTAGTTAGCGATTAGTGAAAACAAAGATGTAATTTAACCCATTGTAATGTGATGTATATTATTGTACATATCACTAATAGGCAAATTACATGTAATGTACATATTGCATGCAATATACATATTACATGTAATGTAATCCAATCAATTCTTGGATTCCAGGTTTAGAACTTCTTTCTTAGTAATTCTGACTGGTATTGCGAAATATGCAAATAAGTAGAATGGAGATTAATAGCAGCAACTACCATCTTGGGGTGTTAATAAGAATTAAATGAGATAATAACAGTAAAGCACTTGGCACATAGGAAGCACTATATAAATGTTAGATAATATTATTACTATTATTATTATATTAAATAATTATGGTCTTGATTATTTTTCTTTTTAACGGATCAGATTACCATTCATTCTTAGAAATATTTCCTAATCACTCTATCTCCAACTCTCCCCCACCCCCAATTATTAAAACAATCCATTACTTGATCCACACCATTTTAAATCGAGCTCCTGAGTCTCTCTGGACCAACTGAAAATCTAAATTTGTTGACTGCCAAGCAATCTGTCAATAAAGGCAATACACTCTCGGCATCATTGGTGGGAAAACATCTGCTGTAGACCTATCCTTTGCCAGTGACAGAAGAGTTGTGGAAGTAAAGCTTACATTCTCTTCACTGTGAATCTAGCAAACAAATGAAAAGGCAAAGGAGAAACAAACAGAAGTAAACCAATGTAATCTAAATGACGGCTTTCTGATTCTAAAACCTATTTTAAATGTAAAATATGCAGGTCTAAAGTCCATTTCCTCTGTGTGAACAGAGGAAAGTGCTGAAATCCTCATCCCAATAACAGCTTCATTTTCTACTGGAAAGTCACCAGCAGCCAAGAGGAAACTGTCCATTTCGACAGGCTTCTCTCCATCAGAAAGTGCTGAGGCAGCACCTGAGAGGCTTCCTAGACAATTGCCTACACTGAAACTGTCATTTCACTAGTGAGATTAGCCCTGATGTATAGTATGGATTGATATGGATTGCCTTGCTCTAAGCTTCTGAAAGGTCACTAGACAAACAGCAGGAGTCATCTATTGTTCTCTCTGTTGACAAGTCAGCTGCCATTTTGACAAGTCTTTAAAACTATCAGAAATCTGTTTCTTAAAGAATTACATGGAGATGTTCATCTCTATTTTGAGGTACAATTAAAACCCAGCATCTCAGCAGTAAAGCCTGCAGTTCTAGCCATCTCAAGCCGCATATGCAAAGCCTGGGCAGCCAGAGACTCTAACACAGGGAATGAATCACCTCTGACATCTGTCAACTATCCCATTGAGTACAATCTTTCCGGGAACATAGAAAGGCAGAAAGTTACAAGCTTCAGGCTTTGGCATATGAATACAGGAGGCTTCTTAGACTAATCACTACAGGTTGTAGCTGCAAAATAGAAGCTCTGTGACCATCACAACAGCTAGACAATAAAAACAAAAATAGGCAAATCAATAGAAAGTGTAAAGTGTCATTTTCAAGAGGTAGACAGACATTATCCAAAGGCTTTTCTTTGTGAAAAGCAATAGGGTGATGTTTAAAATGAATACAACAATATTCCATATTGATTATCACGTGATCACCTACGTCTGTTTCAGTCATTAGCAGCTTATTAAGTATTATCTTGTCAAATGAAAATGGATGGCAAGGTGCTTGTACTAGCCACGTTCCATGCCTAGAATGCTCTTCCTACTTATCTCTTCCTCATGGAAGCCCTAGCTTTCTTCAAGGGTCAAATCAAGAGCCCTCTCTTACAGGACGTTTTCCTTGATTCTCCCAATATTGCTTCTGTCACTCTAAAAAAATTACTTTGTATTTTATGCACGTGTTGAATATTGCCTTACACAAGAATATGTTTTGTCCCCATCACATAATGTAAACTCCATGAGGAGAGGGAATGTTTAGTTTCTTGCTTTATGTGCCCGTTGTCTAACACAGTGCCAGGAACATGATAGATGCTTAATAAATACTTCTAAATTGAATAGCATTGAATTGTGTACCAATTCTATAAGAAAAACCACAAGGACAGATACAAATGAGCAAACAAATACATGGTTTTTGAACAAAAGAGAGGAAAACAGGGCTGCCTTGATGAAAGATCCTGTTGGGAAAAATAAGTCAATGTGTTTTCTAATAAAGATTGAACATCTCAACCACTAGAACTTACCCCCAAAACACAATCAACAAAAGCTGAAAATAGTCTTAAATTTCAAAGACTTATCAACATTCAGGCAAAAACTGTCATCTCACCATGTGGTACAAACCCAAACCACAACAAATTTTCTCTTCACTTTCCAGTATGGAACTGTTTTCTCTACTAATGATATTATTAGTAGCTGAGATACGGCAAGAACTAACACATGTTAGTAGATTTAAACTCTTGTTGGGAATAATGAGAAAGAAAAAAAAGTTTGAAATTATCATTGCCAGAGAGACAAATTCAGGTTTCATGTAAACTTTTTTTTTCTCATTGCTCAAAATAGTTGAAAAGTCAATGACTTCTGCATCCCTTTTTATCTACCCTAATGCCAATATGATGATCAACCTTAGAAAAAGTGCAATCTATTTTTGAAAGAAAAAGAAAAAAAAAAGAATGTCTGAACTACTGAATGTATTTTTTTCCTTTGAAATACTGCTTTGGTTGCTTGGGGGGAAATAGCATATTTTTAAGTAAAGTATAGCATCAAATGTCAGATTCATTAGTGATATAACCTGCAAAAATGGGGTCCGTTGCTTCTAGCTTGTTGGGTACATGGTGTTTGGATTCCTATTCATGTTACTTTCAGATCAAAATGAGACAGAGGAAGGAACACTTTGTTACTGTGAATCTTTTCTCCCTTGGTGCATGACTCACATCCTGCTATTCGGGATACTTTGATGTCAAATATTTAAAGCTTGTAGTCTTCTAATGGAGGGAAAGAAACTAATATATAGCATACATTATTAGAACTTCGCATACCAGAACTTTAGCAAATTCAGCCCAAAGGAACCCAGAGTCTAGCCCTAACAGAATAATGAAGTCTTCCATTTCCATTCTACCTGAAGCAAACTTCTAGCAAGACAAAAGCTAGTGCTGAATTCAAAAATAGAAGCTGTATCATCTTGAATACTGACATTCCTCTTGCACAAGCTTCAGTCACTATATATATATAAAATATATAATATATATTATACATATGTATACGTATTATTCCAACTGAAATACAGGTACAATAGCCACTAACCAACCAAACTCCATATTGTGGAGCACCCAGAGGACAGTGACCTGGACGTGCCCAGAGCAGTAGGTTGGAACCCTGGGAAGTGAAATATAACTGACGTTATATGACAGGATAAAATGCCTTGTTTGAGGATCTCACAGTGAGGCTTTGCCACTCAATAGCTCTATGACCTTGGGTTTGTGGCTAAATCTCTCTGAGTCTAACCTTCTCTGTAAATGAGAGGACTGAACTCTATGATATTTTGGGTCTCTTCCAGTTTTAACATTCTATGATTTTATGATTCTTCACAAAAGAAAATGATCCCTTCAATCTGTTCCCTTCTCTCAGCTTCTGCCCTGCTTTAGACCCTCCTTGCTTCTTGCCTGGATTATTGCAAAGGGACCTCCCTGTCTCTGGTCTCTCCCTTCTACAATATATTCTGCATGTAGCTGTGAAACTGATATCCCTAAAACATGGTTTGGAGGGTGTCATTCATCTGCTCCAGAAGCTTCAGGGGCTCCCTCTTGCCTCTAGGATAAAATAACTCCCCTCTTGGGTATTTAAAGCCCTTACCAGTCTCATTCCCATCTATTTTTTCTAGTCTGATTTTAGATTATTTTCTTTCATATCATCCAGACAAACTGTTCTGATGTCTTGTTGCCAATAAATGAATTCCTTTTCTGACCCATGTGCCTTTCAGAGGCTGTCCCTCACACGTGGAGTGCTCTTCCCTCCTCACCTCTGCTTTGTTTAACCCCTTAACTCCCCTCAAGCTCAGGTTCAAATATCATCTCCTACACACAACCTTTCTGGATCTCACTGCTTGTTGGCATTCATTGCCTCCTTGGCCCATTGATTAAAACCAACAAAATCTACCAATTATTTGAAATCGTCCTGCAGATATTTGGAATTTACTTATCTGTGTAAATATCGCTCCCCTCAACCCTGCCTATCAGAAAGTAAGTTTTTGATGGGGGGGGGAATTTATTAGTGGCCTTTTTATCCCCAGCAATTAGCACAGTTCCTGCCAAGCAATGGATACTTAAGAAATAAATGTTCGTTGGGAGGCGGAGCCAAGATGGCCACATGAAAACAGCATCTTGCCGGAGCTCTCTCACAGGTTCTGTTGGATTCCTATAAATAAGTGAATCTGAGCAGATTTGAGAGAGTTAGAAAGTGCGAGCAGTCTGAGTGGGGCAAATTTCCCAGC
>CM053623.1:64933700-64952088 GCA_028646595.1 Phalanger gymnotis | reverse complement strand
CTGTTTCGTCTTTCTCATGAGTCATGAGAAAATGTATAAATTAATTCAATGCCTAGTTATACCTGGAAGTTATATGGGACTCCATGCCTTCTTGGGGAGGGAGGGGGAAGGGAGGGAAGAAAATCTGGAACCAAAATTATGTAGACCTGTTTGTTGCAATCTAAAAATAAAAAAATTTAAAAAAAAAAAAGAAAGAAATGTTTGTTGAATTGAAATGACCTGAGGTCCCTAAAACCTACTCCAAAGATACAGCTCAAATATCTTCACATCACAACCCCCAAATTTGTTATAATGCATGCTTGCTATATATATCTATATGTATATATATATACATATATGTATGTATGTATATGTATATATACATATATATACACTATGGATATATACTGCATATATACACCCACACATAGGGATATATACATACCTGTATGCATATGCTTGTATATATGTATATATATATAGATACATATACACATAATTTGGAGTTTTCTACTTACTCTGTTTCTGTCACAATGTAGCCATATTCTTCCTCATCAGAGGACTTCACTTCTAATTGTAGGCCTTCCCCAGGAATTTTGGATGGTCCTTTAGAGAGTTTTTCATCTTGTTTCAGAGCACCCTGCATCCAGTCCTGAAACTCCACAAATTCATTGGCATCAAGGTCGGCATTTGGTTTCTTCTCTGCTGTCAGTTCTTGGGAATAGGTCTCGCTTTTCACATTTTCAACCCCAGCATTCTCCTCTTCAGAGGAAAAGGAAGATTTGGTATCTTCTGATTTCTTGGTCTCTGTTTTAAAGGGCTTTTCGGAAGGGGGTCCTTTAGGAAGTTGTTGAGTCTCCTGCTCATTCTCAAGGCCTACCAATTGAGTATTTAAACCTTTTACCTGGTAGAAATGAAAGAAAATCCAATTGTAAAGCAAGTTCTTGATGGAGAAATGACCATTGTGGCCCAGGAAATTTGTAATAAAATCTTTTATCTGGAACTAACCAGGAATTAAAATACAAACAAAACGGAGATGAAATTAAAATAATAATAATAAGAGAGCATTTAGAGAATTCTTTTAAATGTACAAACAGCTTTATAAATATTATCTCATTTTATCTTTACAATAATAACTCATAATACATATTAATTCATTTTATCCTATCAATAACCCTTGAAGTTAGGTGTTATAATTATCTGTGTTTTGCAGATGGGGCAACAGAGGCTCCCTTAGCATCTTAATCCAGAAGCTAATGAAAACATCAGGAGAAAGATATAAGTCCATCTAAAGGATATGTATAGCTGTTTCAATTAAAGAACTGTCCATCTTTAAGTCTAGCTGTGATGGCACCACCACCTGGCTAATGTCAGCAGTCAGAATGACACATAATGCTGGGTTTGAAGTCAGAGAATTTGAATTGACCATGGCAACTTACTGTTTGACCTTAGGCAAATCCCTAAACCTCTCTGGGCATAAGCTTCTACATATTGGACACTAAAGTCCCTTTCAGCTGAGTCTATAATCTTATATCAGTTTCTTCAAAGAAGATTAGAGGACATTTTATAAATAGCCTACATACATAGGATCATAGAGCTAGAGTTCAGAATGCCCTCAAAGGTCATCTAATCCAACCCTGTCATTTTATAGATGAGGAACCGAAGCCCAGGTAACATACAAAGTCAAACAGGTAGTGAATTTGAACTTAGTTCTTCTGACTATAGAACTAGTTCTCTTCATATTGAAGCACAAGAGGCTTTTAGTGGCCTACTGGTATCTAATGATGTCACAAGCTGGTCACATTTGGACTCATTTGAAAAAAACTTTAAGTCAGCATATCACCTATTTTATATTATTTTTATGATAATACATTTCCCATAATATAACTGAAACACTGGGATTTGTTTTATAGCCATATTGCTATATCATGTTTATTGTGTAAAACAAGAGAAAAATACAATACAAATGATGGATTTTCAAATTGTTTAGATAATTAAGCAGAATGATCGTCCTGATATAAACACTTGCCCAAGTTAGGATCCAGGTGGAGCCAACATCAGACATGCTTTTATAACTCATCCAATGTGTATATCACATGTCTTTTGTAATAGTTTATTTAATATATGCTAGCTCACTACAATACTTCCCTCAGATAAAGACAAAACATTTTCTATTATCTGGCAAATACAGCTGCTAAAGATTTCCCTCAAGGGAAAAAAATGTTGAACTGCCTTCTTGAGAATATCAAAAGCAAAAGGAAAAAAAAATGAATGCATTATGCTCTGAATGGACTTCAAATTATAAAGTCCTGCACAGATTCCAAAGTCAGCACCAGTTCTGTGTAAATGATGCATTCTTTTTACTGGTCACATGTTTTTAAAATGAGTTTCCTCCGTGGTTTTATGAACTGATAACTGCAGCATTAATTTGTTCTACCAATTTGCTTCTGAGGAGAATTGTTATATCATTTACAGCCATAACCTAGGATTAATAAACCTCCCCATGACACGTAATATTACAATGAAAAAAAGAGAGATTTTACCTTCTCGTCAATCCCATCGTCACTTTCCTGCAATCTGTTACCTGTAAAAGATATGAATTTCTTATCAACATTCTCATCATTCTCATATCACACAGCAATGTGTCATATCATATTTAAATCAGATAATCATACAGCATACTCCTTATAGTGTAGATTGGCAATGAACTGTTCTAATTAAAAAGATAAACTAAATCTACTTGGAATGCAGGAAATAGTGTTCTTATTCATTCAAGTGGGATAGAAGCTGAGGGATATACACCCAGTTCAGTCACACATCATTGCCCGACTTAGTATCTTAACTCTTTATGCCCAAACCAACAAGAAATCCAGAGTGCCTGACAGTTATTCATATTTATGCAATAATAAAATAAAGCTCCAAGCACAAGCAGACAGCACTGTTAAACTGACTTTTCAGAATTAAAAGTATTCAGATGGACAGCTTTAAAGTTACTTGTTGAAATGATTATATACTTTTATTTTTAAAGCAAGCTGGATATAATGGAGATTTGAAATTCCATTCACGATCTTTTTTTTTTGTTCTACTATGTATAGAGAGGTTTGTTTTAATTGATGTTTGTGTTAACATCAGAGCAATAAATTAATTAAATGATTATGAGGCTGTTACTATGGTGAGAAAACTCCAGTTTTTCTCTCTACTTATATATCAAAAATAGCATGCAGATGTTTAATGAATGACCAATAGGTGAAAAGAACAGTGCTAACTCTTTAAGCACAAGGGGCAGATAAATGGCACAGTGGATAGAATGCCAGGCCCAGATCCAAGAAAACTCCTCTTCATAAGTTCAATCCAGCCTTAGACGATTACTAGTCGTGTGATGCTGGGCAAATCACTTAACCCTGACTCAGTTTCCTCATCTGTAAAATGAGCTGGAAAAGGAAATGCCAAACCGCTTTACTATCTTTGTCAAAAACAAACAAACAAACCCAAATCGGGTCACAAAGAGTCAGACATGAGTAAACAATGATTGAAAAACAACAAAACACTTCAAGGCTGAATCTGAGGATAGGACCATGTCTTGTAAGTTTCTTTGTATCACTTATCATTTAGAGCACGACTTTCCAACCTTAGGTTTTTATTGAAACAATAGACTATATTTTGTTTTGCCATTTTAGTGAGAGCTTTGTGATAGCTAGGCTTCATTTACTAAAGCATTTATGTAAATTTATATGCCTGTAGGTGGGCTGCATAAATCACACTGTGGGCAGCATGTGGCCACAGGCCACAGTTTGGACAGCTCTGATTTAGAGTGTAGGTATTCAATCGACATTTGACAATCAATGGAAATTTATGACAACGTGGAGCTGACTTTGCCAATAATATAAACATTTTCGCTCTGAAGCCAAGCCAGCCTTTGTTCCAGGCAGGCCCATGGATACTCCCCACACCCTGACCCTTATCAAAAAAGATGTAAAGAAAAGCAATGGTGGAAGAAGACACCAGTTCTCAATAAATCTAAGTAATGACAAGCTTATCAGGGAACTGAGTCCTGAAAAAAGGCCAGGAGAATCTCACTTGACCTTCTCAGTCAAGTAGAATGCCATCATCTGGGCAATGATCTTTGACTTCTTCTTCATGGACCCATATCATAAGACCAAAGCTAGAGTAATTCCTTTTTCATTTTATTGTTCCCCTATATGAAAACGTCCACTCTCAGAATCCAAAACACTTACTATTATTTTTTTTTTTTAAATCTCAGTCACTGCACCAAGGAATTATACATCCTCAGAGACAGTAATTTGCCTTTCAACATAATTGCCTGGGTAGATTTAGCCTGTTCAGAGAGCTTGTAGCAGCAAAGTTCAAATGGATAAAAATCATTACCATAAATCCCTGTCTCCCCAATAGAAACCATAGCTCAGGTTTCAGATAACCTTCACATCTCTCAGCAGCACCTTAATTCCATCCCTCCCTGCCCCTGAAATAGTATACAAAACCTAATTGGCTATGGATGGGATTTTATTGCATGAGGCAATCCAAGAAGCAAGGTCTCTCACCTTGTAAATTATCTTCAACCATCAAGCCATTCTGGTAGTCGTTTGATTCTGGACTGTTGATCCCTTTCGTTTCTTGTTCCCTTTGTTCTCCTTCAGCCTCGGCTCCCACAATTCCTGGCACTTCTTCTGTATTTGAACTTTGCATGACATCTGTGATCACATCAGCCATCTTTTCCAGCTCCAGGGGACTCAGACTGTCCACATTTCCTCTTTGTTTCTTCAAGTCCTTCAGGACATTTTGAATCAAGGTTTCTGTATTACCAAAGAACACAAATAAGACACTTGTTTACATTTTAATAGAAGAGAAAAAGTCCTAGATTTCAAGGTGAGCATACGGAATAGATGGTGGTGGGGGTTACCCAATCTTCAGGATGTATTGAATCATGGAGGCTTGGACATGGAATTGGCATAAAATCTTCATTCTAATTCTGGCTGTGCCACTTAGCTTGCTCTGGGAACCTTGAGGAAATGATATCCCCTCTCTTCACTTCTATTTACCAATAAGACATGGTTTTACATCTCAGTTATTCTTTTAATAGATGGATGACCCTGGACAAGTTTCTTAACATCTCTGGGCCTCAGTTCCTGATTGGAGGGTGCCTCAGTAGCTCCCGTATATTTAGACCAGGCCTCCAGCTATGCTTCACTTCAATCCCTGGATTTCTTAGCATGGAATCTGGCACCCTTATCCCTGTTATCTCCCATGCTCTTCCAGTTCAACAACCAGAATCAAATAAACTCTTGTCACTGCTCCTGGAAAAAGTGTGTCATTCCATTTCCTTATGACTCTAGTTGCCATCCCTGTAATTTTCCAAACAAAAACACCCCCTCCCTGCCCACCATTTTCCAATGTATGTGTTGTCTTTCCCAATCAAAAAGCAAACTTTTTGAGGTCAGAGACTAGCTTCTCTTTTGTATTTGCTTATCTAGTGCTTAACATAGTAGCACTTGGCACATATTTAAGTGTTTAATAAATATTTTATTTTTCATTCATTCACTGTACTGAATAGTCTCTAACATCTTTCCCCTATTCTAAATCTATGATCTTTTGATCATCTGATTCTATCCTGGACTTTTTGACATTATCCTTCACAATATTATACAGTGATCTTGCTATGTAAGACCTACAGAGAACTCAGAAGAACATCATAAAATATTTTCTTCCCTTTTCAGCCAAGGGAGGGGAAGAGTCACAGTCTGGACCTGAGGTTTCATTGGTATAAGGAGTTCTCAGCGTGCAAACTTCCCCCTTAGATGTAGGTGGTCAACTCATCTATAACTAAGGTCTTATGAAATGGTCTAGAGTACTGACAGTTTAAATGGCTTACCCTTCTTAACACAGAATGCACCAGAGGTAAGATATGAACACAGACCCTCCAGATTTCAAAGCCTCTTCTCTATGCCCTACACTATGATGCCATTCAAAATGTGATTAATGAGTCAGAAAATGGAACCTTTGGGATATGAAAGGAATTTCAATAGGGCGTGATTCAAGATTTCTCTTGCAGATATTAGAAGACTATTCAGAGAATGACTGATTGTTTCTCTCTTCAGTGAGAAGAAAAAGAAAAAAAGGATTTATGCAATAGTAACAGGAATATTAGATGACATAGCAGTGGAATGGATTCAAATTTAAAATGAGGTAGTTGAAAATCTAGCTAAAGATGAGTAAGTGTAATGATTTCAATAAATTTTTATGAAGCTATTGAACTATGAAGAAGGTTCTATGCTGGTAATATAAAGATAAAAATGAAAACCAATATCTGTTCTCAAGGTGCTTACCTTCTACTGGAAATAAAACATGTAAAAAGATAAGTAAAGAAAAATAATTCTGGGATGGAGAAAGCACTAACAACCAGGGAGATAAAGAAAAGTTCCATGTAAGAGATGGAATCTGAGCTCAACTTTGAAGATACCAACAAATTCTACGAGGAGGAAATGAAGAGCAGGACCATTCTCAGCATGGAAAACAGCACGGAGACAAGAAATGGGATGCCAAATTGGTGGAACAGTGTGTAGGGCAGATTGGCTAGAATATTTTGGTCCATGAAAGGAGGTAGGAGGAAATAAGTCTGGAAAGGTAGACTGGAGAAAGCTTGGGAAAGAATTCACACAAAAATCTCTTTTCGGACTTCAATTCAATAAAACAATTTGACAAAATGGCTTTGCAAATATATATAGTTTCAGTGCTCAGTATTGGCCCAGATACCAAGGTCTGTTAGATAGCTGTACTGTTTCAAGAAAGGTAGAGATCAATCAGAAACTATTCATATCTTTAAAATGCAAGCTTAGTCAATCAACAAACATTCATTAAGCATCAACTATGGGGCAGACATTGTGCTAGGTTCTGGGGATACAAAAAATATGAATGAAATAACTTTTGCCTTCAAGAAGATTGCATTCCTTCAGCTGAGATATCAAGAATATAAGTAGGTTTTATTTAAAAAATAGAAGAGAAACTGTGGTGGGTTGCGGGAAGAAGAGGGGGAGTGGAAAGAAGAGAGGCGCTTAGCAGCTGATCAGATCAGAAAAAGGTTTCAAGTTGAAACTGGCCCTAGAACTGAGTTTCCAATTAAATAAGGGATTTTAAGAGGCAGAAGGGAGTGCTTACTTTTCAACAGGAACTTCCACCTGCTGCAACAGAAGGAAACCTAAGGGATACACTTTCACTAACTTGAACAATGTACTTTCCTTATACATGATGTTCAAGTAATTCTCCAATTTATAAGCAGCTTATGGTTCCTTTTTCCTTGAAAAAAAATGTTTAATCTGAATTTTTTGTTTTGTTTTGACACTGGTTCTCCCTATCTCACCCGGGCTGGACATACCGTAGCCACTCACTGATCCTCATATTCTTCCACACATGGAAATTTTGACCTGCTCTGTTTTTCTGGCCTAGGCTGATTCACCCCTTCTTAGGCAGCCTGGTGGTCCTCTTCTCCCACAGGCTCACCACCTTGGTACTAGACTTAGTGTAGACATCCAATGGGCTTTAGTCCTACTGGAGCTCAGAACTCCTGAGCTCAAGCAATCCACCGGCTTCAACCTTACCAGTAGCAGAGACTACAGGTATGTGCTACTATGCTCCATAATCAGACTCATTTCTCAACCTCCACATTTACGTTATCTACGCAAGATATATAGCAAATTTTCCTGGAGGAAAAAAATCTAGTAGTAGTAACATTCCTAAGACAGATCAGAAAAAGCTATTTAAACATTAGTAAAGAACACAGTATCAAAGTAGGATAGGACCTACTTTGAACACTAGGATAGGGTTATCTAGGCCAGCCTGAAGTTGAATGAGAATCCAAGCTAGGTGGTGCAGTGGATAAATTGCTGAGACTGGAATTAGGAAGATCTAAGTTCAAATCCAACTTCAGATGCTTACTAGCTGTTTGAACCTCAGCAAGCCACTTAACCTCTGTTTGCCTCAGTTTCCTCAACCGTAAAATGGGGATAATAATAGTGCTTACCTCCCAGGATTGTTGTGAGGATCAAATGAGATAATATTTGTAATGTGCTTAGTAGAGTGCCTAGTACGTAAAAGATGCTTAATAATGCTTGTTTCCATCTTTCTTTCCTTGTCTTCTACAACAGCTCTGATATGTGGTTATTTGTTTGATGATTTCTAGTGAGCAAGAACCCACCACTTACAATCTTTCCAGGGATTCCATTTCATTTTTGGATAGTTCTGATTATTATTTTTTTCTTTGCTTGGAGCTAAAATTTGTCTCTCAGAAACTTCCAGCCACTATTCCAAGTTTTGTCCTCTGGTATTCAAAAGAACACATCTCATTATTCTTCTGTACAACAACTTTTCAGGTTCCTGCTAAGATTTTTCTTCTCCAGATTAAAACATCCTATTTCTTTCAACTCATCTGCCTATGCATTTCCTAGAAGCTTTTTACCATCTTAGGGTAACCTAAGTTCCAGATGCCCTCCAGTTTATAAAAATATTTCTCCAAATATGGCACCTAAAACTAAACATAATACCCACAGTAGTCTAACCAGGGCAGAATACTAAGACCTCACTCATTCTGGACACCACAGCTTCTTTAATGTCATATTCAATTGCACTGAGATTTTTTGCTGTTGTATCTCACCGTCAATTCTTATTAAGCTTGTATTTTACTAAAGACCCGAAGATTTTTTTTTCAGATGCTTATAATCTATCTATGCATCTTCCTTTCCTAATTTTCCCCTGAACCAGCCAAGAACTAATTGGGGTATTGGACACTTTTTTTTAACATAGCAAGAACAGAGATATATGGGAATATTTAGACTTTAAGCAGGCACCAGATATATAAACTACCATTTATAGAGCATTCTCGGTTTGCAAAATTCTTTATATGTGTTACTGCATTTGATCTTCACAACAACTCTGTCTACTAGGTGCTAATAGGGAAGGGGAATGGAATAAGCATTCATCAAGCACCTTGTATATTCCAGGCACTGTGATAAATGCTTTACAAATATTATTTCACAACAACCCCATGAGGTAGGTGCTATTATTATACCCATTTAACAGATGAGCAAACAGAATAAGAGAGGTATAGTGACTTGCCCAGAGACATATAACTAGTAAGTATCTGAGGTCATATTTGAACTCAGACCTTCTTGGCTCCAAATCCAGATCTCTATCCACTGTGCCACCTAACTGCCAATAGAGAAATAAAGGAAGGTTTCCAATTCTTTGATTCTCATTCTCTCTCTCTCTCTCTCTCTCTCTCTCTCTCTCTCTCTCTCTCTTTCTCTCTCTCTCTCCATATATATATATATATATATCTATATATATATATATGTGTGTGTGTGTGTATGTGTATGTATACGTATATATATATGTATGTATGCATTTACAGACATATAGAAATTCACCATTAAAAAAGTTTATCTGTCATAGCTGAGTCTCATAATAAGTTTGTGAAGTAAAGGTGAAGAAATTGGCTATCAGAAGAGTTAAGTGATTTGCCCATGGTCACACAGTTGGAAAGTGTCTAAGAAGCATATTTGAACCCAAATCACTGTGACTTCTGGTTTTTTATTACCCCACATTTCCTCTTAGATGCACATTATCATTCTGGGATGGCCAGGACAAGAATAAAGACACATCATAATGAGGCAGAACCAACTAAAATGGCAGTGACAATTTCTCTGGGGAATCTAAGAAAGAAAAAGCACATACAAACTAAATAGGACTTAGAAATCCTCTATTATGCTACATAGTGGGGAAAAAACCCATTTCTGTCTTTTATACCCTCCTCCTATCAACCAGGGACAGTGTTGGACTCTGAAACTGCTTTTGTAGCCAAGTGACAATCTTGCCTGGTCAATAAAAGCTTTATTCACAGAATAATGGATGACAAGAAAACAGAGTTTGAGGTTATCTAGACACCTTACAGATTTCTACAAAGATAAGCAGCTAGAACATTATTACGACTTCTGTGAGGATACATTCACATGTCTTTACCCTTTAATCAAGTAAGAGGGTCGCTTTTCAGGATTTTTGCCTGAATGTAAAAGAGGAACATTTTAAAATACTTTTTTGTCTCCATTTCTGAAAAACAATCTTTTCAAAGGAGAAACACTGACCACCCCCAATAATATTCTGGGTTATTTGGAAGGACTTACTAACATATCTCACTTAAGGCTACCCTATTGATCCTTAAAGTTCCATTTAGCTTTAAAATGGTATAATTTTATATTAGAGCAATTTTCTAAGTATAGCATAATGGATTGTTATTATAGACACAGACATATTGTGGCTCAAACTCTTCCCCTCAAAACATAACAAAATATACAAAAGGAACAAAATCAGTTTATTAGCTAACTTTTTAAGTCAGTTAAGAAACAGTGTGGTATAATAAGTAGAGAACTGATCTCCAAGTCATGACCTCAGCTTCATTCAATCAAGAAATATTTATTAAATGTACTAGGCACTATATTAAATGGTGGAAAGACAGATCCAAAAATAAAATGGAAAAAATCCCTACTCTCAAGGAGTTTACATTGTTTTGGTGGAGACAACATATATGTATGTAGCTATATGCAGAACAAACTTTTTTTTTAAAGAAAAACAACTATTTGGACATAAGGAGATGGAGACAGTTAAAGTTGGTGAAGCAGAAAAAGCTTCATGTAGAAGGTGATGGTTGAGCTGCAGTTTGGAGGAAGTAGGGAATTCTATGAAGCCCAGTTAAAGAGCAATTGCATTCCAGGTAGGGTGATGGCCTGAGAGATGGCAGACAGAGAGACAGGAGATGGGCTACTATATGTGAAGAACAGAGAGAAGGCCAATTTGGCTGGACCATAGGGTGCAGGAAGCTGGATAATGTATAATGAGGCTGGAAAGATAGATTGGAACCAGATTGTGAATGGCATTAAGAAACAAACAGAAAAGGTTATACTTGATTCTTGTGCCAACAAAGAGCCACTAGAGTTTATCCAGTAGGACAGTGATATGGTCAGATCAGAGCCTAAGGAAAATTATTTTGGCAGCTCTGCAGAGGATGAACAAGAGTGAGGAGATACTTTAAGCAAGGAGACCAATTAGAAGGCCAAAGTAATAATCTAGATGAGAGATGATAAGACCCAAACAAAGGTGCTTAGCTGTGTGTTTAGAGAGAAGAGGCTAGATACAAAAGATGTTAATAGAAGTAAAAATGTCAAGTTTTGGCAACTAATTGGACATATGGGGTGAAGGAGAGTGAAGAGGTGAGAATAACACTGAGGTTACAAGCCTGGGAGACTAGAACATTAGTAACATCTTCAACAAAAATATGGAGGTTTGGTAAAGGGTTGGATTGTAAGAGAAAGATAATGAATTCTGTTTGGGATATGGTACATGTTGCATTGGAGATGCCCAATGGGCATTTGACGATGGAGGACTGAAGCTCAGAAAAGTGATGAGGGCTGGATACGCAGATCTGTGAGTCTTCTGAATACAGGTGATAATTAGTTCCACCTACCTCCTTCACTTTACAGGCAAGGAGACCAAAACCTGAAGAGGTTAAGTAACTTGCCCAAGATCACATAGATGAACCCAGGTCCTCTGCCTGCAAATCCTGCTCTTTCTTCTGTTCCAAGGAGAAGAATTTTGACAAGGATATGGAAAATAATTCCTGCTGGAAAACAGCAGCTACTTTCCTCCCTAAACCTGGCAATTGAGCAAAGAGGACCCTGACAATGTTACAAAAACAACATCATTATTGCTGTTTTCTCTGTGCTTCTATACAAGGGCTGGCTCCTTTACAGAAAGCATAAAAGATGCACTTTGAAAATTAAAGGTGCTTCCTTGTTATAGTCACTGTTGCTGTTGTTTTGGTCATTCATTGTTCACTCTCGGGAAAGTTTCCCATCAGGACAAGCCCCATAACTGAGTGGCTTACAATATAACCTTTTCATTTCTACTTCTCTTGTCTCCATTAACCAAAACAAACCAAGCTCTTTTCTTTTCCCATGAGTCTATTATATCAGGAAAGTCTTATCTCCACTTCTGCAGGTTCAGTGCCTGCAACAAAGAACTAGCTGGCTTTCAAACAAAATGGAAATAAGAAGGGAAAAAAGCTCACACAGGGGTGGGGATAGGGGACGCAAATGGCCACAGGTACTCTCGTATACTCTCTTCTAACAAGGTCTGCAGGTTCTCCTGGTTTATTGAGCGAACAAGAGCTGGAGCAGCCTCTTGCCTCCTCAAGCAGCCACTGTCTGGAGTGCCCAGAGTCACTGGAAAAATGACCATCAAACATACAGAGTTAAAGGCCAACCTGGGGGAGACATGGTCATAGATATGGAACTGCACCAATTCAGAAAAGAAATCAGTGTTCCATATTTGCTAGAGGAGACGTTAGCATACGCAGAGGCATCCAGAGTGGTATAATACCGAGCATGGGACCCTACCCATTGAAGAAGAAGATACCAGACTTAGTCATGACATTCATGATAGGTGTCGGACCACTGCATTAGAACTTGATAAGTCTGAAGCAGGGAGATATTGTAGGGTGGAAAATGAAGTACAGCTTTTAAGGTAGAGAAAATATTTTCTGCAGAGAATTAAAAGAATGTAGCCTTGTAGCACAACAGCTATGTTTTATTTGGGGGCAAGGAAAAGAAAGGATATGTCTCATTAAGTGGTTCCCTTTGTCTTGCAGCATTTGCCTTTCTCTGGTCCTACAACTATATCCCACAGAAAGTTAGAGGTTCATTTTTTATGAAATCAATGAAAGCATACAATGTGGTATAGGAAAAAGGACCCTGGATTTGGAGTTCAAAGACCTGCATCTGAGTCTTGGCTGTCACTCACTAGCTGGGTGGTCTTGAGCAAATCACTTCATTTGTGCTTTTGTTTGTTCATCTGTAAAATATAAGGGGTTGCCTGGGTGTCAAATGTCCCTCCTGGTGCTAAATGTATGATCTATGACAAGGAAACAATATCAACCTGCATAAGAAGGCCTAAAGCAATGAATTATGTTCAAAAGTGGCCCCTTACCTTTCCAAAGAGAAAAAAAAACTGCCTTTCTAAAGGGGAAGGGTCAGCAGACCCTGGCTGAGCCTATAATCACTGCCCTTCAGGGGGAGCTTCTCAATAGGTGTGACCAGGAGCCATGTCAATTGCAGATCTGGCCTGGCAGAATTATCAACTGTGATTCAGGAAGGTCTGTTCCTTATCCTCAAATCTTATCAACCCTGCTTGCACAAAGACCACCTATGGCTCCAAAAAAGCAAAATAAAATCTTTTCTTTGGGTGGGGAGATAGGAATAGGGGAGCCAGTCAACGACTTGTAACTATAGCAGAAAGAGAATAGGCATGTTATTGCTTGAAGCAGACTTTCCCTCACTTTCAGCCTATGTTTCTAGCAATTCGGATCTGCTTCTGCTCTCCAACTGCTTGCCAGCCTTGATTCTGGCTCTGTCTTCAAGGACCACTTTCTGTGAAACTTCTAGCCTCCTAACCAGGGGCTCTGAACTTTCAGCCTTCTGTCAGTTACTGGCTTCTACTTTCCCTCTGGTTCTGCACCCTCTTTTCAACTTGAAATTTCATTCTCTATTTCTGAGTGAGGTGCTAAAGTCACTGAGGAAAGCAGGAGAGTGTCCTGGATATTGGTAGGTGGCAGTGACAAGGATTTAGAACAGATGACAGGATCTTACACAATATGACTAGAGAGGTGACAGTCTCACTGGGTTTAGTCCTTAGCACCACATTTTAGCAAAGACAGAGACAAATAAGAACACATTTAGAGGCCAGTCTCCTGGATTGTGAAGAGACCTGAAACTATGCTGTAGGAATGTGGGGGAGGGATGTTCTGCCTGGAGAAAAGAAGACGGGGGTGGGGTACAAAATGAAAACTGCCTTTAATCATTGAGGGACTACCATAAGCCACTATGTCTTGACTGGAAGATGGGAGGGCAGAGCAATAAGGGCCTCCCAAAGTCTTCCCTTATGGAGCACTCAGAACTTTCTGGGTAAGTTTTCATTTTGTATTAGTGGTTTTCTTGGTTTCAACATGAGCATGAAACATCAGGCTCTCACATTAGTTATCTTTTAGTTCCCTGCCTCTTTCCAGTTTCCTTTTATGTGTTGTCTTTCCCCATTGGATTGCAAGCTCCTTGAAGGAAAGAACTGTTTTTCTCTTTCTTTTCTTTTTTCTTTTGTATCTCCAGGTGCTTAGCACAATGCCAGGCTTAATAAATGTTTATTGAATTGAATGGAATTAAAGTGATTAATTCAAATAATGAATCCTCCTGAAGTGGTCACATATTTACAAACATCCTAATTAGTGCAAAAAGCCACTCTGAAGTGGTTGTATATATTTGAATTAACATTATTCAAAGTCATAATTATGTAAACTATGATAATTGGTTCCGACTCAATGGAAATATATGGAAAGGGGATTTAAATAATGTGGCCACTTCATGGGATTCATTAGTTGCACTAATCAGGATTTAGCTGTATTATAAGGATTAGATTTGCTTTGTTTGGACCAAGACTGAAGATACAATGGAAAGAGTGTTAGATTTGGAGTTAGAGGACCTGGTTTGAGTCTTGACTCTGCCACTCACTAACTGGGTTACCTTGAGCAAGTCATTGAATTTTTTTGTACTTCAGTTTCCTCATTTATGCAGTAAGGGAGAGAGACAAGTGTTTCAAGGTCCCTTTGATCTCTAGAGCTATCATTCTGTGATCCTCAGATCCTAAATGGCACCCACAGGAGGAAGTCGTAGAGGTGCAGACTTTGGCATAAGCAAAAACTTCTTAATAATTAGAGTGATTCAAAAAGTTGACTGGGCTATCCTGAAGGTAATGAGCTCTCCATCAGTTGAGATCTTTAAGCAAAGACTTAAGGATGAATTAGGTACATTCCTGCTAATGGAGGTAGATATAAATGACTAGCATTAGGAAAGTAAGAGAAGAGGTTGGAATTTTTTTTTTTAAATAGAGTAAGGGAAATACCAAGTAGAAAGAAGCTTATACGATAAACCCTCCCAAAGGTTCTAATTAGCTGATGGTGAGACAAAGCTTTCACAGATCTGTCTTCTAAGTAATTTAAGAGGCTTGATGGCAGTAGGGAAGGACTAGAAGTTATTCTAATGGGAGGGACAAGGAGAAGCAAGTCTTCACAGATGGTTTTTGCCAGTTTGATTACAACAGGGAAGGTCTAGAAGTTATGGCACTGGAAAGGGGATGAATGTGGGAGGTCTCCTCCCTCCAAGCCTAGCATTCATTCCTCTCTAGGAAACTATGGCAAATACTATATTTTTAGTCATGATAAAACAAAAGAAGAACATGCATTTGCATGGCGACTACTTAGACGCTCATTTGTTAGCAAGCTGGGCTTATGTGAGTGCAGTCAGCTTTAGGCAAACTGTGAAGTGGACTATGTTGTCTTTGATACCTTCGTTCTTGCTCTACTTAGCTACCCAGAGGGCAGAAGTGAGAGTACAGTGTGGATCTGAAGAGAGGAAAAAAAAATACCTGCTAACAATGAGGGGTATCCCAAAGAGAAACAGGTTCCCCTTTGGACCTTTTCCTGATATTCTGGACGCCTCTTCTATTGTCTCATTCTAGAATGTCCTACAGTGCCTGGGGCCTCACCGCCTTGAAACAGCCCAACACTCCCACAGCCTGTTCCACAAGGCCCACACTGCTCCTCCCATTGGTGCTGGGTACCTTTGTCTATTCCCCCAAACCCCAGTTTGATCAGCTCCCTTTTTTGGGTTGTCTTCCCCCACTAGAATACAAGCTCTTGGGAGCAGGCACTGCCTTCCTTTTTGGTTGTATCTGTATCCTCAGAACTTATCATAGTGTGTGGCATAAAGTACATAATTAATATAAATTCTTGTGTCCTTCCTCCTTCCCCAAAAATGTTTCCTTCACCTCTTCCATGTAGTACTTCTATAACTTTGGGCATTTCCCTTAATCTCTCTGGGTTTCAGTTTCCTTATTTGCCATTTAGTTAAAAAATAAGTGCCTACTATGTGCTAGGAACTATGCTAACCACTGGTGATAGAAAGAAAGACAAAATAAGGAAGATGGGTGAGATACTTTCTAAAGTCCCTTTCTGTTCTGAATTGACAAGCCTATAAAAGATGAAGAGAAATAAGAAACTGCACCTTTTAAAATCCTCAGATGGAGGAGAAGCAGATGGGAGATATGAAATAGGAACACAATCAAAGATCAAAAGGATCAAAGTGGGCAATTCTTTTATTCCATTAAGCACACTACACAAACCTGTGACTCTGACTCGCTTAGGATGACATTTTAAGTAGCTTTCAGTGTTCCGAGGGTGATATCGCTAGGCAATTACGTAAAATGTCAAATATCAAATATGTAAGAATGGGAAAAGGAGATCAACTTGCAATGACTCCCAGTGAACAACAACTGTAGGCTTGAATGGGTACTTCTATAGGGGTCTTCAAGTGATAACATGATGAGCTTCACAAAGGTAGCAGTCATTCTTAATAAGACTCTTAATCACATCAGCTTCATCTAGAAGGATGCAAATCACATTCAATTTCATTTGCTTTAAGCATCATGAATTTATAGGAGTATAAAAGTATCCTACTTAAGATGGACCAATGTAACCATGTGCTTCTTTCTAGTTCTCAAAGTTCTAGGATTCTTCATCAAATTGGGCTATGACTATCATCATCAAGGAAGTACTGAATATCAGTCTAAGTAAATGAGAGGGTATGGAATGGAAAGAATGTAGTTGGAAGCAGAGGTCCCAGGTTTAGATCTTGCATCTCCATTAGAAGTCATTTGTGAGGTCTTTGAGAACTTCTGGGAGCCAAGATAGCAGAGTAAGCAGTAAATCACAGTAACTCTCCTATATTCACCTCTAAACAACCATAAAATAGCACCCCTAAACAAATCTTAGCACAGGAGAACCAGAAAAGAGATGAGGTGAAACAATCTTTGAGTCCAAAAAGCTTGGAAGATAGGCAGGAAAGGCTGTCTTACTCAGGTAAAAAGGGAGTACAGTACAGGACAGGAAGCATCCCAGCAAGCCAGCAGCAAGCTCCTCCTCAGCAAACCAGCTGGAGATCCTGAGACCCAGTATAGTGAAGCAGGCACACACCAACACCAGGCCAAAATAATCACTGAAAGAACCCACCTATCTCCTCAGGGAAGAGATCTCAAAATAAAAACTTCAAGGAACATTATAGCCAAATTTTAGAACTATCATGTCAGAGAAAAAACACAGCAAGTAGCCAGGAAGAAAGAATTCAAATGTTAGGGAGCCACAATCAGGATTGTGCAGGATTTAATAGCTGCAACATTAAAAGATTGGAGGGCCGGGCGGAGACAAGATGGCGGCTGGGAAGCAGTGACTGGCGTGAGCTCCCCACCAAGTCCCTTCAAAAACCTATAAAAAATGGCTCTGAACCAATTCTAGAGCTGCAGAACCCACAAAGTGGCAGAGGGAAGCAGGGCTCCAGCCCAGGACAGCCTGGATGGTCTCTGGGTAAGGTCTGTCCCGCACGGAGCTCCCAGCTCCCAGCTGAGGGGAGCTGAGCCAAGCAGAGCCCAGCGTGGCACGGACCACGGACCGACCAGACCACAAGCCAAGTGGAGAGTGCCCCAGCATCCTGAATTACTGAGCTGTGGCATCTACCAGACCTCTCAACCCACAAAGAGCAAAGACAACAGAGAAGGTTAGTGGGAAAAGCTGTGTGACTGAGTTTGCGGTTCAGCCACCGCCCCTGGGGCAGCGGAGGTGGGGCAGCTTTAGAACTACAGCTGCCCTTGCTTCTGGCCCCAGGCCCACTTGGTGGGAGGAATTAAGTGGCTTATCAGAGCAGGAGTAAACAGGCTGCTGAAGATTTAAGCCCAGTCCGGGTAGGGGGTTATTGGGGAAGGAGGAGTACTGGTGAGGCAGCGAATGTGCCCAAGCATAGAACATAGAACCCTTTAGTCTACAAGCAGTCATACCCCGTTGAAAAACTCAAGGGTTAATTAAGTTGTCTGGGAACATGGCCAGGTGGCGAAAACACACCCAGATTCAGTCTCAGACTCTGGAATCCTTCTTTGGTGACAAAGAAGACCAAAACATACAGTCAGAAGAAGTTATCAAAGTCATAGAGCCTACAACAAAAACCTCCAAGAAAAACATGAACTGCTCTCAGGCCATGGAAGAACTCAAAAAGGATTTAGAAAAGCAAGTTAGAGAAGTAGAGGAAAAATTGGGAAGAGAAATGAGAAGGATGAGAGAAAACCATGAAAAACAAGTCAATGACATGCTAAAAATAGACTCAAAAAATACAGAGAAGTATACTGAAGAAAACACCACCTTAAAAAATAGACTAACCCAAATGGCAAAAGAGTTTCAAAAAGCCAATGAGGAGAAGAATGC
>CM053623.1:64916715-64933200 GCA_028646595.1 Phalanger gymnotis | reverse complement strand
CACACAAGTGGGAAAAGGACTCATATGTACAAAAATATTTATAGCGGCTCTTTTTTGTAGTAGCTAAGAATTGGAAATCAAAGAGATGCCCATCAATTGGGGAAAGGCTGAACAAGCTATGGTATATGATGGTAATGGAATACTATTGTGCTATAAGAAATGAGGATGATATGGACTTCATAACAACCTGGAAGAACCTACGTGACATAATGCTGAGTGAGTGGAGCAGAGCCAGGAGAACATTATACACAACCACAGGTATGTGGATTCTGTGATAACTAACCCTGACAGACTTTGCTCTTCTCAGCAACACAATATGCAGAGACAACTCCAAAGGACTCACGATAGAGAATGCTATCTACATCCAGAGAAAGAACTATGAAGTATGACTGCAGATCGGGGAACACTTCATGCTCGCCTTCCCCCCACCCCACTTTTTTTTCCCTCTTTTGTATTTGTTGGTGGGTTGTGGGGTTTTTTTTTGGTTCTGTTTCTTCTTTCTCATGATTCATTCCATTGGTCATAATTCTTCTCCACAACTTGACTAGTGTGGAAATTAATTCAATGCCAAGTTATACATGGAAGTTATATGGGATTCCATGCCACCTTGGGGAAGGAGGCAAGGAGGAAGGGAACTAAATCTGGAACTCAAAATTATATAGAACCATGTGTTGCAAGCTAAAACTAAAAATAAAAAAAAATAAAAAATAAAAAAAAAAGATTGGAGGTCATGGAACATAACATTCTGCAAGGCAAAGGACCTAGAATTACAATGAAAAAATCACTTACCCTGTGAAATTAAGCATAATACATCAAGAGAAAAAAATGGCTACTAAATGAAATAGAAGGATTTCAAACTTTCATAAAGAGAAGATCAAAATTAAATCAAAAATTTGATCTCCAATATCAAGACCCAAGAGAAGCATAAATAGGTGAAAAGGGAAAAGAAAAATTAGGGATTCAGCAAAGTTTTTTATATCCCTACATGTGAAGATGATACTTTTAATGCTTAAAAATTGTATCACTAACAGTATAGATAGAACGAATATATGTAGAGGGTATGGGTATAAGTTGAATTTGAGGAATTGATACTAAAAAAATTAAGGAATGAGAAAGAGGAGCACACTGGCAGAAGAAGGAAGAGAGAGGTAGAATGGAGTAAATTATTTCACATTAGGAAGTGCAAAAGACCTATTATAGTGGAGGGGAAGATGGGAGGGTGGGCAATGGGAATTGCTTGAAGCTTACTCTCATCAATTTGAGCCAATATTGGCTCAAAGAGGGAATAATATACAAAATCAGTTGAAAATAGAAATCTATCTTACCCAACAGGGATGTAGCAGGGGAGGAGATTAAGTGAAGGGGGGGATGGACAGAAGGGAGGGCAGATTGGGGAGGTGGTAGACAGAAGCAAAAACACTGGCAAGGAGGGAAAAGGTGAAAAAAGAGAGAAGACAAACAGAAGGTAAAATAGAATGGAGGGAAATATACAGTTAGTAATCACAACTGTGAATGTGATTAGGATGAATTCTCCCATAAAACGAAAGTGCATAGCAGAGTGAATCAAAAGCCAGAATCCTATAATATGTTGTTTACAAGAAACACACTTGAAGCACACACACACACACACAGAGACAGAGAGAGAGAGAGAGACAGAGAGAGAGAGAGACAGAGAGAGACAGAGAGAGACAGAGAGAGAGAGAGAGAGAGAGAGAGAGAGAGAGAGAGAGAGAGAATGAGTGCGTAAAGGTAAGGGGCTAGAGCAGAATCTATTATGCTTCAGCTGAAGTAAAAAAAAAAGAAAAGCAATGGGTAGCAATCCTGATCTCAGACAAAGTAAAAGCAAAAATAGACCTAATTAAAAGAAATAAGGAAGAAAACTACATCTTGCTAAGAGGTACCATAGACAATATATCAATTTCAATACTAAACATATATGCCACAAGTGGTATGGCATCCAAATTCTTAAAGGAGAAGTTAAGCAATTTACAGGCATTATGAAATGTAAAGTAGATAATTTTGATTATATTAAAATAAAAAGCTTTTGTAGAAACAAAATCAATGCAACTGAGATTAGAAGGAAAGCAGAAAGCTGGGAAACAATCTTTACAGTAAGTTTCTTTAATAAAGGCCTCATTTCTTAAATATATAGAGAGCTGCATCAAATTTATAAGAATACAAGCCACTCCCCAATTGAATAATGGTCAAAGATATGAACAGGCAGTGTTCAGATGAAGAAATCAAAGCTATCTATAGGCATATGAAGAAGTACTCTAAATCACTTTTGATTAGAGAAATATGAATTAAAATAACTCTGAGATACCACCTCACACCTATTAGATTGGCTAATATGACAAAAAAAGAAAATAATAAATGTCGGGCAAGCACGTGGGAACACTGGGGCACTAATGCACTGTTGGTGGACATGTGAACTGATCGTACCATTCTGGAGAGCAATTTGCAACTATGCCCAAAGGGTTATAAAACTGTGCATACTCTTTGATCCAGTAATACCACTACTAGGTCTATATCCCAAAGAGATCATGAAAAAGGGAAAAAGACCTACATGTGCAAAAATATCTACAGCAGCACTTTTCATGGAGCCAAATTATTGGAAATTGAGTGTATGCCCACCAACTGGGGAATGGCTAAACGAGCTGGTATATGAATGTAATGGAATACTATTGTGCAATAAGAAATGATGAACAGGCAGATTTCAGAAAAACCTGGAAAGATTTGTATGAACTGATGCAAAATGAAATGAGTAGAACCAGGAAAACATTGTACACAGTATCAGCAATGCTGTGTGATGATCAAACTATGAATATAACTCAGCTCTTCTCAGCAACACAATGATCCAAGACAAGTACAAAGAACTTATGAAGGAAATGCTATCCTATTCAGATAAAGAACTGATGGACTCTGAAGCATATTTTTTCACATTTTTCATGTTGTTTTCCTTTTGATCTGTTTCTTCTTTTCTAGTTGTGATTAATATGGAAATATGTTTTACATGATAGCACATGTATAATCTATATCATATTGCCTATAATTTTCAGAAAAGAGGAGACAGAATAAAGACAAAAAATATGCAACTCAAAATCTTGTAAAAATGAATGCTAAAACTATAATTGAAAAAAACTACATTTTTTTTAAAAAGTAATTTGTGAGCTATTAGCCAAATCACTTTATCTTGATGGATGGACCTTATTTGTAAAATGTGGGACTTCATCTAGCTCAGAATTCTTATCTTGGATCCATAAACTTTTTAACATATATTTTGATATGATTGGTTTCCTTTGTAATTCTATGGATTTTATCTTATGCATTTAAAAAACATGATTCTTTTTTTGAAGCTGTGTGATCCTGAGCAAGTCACTTAACCCTGTTTGCTTCAGTTTTCTCATTTGTAAAATGGGCTAGAAAAGGAAATGACAAACCACTTCAGTATCAAATGGGGTCACAGAGGAGTCAGACTTTATTGAAATGATTGAACAACAACAAACCCAGGAAATGGTGTCAGGATTTGGGGACCTGTGCAGTGTAGCATGGATGCTCTGTTGATCTGATATTTCAAATTGAATAATACCTAAAATTTTGATTGGGTTCAGTTTACCCATGCCTTAAAAACACAAGGACTTAATTGAGAGAGGTTAATTTGATCACCTCCAGATCACCTCCAGATCACCTCCATTCTCCAGGTAACACTTGGAACAACAGGAAATAAATGACTTCTGCTATCTTCCCACAATTTGTGGATATTGAGGAACTGGGCAAAGTGATATTCTATAGTATCTCTCTGGGTAAAATGAAAAAAAAAATAGAATCTCGCGCCTTTGATTTCTGAATAACAGTGACCTGAATCAGATTATATTGTTTCGTGCTTCCTGCCTTTGAAGACCCTTTCATTTCTCGCTCTATCATTATGAATTGTATATACATAGGGCTCATGTGCCAAGAAGAGTAGCAGGTGCCTCTTCCCCCATGTATGCCAAGGAGCTCTTGGTATATGTACAAGGCAGAAGCTGCTTCTATATAGGAGGGGTTCATGTGGGTTTCAGAGAAAAGAAGGAGAAAGAGAAATATAATGTGGGCCTAAAGACATAGGCAAGCAGAAGGGCATCAGTGTAAGATCGAGACTTTCAGATCCATGCAAACTTAAAGAGAAGACTGGTCAGCCAGTCAACAAGAATTTATTAAATACTTACTATGCATCAAGTACTATGATAAGTGCTGGACATATAAAGGTAAGAACATGGTTCCTACCCTCAAGCAGCTTATAGTCCAATGGAGAAAGTCACATGCAAACAACTATATCAACAAGATATAGTGCAAATGGGAGGTAATCCTAGACAGAACACATTAGTAGCAAGTGCATAGGAACCAGAAAAGGTCATTGAAGAAGCTGAGATTTCGGCTGAGTTTTGAAGAAAGTGAAGCCAGCAAGAGGAGATGAGGAAGAAGAGTATTCCATGCGTAGGAGATAGTCAATGAAAAGACCCAAGGTTAGTAAATGGAGTATTATATACAAAAGAAGAGCAAGAAGGCCAATGTAGCTGGAATATAGAGTATTGGGAGGGGAGTGAGGTATAAGAAGATTGGAGAGGTGGGAAGAGATCAGTAAAGATTTGACACAGACCTGGAGGGAAGCACCATGTGGCAAATGTGTAGGGTGAACTGGCAGCAGAAGATAGAGTGCCAGAGGCCAAACAAACAGTAGCAGAGCAGGTACACGCAGAATGGAGAACTACAGGATGATCCAGGCCTAGGGAGCAACGAGGCAAAGAAGTTCGACATTAAGGAGCAAACTGGACTTTTCTCTATCCCGTAACATGGACTGTGCAGGTTCTGGGTGGAGGGAGCAACTTCGTAGTTATCCCAAGCCAGCAAGTTGGACACATTATATGAGACCCTATGGGAAATGGTTAGGATATTTTACTGACTGTCAGTGGACCCAGGTGTGAATCTTTTTTTTTTTGTATATTTGTTGTATCATTAAATCCTTTTCAGTTTTTAATGATCTTGCTACCCTCAATATTTTCTGAGGAGCTTAAGGGCCTTTGGGGGAAGCAAAATGCACCACATACTGAAGTTCCTAGGGATTTCTTGGGTGGTAATGAGCCATAGCAATTTTTTTTCGTGAAAGGCACCTCAAAATCATTACTGGGCTCTGAGATCTGGAGGCCTGGTGCAATACCAGGGCCATACACTTTAACTTTCAGTTATCTGCAATACGGAGTAAGGGTAGAGGGGGTGGAGACATAATAAAAAATCTGTCTGGCTTTGTAATTTATCTTGTTATTCACTTTTGCTGGTTAAGAGCATCTGGCATTTTCCTAATAGTGCTTTGTTTAGGATAATATGAAAATTAATTGGCATGCTCTCAATGCACATCAACTTATGTCAAAGGAGGAACGGCCAGGAAACATGCTGGGTGGCAGATATAAGTCTAGGATTTAAAATCAGTGTGCAAATGGGAAAAGTAAAGGTGCTTGAGGTCTGGTTCTGAATATGTCACTGATCACTAATACTCCTTGGGTAAATAACTCCCCATTGCAGAACTTCAATTTTTCTCGTCTGTAAAATGAGCAAGTTCGACAAAAGCAGGAGTTCTTAGTTTGAAGTCCATGGATTGCTAAGGGGTCTAGGGACAAATTTCAGTGCTGGATAGGTTTTGGATAGATTTCAGAAGTTGGGTGGGCAGGGTGGGGATCACATCTTTATTTTCACTAACCTTCACTTTCTTTTGCAAGCCTATTTGTTTCATTTTATACTTTTAGAAACATTATTCTGAGAAGGGGTCCATAGGCTTCATGAGATATTCCAAGAGGTCCAGGACACAAAAAAGAACTCCTAGACATGAAGTTGTCTATGACCCTCCATGGTTTTCTCCTTGTAAGTGTATAACCTGCAGTTACATACAGAAACAAAAGGACACATATGTTCCTAGGATACTGGATGAGGATCTTGTTGTCTTAAATTAGAAAGTTTTAAGAACACAGATGGTTCCTTTGCTTCATTCTGCTAAATTTCCCTAGCATGCAGAAAAGAGCTTATATTCAAGGGTTTGCTGAAACTGAACTGATAAGTCATTCAATTCAATAGGAACCTGGGCTGCTTTGGCTTGGAAAACATACTGGGAAGCCTCCTGCACATGGCGATTCATGTGAACAGGGCACAATCCGTTGAAACCAACCCCTGCTCCAGAGATCAGGTGGATGAGAGAGGAGATGGAATTCTTTGCCAAAAGGTATAATTAGATTTTGAACAGGGCACAACATTTGTCTACACTCAAATATGAATGGCCTTCTCTAAGTACTATAGAGGCAGCAGGTGTTTCCTTTCAAGTGAAAATGACCTCAAAATGGCCAGATTTTCTTCAGAGCAAATGTCTGTGTTTCAATGAAGTTTTCTGATTCAAAAATTAAAATCATCATCATTATCAAAGGGACATTGATTACATGCCCTTCTATGAATGGAGAGCAGGCTTTGTTCTCTGAGAGTTTTCTATCTAAAAAGGGTAACGCTGACAGACAGATATGGATGAGGACAAGCTGACACAAAAACTGTGTAAACACGGGCAAATCAAATTAAGGTTTGCAGAAGAGCGCAATGGTCAAGATGGAATCATTAGCTCAACAATTCATTTTACAGTAGCATATGTGGTAGTAAGATACTATAATACTGCTATGTACATCAATAGAGCAGGGAGAGATCTTAGAAATCTGATGTTGCCACTCCTAAGGAAGAGACCTTAGAGAGTTGACTCTCCTACCCATAAATCTGCAATGGCTGCCTATTTCCTCTAGGCTAAAATACAAAATCATGAGCTCAGCACTTAGAGGCCCTGTGTGGGTGGGTTTTCCAGTCATTTCATAGAATTCCCTTTCTATCATCTCTGTTCCAGTCCTGGTACATGCTAGGTGCTTAATACGTATTTATTGACTGTTTGATTGATTCCAGTCCAGCTGTCCAGTTAGGTCTTCCCTGTGCTTAATATTCTTCCCCCTTGCCTTTGCCCTGGATGTTTTCCCATGCCTGAAATGCATTCCCTCCTCAGTGCCACAGTGCAGAATCTTTAGCACCCTTCAAAGTCAGGCAATCAGTCAGTCGGTCAATAAACATTTAAGTGCCAACTCTGTGCCAGACACCCTGTTAAGTGCTGCGGATAGAAAGAAAGGCAAAAGATAGTCTCTCCCCTCAAGGAGCTCACAATCACCATGCAGATACCACCTCTTCCCTGAGACTTTTTCTGATCTATCCAGTTATGATCACACTCTCCTTCTTGAAATTACATTGGCCTTTTTAAATATACACTTTGTGTTTACTTACTTGAGAATATATTGTATTCCTTCCCTCAACATGAAGAAGGTAAGCTGCTTGAGACCAGGTATGATACAGTTTTTATCTTTATATTGCTAATACTTAGTACAGTGATATATACATTAATAATTTTTAAAAACAGAATCATATAGTCCAATCTTCTCATATTATAGGTTAAAAATTGGGGTAAAAAAGCAGGGAAATAATTTGCCCAGGGTCATACAGTGAGTTATGTATACTTACTGTATGGGTGAGTACACAGGGGAGACAGGACCACAATGTAAACTATCTAATTCCCGCCTCCACCTTCATAATCCTTGTGTATTAGAGAAAAAAGCAACATGGTAGATAGAGAACTGGCTTTGGGAGTCAGAAAGTCATGGATCAAAAATCCCACCTGTGACATATAATGGTGATTTGACCTTTTCTAAATCTATAAGTTGAGTAAAAGATACAAATATGAAAGGGTAGAGGAAATTTCTCAATGGGAGATCTAGGCACCAGTGAGATCATGAATCTGGTCAAAAAGGGGAGGAGAGCATTAGAAAAATGGAGGAGGAGAGCGGATGTTTCATTGCCAATAGGAACATAAGGGGCAGTATTTAATCTAGAGAATAACTAAGTCTTTATACATAGAAGCACCTCAAGAGAGGTGGTATTGCGTAATGGGGAACACCACTGAATTGGGCATCAAGGGATCTGAGTTCTAGTCTCAATTCTGACACTATCAGGGAAAAAAGCATTTGCTGTTTGTGTTTCAGATTCTTCAGCCGGAAAAGAAGGGTGGACTATATGACCTCTAAGGTTTCTTCAAGTTCCCTGATTCTTTGAGGGAGCATGATGTCCTATATTTTTATTTGTTATAAATATTTGTGTAAGGGAGTGGGTGAGGGGAGGGGTATGTTGTGGTGGTGTCTTTTTTAGTCCTATTTGAAAAACATATCCTGGGAACTGTAAAACAGAAGTCACAATTCCTGCCCTCAAGTAGTTTCCATTTCTAGTCAAAACAGGATGCAAGCTAGTGACTAGTTAAATTACAAGAGAAGATCTTTTTTTTTCTGAAGTCTAGAGTTTTATTCTTTTTCTTGTACCACTACCAGCACTAAGGAGCATTCTTCTTGGTCTAGATTAGTGCAGCTTTAACTATGGGTCATGACTTCATATGGAGTTGTGAAAAATTTTGCAACGGTAAAAGGTTTCTGAAAGTGCAGCAACCAAAAATTAATCAAAAATCAAATGCATAATGAATCTGAGGTGTTTCTGGCAGTGCTTGCCCATGTTGCATCATGATCTTCACTGCAGCCTTGGTTCTGAACACAAAGTATGTGCACTTTGCACTGTGCAGGCCCTCGTGTCATGTGACACCAACTAACACTGCTGAAACATGAAAAGAGGTCATGAGAGGGAAAAGTTTATGAAGTCCTGTTCTACATGCACTGTCCATAGGAGGAATATCTGAGTCTAGCTCCTTGTGAAGTCCAAAAGATCGTAGGTCACTGAGCCAGCGGCAGAGGACGAGCAGTAGAGGATAGAGCAAAGTCCCTCCCTGCACACCAGCTTGCAGATTGTACCCACTCTGATACTTAGAGTGGAATTCACCAGGTTATTTTAAGTCCCTTGCAGAGTTGATATCAATGTGTACCCTCCATCTTCACATGGGAATCTGGAGATGAGGGTAAGCTGTTTCATTTAATCAATCTTGACTTTACCCCAGTGGCCTCTCTGGCTATTGTACCTAACGGTATTGTCAGTTTTTGCAGAGGCCGGTATGAAAAATGTCCTTACTTTGAGTGTTTGAAATTGCTGAATATTGAATAAGTCCCCAAAGTGCTCTAAGTATGGAACATGGTACAGAGAAAAAGGCCCTAAACTGAAAGTTTGGAGAAGAGTATGTACATGTGCATGACTTTTCCATTGGCTATTGGGTCAGGAAATTTTTATTCAATCTTTCCTAATCATCCCAGCTGAAAGTAGTCTCTTCTCCCTTAGAAGCCCAAAATCTGAACTGTCCTATTCACAGGGCACTTCTCTTTTACTAGTTTATCTTGTAATTTAGCTGGTTGCTAGTCTGTATCCTGTTCCTGCTAGGAATGGAAGCTTCTTGAGGGCAGCATTTGTGACTTCTATTTTGTATTACATAAGGAGATAAACACAACTGGGCCCACAAACATAGCAACACATCCCAGTACAGCTGAAATAGAATAAAATGTAATTGGGAAGTACTTACCAAAATAAATAAAAATACAATAGAAAAAGATAATGTTAGTGTGTGGTTTTCTGAGTCAATATTGGTGATTCTTGCTTTTTATCTGAGTTCGATATCACTGTGCTACATGATTCCTCAAATTCAGCAGATGCTCAAAAGAAATCCTGGAATCACAGAATCACTGACCTGGAAGTTGATTTTAAAAAGGATCCAGGGCCAGATAACCTAAATTAGAGGTTCCTAACCTATGGTCCATGAACTTGTTGTTATTTTGATAAATGCATTTCAATATAATTAGTTTCATTTGTAATGCAATACATTTTATTTGAGGCATATAAGAACCTTATTCTGAGAAGGGGTCCGTAGATATGACCATTATGCTGGTTTATGCAAATTGGAGTTAGAGGTTGGAGCTGTAGTTTGAGTCTTTGAATGACGGAGAAGTTTAGACTCTGCTTTTTGAACTAATGCTCTATCAACTTCTCCCCAGGAGGGAATTCATGCATATGTGTATATCTTAAACTATCAGAGCTCCCAAGTCTACATTTCCAGCCCTTATCTCTTTCCCATACTTCAAATCCCTAATAGATATATTTATAAGGATGTCCTGTTATAACTTCAAGGAATATCCTAGCCAAAGAAATCATCAAATTTCCTTCAAGACATAAAAAGATGAATAAGAAGACCACACCTTCAAGGGATTTACAGTCACTTTAGTACCAACCACCCACATTTTATTGTGTTTTCAAATGTTTTGCACACATCTCATTTAAGCTTCTTAATAAACCAGCAAATTAAGAACTAAAGTTATCATTATTTGTATTTTAAAGATGAGGAAACTGAATGCCCAGCCTATGCTTACACAACTAAAAAGTGTGAAAGGCAGGATTTGAATTGAACATTCTCCCAAATGCAGGACTAGGATTCTTTCCACTAGACTTTCACGTTGTAGTTGCTATGTGGTCATGTGCTTTGGAAAGACTGAAGCTCCCACACTATAACTTACTATGTCCTAATGCAGGTAATGGAAGGTGATTGATCCTCAAGCAGGGGTGAGGAATCTGCAGCCTTGAGGCCACATGTGGCACTCTAGGTTCTCAAGTGCAGTCCTTTGACTGAATCTAAATTTCAAAGAACAAATCCCCTTAATAAAAAGCTATGTTCTGTAAAATTTGGACTCACCCACCCCTGTGGGACGCAGTATAGAAAAATGATCTGAAAACTTCTTTAACAGAATATTCTAAGACTATAATAAAAAAATTGAGATCCAGTTGAAATGCACCTCTGTCCTAGGAAAGTGTCCTACTCCATAGGAAAGTGCTGCCATAAAAACTAATAAAGTACTCAAGACTCAGTGACTGCTTGGGGCCTAATGACAACGAACATGGGCCAGGGCTCAGCAGTGAACACCTTGGTTATAAGGAAGGAAGGGAATGAGGATACTTTACCATCCAGTGTACTCAAAGAGTCCTTGGCATCCCCAGGCACAGAAACTAATTTTTGAACTGACATTCCAGAGCCAGGTCTTAGCTCTCTCAATCCTGTTTGTAGGAGGAAAAGTGGCTTTGCCTTCACATTCATTTCCTCCTCTTTGGAGAAGGCTTCATTGTATGGCGAGAGAAATCGATTACCGAAACGAGGGCCATCTCTAGTCCTGCCACTGGAGCCTTTGTCAGAGTTCCCCTCTATGGCATTCTGAGCCATGTAAGCCTTGAGAGCAGCAATCAGATTCTGTTTGTCGAAATCTGGTTCCAGGTTGTAGGAGAACGTGTCCGGCTGGATTTGGCTGAAGGCCCTCAAGGAGGGATCATCAGGATAATTTGGATGAGATATGGGGACATAGGCTTGCTCATGGCTACTTCCTCTGGCCTTCTGAACAATGTAGTTTAGTAGACGTTCAGGGAAAATATTGTTCTGGAGGAGACAGAAAAAAACAAGTCAAATCACTGCAGCAAGTCAGCAAGAATCTGCACTTCAGTTGTAGCTCTTCTCTCTTTCTGGGGCTATGTCTGGCACTGAAGCTGGCATTAGCGGCTTCACCCAGACGCACACAAAACAAAACAAAAAATGACCGCTCGGCCCAATTCTCATCCTATCGATCTCATTCTCCATTTCATGGCAGTTATTTACAATTTGTTTTCTTGACCTAAAATCAGTTCTCTCCCAAATGGTTGCCTGTCAACTCTAGGGTACATTTAGGGGAAGGCCTCATAGGATTTTGTCTCAGAGGTCCCATTGGAATCCAACATCTTTTGTCTGCCAATGAATTATTTCGAGAGTATCATTCTTTTTAAAAACATTATTCTACATCAGAGTAATTGCAAAGACCTCTCATTTCATGGCAAAAAGCTCCCCAATAAATAAGCTATCTTCTGGCCAAAATTGGTTTTTAAAGCTTGTACCCAACCTTCGATTTTCCCTCACTCTGACTTGATTAGTAATTCTCTTCAGATGGATTGGCTCATACACTCTGAATCTGCTCTAAGAAAAGCAGGCCTCTGAAGGCATTCCCACTTTTTGGGTGGGCTGACTTAATCAGAACACAAGAATGTCATATTGGAGTAGACCCATGTTCTATTCAGCCCAGAGTTCTGCTCAGGATAGCAACCCCAAGAAGTTAACCACGGAAACTTCACTAAAACAGTCTGGACTGATCCCTAAATATCCTTAACATCCCATTAATAGTGCGATATGAATAGCTTGACAAAGCATTTTACATGTGGTGTCTAATTTGATCCTCATAACAATGCTATATCATTGTAGGGTTGGTTATTAAGTAGTATGTAGGTGCAATCATCATTTCCCTTTTACAGACGAGGAAACTGAGGCTGAGAGAAGCAAATGACTCACCTAGCTATTAAGCATCTGAGGCAGGATTCAAAATTAGGTCTTCCAGCATTCCAATCACATTATACCCCCTAGGTGCTCCATGATCAACCATGAATTCATGAGATAAAAACAACAAGAAGGAAAAAACCCTCAAAATCTATTTCTATATTCCATCTGTATTCATACTGCAGGGAGTAGAAAGAAGGTTGGATTTGGAGTCACAAGAGCTGGGTTCAAATTCCTTCTCCAGCACTCGGTAGCTATGTAACTGGACAATTCATTTTGATCTTTCTGAGCCTCTGTTTTCTTATCCATAAAGAAGGGGTGGCAAAACAATTAGACTGCAGGGAAACCTAGGATGTAAACATACATCTTAGTCCTGACACATATTCACTACACAGCCAATGGCAAATCACTCAATCTTTCAGTGCCCCACCCAGCTCTCAGATGCTATAACTAACAGGAGTCACTGATATGCACTGGTGGAAGGCATCTTCATGCACCCTGGGGAATCATAGGCCTGGAATTGCCCTTTCTCCTCAAAAAATACACACTACCATCTTCATGGGCATGTAAGGAAAGAGCTACAGATATATCATGGTTCTGTATTATGGTGAAAAGGAGGCTTAAATGGATATCAGGAAACTTGAATTCTATTCCTTGTTCTGGTACTAATTATCTGTGTGACTTTGGGCAATCTATTTAACCTCTCTGAGCTTCAATTTCTTCATTTGTCAAAGGAAGGGACTGAATAGTTGCTAATATGCCTTAAAATTCTCAGACTTCATGGTTTTGGCTGCTCTTCAATGTATTTAAATACCTCCTAATGCTGGCTCATTCAACTGTTTTGGCTGCAAAATAAATAAATAAAAGAAAGGCAAGATTCATTAGAAGGAGAGAAAAATCTAAAATGCTACAACAACAAAATAAACCCTCAAGCAATTTCCAGCAAATTGGATATAAGTGTCAATCTTGAGCTCAGGCCTGAACTTATATTGAGAAGGGACAGTCTCTGAGCACCTAGTCAGGTCACTGCCCTGGCAGCTTGGGATCCAAAGCAAAAAGATCTCATTAAAGTGCCTATGCTATTCCTTTCTTCCCTGAGAGTATGTTCAAGCCTGGCAGGCCCACTCAAAAGGCCTTTAATTATAGTCAGAGCTGGAGAGTTTATACTGGGCAGGCAAAACCAGGCTCAAAACAGTTCATTTAAAAGACCAAGGTGAAATGAAATCCATACGGTAATAGACTGGCCTAAATAATTTATATGGATTTTGCTTTTAGGAGCCAATTGAAGTAAAAAAAGAGAATTTTTGAAGGGCTGGAATGCTCCATTGATGCCATCCATGTGGTCTTTACCATTCAACCAATCAGTCATTCAATCAATCAATGTTTATTAATTTCACACCTCTGAGGTTCAGTATTTTCATCTGTAAAATGAGGAGTTTGGTCCAGATGACCTCAAAGGTGTTTTTCAGTTTTAAGGGAAAATCTGCCCCTAGTAGGACATCATAGATACTGAACTTGCTTCCCAAAGTTATATTCACACAGTAAGTCCAAAAATGGGTCATGCCATTACTTCAAAGGCTTTGAGGCCTTTGGTGGAATAACATTCTGATTCCCACTTTGGTGGCCACACAATCTCACTCTCCCCTCCCATTTTAAATGGAACATCACTCAACCTTCCTTTCCTACTCTCTATTTTCCTTTCTCTTATTTTCAGTTAATAAAGTTAGTCAATTAAAAAAATTAAGCATCTACTATGTGCCAGGCACTGTGCTAAACACCGGGAATGCAAAGAAAGGTAATGCAGTCTCTATCGTCATGAACCACCACCCCTTTCTCCTACTGTCTTTTCTTTCAATGAACAAAGGATTCATAGTCAGAGGTAAAGAGGAGTCATTCTTGCTTCTTTTTCCTGTGTTCCCATTTTCCTCCTTTTTTGGATAATATGGCCTGCCTTTGAGTTCACTGATGTTCAAGATGCCACAAGTTTGGAATGCCAATACCTACTTTTTGCTAACAATTTCTTAAAGATGATGCTAAAGTGTTTTTTTTTTCTGGTACTTGGATCATGCCCAAATGTAAGGAATTTTCAAAAATGTTTTCTTATCAATTTCTAACTTTAGGTTGGCATCTATTTTTATGATATGGACCCTTCAAGCAAAATCTTAGAGACATTTGGTTTGGGCACCCTGCATAAGTTTATCTTCAAATTGCATAAAGCTTTTGAATACATCTGTCATAATATGTTATACTAGAGTCCTCCCCCTCTAGAAACTGCCTCCAAATCTACTGAATGTTGTCATTAAAGCAGCATCTACTTACAGAATTAGCTGATGTATATTCAGCTGAATACACATGAAATCCGGTTAGCTTTCCATAGTAGTCGCATATAAGAAAAGCAGATGTAGGACCACTATCAGTTTTCTCCCCTACTTGGATTTTCAGGGCAAGGTTCAGGGAATGAGACTAAAATTAGATTAGCTTTTCTTTTCCAAATACACTATCTCTAAGCAATCCACTTGTCTAATTCCATGATTAGAAAATTAACTATTAATTCCCTTTGAAAGAAATACTCAAGAAGCCAGTTCACAGTAAGTACTTTAATTGGTCTTAGTTGCAAATGAATACAAGGCATTGGCACCTTCCTCACTTCACTAACCCGTAGCTTCTACAAAGGTGTCAAAAGAAACTAGCAACCAAAATTTGGACTTCTCTTCCCCGATCAGCTTGGAGCATGATCAAACATTCTGGTCTGTCAGAACGAAAGTCCTCAGGCAGTTTGCAAGCACACTTAATTCAGGAGATGCCTATTGCTGGCATGACAAAGCATGCCCCTACTGGACTGTCCCCACACTTCCTAATGAGACGATATCGACAATACCATCAAATTGGTGTAAGACTCGAGAGCACAGAGGGGAGTCTCAGGAAGCCCAAACCCCGCTCTGCAGACAATGTGACTTCAATGTCATATTTCAAATCTCAGTCCTTAAAAATCATGCTGCTTTTACTTTGCCGTATACAGATTCTTGTTCTCTCTCTCTCTCTCTCTCTCTCTCTCTCTCTCTCTCTCTCTCTCTCTCTCTCCCTCCCTCCCTCTATCCCTCCCTCCTTTCCACCCTTTCTCTCTCCCTTCTTCTCCCTCTCCTACCTCCCTCCCCCGCCCTCTCCTTCTCTCAGTATATAATAGCCTTCACAATAAAAGTGCCATATGTGAGCTGTGAAGGAGAGAAAGGAGGGTAGGAAGGGCTTGCTTTTAGTGGATCTGGTGTTGTTTTGACAAGACTTTTATTCTCATGCAGAGGAACACATATTTGGTATACTGGTTTACACCCTGATAACATCACAGAAGAAATATAGAGCTTTCATGTTAAGACTAAATTCCAGGAAAAGCTTTTATGGTGTTAATAGAATCCAAAGAATTGAAAAAGTATGAAGTTCTATAAGATGGAGGTTTTTCAGGGTCCTCTGGTGATAATATAAGGTATATATATGTATACACATACATGATATATAATTATATATGTCTACTCATATACATGTATACACACATATATTAAATAAACACTTAAATGCTGCTTGACTTAGTGATCGAATTTGGTTTGAGCCTACAAGCCTTGGTCCTCTCTTGTTTCATATTTTTGAACCACGATTCCAAAAAATTAAAGCAATTTAATTGAATTAGATCTTAACTAGTTCTTCATAGACTTTCTCTGACCTTCCCCTCTCTATAACTTATTTTAGTAAATAAGCTGCTGGCCCTTGGCAAGTCACTTAACCTTTGTTTGCCTCAGTTTGCTCATCCAAAAAAGCAGGATAATAACATCACCCATATTCCAATGTTTTTTTTAAATTAATTAATTTATTTATTTTAATATGTTTAGTTTTCAGCATTGATTTTCACAGGAGTTTGAATTACAAATTTTCTCCCCATTTCCACCCCCCCACTCCAAGATGGCATACACTCTGGTTGCCCTGTTCCCCAGTCAGCCCTCCCCTCTGTCACCCCACTCCCCTCCCATCCCCCTTTCCCTTCCTTTCTTGTAGGCAAGATAAATCTCTACGCCCCATTGCCTGTGCATCTTATTTTCTAGTTGCATGGAAAAAAAAAACTTTTTTATTTTTGA
>CM053623.1:64869593-64916215 GCA_028646595.1 Phalanger gymnotis | reverse complement strand
TGGAGGTTTTTGTTGTAGGCTCTATGACTTTGTTAACTTCTTCTGACTGTATGTTTTGGTCTTCTTTGTCACCAAAGAAGGATTCCAGAGTCTGAGACTGAATCTGGGTGTGTTTTCGCCACCTGGTCATGTTTCCAGACAACTTACTTGACCCTTGAGTTTTTCAGCGGGGTATCACTGCTTGTAGACTAAAGAGTTCTATGTTCCATGCTTGGGCAGATGCGCTGCTTCACCAGCACTCCTCCTTCCCCAAGAACCCCCAACCCAGAGTGGGCTTAGATCTTCAGCAGGCTCTTCACTCCTGCTCTGATCAGCCACTTAATTCCTCCTACTGCAGCTGTAGTTCTAAAGCTGCCCCACCTCTGCTGCCCCAGGGGTGGTGGCCAAACTGCAAACTCCCTGTCCGCGCAGCTTTTCCCACTAAACTTCTCTGTTGTGTTTGCTGTTTGTGGGTTGAGTTTAGAGGTCTGGTAACTGCTGAAGCTCACTGATTCAGGGCGCTGGCTCCCGGTCTCGTTGGTCTGCACCACCCACGCTGGACTCTGCTCCGCTCAACTCCGCTCCCCTCCACTCCCAGCTCTGTGCGGGATAGACCTTACCCAGAGACCATCCAGGCTGTCCTGGTCTGGAGCCTTGCTTCCCTCTGCCACTTTGTGGGTTCTGCAGTTCTAGAATTGGTTCAGAGCCATTTTTTATAGGTTTTTGGAGGGACTTGGTGGGGAGCTCACGCTAGTCCCTGCTTTCCAAGCTGCCATCTTGGCTCCCACATTCCAATGTTTTTATGAGGATCAAATGAGATAATAATTGTAAAGTGCTTAGCAAAGTCCCTGGCACATTGGTTGGTTGTTGTCCTTCATTCCCAAGGAGGACCAAAATGACATTGCTATACTTGAGTCAAGGTTCGATGTGTCTGACTGTGGCTGATCAGACCAATACAAGCTCTACTACAGGTTGGGCACAAGTAATTCATGTGAACATTTGGGGTGGATACTCCAAACTTGTGCATCCTGCATTTTCTTTGATCTGTTTTCGATTCTGCTTTGCTCATAGAGCACAGCACCTTCTCTGATGGGGGAATGCCATGCTGAGCAGCCCTGTGCCAATGTCTCCCACGTCACACAATCAATTCCAAGGCTCTTGAGAGAAACCTTGAGAGTGTCCTTGTAGTGTAATGTCCTGGCATATAGTAAGCACTACATAAATATTAGTTATCGCCACCACCCCCACAATCACCACCACCAACACCACCATCATCATCATCATCATCATCATATTTTTGGAAGTGTTTATCATGAATACTACAAAATGAGATGGTTGGGTCCTGTGAAGATGTTTCTTGGTGCCTTTCAACACAAGATAAAACCAACTTGTCCAACTGCTTTATTTACCTGTTCTAGGGAAAACTATGATACATACTTCCATAGAGTTACAACTTTCCTTTGTCTTCTCTTTCTATTTATGGTAAGACCACCAGCACTGATAGGATTAATTTTCTCTCATATCATATCCAGTAAACTACTGAATGAAGATCTCCCATTTATAACACCACCAACAAAGTTACTGTTTCGAGACAATCTAAAGAGCTGAATGATTTTTAGCATGCTCTAACCCTCTTTTTTTCTGTCACACTCCATAAGCTGATAACAGTCACCAGGGACTAAGGGCCATTTTGTATTTTTCTTTGCTTTACAGATTGCTGAGGCCACATGACTTGTTAATATCAATACGTTGCTCCATATATAGATGGGATGGTCTTTCGAATGCAGGTGAAGCATGCTGTCTACATTGTATATGAACCCTTTCAAGAATGATAAAATTGGCCAGAGTTTGTGCTCCCTTAGCATAGCCTTTGAGGACCCCAGGTCACCTCCCTACCATAATCAGATAGACCTTTACGGAGGATAAAATTGTGTATCTATCAAACTGTTTATTATGTACAGCAATTTTTCTTGGTATCAAAAGACTCTATTTTCAAGATCTTTAGTCATTCTCTTTACCTTTACTCCTCACTTCAAGGATGAGATAGCCTTCTCTTTGCCAAGCTCAATCCCTTTCTCTATTTCTGCTCTCAATCTCATCCCCTCCATTTTTTCTGGGAGCTTGTTTCCCTTTCTTTCAACTTTAATCCTATCCCGTTGCCTAGACTCATGCTCAGCTTTGTCCAAGAACTTACAAAATATCAACCCATTCACTAGGCTCTACCACCCCTTCATATTCTTTTACTTCCAAATTCCTAGACTCATCCTCACTTACTGCCTTCACTCCTTTACCTTCCACTCATATCTCCATTGCTCATGTTTTGACTTGAAATTCCACCATTCAATTGAAGCTGCTTTTTCCAAGGTTACCAGCAATATCTCAGCTAATCTGATGGCTTTTTCTCACTCTTCATTCTCCTTAATCTCGATGTGATGTTTAATGCTGCTCCTGCCTAGCTTCTCTTCTTTCTTGATTTTCATGGCAGTAGCCTCTCGTGACTCTTCTCTTACTTGTCTGATGGTTCTTTCTCAGTCTCCTTTGCTCTATTGTGAATCATCTCTCACATACTTAGCATAGGTATTCATCAGGTCCCTTACCTGAGCCTTCTCTTTTCGTTGATCTCATAAGCTCCCATGGGCCCAACTATCATCCTTATAATATCTAGACAACCCAACCTTAATCTCACCCCTAAACTCTAGTCCTGAATCATTAACTGCCTGAGGGACAGTTCCTGGGTCTCCTCTAGGCATCTTATACTCAATATATTCAGCACCAAACTCATTTCCTTTTCTCTCAAACCTTTTCCTTCTTCAAATGTCCTTGTTAATCCCAAGAGATTGAATCTCTTGACAAAGGACATATAGCTAGTAAGCGACAGGGCTGGGATGAGGAAGGATTCCCAGGTTCGGCATTTCCTTGAACTGGCTCTCTTTTCTTTGTTCCATCTCTGATTGCCACAGGCCAAATTTCCTCTCTGATATTCTCTTTCTTAGCAATCTCACAGCTTGAACTCAAAGTCTTGTCTTCTTAAATCCTTATAGATTCTCTTCTGTTTCCTTTACTTAAGTTCACCAGGCAACAGCTAGCCACTTGTATGTCCTGCTGTTGCCAATTTCTTTAGCAAAGTAAAACTAGATTTCAATGAGCTAAGCTTGACTGGGGAGCAGCCCAGACTGAGATCCTCAGCAGTGGTGAGTTCAGGTTGTGATGTTGCTACTTGATAATTGGTTCTCTGGCACTCAAGGAATTAGTGCTAGGGAAAGAAGGCTGTGAGATCATTAAATCTTAAAACTGGAATAAATCTAAGAGCTCATCTGGTCCAATCCATACCTGAATGGAGACTTTTGCTGCAATCCCCTAGACAAGTGCTCATCAAGCTTGCATATCGTTGGCACATCCACATCTCAACATCATTTGGACATCTGAACATTAGTGCTTCTGCTGGGCTGGGTTTAGAGTTGGTGTCATAAGGTTATCTTCTTAGGGAACATATTACCTACAATGTTCCTCAAAGCATCAGGGTGTAGTGGATAGAGCACTAAAGTTGGAGTCGGAAAAGTTAAGGTTCAAATCCCACTTCAGACTCTTATGAGCTTTGTGACCCTGGTCTAGGTCATAACTTTTCTGAGTATTAGTTACCTCATCTCTTTAACTGGAATAATAACTCACCTTAAACAGTTATTTTGAAGATCAAATGAGAGGATTAAAATCTGAAAGCACAATTTAAATGTATGCAGCATGGCAGGGTGTAGAGAGAAGCAGCCTTGAATCTAGGAAAACCAAATCTAAGTTCTAAAACATACTGTCTGGAGGGTCCTGGTTGAATCACTGTACTATCTCAGACTATAAGTTGTAGAGAAGGTCATGACCTATACTGATAGAAGATATTTCCTTTCTGGGAAGTTCCCCGTTCAAATGAAATCACAGGTCTAATCTCTATCCAAAAAGAAGGAGGAGGAGGAAGAAGACGAAGAGGAAAAGAAGTCATTATTACTAATGGCGTTGTTGATGATATTATGATTGTTAATAATGACAATTTATTAGTTTACCCATGGTCAATTTATTTCTTAGGTATTATTTTCAACAAATTTCACAAGAGTATTGCTGATGAAAAAGCTTTATTATGCTAAGATTTAACCTATACAGTCAAATTCTAAGGAGATGCCTGAATTACACTGAAATTAGGTAGCTTAGGACACATAGAAAGATAATGGTTGAAATACAGGAATCTTTTTTTGTTGCTGTTATACAGAAATGTTGTTGTAACAGCATTTTTGCAGTAGAATTTGTCCTATAAGTAAACTTTTCTCAATGCAAGCTGACAAATAACTTCAGATCCCAGTCCATAAATCTATACTGAATACAACTTGCATGTCTTAGTGCAGGAAGATTTTCCCAGCACAATAATTACCATGTAGGACCCTGGGAATGATTGGAAGAAGAGATTCAGATTATGGTCAATGTCTATTAGATGGGAAAATTTTCTAGCAAACTGGAAGTGGATTTCTGTGTGCATTCAAGTGGCCAATATACTCAAGTATAGATGAATAAGGCTTAATCCATTAGATTATAATTGGCAGTGAGGAAAACATGGCAGCAACATGCAATGTGAAAAAGATATGGGTGTTTTAGTTTACTGTAATCTCACCAGGAATTATAGTATGTCAAAGAAATCTTACAATGCAAGCTTTGCTACAAAAAGTATATAGAGGCATTGTGCCATAGTGGATAGAGGTCCAACCTTGAAATCAGAAAGGATGGCATTCAATTCTCCACTCTAAGCCATGCTGGCTGTGTGGCCCTGGACAAGTCACTTCACTCCTCTATTTCTCCAGGTATTTCTCTGAAACTATAAGCTACAAAAGAGCTGCCTATCTACACTGGTGTAAAAGGTTTCTATGCCATGAGTTCCTTATGTTGATGAAAGCAGTGTGTCCAGACCCAATCCCAAAGCATCCAGAACTAAAGTCCTCTTCCTCACTGCCTCACCGAGCCATAGAGATGACCCTGAATTCTTGAAGGCTATGCCAACAAAGAGTAAACTTTGCCACATCCTATCCACTTGAAAAGGCTTTGGACAAATGTGTGTCTGTTGTCTGAAGGCCGGTTGAGCTAAGTTGAGAGAAGCTCATCACTGGGATGACTATATGACAATGGAAGTTTTAGGCTACAGCACCTCTCAAAGCCCAAGCACTAAGCTATCCCCAGGCTGAGATGTGTGGAAGTGATAGAAGTACCCACATTAACAAAGTGGCGGATCCTCCAAGCATTAAAGCAGTGGAGTATATTGAAAAATGAAGGTAATAGACCCATTCACTCCATCCTAGTGAGAGAATACATGGAACACCATACTCATTCCTAAATACCACACTTTTGAGTGAAATTATCAAACCTTTAGAGGAATATGATCAGGATTTAAAGTGGACTGAAGCCAAGTAATAAGAGAATCAATTTAAGAAACAGGGTATATTACCCTGGAAGAAAGAACATAGGGTGGGAGCAGGGTGATGTTGATGACTTCGAGTAGTTGAAGAGTTGTCACATGAGATAAGAATTAGATTCAGCTTGTTTGACTCCAATGAATGAAAGTTACAGAGAGCTAGATGATGACACAGCATTAGAAAGGGCTTCTAACAAGTAGATTATTTTTTTTAAATGTGCTGTTTCATTAACTAATAAGTTCACTGCCAGCTGGAGGTTATTTAGCAAAAGAAGGAGGGACATTTGTTGAGGGTGATGTACAAGGAATTCATATAAAATATCAGAGTAGATGACCTTTAATTTCTCTCTGAAATGGTAAGATTTTAAGATTTTATTATCCTACAATGAGGAAAGGACATATTTCATGACACAGTAATCATGGATTAAGGTGAAAATTAACTGCCTTTCTCAAACACACCTTTGATCATGCTCAAAACCCACAAATGGCTTCCCACTACCTAAAGAATCAAGTTCCTCTGATAAAGGCCTCATCTCTAAAATATACAGGGAACTGAGTCAAGTTTATAATAATACAAGTCACTCCCCAATTCATAAATGGTCAAAAGATATAAACAGGCAGTTTTCAGAGGAAGAAATTAAAAATATCTGTAGTCATATGAAAAAATGCTCTAAATCACTATTCATCAGACAAATGCAAATCAAAATAACTCTTAGGTACCATGTATGTCCTGTCAGATTGACTGACATGACAAAACAGGAAAATGATAAATGCTGGAGAAGATGTGGGAAAACTGGAACACTGTTGCATTGTTAGTGGAGTTACGAACTGATCCAACCGTTCTGGAGAGCAATTTGGAACTATGCCCAGAAGGCTATAAAAATGTACATACCCTTTGATTCAGCAATACCACTTCCAGGGCTGTATCCCAAAAAGATCATAAAAGTGGAAAAAGGACATGTATGTACAAAAATATCTATAGCAGCTCTTTTTTTTTTTGGTGGGAAAGAATTGGACATCAAGGGGATGCCTATAAATTTGGGAATGGTTAAACAAGTTATGGTATATGAATGTAATGGAATACTATTTTGCTATGAGAAATGAGGAGCAAACGGACTTCATAATAACTTGGAAAGTCTTATATGATCTGATGCTGAGTGAAGGGAAAAGAACTAGAACATCATACACGATTACAGACACATGGTATCTGTGACGACTAACTTTGATAGACTTGGCTCTTCTCAGCAATGCAAGGTTCTAAGACAGCTCCAAAAGACTCATGATGGAAAAGGCTATCCACATCCAGAGAAAGAATTACAGAATCTGAATGCAGATTGAAGCAACCTATTTGTTCATTCTCTCTCTCTCTCTCTCTCTCTCTCTCTCTCTCTCTCTCTCTCTCTCTCTCATTTTGCTTCTTCTTTCTCATGGTTCATTCCATTGGTTATAATTCTTCTTTACAACTTGACTACAGTGAAAATAAGTTTATTGTGAAGGTATATGTAGAACCTATATCAGATTGCATGCCGTGTTGGGTGGGGGTGGGGAGGAAATTTGGAACTCAAAAACTTGTGGAACTGAGTGTTGTAAACTAAAAATAAAAAATAAATTTAAGAAAACAAATGAATAAAATCTTTTTTGATTATAAAAAAAGAATCAAGTTCAAATCCTGAATCTCGGCTCTCAAAACCTACCAAAATGTTGGCTCCACCTCTCTGCTTAGGCTTATCTCCAATAAATCTTGTAGCTTTTCATTCTAATCAATGTGTTTAACTTACCGATCCCTAAATATGCCTTAATTTTGCCTACATCCATGTTTTTCCTTTTGCTTTTACCATTACTTAGAACACCTCTCCTCTCTCTCTTTTATGCCCACCTTTTTCCCCCCAAGAACCAGTTCAATCAAGTCTTCCCACTTTGTTACAATTTCCCCATTCCACAGTTATTTCTCTTCCCCTTCAACTCCAAAGGTACTTATTGCCTCTGTTATCATATGACATCTTTCCCATCATTGTATTGAATTATCTCACATAAGATATCACATATTTATATTCTCTCTCCAACTAGTTTGTATTGTTGATGCAAATAGAGATTATCTTATAATTTTACAGAGTCTACAAAGCCGAGCACTGTGACTTGTACATTGAAGATATTTAATTATTGTTTTCTGAGTAAAATCTTGAGGAACTCACATGAACTAATGAACCAGTTTAATCACGGCCACTATCTGATTCTTTTTAAAGGTTATTTAAATGTGCAAGATTCTTGCCTCATATGTATAACAGAAAAATAGTGTCTTTGGTCTTAAATTGTAGTTTAAAGTCATATGTTGACATCAGGAATGCATATTTTATACTTTTGTGAAAAGGCCAGAGCCTAGGTGGTAGTGCCACCATTGTCTCAACTCTCTTCCATCAGAGGTGGCAGTTTTATAAATCGTTAACATGCTCTTCCAGCTCCATAAAATGCAAAGCCCCTTCAGAGAAGTAATCATCTCCAGTACTTACTATGCCAGAAAACCTTAGATGGTCTGCTATCAAATATGAGGGCTGAACACTGATCTCCGACTCTTCCTACAAGGCTACTTTCTTCAAAGCGGTAGCCAAATCCACCATTTGATATGATTCTCATACTCAGGCTATGTTAAAACTTAAGAATCTGTCTTAATAGAGGTTGTCTTCATCTACAGACTGACTTGTGATATCACAAGTACACTGAAGAATTGCGATGGAATGTAAAAAGCACTAATCATGATTAGGACAATGATCTTTTGTATTGATTCCTAAAGATCCAGCCCTCCAGATGTGTTATAATTTCCACAATTGTGCTTGATGCTTTTACCAGTCCTCAAACATCTCAAGCACTGTATCAACTTGATATTAATCCAGCCCCGACTCTACCCCAAAACAGAAGACACTACTATGGAACATATATGTTTCCTTTTATTTTTTAAAAATAGATTTCTGTTACATTTTGTTTTTATGTCACCTGACTTTTCTCTGTATCCTCACCCCTCTCCACTTTCAGACTTTATAACAAAGAACAAGCAAAATTAAAAAGGGAAGAAAAGGAGACAGAAAAAAATCAGCAAAACCAACCAACATGTCAAAAAAGTGTGATGATGTATCCAGTTTTCTACACTGGTAGACCCCCATCTCTTCTAAAGAGTTGGGGGAAGTATATTCTCACATCTATTCCATGGGGTCAAGCTTGGTCATTCTTATTTCACAACATTAATTTTGGATCGCCTTGTGGTAGTCATTCTTTCCATTTTCATTATTGTAAAAATAGTTTCTTTCCTGTAAGATAAAGTATCCTTGGGCCTTGGCCCTGAAACATAAAGTTAGGGACCACTACAAAGGAACAATCAGGAAACACTGGGATTGGGGATTCTATTTCCATTACTAGGCTTTAGACAACATAGTCAGCCTCCCTGTGCCTCAGTTACCCTTCCTTCTCCAAGGATGAAAGAACATTGGTCTTTGTTAGTCTCCTAGAACTTTAGAGCTAGAAGTTTCATTAAAGATGACTTATTTCCACACTCTCATCTTCCTGATGATGAAAGGAGGCCCAGAGAGGTACAGTGAACATTAAGAGGAGATAGGGGTTATATTCAAGTAGTTCTGAAGAAGAAAACATAAAGAAATTCTCGTGAAGAACTTTTCAAAGTCATATGCTATTGAAATGCTAAATGGAGATGTTTACATTTCAAAATATTGAAATGGTGCAGTATGAGGAGAGCATTCAAACTTTATCATGTAATACAATTTAGGTGCCAAAGGATTTTCAAGCAACAATAAAAGGTCTGTGCTCTATAGCCAAAGGAAACTGTTTGCTACCATCAGCAGTTCATATGCCTTACTAACATTTTGATTTAGTCATCAATAACAGTTCAATTAGGGTGCCACAGCTTTGAGTTAGTTGGCCTGATTTAAAAAGAGTAGTGATTTTATTCCCCACGGCTTCTTTTATCAAGTAATCAGTGCTAAGACCTCCTAGGAGAATAAATTTAGAATACTCCCCAGATTGTCTGTAGTGGATTTAGATTTTTGATGACAGAGGAATTAGAAGGGGATGATTTATAAAAGCATACACTAGTAATTGTTTTGCACCCCAGAAAAGTCAGCAGCATGGAAAGCCCAAAGTTGCAACTGAGGAATTTTATCAGCCAAGGGAAGAAAGAAAGCAGAAAAGCAGCCAAATAGAGTCCAAGCTATTTAGTGTGGCCAAAATGACAGTTCTGACCACAGTCACTTGTGAAGAACCTGCATGAGGCATTTCCCTAATTTAAGAGAGAATGTCTCATTTCAAGGATCCGTAATTTCATTGCAGAGGTTATACAGATCTTTGGAACTTGGAATATGGTCTTGAAAATGAATATTGTGGCTGAACAATTAATCATCCTCTAGCCAAGGTGGGAGAGAAGGCCCTCCCTGCAGCTTAAGCTTTGACTCAGGCAAGAGCATGCAGATCTTCCTCACACCCATTCATGAAGTCTTTTCCCTTAGTAGAGTGGGACAAAGATCACATTTCATGATATGTAATCAAGAACCCAGGGTCACCTCCACAACAAAATAGGACCCCAAAGTAGGAATTTGAAAGGGACAATACATAAGAAAGACCTTTTCTTCCTTTCTTCCTTAAAAAAATAAACCTCATATGTCTGAGGATAAGGATGCTGTTGTTGTCGCTCAGTAGTGTCTGACTCTTCCTGATGCCATTTGGGGTTATCTTGGCAAAAATACCGGAATGCTTTGCCATTTTCTTCTCCAGCTCATTTTGTTGTTGCTATTCAGTTGACCCCATTTTGAGTTTTTCTGGCAAAGTTACTGGAGTAGTTTGCCATTTCCTTCTCCATCTGACTTTAGAGATGAGGAAACTGAGGCAAACAGAGCTAAGTGACTTGCTTAGGGTCATACAGCTAGTAAATGTCTGAGATCAGATTTGAACTCAGGTCTTCTTGACTCTGGACCCAGTACTCTATCCACTGTGCCATCTATCTGCCCCCAAGAATGTTGACACGGATAGAAAGCCACTAGGTAATAGAATCATGAATCTAGAACTTTAAAAGATCTCAGAGGTCCACCCCCCTTGTTTTGCAGATAAGGAAACTGAATCCAAGGGAGGTTTATTTAAGGTTACACAGTCACTAGGTGACAGAGGCGGGATTCTGAAGCCAGTGCTCTATGATGCCATAATTCTATGCTTCAGTAACACCAGGGGCAGCATCTCAGCAGTGACACTTCCTCTACAAATAGCCAAATACCATTACCTCAAAAGACATCAATTCGGAGACACTGTGATGTCATGAAAGCAAGGAGCAGAAGAAAGAGCATTGGCCAGTCATGTCCTGACTGTATTGCTTACTTGTTATGTCACATTAGGCAAGTGACAGTGACCTTTCTGAACCTCAGTTTTCCCCTTGGTACAGTGATCACAATACCTGCCCTTCCTAATTCACAAGGCACCTGAAGTGATGAAAACAGTATGTACTCCTACTAGGTCAATATCCTAAACACATCAGAAAAAAAGGAAAAGATCTATTTGTAAAAAAATATTTACAGCAGATCTTTTTAGTAGCTAAGAATTGGAAATGGAGAGGATGCCTATTAATTAGGGAATGGCAAAACAAGCTGTGGCATATGATTTTGATGAAATATTATTGTTCTATAAGAAATGACAAGCAGGATGACTTCAGAAAACCTGATATGACTTACATGAACTGATGGAAAGTAAAGTGATCAGAATTAGGACAAAGTTGTACACGATAACAGTAATATTGTAGATGAAGAATTGTGAATGACTTAGCTATCCTCAGCAATACAATGATCCAAAATAATCCCAATAAATTAATGAAGTATGCTTTCTGCCTCCAGAGAAAGAACCGATATTGTCTAAATACAGACTAAAGTGTGCTGTTTTTCACTTTCTTTCACTCTTTTTTAAAGTCAAGTCTTCTTGTATGAAATTATTAATATGGAAATGGCTTACATGATTGCATGTGTATAATCTGTATTGAACTGTTTACTATCCAGGGGTTCCAAATTCTATTCCTCCCTCTTCTCTTTTCTCCCTTTGATGGTAAGCAATCAAATCTAGGTTATATATGCACAAGTATGTAAAACATTTCCATGTTAGTCATTTTGGACAAGAAGACTTGATTAAAAGGAAAAAAAAATGAAAGAAAGAGGAAAATAGCATACTTCAGCCAGTATTGAAACAATATTAGTTCTTTCTCTGAAGGTAGATGGCATGCTTCATCATTAGTCCTTTAGGATTGTCTTGGATCATTGTATTGCTGAGAATGGCTAAGTCATTTACAATTCTTCATCAAACACTATTGCTTTTACTATGCACAATGTTCTCCTGGTTCTGTTCATTTTACCATGCAACAGTTAATGTAAGTCTTTCTAGGTTTTTCTAAAATCATGTTGCTCGTCATTTCTTATAACACAATAATATTCCACTACAATCGTATACCATAGCTTGTTTAGACATTCCCCCACTGATAGGCACCCCTTTGATTTCCAATTCTTAGCCACCACAAAAAGAGCTGCTGAAATTTTCTTTTGTAAAAATGGGTCGTTTCCCTTTTGTTGTACATCTTTAGGATATACACCTAGCAGGGGTAAATACTGGATCAAGCATAGCCTTTTGGGCATAGTTCTAAATTGTTCTCCAGAATGGTTGGATCAGTTCATAACTCCACCAACAGTGCATTAGTGTCCCATTTTGCCAACATCCCCTTGAACTTCCAATGTTTTCCTTTTTTTATTAGCCACTCCGATAGATGTAAGGTGATACCTTGAAGTTCTTTTAATGTGAATTTCTCTGATCAATAGTGATTTAGAGAATTTTTCCATAGGACTATAGATAGCTTTGATTTCTTTGTCTGAAAACTGTCTGTTCATATCCTTTGGTCATTTATCAGTTGGGGAATGACTTGGTTTTTTTTATAAATTTCATTCAGTTCTCAACATATTTGAGAAATGAGGCCTTTATCAGAGATATTTGTTGCAATTTTTCTCTTTGCAATTTTCTGCTTTGATTAAAATTTTTGTTTCATTGATTTTGCTTATCCAAAAAATTTTTAATTTTATATATTCAAAATTATTTATTATACATTTCATAATGCTCTTTATATCTTCTTTGGTCCTAAATTCTTACCTTATCCATAAATCTGACAGATAAACTATTCTATGCTGTTTTCATTTGCTTATGGTTATCAATCTCTTTGTGTAAACTATATATCAATTTTTACCCCATGTTGGTATATATTGTGAGATGTTAGTCTACACCTAGTTTCTGCCATATTGTTTTCCAGTTTTCTCACAGTTTTTGTCAAATAATGAATTTTTATTACAAAATCTTGGATCTTTGGGTTTATCATGTACCAGATAACTTTGGTCATTTACTATAATGTAATTTGTACCTAATCTGTTCCACTGACCCACTACTTTATTCCTTAGCCACTACCAGGTTGTTTTGATAATTACCATTTCTCTTACATAGTTTTTACTGATTCCCTTGATATTCTTGAGCTTTTGTTCTTCCACATATAACTTTATTATTTTTTCTAGCTCTATAGAATAATTTTTGATACTTTGGTAAGGCACTGGACATTATTGTAGATAGAATTTTTTTTTTTTTGTTCCATAGGCTCAGGCTACTCACCAGCAATTGATATGTTTCCAGTTGTCTAGATCTCACTTTATTTGTGTGAGAAGTGTTTTACATTTGTATTCATATAGTTCCTGGGTTTATCTTGACAGGTAGACTCCCAAGTATTGTCTGCAATTATTTTAAATGTAGTTTCTCTATCTCTTGCTGCTGAACTTTGTTAGTAATATATAGAAATGCTCATGACTGATGTGGGTTTATTTTTTATCCTGCAACTTTGCTAAAGTTGTTAATAATTTCAAGTACTTTTTTTAGTTTATTCTCTAGAACTTTCTAAGTATAATATCATATAATCTGCAAAGAGTGATAGTTTTGTTTACTCATTGCCTATTCTAATTCCTTTAATTTTTTCTTTTCTTGTTGTAGCTAATATTTCTAATACAATATTAAATAATAGAGGTGAAAATGGGCATCCTTTCTCACCCCTGATTGTATTGGTAAGGCTTCTGCCATATCCCCATTACTGATACTGCTTCTTGATGGATTTAAATAAATATTACTTATTATTTTAAAGTAAGTTGCATTTATTCCTATTTTTCTAGAGTTTTAAAATAGGAATGAGTGCTGTATTTTATCAAAGGCTTTTTCAACCATCTATTGAGATAATCATGATTTCTATTAGTTTTGTTATTGATATGGTCATTTATCCTGATAGTTTTCCTAATATTGAACCAGCCCTACATTCCTGGTATAAATCCCACCTGGTCATAGTATATGAACCTTGTGATATGTTGCTGTAATCTCTTTGCTAGTATTTTATTTAAAAATTCATTAGGGAAATTGGTCTATAATTTTCTTTCTCTGTTTTGGCTCTTCCTTGTTAGGATATCAGCACCATATTTTTATCATAAAAGGAATTTGGTAGGACTCCTTCACCTATTTTTCCAAATAATTTACATAGTATTGGGATTAATTCTTCTTTACAAATTTGGTAGAATTCACTTGTAAATCCACCTGGTCCTGGGAATTTTTTCTTAAGAAGTTCACTGATGGTTTGTTCAATTTCTTTTTCAAAGATTGGGTTAAGTATTTTATTTCTTCTTATGTTAATCTGATACTTTATATTTTTGTAGATATTCATGCGTTTCATTTAGATTGTCAAATGTATTGGCATATAATGTTCAAAAATTCCTAACAATTGTCTTAATTTCAGCATCAATTGTGGTGAATTCATCTCTTTCATTTTTGATACTAGTAATTTGGTGCTCTTTTTTTCCATTCTTTAACCAAATTTGCCAATTGTCTATTTTATTGGCTTTTTCATAAAGCCAGCTTTATGAAATTTTTTATTTATTTTTTATTTATTTTCATTATTTATTTATTAGTTTTATTTATTTTTTATTTATTTTTTATTTATTTATTATTTAGTTTTTATTTATTTTTTAATTTTATTATTTATTTATTTTTAGTTTTATTTATTAGTTTTATTTATTTATTTTTATTTATCATTATTTTATTTATTTATTATTAGGTTGCTATTTATTTATTTATTAGTTTTTGTTTTATTTATTTTTATTTATTAGTTTATTTTTATTTATTAGTTCAATGGTTTGCTTATTTTCAATTTTATTAGTCTCTCCTTTGTTTATCAGGATGTCCAATTTGGTTAATGTGTTCATTTTCTAGTTTTTTTTAGTTGCACAGCTAATTCATTGATCTGCTTTCCCTCCATTTTATTGATGTAAGCAATTTGAGATATAAATTTTCCTGTAAGTACAGCTTTGGCTGCCTCTCATAAATTTTAGTATATTGTTTCATTGTTATAGTTTTCTTTAATGGAATTATTGATTATTTCTATGATTTGTTCTTTGACCCACTTGTTTTTTAGAATTAGATTATTCAATAAACAATTAATTTTTAATCTCTCCTTCCATTGTCCATTTTGAATGTAATTTTTATAGCATTATAATCTAAAAATGACGTATTTGCTATTTCTCCTTTTATGCATTTTTTATGTCCTAATGCATTGTCAATTTTTGCTTAGGTGCCATGTACTACTAAGAAAAAGGTACATTCCTTTTTATTCCCATTTAGTTTTCTCCAGAGATCTATTATATCTAGCTTTCCCAGAATTTTATTCAGCTCCTTAACTTCTTTCTTATTTACTTTTTGTCAGATTTATCTAGTTCTGACAGGGGAAAGTTGAGGTCCCCCACTAGTATAGTTTTGTTATCTATTTCTTCCTGTAACTCACTTAAATTCTCCTCTAAGAATTTGGATGCTATACTACTTGGTGCATATATGTTTAGTAATTATTACCTCATTGTCTATGGTATCTTTTAGCAGGATATAGTTACCTTCCTTATTTCCTTTAATGAGATTGATTTTAATTAGATCTAATATTTTAATTAGATATATTTTTGCTTTTGCTTTTTCTGAGATCAGGTTTGCTTTCTTTGCTTCAGCTGATGCATAATAGATTCTGTTTCAGCCCCTTACCTTTAACCTGTGTGTATCTCTATGTTTCAAATGTGTTTCTTGTAAACAATGTATTGTAGGATTTTACTTTTTAATCCATTCTACTATTCACTTACATTTTATGGGTGAGTTCATTCCATTCACATTTATAGTTATGATAATTGTGTATTTCACTCCAAGCTATTTTTTGCTTGTTTATCCCCCTCTCTCTTGCCCCCCAACTTTTCCTTCCACACAAGTGTTTTACTTCTGATCACCACCTTCTCCAACATGCCCCCCTTTTTATCAGTCCTCCCTCTCCCTCATATTATCTCCTTCCCTTTTTACGTCCTCATATGGCAAGATAGATTTCTATATCCAAATGAGTGTGTATGTTATTCCCTCTTTGAGTCAATTTTGATGAGAGTTGGGTTTAATCTTTGCCTGCCATCCCATCCTCATTTCCCCCTCGGTAACTCTTTCATGCCTTTTCTATATGAAATCATTTATCCCATTCAATCTCCCCTCTCCTTCCTCCAGTGTAATTTTCTTTCTCATCCCTTTATTTTCTGTTTTTTGGGTTTCATCTCACCAAAATCACCTTATATCCACACCTCTGTCTATATATATTCCTTCTAATTGCTCTCATAGTAATAAAGTTGATTTGCAAATATTATCTTGCCATATAGAAATAGAAAGTTTAACCTTATTGAATTTCTTATGTTTTTTTTCTTTCTTGTTTGTTTGTTTTGTTTTAGCCTTTTCATGTTTCCCTTGAGTCTTGTATTTGCAGGTCAAATTTTTTATTCAGCTCTGGTCTTTTAATTAGAAATACTTGAAAAACTTCTATTTCATTAAATATCCATTATTTTCCCTTAGAGATTACATTAGATTTTGCTGGGTTCTTGGTTATAATCCTAAGTCCTTTGCCTTCTGGTGTATCATATTTCAAACCCTCTGGTTCTTTAATGTGGAAGCTACCAAATCTCATGTAATCCTGACTGTAATTCCACAATATTTGATTTGCTTCTTTTTGGCTGCTTGCCATGCTTTCTCTTTGATCTGTGAGCTCTGGAATTTGGGTATGATGTTCCTGGGAGTTTTAATTGTGGGATCTCTTTCAGGTAGTGATTGATTGAGTCTTTCAATTTCTATTTAGCTCTCTGGTTCTAATAAATGGGGGCAATTTTCTTTGATAATTTCTTGAAAAAATGTTTTCCAGGCTTTTGTTTTATCATGACTTTCAGGTAGTCCAATAATTCTTATATTATCTCTCCTGGATCTATTTTATAGGTTAGTTGTTTTCCCAATGAGAAACTTCACATTTTTTCTATTTTTAAAAACTTTTTTGATTTTGTTTTATTATATCTTTATGTCTCACAGAGTTGTTAGTTTCTACTTGTTCAAGTCTAACTTTTAAGAAATTATTTTTTTCAGTGAGCTTTTGGACCTCCTTTTCTATTTGGCCAATTCTATTTTTTAGGGAGTTATTTTCCTTGGTAAATTTTTGTATATCTTTTCCCATGTTATTGACTCTCTTTTTCTTAACTCCCTTGCATTACTCTCATTTCTTTTCCCAATTTTTCTTCTATTTCTCTAATTTGTTTTTTAAAATCCTTTTTAAGCTTCTCCAGGAATTGTTTTTGGCCCTGAGACCAAGTTGCATTTTTCTTTGTTGCTTCCTTTGACACTTCACATGTAACCATTTTGATACTATAGTCCTCTTCTAAGTTTATGCCTTGATTTTTCCCTATTACCATAGTAACTTTCTATAGTCAAAGTCCTTTTTTGCTCATATTTTCTGCCTTTTTTTTGGAACTTGGTGTAAATATGTGAGAGTTGGACTCTTGTCTTACACTGTCCCAAGGTTTTTGTGCTGGAGCTCTGGGTCTTACTGCTGACTTTCATTGGGCTTCAGAGCTTGCTTCCTATCTCTACAGAGTAGGCTTCCCTTCTGACTTGTACTGGGGTGGGGGTGGGGTGTGAGCTCCCTACTGTTGGCCTCCCCTAGGTGTGGGCTTAGTTGCTGGTCTACAAGGATGAGGCCTTGCAGCTGGGTTGCTATGGAAACAGGTTGCTGCTGGTAGGCCCCATGGCCAGCCCTCAGGCAGGGCTTTGCTACTGGTCAGCATTGGGGTCAAGGCTTCGCTGGTCACTTGTGCTTGGGTTGGGGTCACTAGGGTAGAGCCTTGCTGCACTGCACAGGCTGCTAACTTTAGATGGCTGCTAGTTTTCAGGAGGGTGGAGTCTCACTGATGTATTGTCCCAGTCTTGGAGTCCTGCTGCAGGCCTACCACTGTGAGCCCAGCTGCCTCTGCTGCTCTTGGATCTTGCTCCCTTCCTATTCCAGTTAGGTAGACCTTTGCTCTCAGACTGGTAAGCTGCCTCCCTGCTCCTAGATCAATTCTGAGGGGATTTTCTAGTTGTCTGAAGAGTATTTGGGAGGGCTTCAGAGGTTTCTTCCTCACTCCATCATCTTGGCACTGGAAGTCCCTGTGACTTTTTAGACATGAAATTCCTATGTAATTCTTATTCCATGTTGTCCTATAAGTCTTCCTTAGTGGCTGAGATTATCTATGTATCTACCTGTCTCTCTATCCATAGCTCTACTTATGTCAGTTGCTATTATTACTATTACTGGACCCTTCTTTCAAGTTGGTGTTAGTAGGAAAAGGAGCATTATTATGATAGAAGCTGTCTTCATGGACCCAGCATAGCTCAGTGTGCTATTCTCCTGCTCTAACAAACAAGCTGGCACCTTTCCTGAATTTGGAAGCTTGTATTGAAGCATATTGCACTGACTTAATAAATCCCTTAGGTTATACACATTTTCCAGTTAACGTAATGAACATTGTGTTCTTACTGCACCCTATAAATACGCAACAGATATTGAGCTAATGAAATTCTTGCTTCTATATTAGAAGCCCCATAGGGTCCTACAGAATATCATAAGGGACAACTTGAAAGAGCCCCTTCTGTCAATTGAGAGAATTTACTTTTCCCCATGAGAGCAGCTGTTTGCTTTTCCACTTTGGCATTGTATACAATGCCTCCTGATGACTCATAGCATGAAATACTCAATGTTCTATCACTGATTTCCACTTTCAGCAAGATTTTGCCATTGACCATAGCTTATTTTTTTTAATACCTGACTGTCACACCTGCTCTCAGGACCTTTCACCCTTTTGCTACCAGTGAGACAAAAAGTCAAATAGTCAACAGAGGTCTCTTTAAACACATCTTTCAGATGTTTCATGTGCCTAACATTGGGATGGGCTGGGCCTGAGGGTGGAACTGATTTTTAGGTGAATTCCCTGCATAGTAGGAAGATTCCAGGCCCACGTGGCTTTTTTCCATTTTGTTAAAGAAGACTATGGACAGCAGCACATGGCAAGCTGAGTGAAGACATTCATCTGTTCCATGTGCTTCTGTAACCTGCTCATATGAAAACAGCTTTGAAACATCATTGTGTGATTCACAGATTTAGAGCTGGAAGGAACTTCTGAGGCCATCAAATCCTACTCTCTCCTTTTACAGATGAGAAAACTAAAGCACAGGTGTTCAGAGCCACACAGCTAGTAAATATCTGAGCCAGAATTTGAACTCAGGTCTTTCTGACTCCACATCTAGCTCTCTGCCCACTATACCTAGATCAGGGATGAATGGAGTCTTCTTGCAAAATCCAACGGCCCTTTCCTGTTAGCCTTAGTCAAATGCTCCTGTATGACGTAGATTAGATGTTCCTACTAGGATGAAGGAAGGGTAGCATTATGGATATCGTGCTAAACTGGGGATTCAGGAAGACCTGAGTTCATATTCTGCCTCGGACACTATTATATCGTGTGGCTCACTGCAAGTCATTTGCCCTCACCTGGTCTCATTTTCCCCATTTGTCAAATGGAGAGAATAGCAGCAACTGACCCATTGGATTGCTATGAGGATCAAATGAAATATTGTGCAGAAAGTGCTTTGGAAACCTTGAAACACTACTTAAATGCCAGCTATGATTATTACTGTTCTAGGTCATTCTGTAGAGAATAAGGTAAGTGACATTAACGACAATTACAGACGAACGGAAATTCCCCTTTTAGCTGAGGTTGGGTAGAAGTGGGAAACTCCTTTTACTGCGATACTTCTGCCCATTTCCTCTCCTTCCTGCTTCTCCTGAGTCATCGCTGCTTTTAATGAACACACTCTTTCCCCCCACTTGGCCTGCTAAAAACATCACTGGGCAGCCGCCTGGTTAGTGGCTATTGATTACACACAAACGCTGGAAGGACATAATGTAATGTGTCCATTTAAAGGACCCAGAAATCCAGTTGGATTAACTAGGATTGAGCACAAAGTTACTCATCCCTTGTGATGAATAAAAATATAAAACAAGGGAGAGGCCAACTATGACAAAAAGATGGTCTATCTGTATATATTTAAATTACCAATATTCAAGAGACTTGGGAGAAATGCTGATATTCACTGTGCTATGAACCAAACAAATGAAATCCTTTTTTCTTGACAGTACAATTCACATAAGGAGCAAGCTGCTTTATGGGATCTTAGGATGTTAAGCTACACTGAATAAATATACGTATTTAGAGTGCCTTCCTTTCTTTTTCCTCTCCTTTCATTTTTAAGCTATATGATTAAACTCAGAAGCTATAGAATGGCTTTCAAACACATACCACTTTATTTCATTGGGGTGGATCATTCATTTGAAAAAGGAAAGGGCTCCAATAGACATACAGTCATAAGGGGGGAAATGCTATTCCCCTAAATTGGCCCTTCTAGCAGGTGCACTGGAAGGCCCTGGCATCATCAGGGCTGTTTCCTTCAGGAGGAAGCATGGAGTCAGTCCTGGAAAGAACACTGGAGTAGGAATTAGGAGACCCAGATGACTTCTAATTCAAGCTGTTCCATGTAGTGGCTTTGTGACTGGGTAAACCATAACCACACTAAACTCAGTTTCCTCTTGCACAAAACAAGAATAATAATACTGCACTGCCCACGTTGCAAATGCAGTTGAGAGGCTCATATGAAATGGACCATATGATGTATTTTCCCACTAATGGGTTATAGAAATATGAAGTCCCTTGTATTGAGCGGAAAGCCATGATAGATAGCTGTGAGAAAGCAGATTCATATGACCTCTAAGACTTCAGGATCCTAAAAAGACAGTTACTCAGGTCAAGGAGGAAATAGTAGGCCAGGAGGTACTTTTTTTCTCCCCAGGCTTTTCTTCCTACTCCTACCTTCCTCACAGTCACTGTCATGTGCTAGTGGGACACTATTATCTGCAAACAACTTGGATGTAGACATAGTGATTCAGAGGTTCTGAAAGCTTTTGAAAGCTTTGTCTCAACTTTTAAATTTTAAAGAGATAAAAACTGTCCTTGGTAACACTATGAAAAGGGTCATGTGACTGGTACCTCTCTGGGACATCATATGTATTCTTTATCCATTTAAAAAGATATTTGATCCCTCAGAATATCAGCTAGCTCTAAAACCTGCTCTGAAAGTACATTATACCAGAATGCAATCTGCTTCATGCCCTCACTTTACATTTCTGGGTCTTCTTGCCAGGCCAAAGACTTCTCAGGGCTACCAGCAATAGTAACACAGAGATTTTCCTGTCTAGCCTCACCATTTCAACAGCACCACTTATCTGCTGCCTTAAACTGGGATGACCCTAAATCTCAGGAAGAAAGTTAACAATCATAATAGGGGGTACCAGACTCAGAACCCTAACTGCTGAGTGCTGCTTGAACCTGATTAAAATGGAATTGGGAAATAATTAACAAAATAAATCAAGATACAATACAACTTAGATAGTTAATTTATGGTTTTCTAAGTCAGTACACAGTCTACAGGGATCCGTTTCTACTTGACTTTGATATAACTATTGTAGATCCCTGAAAGGGTACTTAAAAGTTGTTTAAGAAGAAAACAGTGTGGTCAAGTAGAAAGAATGGGAGTGTAGGTATCAGGAGATGTGCTTCAATCAGTCACTTTACTTCTTAGGTCTCAGTTTTCTCATCTGTAAAATGAATTAGTCGATCTACAATTTCCAGAAGACAAATGATGTGCTGTGCTGCCCTCTTCCTGGCAAAGAGGTGATGGACTCAGGGTGTGAAAGGAGACATACATTTTTAGATTTGGAAAACACAGAAATTTGTTTTTTAAATATATATTTGTTACAAGAGTTTTGCTTTTTTGTTTCCAATGAGGAAGGGAAGGCTAGTGAGGGAGTAGCATTAATAGTAGGGACTTATCAAAAACAAAGAAAAGAAAAAGGTCATTGATGATTAAAAAAGTATTCACAGAAGATAAGAGCATCAAAGCCAGGAAGATATGCAGATGAGTAGGATAGCTTTGAAATTTACATAATGAAGTTACAATATACTGAAATGGGAAATATAAGTTAAATGTGATAGAGATGTGTAGTTTCAGGTACAATCCTATTTTTCTGTCTACTTTGTATCAACATTTTATATGTTATTAATGTCCCAAATAAAATACTTTAAAAATGATCATTGGCCTAGATTCTTTTCAAGATAACTTCCAATTTGAGTTCTAAGTAGTGCTACCCATCTGAACCATATGGGTAGAGAAGCAGAGTATTTTTTTAAGCAGTAACTGCATGTTAGGCACCATGCTAAGTGCTAGGGACAAAAATCCAAAAAGCATGGCAGTCTTTACCCTCAGGGAGTTTCTGCTTTAGTGAAGGAGGGCAAAACATTGCTGTTGCTGTTGTTTTTGTTCATCCTTCATTTTCGAAGAGGACCAATGACGTTGTAAGGGTCATGTCTTGACTTAAGAATGAAATGTATAAGTGAGTCATAGTTGCACAAAGTCAGAAGCCTCACTCTGTCTTTCAGAGGCATTAAGTCCAGTGACAGGACAAATGACAAGACAATTGGCAATGGCTCTGCTTTAATACCTGGGCAAATCACTTGCAGCCATTCACGACTATAGCTGCTTGATGCATATCGTCTCTTTCTCCACTTGGGGCACCATATACTTAAATGTGGGTGCTCTGTTCAAAGGAATATAATTTTTGGTTGCTTATATTTTATAAGATATTTGGTGTTTAGGTGCTAAATTTTTTTTTTCAAAAAGCTGGGACAATTCACTTTTTGTCCTGTGCTGCTTTAGTATGTTTTCTCTGGACCAACCCAGTGTGTTACAAATGTAACTAGCTGAGGCAAAACATAAAAGGAAGCAGGAAAGGGTTAGAAACAGTAGTGACAGGGTGGAGAAATGGCCTGAAGATGGCTTGAAAGCCTGGCTCTAGGCAACATAAGGTGTAAAGTTAAATCTCCAAGCTCAGGGAAGAGTCCAAGGTTCAGGTGGGAGTAAATGAGAATGACTGCTGAGTACAAGCCATATGCATGCCCTCTCTTTGCATGAGCCATTACAGGCAGGGCTCATGGTTCAGAGGAAAATGCAAAATGAAGATACTTTAAACTAAGTTAAATACATTTGTTATAGCATTTATCAAATTTTCACATATACTGCTCAATAAAGTTGTCTTCTCCCTATGGGGCTTTCATCCAATCCAAGCCAGTAAATCCTTATTAAGCCCTTAGATGTGGGAAGCATTATGAAGGGTGCTAGGCATACAAAGACAAACAAAAAGCAGTCTCTACTCTCAAGGAAGTTGTCTAAGCCTAGAATTGCTAATAGAATATGTTATGCTCTGCTACAAGGCACAGCAAAGCTCCTTGTACCAAATCATTGTCCCAGGAACTGTTTTAGTTGTTCCAGGGTGGATTTGGGACAGGGCTTCCTACAGTGCCGACAACCATAGACCAGAAGACCTCTGGGAAACTAGCCACAGTAATTCCCATGATGTCAGGCCACTAGGCAGAGTTTCTAAGGGCAGAGTGGCACTTTTGCTTCTCCTCCTTCAAGGGAAACATAAAAGTTTGAAGGCTCCCACTTCACAACACTGTGAGAGATCCAATTCCCCTTGAAATAGTCTAATCCTCCCTGCCATCAATGCTAACTCCTCTAGAGCCTCACTTCCCACTGCTCCAGCTGATGACTTTGGGCCTCAGCAGGGGTCTTCATTTGAATGGTATGGAGGCAGTACAGCTTCTCATTATGAAATATTTAATTCCTCCCTAATCAATAAGCAGACCAACTTTGGAGACTGCTCCAGAGCCACTTAGGTACAAACAAGAAGACATTTCCCCATCTTGTGTATGATTTTACCCCAGGGATATGTGAAATGTTCAGGTCTCCTTCCCTGTCCCATCCTATGCTTCACTTCTCATGGCAGGACTTTAGCAGCTGCAATCTGGTAGAAAGTACCAGATTTAGATTTAGGAGGAGACCTGGGTCCAAATCCTTTTTTTAAAAAAAATTTAATGTCTACGAGATCTTGGGAAAACCACTTCTTGTCACTAGGTCTCATTTTCCTCATTTGCAAAATTACAGGATTGGACAAGATGGCCTTGAAAGTTCCTTCTAGGTTAAAATCTATGTTCAAATGACTAAATGATTGAAAATTTCCTTTTTAGCCCTAAATCTCATTCTCCTATTAAAGTCTTATGTTCTACTCTTCAAGCGCCAAGAACAAAATTTCCTTGGAATCCTAGACAAAAATCCCCTTAAGCAAAATTTCCTATCAGGATACCATGAACTAAAGGAGGATAGGATTTTTATTAGTTGGAAAAGCTTTTTTAAAAAAATTTAAAAAAAAACAGAAAAAATGAGCAGAACCAGGAGGACAGTCTGTCTGTCTATTTATCTATCTATCTATCTATCTATCTATCTATCTATCTATCTATCTATCTAATAACAACACTGTAAAGACAAGCAACCTTGAAAGACTTATGAATGATGATCAGTGCAATGACAAATTGCGATTCCAGAAGACCCATTATGAAGAAAGCCACCCATCTCCTGACAGGGATGTGATGAACTCAGGATGCAAAGTGAGAAATTCTATTTTGGTCATGAATGTAGAAATTAATTTTTTTTGCCTTCCTATGCATATTTGTTACAAGGGTAAATTTTGATTATCAGAAAATTTTAATGAACTGAAGGAGGATGCCTTGAATTGCCAATGCTTCACTCAAATGGCCCTTCTACTTCTTAACCCCCACACAACAGTTTTAATAGCTCTGAATCCATAATTTTATGAAACACTTTGGGCTTCCTAAGATTATAGATTCAGTGCTAGAGAGAATCTTATTTTCCAACCAGTCACATTTTAAAGGTGAGGATCCTGAGGCACAGAGAGATTCAGCAACTTCCTCAAGGTCACTCTACTAGCAAGTAGGAAAGCTCAAATTTGAATCAAGGTCCGCTAATATCAAACTCAATGCTCCTTTCAGTGGCTTAACCAGGTTCACACAGGTATTAAATATGTGAAGCAGGATTTGAACTCAGATGTCCTTGAATCTAGTTCTAGTCTGTCCACAGTCTAGACTGTCCACAGTCACACCAAGTTGCTTATGTGGCTTTGGGCAAATCACCTCCATTCTCTTTACCTAACTAATGTCTGCAAGGACATTTTGTACCAAATGGTACTCACTGTAACACTCAGTAAATATCCCTTTCTGAAAAAAACATTTAGGCTGACTGCCTTCATCGATAATCTTGTATACTGACAAGGGCTCAACCCACTGGCATTAGAGAATCACCTCTGATCGCTTAGGGGTGCTACTGGAAACTCAGTGGGAGCAGGCACCAAGATGAGGATGCATCTGAGCTTATGTTGGCTACATATCCAATGAGCATTGTGGACTAGACGGTTCTGAGATCTCTCCCAGTTCTGGATCTGATTAGCAACAGCCTCGTTTAAGTCTTAGTATCGAGGAAGAAAATTTGTCAAGTTGACGCTTCTCAGAAGCAATAACAAAGACTGGAGCAGGAGAGGGCTGTCAGATGCCCAGAATGCCAAGAAACATCCCATATTTCACTGTCTTGTCCCATTTTTATTGTCGAGATGTATAACAGTCTCACATCTGATTGTGATCAGCCTCTACTGTTGCTGAGTTAACAAACAACTGCCTTTCCTCTCAGGTCCAGTCAGAATGTGTTTTGTGTTCCCCAAAATGCAATCTAGCAGCTTGAGAGCAACAAAGTATCACAATGGCCATGCATTTATTTTTAAATGCATTGCTTTTATTTTGCTTCTTTAAAAATGCTCTTTGGGATCCACGGTCTTCTATGAGATGGTTGACATGTGCGAGGTATGAAATTCTAGGTGTGATGATGACAAGAGCCAGGACTGGCACTAGGTAACATGGCAATGTAATTGAAGTTTGTCATGAAAATTGTGTCTGCCATCTCTCTCCTCCTTTCTGCACCCTCTTGTTATTTATTAGCACCTATCCTCAAGCCCAGCAGGGATCCAATGATGTCTCCTGCTCTCTCCTGGCTGCCCATGGCCTTCTACTGAGGTTTCTCTGTTTTGCTTACTCTCATTAGATAGCACTCAAGACATTTCGAACATCTTCCCCTTCATAACTCAGCTGTCCTTGGTATCATTCCCTCAGGCCCTGCTCTTTATTAAGTGACAGCTAGCAAACTTGCACTAATGTACTCAGTGACTGCTGATATTAAAATGTGATCCCACTCAGATGGCATGTGTGTATGTTTACAGGGGTTTTTCCAGAGACACAATGCCTTATTCCGAAGGAAACACTGGAGAATTTATGGGGGAGGCAGTATAGAGGAGCAGAGGAAGTCATTTCCTTTAAAATCATTCTCATCTTCAATATAAGTGAGAGTAGTCCTTCCACATCAAATCATACCATACAGGCAGCTGCTTACTCTAGCCTTTGGGTAACTTCTTACATTCTCAAAATGACACCAAGACTCAGCTTCTTGAGAGCAAGGACAGGCTTTTGCCATTCTTCATAACCTCAGTACTTAGTATATTGTCTGACTCAGTATAAAAACGTAATAAATGCTTATTGAATAACTGAAAGACCAAGAGTTATGCCATTAAAATGCCCTTTCAGCTCTGCCTCACTTCTTCATGTTAATGAATAACAAGAAATGAATGTGCATTGGTCTATGCAAATACTGGAAGGGCTTATGATTTCATCCAATGGGTCATTGCCTCCACCAAAGCAAATGAAAAAACATTAGTGATTTTGTAGATGAGGCCTAAGAAGTTTCCTGGTAAACCAAGAAGTTGCATGCCTTGCCCATAGTTGCTCAAGTAATAAGTTAGAGCAACAGGATTTGAACCCAGGACTTTGAGGCTCTGAATCTACTACATCATTTTTTTGCCCCTGTTGTATGACAGAAAACATCAGAAATCATAAGAGTTCCAAAGGGTGGGAAACGTCTAAAAGAAAAGTACCAAAATCTAGAGAAAACTATGTAAAAATAAGCTTGTCGCGAAAGAGAACAGATGAGAAAAGACAGAATGGGTGAGAAGACAGTCGAAAGGCATTCACAAGTTACAACCTGGACAGCAGCCTTGTCATTCTTAATCCAGGGATATTCATCGGGAGTGGAGGCATGGGAGAGAATCTTCAGGTATCTGAGATATTGCTGAAGACTCTTGGCCAAATTGATGTCTTCTTCAAGTGTAGACGGCCTTTTATTATCAACCTTTGACTTTGAAGTCCTATACAGAAAAAGGCAAACAAAAGAAAAGTCAATTAACTGACAAAAAGTCATTAATTGATTACTATATTTCTAGCACTACTCTTGGTAGTGTTAGGAATATAAGAGAAATCTGACATAGACTAAAACCATAAGGAATTCATGGTCTAACTGGAGAGGCAAAATGTATACACATGTATAGCTATACAAAATTGTGTTAAGTTGTGGCATAGGTACAGAAATTCTGAGACTATGGCCAAGGCATTTCCTTCATTCTAGTCACCCAGATTCACAACCTCAGGGTGATCCTGAACTCCTTCTTCTAACTCAACTCCCACATCCAATCCATTTCTGAGTCTTGTCTATACAAAATCTACCACCACCACATCTCTCCATTTATTCCTTTTTCTTTAATAACAAGGCCACCATCTTTGTGTAGGCCCTAAATACCTCTGACCTTGACTATTATAAAAGCCTCCTAATTGATTTCCTTTTTTCTAGCCTCTTCCCATTCTATTTCATTTTCTTCTCAGTTTTGAAAATAATGTTCCTTAATTGTAAATCTGGTCGTATAGCTCTATTGCACAAGAATCTTCAGGGGCACTCTATTGGCTCAGGGAAAAAATATCCATTTGGGACTTAATATCCTTCTAAGTCAGAGTTCCAATCTACCTAACTGGTTCCAATAATTCACCCTAATACAGTCTAAATGCTGGTCAAACCAGCCTCCATGTTGTTCCCTGTATATGGCATCTTATTTTCTTCCTCTATATATTTGCAAAGGCTATCTCCCTTGCCTGGAATGATTTCTTCACTTTTATCTCTTGGAATCTCTTGCTCCCTTCAAGCCTCCAATCAAATACTGCCTCCATCAAAAGGCCCTTCTTGATTGCCCTAGCCGAAAATTCTAACCCAGCCCCCCAACTTAGGTAGCATTTACCTATTTGTGTACATTTTCTTCTTCTCTTTTTCCTCCCCTCTCTACCTCCAATAGAAGGTAAGGTCCTTCAGTACGTTAGTTTTGTTCCTCGGAAGGAAAGCTATGGCAAATCTGAACACAGAGACATCACCTTGCCGACAAAGGTCCATGTGGTCAAAGCTATGGTTTTTCCAGTAATAATTAATGACTGTGAGAGTTGGACTATTGTAATGGTAATTTGAATTTGAAAATCTTTCCCACCTATTAATAGACCCATGTGACCTGCTTATGTCATAGGAAGCCTAAGTCACATGTGGTGGGGAGGAGCTTGCTGAACAAGCAGAACAAGAAAGGGTGGAGCAGGAAATGCTCAGAGCAATTAGAGCTAAGGGAGAGAGCAGCTGTGTGCTAGCTGTGCTGTGAGTGATTACTGGTGGCAAGGCCCCAGCAGGGGGAAGGAAGGTTATGAGATGGCTCAGTTCCCTGCTGTGTTGTTGTGTTTTAGGTTCTTTGCTGTTATTATAAAGTGGACTTACTGGTTCTAGAATTTGCTTGCTGCTTGGATGGGTTGGACTTATTGGTTTTAGGATCTGGTTCTCTTGCGTCTGAATAAATGGTTTACTTCTACCTTCTATATAGAGAATCTCTTAATATAGAATGACATAGGCATAGTTACAATTATAGTCTATATTGTGATTATGGCCTTGCTAGGAAAGCTAAGTGCCACAGAATTGATGCTTTTAAATTGTGGTGCTGGAGAAGACTTTGAGGAGTCCCTTGGATGGCAAAGAGATTAAATAGGTCAATACTTAAAGAAATTAATCCAAACTATTCACAGAACACCAAATATTGAAGCTGAAGTTTACTTTGGCAACATAATAAGAAGATAGGTCTCATTAGAAAAGACCCTGATGCTGGAAATGATTGAAAAGGAAAAGAGGACAGCAGAGAATGAGATGGATAGAGAATGTCATGGAAGCAATAACTACGAACTTGGTCAGACTTCAAGATACCATGGAGGATAAAGAGGCCTGACATGCTATGATCCTTGGGATCACAAAGAGTTGAGAACAAGTGAACAATAACATAGGTTGTTTTTTATTTTGTTTTGTTTACCTTTTGTCTCTGCACCCCCAGCTCCTAGTACAGTGCCTGGTATACAGTATAGTGTTAATAAGCACTTCATGAATAGAATCTAAACTGAAAGAATTGTCACTATGTGACTAAAGTCAAAGCACTTTTTACGTAGGTGTTAGGAATTGAAATTTGAGTAAGGTAACTGCAGGGAAAGTTTTAGATAAATTTTTAAAGTTATTTCATGTGTTTTTGTTTTAGAAAAGTACAATGGAAGAGGGACGGTATTCTAATGAAAAAATAGAATGAGCAAAAACACAGAGACAGTAATGGTATTTAGAAAAGCAAGTTCAGAGGTTGTGAATAGATATTGACACCCAAAGCAGATGCTTCAATTTGGGCAATAATAAGAGATGAGTTCAGTTAGAGAAGGCAAATTCAAATCATCAAAAACCTAGAAAGACAAGCAGAGGAATCTGACTAAGATGGATACAAGTGACAATAAAATAATATTCCTTATCCAGCAGAATATAAGCTCTGTAAGAGAAAGAACTTTTTAAAACTCTTTTATGTCTTGTTATTCCCAGCACTTAGGACACCACCTGACACTCAGTAGCTTAATAATTGTTTGTAGAATTAAACAAAACCATATGTTTATTATGTGATGAAGTTATGTGATGAAAGTTGTCAAGTGGAAGTTATGTGATGAAAGTGGTCAAGTGGAAGATAACTACATTTACGTAATTACTTGAAAAATACCTTTAAAATAATTGAAAAAAATTACTTGAAAAAAATTAGCTTGCATTTATGTATCACTTGAAAGTTTTCTAGGTACTTTTTTCACAAAACCTAATGCGATAAGTGGTAAAAATATTATCCTTGTTTTGCAGATGAAGAAATTGAGGCTCAGTGAGAGATTGTAACTTGACATATCTTATGAGCAGAATCTAAGTCTTCTACTAGAAATCCAATATTCTTTCCATACACCACAATAATGGCAGAAGTATACTGAATGGTCCAGAGGGACCAAGAGAATGCAGCCATCTGGTAGGAGACAGACAGTGCTGTAGTCAGAAGCTGACAAAGTACTGAGTATAGTGGTGACAGTGGGAATGAAGAGGAAAGGGGCAATCTGGGAGACATTTTAAAGGAAGAAATGGAATTTCTCTCTCCTTATGATCTCACTAGTCAGCAAGCAAAGTTAATCAATTCTCATCTCCAACTGACTGGACTTGAAAACATTATCACCAGGCAAGTATAGTTTAACAAAAGAAATTGAGAAAATGATCACACGGCCCAGTTCTTATGAGTAGTGGAAATCCATTGCTGGAGTCATGGCAACATCAAGAGCTAATAATAAGCACCTGATCGAGCCATAAAGTCAAAGCTCTTCAGCTGAACCACACTTTGTAGGGAGAGAGGGAAGAAATGCTTTCAAGATGCTGCTTCCAGTCTAGATTGGCTCTTTTCCCCCTTGTTAGCTATGGCTTTCCAATAGCTAGCCAGAAGCAGTGGGACAGATTCCCAAATAGCTTTGAAGAGAAATAACAATATGTTCTGATCATCTGATCATCTCAAAACACCAAACCTCTCACTACATGCAGCTTTATGTTTTCTTGTCATAAGGTGAGGCATTTATAACCTAAATATATAATTACATCTCTCTTTTTCTTTTCATGGAGAAAAGCACTGTTAGAAATGTGAAAAAGAACAGAAAGAAAGCTATACTTGGAAACAGGAGAACTCAGTTCAAATACTGGCTTCAGGAGTTACAAAGATAGATGATCATAGGCAAGTCATATACCCTCCTTGAGCCTCAGTTTCCTCATTTGTAAAATAGAGATGGTGATAATTCTGCTATCTGTACTTCAAAGAATTTTGAGAAAAATATTTAAGCAATAGATCACTATGTTAAGTTATGATTATTGTCACTCAAGTGCCAATAAATCACTGAGGACATATTTTACACATCAAAGGCATTGGGGGATGCAAAAATTAAGGAATGTCAATAAATCAGGATTAATAACAGTGATAAAAATGATAATAATAATGGTAGATGTCACTAGACAGCACCATGGATAGAGTACTGGACCTCGAGTCAGGAAGATCGAAGTTCAAATCCTGGTTCACACATTTAGCTGTGTGACCCTAGGCATGTCGTTTAATTTTTCAGTCTCAATGTTCTCATCTGCACAATGGAAATAATAATACCACTTATCTTCCAAGATTGCAGCAAAGATCAAATGAGATAATATTTATAAAGCATTTTGGAAACCTGAAAACGCTACCTAAATGATAACTTCTAACATATTAATAAAAACAGCATTTATATAGTACTTAAACAGTTGGATAAGTACTTTACATTTATTATCTCATTTGATTCTCACAATTATCCTGTGAAGTAAGTGCTATTATCATCTCTATTTTGTAGATGTAGAAACAGACCAAAAGAGGGTAAGTGATGATTTGCCCAAGTCCTCACAGCCTCATCAATATCTAAGGAGGGATTCCTAACCAGGTCTTTGAGACGTCAAATCCACCTCTCTTTACATTATGTTTGTCTCTATAGAAATATAAAACTACTCATGAAAGGGGCAGGGTTATTTGGATGTCCTTCCTTGGTGGGATGGGAGCAAGGATGCAGAAACCTAGTTTTGCATTCACAGCACAGTTCTTGGTGTTGTCTAAATTCTCTTCTTTTCTCCCCATCACCTTCAGCTTCTCATTCCCTACAGCCTATCCCAACTGAGTAGAGTGATGTTAGTTAAATGTCAAGAAACGCTACTCATTCTGAAGCTCTGCAACAGGTAAACTCCAATTCCCAAACATGGAATGTTTCCTGATCATTGCCAGGTAAATCCCTCAGGTACAACTTAGACACCTGAAAGCAGGAGAAGTAGGTCTCCCCTTCCTTAACAACAACAAGCTGCTGCCTCAAAGGCCTCATTCTTCCAAATTGTCAGCTTCTCCTGTTGCCCAGGAGTTCATCAGACTGGGCATGCCCAGAAAACAAACACACACACACACACACACACACACACACACACAGAGAGAGAGAGAGAGAGAGAGAGAGAGAGAGAGAGCCAAAGAAAGCTCAACTCCTTGCCCACACTGTCAAGATTCTCCTACATTATAGAATTCTCTCCCATGCTCCAACTCCCCTCCACTTCCAATCTTCTTTAAAAATTCCCAATTTCTTTTCCCTTCAAACACTTGAGGTAGGAGCCAGTCTCCCAATCCTCTGATATTACTCCTAAACCTTGAATAAGATGCAAATAGCATATTTCCTGATAAACCTTACTTTAATTATGGGTCCTGTAGAAATTTTAGCTTTTGCCCAGAGGGTCAACATTCTGAGAGCCATTAGTCAAGATGCTTAGCACAAATCCACAGTTTTCAGCTTGTTCAATGGACTGAATACTTTCTATTTGTCTTAAAAATCCAGGTGGTAAATGTTATACAAGAGAAGAATACATAATCCTAGTTGGATTTGAGCGGGGAGAATTACTGGGTTATGTAGTTAGGATGGCAACCTGACTGACTTCCTTTTGAACCACGAAGAAATTCTCAAAAATAATTAGCACAAGATAGAACTTCCTATTTTGTTCTTCTTTCTCCTTTTGACTGAACTGTATGTTTGATGAAATTTCTGCAAGATTTTGTTTGTTTGATTTAGTCATCTAGTATGACATAAAGAGTATTGGAGGATAGGTGACCTTTTCTCCATTTAGTCTGTAGCATTTAGAACTAGAAGGGCCAGTAAAGAGCAACTGGTCTTATTATGATTTCATATTACAGATGAGTAAACTTTAGAAAGATAAAGTGATTTGTCCAAGGTCACACAATTAATAAAAAATTGAGTCAAGAGTGTTGCCCAGGTCCCTTGATGGCAAATTCCATACTCTTGGCACTATACCACATTGACATTCAACAAACATTTATTAATTAAACATGGTTAACTTAGCACAGTGCCTGGCACATAGTAAGCACTTAACAAATGCTAGGTGGTGCAGTGATTAGAGCATAGGACTAGGAGTCAGGCAGATCAAGGTTTGAATCTAGTCTTAGATACTTTCTAGATATATGACTCTGGGCAAGTCACTTCATTACTGTCTGCTTCAGACTGTTTCCCTAACTGTAAAGGGAGCTAATAATAATACCTACTTAAGAGGACTGTGGTGAAGATAAGACAATATTTGTAAAGTGCTTAGCACAGTGCCTTAGTAGGCATATAGCAGGCACTTAATAAATGCTTATTTTCATCCTCTTCTCTCCTTCCATCACCCCTTTTCCCTTCCTTTCTCCTTCTTTTCTTTCTTGCAACCCTCTTTCCTTCCTTCCTCTCTCCCTTCTTCCCTTTCTCCCTCCTTCCTTCCCTCCCTTCCTTCCTTCACCCCTCCCTCCCTCCCCTCTTTCCTGTGTGCAGGCACAATGCTAAGCAATAGAGAACATAGCAAGGTTCAGACTCTGATATGACCTGGTCCCCACCCTCATGAAGCTCAGGGTATATTATCCCTTTAGATTGTCAACCTATAATAAATTGCCTTTCAGGAATGTAATCTTTTCCATGAATATGGCACTTAACTATATGGTGAATACTACTGAGACACATATATACTTATATGCAATGTATGTGCATATTTCATATATATGAAATAATAACAAAACAGTATTTACATAGCATTTTAAGTTTAGCAAAGTACTTTTTAACATCTGCATTATTATACCCATTTTGTAGATAAGTAAAATTGAGTCAGGTTGATTGACTTGCCCAGGGTCACACAGTTAGTAATTATCACAGACAGTATCTCAACCCACAGAGGTTCATAGGATCATAGATTTAGCACTAGAAGGGACCTTAGAGGCTGTCATTCCAAAGCCTTCATTTTACAGGTGAGGAAACTGAGACTCAAACAGATTAAGTCACTTTCCCAGTGTCACACAGCTGGCAACTGCTCAAACAAGTGTTTCCACTCAAGTCTTTCAAGATCCAAGCCTAGCATTCTAGCAATTATTCTGTACTCTCTATGCTACTGTATACAAATGTCAGTTATTTTTGTTTTTCAAGTATTAAAATATCTTTATGAAATCTAAGAGCTGATTACAATGGAAGGAATGATAGTAGAATAAAATGCACTGCATGATGTAAATGAATTCATTCCTTTTAAATGTCAGTTTTTAATTTATTTGCAGGCAGAACAAAACATTCTTCTTTGTCTTTATTTCTTTTAAACATGGTAATGAAATGCAGAAGGTATTGCATTAAGACATAAACTTTAACATCCTCTTCAGCAAGTCACAGTAGCAGATTCAATTTGTGGCTGCTATGGGAACCATCCCTACCACAATGTTCTATGCCCAGTAGGTGCTCAGTGGGTGTGGTAGACCAGTTTTTTTTTAATGGTGGTAATTGTTATTTCAGATTTAATGAATACCAATCAAAAACTGGCCATTGGACAGCTGTAAACCTAAACCCACTAGGGGGAGAATGGAACCCAAATAATGTTTATGGTATGATGTAAATAAAGGCAGTTTAAATGGTATTCCAGAGGCATAGAGTTCATAGGATCGTAGATATAGATTTGTAATGAAGCTTAGAAGTCATTTAGTCCAATACACCCCTTTTACAGATGAAGCAACAGAGCCCCAGCAAAGTTCAGTAACTAGCCAAAGTCAGTAGGTGCTAGAGGCAGATTTTGAACTGAGCTCCTAGGTTGTCCTTTTTCTTAATTCTGTGGGGGGAACCTGAATTAGTCAGGTTGATGGAGGTGTGTGCCTTTTTTCTCTCCATTTTCATTGGGTTTTGACTTAACATGCATCATGTTTGAGCAGAATTTATAAAATAGGCTATCTAAACTGATAGTTAAAATGGAGCTACGCCAAGTCTCCCCATTCCATTTTTTATGGATGCAGGAAAAAAGCTATGAAGAAAGCTCCACCCATCAAAGAGATTGACCAGCAGAGCCATGGAATTCCCAGCTCTATAGACATGTGTGCATGACTCCCCTGAATTCTTCAAAGGCATTTATTTCAGTTATTCTCAATGGCCTACGACCAAAAAAGGTAGACAGGTGATAAAGTCTGGGGATTTTCCATTAAAAGGGTTCTTGTTTTGCTTCAAGAATCTGTGAAAATCTCATCAGATTCCTCGACCATCAACGTCTTCATCATCAACAACAAAGTCTCTAGGGGAGAATGCAAAGGTGAGAAGCTGGCATGGGTCTGAGCCTTAGACTTAAGACTTACTAAGGGTTACATCAGCATGTGTTAACCTGCCATATACTCACTAGGCATGCCTATCTCTTTCAAGTTTGAGGCTTATCATCTAGTTCTAGTTTGATTGAAGCTATGTCTATGGCGCATATGGAAAATTTACTTGTTATCCCTAGCTATACTGCTAACACAGATAATTCAAAGAAATTCTTTTGGTAAAAATTAACCATTTGGTTATTTTATATTGTTTCTATTTATGAGCTAATTAAGAGTTATTCATTTGGGAATCACAAGTATGTCAACAGTTGCTTTGCATTTAAAGTGCCTTTGACCGCAGATTTGCTTACACTCAAAGGGGGATTATTGATTTTAACCAACCTAGTGAGTGAATTATTTTAAAACATCCTTTATGGGTAAGGGTTAAGTAGTGTTATTAATGAGTTTATTTTTAATCTAAAACACTGCAAAAATATTCTGGCTAGGAAAAAATGTCTTTTTTATACCATTTCCTTCCACCCAGGCCCACACTGAGCCATTACAACATCAAGAAGGGCAGTTTTATAGGATCAGATCAAGGTCAGAGAATACCTTTATAGATGCATAGAATTATAACCACCTTTGTCTATACTTGCCAATTAGCTAATTCATTTAAAATGTTTACTGTGTCAACTATTTAACATCATGAAAGTTAACTTTTACCCAAATCAGTCCTCTTTTCCACAATAAACATGGTCCTTCCAAAGGAATATTCCCATTTCTCAATATCCCAAAAGAACCCTCAAATAACACTCACCTGTTTTCCATTTTAACATCAAGATAATACTGTTTTCAAATTCACTATGTCCAAAACCAAACTTAATCTCTTTTCTCCAAGCTTGCCTCTTGATGACCTCATCAATGACATTATCATCATCATCATCATCATCATCATCACCATCATCATGGCATTTATATAGCACTTAAGTTTTGAAAAGCACTTTACAAATATTTCATTTGATTCTCAAAACAAAAGTGGAAGGTAGGTATTACCTGTATTTTGTAGATGAAGAAAATGAAACAGGTGATGGGTAAATGACTTGCTAAGGGTCATATAGATAATAAATATTTGAAAGTGGATATGAACTCACATCTTTCTGACTTTAGGTCAAGTGCTTTATCCACTGTCACCTATGTGACTCCTCTGTGGCTTCTAATGGTAACAATAATTATAATAGCCAGCACTGATATACCATTTTAAGTAAGGTTTGCAAAGTGCTTTACAAATATCTTATTTGATTCTTACAAGAACCCTGGGATATAAGTGATATAATTACCCCCATTTTACAGATGAGGAAATTGACACAAAAAGATGTTAAGTGATTTGTTTGGGGGCACACAGCTAATAAGTATATCAGGCAGAATTTGTACACAGGTCTTCCTGACTCCAAGTCTAACATTTTACTCACTGTACCACCTGGCCATCACTTAAGCTAACAGTTTTCAAGTTACTAAGGTTTGCAGTTTGACTCCTCCCACTTCCTCATCCCTAAGTTGACCAGTGTTCATGTCCTTTCAGTTTCTCCTGGGATATCCTTCCTATAGAGGCAATAAGGGACAAAAGTGAAAGATGTTGCAGAGTTTGAAGGAGAGCTGAGTTTCTAATCCAGATCTTTTGATTCCCAACCCAGTGTTCTTTCTGCAGAACCACTCAACCTCTACATTCTATGACTAGGAGACTTTACAACTCCAAATAACAGCATATATTCATTGGCTATTTTATAATGGATGAAATTTCATGTTCTATGTTTTCAGGGTGTAATTTAACTCAAGTTAATTTACCATTCTGGTATTTTGTCTCTTTTTCTCACTAATTGCTAATCAATGCAGATAAAACCATCTCATAAATGTACCTTTAAATTGTCTTATTCATCTTCCTTGTGTCTTTGTTCATGCTCACGGATTTGTTTGTGACAGTGTAATATATTACAGGAACGGGAGTCATCATCATTACAGTGTGCAATATCATAGCAATTAACTTGTAAGTTGACTTTCACCCAGTAATTCTGGCACGGGTAGAGCAAATCATTTCAAACATAATTTTTCTGCATCTTAAATATTTTAAAATATTTCCATTATTGTTTACCCTGCTTCCTGTTTCCTAAAATGCTGTGCTTCACACTATGAAAAGTGGGGTTATAATGAAGGTTAAAAGTTGTCTCAGTTTCATAGCTCCCTAAGGAAAAAAGATCCAAGCAAGAAAGAAAGTAGCTAACAGTTAGCTAACAGCTAACATTTATGTAGAATCTTTTATGTGCCAGGAACTGGGTTAAGCATTTTACAATGACTATCTCATTGGTGCTATTACTATTTTTATATTACAGATGAGGCTATTTACTGAGACAAACAAAGGTTAAGTGACTTGCTCAAGGTGACACATTTAGTAAGTATCTGAGGTCAGATTTGAAGTCTGATATTGCTAAGTTGAGGCCCCAAACTCCATCTACTGCGCCACCTAGCTGCCATATACAACTGCCTATCCTCTGCTGATCTAAAACCCCGATTCCTTCAGGATCCATGCCAAATTGTGCTTCCACCATGCAGACTTCCCTGATCACAGAATCAGAGAATAACAAAATTTCAGAGTTGAAAGGGAACTCAAAGGTCATCTAATCTGTAATATGAGCAGGAATCTCTACAAAATGCTCCACCCACCCCCCTCCAATGGTCCATTAAGCCTTTGATTAAAGACCTCTGTCAAATGTGTTGTTGAAATTCATGTATTCTTTGTCTGGAGAATATCTTAAGCAACCTGTCAAAAAGTTAATGCAGTTAATGTGTCCTGGCCATTTCATGACAAACCTATGCTGGCTCTTGGTGATTATCACTTCCATTTCTAAAGGCTCACAATCTAGTTCTTTAATGATACCTTCGAGAATTTTGACAGCAATCCAAAGCCAAGCTTATGGTTTCTAGTTTGAAGTATCATTTTCATTTCCCTTAACAATTATAACATTTGTTTGTCTCCAGCCTTCTAGAACTTCTAAGAGGCCTTTTCCACAAATATGCCAGGCTAAAATGTTCTTTCCCTCCTCTGAACTCCTATTGGACAAATTGTCTATGTCATTGAAGTCTTGTCAATCAACCTCTTCTCCTGAGTACTATCTCCTTTCTGAGTTTTGATCATACTGTTCTCTCCTGATTCCTCTCCTACCTATGTGACCACTTATTATTCGTCCTTTGCAGAATCCAGGTCACAACTGCTAAGTATGGGAAACTGAAGGATTATCCTTTTATATGACATCACTTTATGATCTCATCAGCTCTCATGGATGTGATTATCACCTCTATGCAGATGATCCTTAGATCTATTCAACCAAACTTAATTTCTCTATCCTCCAGCCTTGCATCTCCAACTGCCTCTTGGGCACATTGAACCACAAATATCTGAAACTAAACATGCCCCAAACTGAACTCAACTATTTTTCCCCAAGCCTTCCCTTTTTACAAACTTCACTGTTACTCACAAGGCCACCATCATCCTTCCAGTCACCTAGGTTTGTAAATAGGTTTTATATTCAACTTCTGACCCTCCTTCATGCCACATATACTAAGCTGTGCCAAATGCTGTTATTTCTTCCTTTGTAACATCTCTCATATGCACCAGATTTTCTTCTCTGACACTGCCACCACTCTGGTACGGACCATCATCACTTCATGCCTGGACTATTACAATAGCACTCTGGTTGGTCTAATTAGTTCAAGTCTCTCCCTACTCCATTTCATTCTCCATCATGTTACAGAAGTGATCTTCCTACAATGCTGGTCTGACCATGCTATTCTCTTATTAAATAAATACCGCGGGTTCCATATCACCTACAAAATAAAGCTATTAAAGTGTTGAACTGCACTAAGATTTTTGTGACAAACTGAATAAAGTCTTCCATTTTTTTTTGGCTTTGAAGGCCTTCACAAACTTGCCTCTTCCTACTTGTCTAGTATTTCCCCCTCATTTTCTATAATCTGGTAATGCTAGTCTTCTTGCCATGTCTCATACATAAAACTCTATCTCCCAACTTTGTGCCATTTCACAAGCATCCCTTCTTTTTAAAAATTCAATTTTACTTTATTTTCAGTTTCAAGTTTTCTCCCTCTCCCAGCTACTCCATTCATTAAGAAGGCAAGATATTTAGAACCCATTACGAATTTATAGAAACATGGAAAACAAATGTTGTGTTAGCCGTGCACTCACCAAAAAAAGGAAAAAGAAAGAAATGGAGGAAAATATGCTTCAATCTGCATTTAGAGTGTATCAGTACTCTATCTAGAGATGGATACCATGTTTTATCATGAGTCTTGGGAATTGTGGTTGATCGCTGTGTTCCTCAGAGTTATCAAGTCTTTTAAGGTTCATTATCTTTATACTATTGCTGTAATTTATATAAACTGTTCTCTTGGTTCTGCTTATTTCACTCTACATCAGTTCATACAAGTCTTCCCAAGTTTCCTTAAAATCATCATATCTTATAGCACAACCATATTCCACTGTATTCATATACCACAAATGTCTGGCCATTCCTCAGTTGCTGGGCATCCCCCCAGTTTCTAGTTTTCTGTCACCACAAGATAAGATGCTATAAAGATTGTTATACCTGTGGATCCTGTTATCTTTCCTTGATCTATTTGGGATATCAGAGTATAGACCAATTAGAACTATCACTGGCCTGCATGTGTTTATGCACAGTTTAATAGCTTTTGGGGCACACTTTCAAAATGCATTCCAGGATGATTGGACTGGTTCACAGCTCCACCAATAGCGCATCAGTGTACCTATTTTTTTCCCATCTCCTCCAGCATTTGGAATTTTTCTTTGTCATTTTATTCAATTTGATGGGTGTGAGTTATTTTACCTCAGAGTTATTTTAATTTTCATTTCACTAATTATTAGTGATTTAAAGCATTTTAGTATAGCTATTGATATCTTTGATTTTTTGCTCTGAAAATTGTCTATTCATATTTCTTGACCATTTATCAAATGAGGAATGATTCTTATATAAATTTCACTCAGTTCACTATATATTTTAGAAATGATACATTTATCAGAGAAACTTGCCACATGGATTTTTTTTCCTGCTTTTCTTCTAATATTAGCTGCATGGTTTGTGCAAAGTATCTTTAGTTTTCTTTAACCAAAATTATCTATTTTGGATCCTGTGAATTTCTCTATCTCTTGTTCGTCATGAACTTTTGATTATACATAGATCTGGAAGGTAATTTTTTTTTCCTGTTCTGATACTTTGCTTACTGTATTATACTATCTTTTATGTCTAAATCATGTACCCATTTGGAACTTATCTTGGCATACAGTATTAAATATTGGTTTATGCCTAGTTTCTGCCAGACTATTTTCCAGTTTTCCCAACAATTTTTGTCAAATAGTGAATTCTTGCTTCAATAGCTGAGATTTTGGGGTTTATTAAACAATAGGTTGCTGGGCTCATTTGGGTCTGTATGTTATGTGCTGAAATTGTTCCATTGATCAACCTCTCTGTTTCATACTCATTGCCAAATTATTTTAATGATTATAGCCTTGTAGTATAGTTTAAGATCTGGTACCACTGTCCTACTTCATTCTCAATTATTTTTCATTAACTGCCTTAATATTTTTGACTTTTTGTTCCTCTAGGTGAATTATTTTATTATTTTTAGCACAATAAATAATTCTTTGGTAGTTTGATATAGCACTGAATAAATTAATTTGGATAATTTTGCCACATTTTAAATATTGGCTCAACCTACCCATAAGCAATTAATATTTCTCCAGTTCCTCAGATCTGTCTTTATTTGAGTGGAGAATATTTTGTATCTGTAATTATATAGTTGTTATGTATATCTTGGTAGATGGAGTTCCAAGTATTTTATATTGTCTCTACTTATATTAAATGGAATTTTTTTTCTATCTCTCCTTGCCAGGTTTTTTTTTTATAATCTACAGAAATGCTGATCATTTGTGTGGTTTTATATTATATCCTACACCTTTGCTGAAGTCGTTAATTGTTTTGATTAGATTTTTAGTTGACTTTAGAGTTTTTAAGTACACCATATATCATCTTCAAAACATGATACTTTTGTTTCCTCGATATTTATGCTTATTCCTTTAATTTCTTTTTTACCTTGTCTTATTGCTATAGCTAGCATTTCTAGTAAAATACTGAATAGTAATAGTGATCATGGATATCCTGGCTTTACTCTGATCTTATTAAAAAAGGTCTCTAACATTTCCCCATTATAAATACTGGTTATGATTGATTTATAATTTTAAACTATGCTATGATTTTAAAGAAAGCTATATTCAGGAAAACAGAAGGAAAGTGGATAAGGGGGGTTAATAAAAGGGAAGGCATATTGGGAGATGGAATAAACAGAATGGATGCCATCTTGGAGTGGGGGAGGAGAGAGATGGGGAGAAAATTTGGAGCTCAAAATCTTGTGGAAGTGAATGTTGAAAACTAAAAATAATTAATTAAAAAATAAAGCTCCATTCATTCCCATAATTTCTAGGTTTCTTTTTAACAGGAATGAATGTTATTTTTTTTATCAAAAGTTTTCTGACTCTATTAAAATAATTGCATGATTTTTATGGGTTTTATTAGTATTATGATCAGTTACAGTTTTCTTAATATTGAACCAATTCTTCCTTCCTGGTATAACTTCAGTCTGTCCATTCGATACTTTCTGATATATTGTTATAATCTCTTTGCTAGTATTTTATTTAAAATTTTTGCATCAATATTCATTGGGAAATTACTCTATAATTTTCTTTTTCTGTTTTGGCTCTTCATGGTTTGGGTATCAAGACTATGCCTTATATATATCTGTCATAGAAAGAATTTTTTAGAATTCTGTATTTGCCTATTTTTAAAAACAAATTATGTAGCATAGGAATAATTATTTTTAAATGTTTGGCAGTATTTGCTTGTCAATCCATCTGCCTCTGCATTTGTTCATTTATGACTTGTTCAATTACTTTTTCTAACATAGGGTTTTAAAGTATTCTATTTCCTGTTCTGTTAATCTGAAAATATTTTTTAAAATAAACAAGAATTTCATGTAGAATGTTAGTCTTACTGGTATTTAAATGGGCAAAGTAACTCCTAGCAATTCTTTTTAGTTCATCTTCAACATCTTCATCAGTTCATTTTTAACACTGGCAATACTAGTTTTCTTCTCCTTTTGGAAATCAAATTAGCCAATAATTTATCTCCTATATCCCTCCACCCATCCACTCCCTCCAAAAAAACTCCTAGTTTTATTTATTAGTCCAATTTTTTTCTTTTTTAATTTCCTTTTTGCTAATCTCTCCTTTGATTTTTTTTAAGGATTTCTATTTGGTGTTTAATTAAGGAGTTTTAGTTTATTTCCCTACTTTTTAAATTTCATGCCCAATTCACTGATTTGCCCTTTGTTTCTTTTACTTATGTAAGCATTGAGAAATATGCATTTTCCTTTAAGCATTGCACTGGCTGCATACCACAAATTTTGGTATGTGTCATTGGAGTGACTTGTCATTTTCTTCTCCAGCTCCTATTACAGAAGAGGAAATTAAGGCAAACATAGGCAAGTGACTTGCCCAGGATCACACAGTTAGTAAGTGTCTGAGACCATATTTGAATGCAGATCCTCCTGACTCCAGGACCACTGTACCACCTGGCTGCCCAGCTTGTAAAAAGGAGGTTCTTAATAAAGGCTTGTTCACTAAAGAATCTAGGGTTTAGTCAGTGTGAATACTCCCTCAATTAGTATAGATTAGAACTCTGTCATTACTCCTTTACAATCAATGTGATCTTTTCTCAAGTTCAATGGTAAACCCTCTGAAGTATATCCTCCTATGCCCCATCATAACACTGAATCTGCCTCTGATTCTGTTACTATGTCAGAGATACGACCACAGAACTTATGCTGCCCTCTCTTGATCCCATTCTCACTAAATGGCTCTCTCACAACCTTTTCTTTTATATTTATTTTCTCCATCACATAATTTGTGGCATTGATCATTGTTAGTAGTGTGCCACAGTTTACTTATGTCTATCACATGTACTTTCATTGCCTTTTGGGTTAATTATAATTGCTATTCCTTACTATTGTTCTATAAGAAATGATAAGCAGGTGGGCTTCAGAAAAACCTGGAAAGACTTACATGAACTAGTGCTGAATGAAGCAAGCAGAACCAGGAAGGCATTGTACACAGGAACAGCAACATTGTGCGATGACCAACTTTGATAGATGTAGCTCTTCTCAGCAATACAATGATCTAAGGCAATTCTAAAAAGCTCATGGTGGAAAATGAGTCTATTCACATTCAGAGAAATAACTATGGAGTCTGAATGCAGATCAAAGCATACTATTTTCAATTATTTTGTTTTTTCTTTCTCATGGTTTTTCCTTTTTGTTCTGATTCTTCTTTCACAGCATGACTAATGTGGAAATATGTTTAATATGATTGGGCATGGATAGTTTACGTGAGATTGCATGCCATCTTGGTGAGAAGGGGCAGGGAGGGAGAAAAAATTTGGAACTCAAAATCTTATAAAAGTGAATATAGAAAACTATCTTTACATGTAATTGGAAAAAATAAAATACCATTATAATTGTGATTCTTCTAAATAGCATTACTAAAAGAATATCAGTATTAAAGAGATGGGCTTTTCCAGCAGAAATCAGTTTATAAACAATGAAATCAATTTGTCTAATACAATATGCTCTGCCTGCTCAGTTCTGGGCTTAAATCATTATTGATTAGTAATGACCACATTTTGGGAGGAAGGAGGGGAAGAACGGAGAGGGGGAAGAAGGCAGGTAATCAGAAAAGAGGAAGGAAGGAAAGAAGGAAGGGTGGGTGGGAGGGAGGGAGGCAGGCAGACAGGAGGGGAGGAAGGGAGGGAAGAAGGAAGGAAGGAAGAAAAGGCCTGACTCACTTAAATCCAATTAATTCGCATATCATGACATCACCTTCTTGATGTCATGGTCCTATTCAAAAATGAAGGACAAACAACAATAACCACCATTAGATAATCCTTTCATTTGGACTGTAGCCAAGACATTATTCTTGACTCTGATAAACATTAAAAGTAAGCATGTGTTTTGCATTTGACTTGATGCCAACACTTCAGCACATTAAATAAAGGAAGGAAGGAAGGAAGGAAGGAAGGAAGGAAGGAAGGAAGGAAGGAAGGAAGGAAGGAAGGAAGGAAGGAAGGAAGGAAGGAAGGAAGGAATCACTAGACTGTTCATAGGCTAATAAGGATGAATGAATTTTTCATCCACTTTCTTTTGAACTATGAATGATTAGATAATTCTCTTTTTGCACTGATGTGTATTTTACCTCAATTTATAGTGTTTTTTACCTCTGTAGCATTTTAGGACTTGATACAGTTAGTGTAGTATCATCTGAAAAGAGGGGCATTTAAAAAGCTTCACCATCATTAGAGGAAAAAAAATGGCAACATATCTTGCCACTGGACTCAGATGGCTCCAGAGAAGAGAGTGAGACTGATGACTGCATAGCCCTGCCTCACGTAAATCCAATTCACTCACAAGTCATGAAATCATCTTCCTGACATCATGATCTTGTATAAGGACAAGGACAAACTGTAAGTATTAGTAACTGCCCCACTGGGGACCCAAGTGGCCAGATCCAGTTGGGCAATGCCACTGTTCGTTCGTTCCTTCCTTCCTTCCCTACCTTGCTCCTCTCCCTCTGTCCACATAGGGAATCATGTCCTTACCTGCAGGTCCTATATCCAAAGGAAAATAAATTTTGATCAATGAAAACTAGCAAGATATCTTGGCCTTTATGGGCTAGATTTTTTTTATGTACCATGCTTTAAACTCAAATCACTCTGACCCTCATTGATTGGCCAAAAGTAGGTCCCAGCCCTAACTTCATTTGGTCATTGTTTGGGTTCTGATGGCTCAGAGTGAGTGTAAATAGCAATTGTTTCTGTTTTGGCTAGAAAGAATGTCTTCCCCTCACAGATTGATTTTTTTGACTAAGTGAAAGAAGCCATTCTTTGCCTCTATTTTTAACCTAGCCTTAATCACTGAATTGGAGCTATCTCAGACAAACTGAGACCTGGGAAAGACCTTAGCTTAAAAAGGCCAAGATCTCCCACCATGTCCAGTGATTCTGATCTATATCTTTTTTTTCACTTTTTTATTAATTAGATTTTTTTATTTTTAGTTTGCGACACTTAGTTTTACATATTCTTGAGTTTCAAATTTTCATCCCTTCCTTCCCATCCTCCCTGCCCCCCACCCAAGACGGCATGCAGTCCAATATAGATTCTACATAGGCCTTCACATTAAACTTATTTACACAGTCAAGTTGCAAAGATGAACTATGACCAATGGAATGAGTCATGACAGAGAAGAAATAAAACCAAAAAAGAGAGAAAAAAAGAGAGCAAGTAGTTTGCCTCAATCTACATTCAGATTCCACAGTTCTTTCTCTGGGTATATCTCGCTTTTTCCACCATGAGTCCTTTACAGATGTCTCTGAGGCTTGTATTGCTGAGGAGAGCCAAGCCTATCAAAGTTAGTCATCACAGAATCAATATGTCTGTGGTTGTGCGTAATGTTCTCCTGGTCCTGCTCCTCTCACTCAGCATCAAATCATGTAGGTCTTTCCAGGTTATTATGAAGTCTGTCTCTTCCCCGTTTCTTATAGCACAATAGTATTCCATTACACTCATATACCACAACTTGTTCAGCCATTCCCCGATTGAGGGGCATGCCCTTAATTTCCAATTTTTTTGCCACCACAGAAAGAGCAGCTATAAATATTTTTTTGTACATACAGGTCCCTTTTCCACTTGTGTCTTCTCTTTGGGATATAGCCCTAGAAGTGATTGTTGTAACAATCCGGCTAGCAGCTTCTGTGGGGGTGTAAGATCCACCCACAGCCAGCACCCAGAAAGCTGCCAGCATGCCGCAAAAATACAGGTTCTTTTGATCTGCTTAACTAAGGAAAGCAGGAGGAAGGGGTTGACATGCTTACTTTAATCCAGCACACAAATACAATTCACTTAGTTCAGAGGAAAAAAGACCAGCACACTGAACTTCAGAGCAAAATACAAACAAATTACAAACATCAACAGACAGACCTTATCTGATTCAAATCCCAATACATAGTTACCAGAGTTCAACAAAGTCTCAGCATCTGGGTTTACAAACTAGAGGGCTCCTTAGCTACAGCTGCCCAGAGTCTCCTAATCAACACCATCTCAAGAGCCCTTAAACAAATTACAAACAGACAGACCCAATACAATTCATAGTTACTAACATCTAGGTTCAGCCCGGGAGCCCAGAACAAGGGCT
>CM053623.1:64775468-64869093 GCA_028646595.1 Phalanger gymnotis | reverse complement strand
GGGAGAGAGGAAGGGAAAGGGGGATGGGAAGGGAATGGGGCGACGGAGGGAAGGGCAGACTGGGGAACAGGGCAACCAGAATGTAAGCCATCTTGGAGTGGGGGGGGGAGGAAATGGGGAGAAAATTTGTAATTCAAATGCCTGTGAAAATCAATGCTGAAAACCAAACATGTCAAAAATAAATTTAAAAAAAAAAAAGAAAAAAAAAAGATCCTATCATCTATGTGTTAACTATCCCTACCAAGTTTGTCACATTTGCAAATTTGATTAGCATGCCTTTATCCAAGTCATTGATAAAACTTTTAAATACAAAAAAAAAAAAAAAAAAAAGAATGAAGGACAAACAACAACCATCATTAGATGACCCTTTCATTTAGACTGTAGCCAAGACATTCTTGACTCTGATAAACATTAAAAGTAAGCATGTGTTTTGCATTTGACTTGATGCCAATATTTCGTGCATTAAATAAAGTCATCTCTTAGACACAAGTATATATGTGTGTGTATGAAATTATTTTATATGTACTTCTATTTATCAGTTATTTCTCTGGGATCAGATGGTGTCCTTCATAGAAAAATTGGGTATTTACAATAGTCAAAATAACTTATTTGCTCAAAGCCATTCTTAAAACGTTACCGCCATTACTGTATACGATATTCTCTTGTTTCTGCTCATTTCACTCTTCATTATTTCCAGCAAGTCTTTCCATGTTTCTTTTATGATCATTGAACTCAGCCTTTCTTATAGTGCATTAGTATTCCATCACTATCTCATACCATAACTTGTTTAGCCATTCCCCAATTGATGGGTACCCCTTGTAATTTCTAGTTCTGCTATAAACATTTTAAAATATATAGGCTAAAAAATAAAGTCATCTCTTTAGTCACATGTGCTGTAGAGTTTTGTATAAATCTAGCATATGCCTATAAGACAACTGCTTTGAATAGCATCATTAAAACATTTTTGTTCTACCAGATTAAATTACTTTTTAAAAGTTATTAAATAATGAATGCAGCTGAATTTTATATTATCATCCACAGATAATTTTATGCAATAGTCTTCACCTGTGAAACTCTGGATGTTTCTGTCTTTTTCTTCAAGGGTACTTCAGTGTCCTTTTTTGTTCTGAACTTGTATTTGCCATTTTCATAAAGATTTTATGCAGAACAGAAAGTAGGCAAATGGGTAGCATAATGATTTATATATGTGGCACTTCAGGATTCACAAAACATTCTTCTCACAATTATCCTATGAAGTAGATTCAACTATAATTCAAGTAATCTCTGATCTTACCACTATGAGCATCCCTTTCAGTGATGCTGACAGCAGGCCATCATGAGCGTGTCTCATATGTGTATCTTTTGTCTATGCCCTATCCTAAATTCATCACCAAGGATCCATCCATTGAGGACATTGTGCACACAAACAGTTCTCCTTATCTATATTCTCTGATCATTCCTTTCTTTGATGACATAATTTACCCTATTTCTCACGCAAAATTCTTTGTAATACATCACAGGTTGTACATGCCCTCCATATGCCTTTCCAATACCCTATCATTGGTCTTCACCTTTAGTCCTTTGGAGACTATAGTGTTCTGTGGCTTATCTCCACACAATATCGGTGGAAGTATATTGATATTAAAGCACTCTCAGGATGTTCTGGTTTAGCTGCATCTTATAGTAAGCTCTCTGCAGGTTCATTTTCTTCTCAACTGCTTTTCATTCTCTTCTGTAATATTCTGCCATTCTTTCACAAATGAACTCATATTCAAGGAGTATAGTGTCCTTGTTTGCCATGTTTCTTGGATTGGCCAGTAGAGTTTGCAAGGCATGCTTATCAAATGTGTGAAGACCATGAAGCGAGGCAGGATAACTATGATGTTGGATAAAAGAATCATGATCCCTAAATAATGGAACAATTAGAACAATGGGACAAATTTATTACAATGAACATTAATTCAATAATTCAGGGGAGCTGCAATCTCCCTATTTGTTTCTATGCTTAAGAGGACAGATAACAGACTGTGGTTGCCTTCTTGTGCTATGTAATCATTTTATAGTTCTTCCAGAAATCCTATGTAGAGGATTTATACAACAATATTAAGTCCTTCCTTTGGACATTCTGTTGGTACCAGTTTAGCACTAGAGGAGGACTACCTAGGCCACATTCTTTTGGGGAGTAGAGGAGAGTAGGTTTCTTTTACAATGTGTCTTACATGTAATTTAGCATGGAAAATATGTGTTCTATTGTGTGTGTAGAGAGAGACAGATACAGAGATATATAGGTATATAATTATAGACACATGCATGTGTTTAAACCCATATGTCCATATCTATGTATAGCAATATGTTTCTGACTATACTTATATATAACATGGCACATGATGCAACTCCATCTAAATGTATATATAATTATTGTGCACAGTTATATACACATACATGTTATATATGGTATATATATATATATATATATATATATATATATATATATATATATATATATAGTGAGTGAGTGAGAGAGAGAGAGAGAGAGAGAGAGAGAGAGAGAGAGAGAGAGAATATTCCTTTCTGGGAGCCACAGTTTAGGAAGGATATTGAGAAATATTAATATGACAAAAGGAGAGTAATGAGGATGGGGAGATGATGCTAAAGTTGCATTGAAAGAGATGGGTCTGTTTAGAATGGAGAAGAGGAGATTTAAAGAGTAATAGCAATCTTTAAGTATTTAAGGTATGTGAAGGACTGCTGTGGTGAAGATATATGGGACTGATTTTGCAGAGAGGCAATTTTAGGCTCAATGTAAACGAAATTTTTCTAATAAGACTATCCACAAATGCCTTGACAACTAATAGGTTTTCTCTCCCTGGAGGTCATCAGGGGAAGGCTCTCAACTACATGTTAAGAATGATATAGAGGAGATTCTGGACTAAGTATACATTAGACTTGAACTCTCAGATCCTTTTCACCTTTGAGATTGTGTGATTTTGCTTACAAAGGTTGCCTGCCATCACCAGTACTTCAAGATACTAAACTCTGAAGTTCCCCTCTTTCACCACCATCTTCTGTTCTCCTCCCTCTCCCACACCTGCTCTTTGCCTACGGCCTTTCAGTCCTCTGGTTCCTTCCAATACCCCACATTTATTCATTTGATTCTGGCCTCATCTTCATCACTTCTCTGTTTTGACCCCATGGTCAGTCATTTCTATTAGGTCTTCTCTACCTCTGAATCCCTTGTTTGCCCAATCTCCCAGGATTCCCAGTGCTGCTAATCCTCAACTCTAAGGTATTCCTAATATCTATTTCCCAGACTTCTCCTTCAGAGCTGCTGGAAGAAATTATGAAATAGTGCTTATTGGGTTCACCTCAATTTAAGCTATTTAATCTCAACTAATCTGCTACATCTCAATTACATAGCAATTTTTTGTTCTTTTATTACTGATTTATCTCTCTCACATTCCCTATAACTGTTCTCAATATTTTCACCTTTCTTTAAGCTCCCAACTGTATCACATCCTTCCTCATTCAAAACATATAGCCTCAAATTTTTATTTGCTGATACAAATTAGACACACTGATGTGAGCTCTATCAACCCCCTTCTTTCATTTCAATCCTCTCAGACTACTCATCTCATCCATCCTCTCTTTCCATCTCATCACAAAGAAAGAGCCTCTTCTTTATAGCATCTAACACCTTCATTGTATCCTTCATCCTATTCTCCCCTATTTCTTTTGAGACCTTGTTCCATTAGTTATCTGTCCTCTTCCATATTTTTCTCCTTACCATCTCACACTCTTCAATGTACAAATACATAGTCCCCGATCCTTTAAAAAGAGATAAATCTTCCTTTGATCCAGTCGCTCATTAAAACTGTCATCCTTTTGCCTCCCCATTCCTGTTGAACTTCCAGTAAAAGGAGGCTATACTCTCCGTGTTCACTTTCTCATAACCTCCACAACTTCCTGCAACCTAAAACTAGTGTGTCTTCCCACTACCTTACTGAAAAGTAGGAAGGTATCAGGTTGTGAAAGGCTTTAAAAGTCAAGTAAAAATTTTTATATTTGATGTTGAAAATAATATGGAGTCAATGGTATTTATTGAGGGGGAGGAGATGACAAGGTCAAATCTATACCTTAGGGAAATCAACATGGCAGATGAGCAGAGAATAGATTCACAGTGAAAAACAAGTAACAGGAATCACTTATAGAGTGTTGCTATTACAAATGAAAATAAAAAATAACACTAGTCAAGTTATTCTTTGAATTATGAATCCAAATCTAGGACATAAATTTAAATAGAAAAACTGAGAACTTAGTCCCAACAATAGAAAAGGGGAAATTATAGAAATAGAAAGATAGTACTAGGGAGGGTAGGGGGAGGCAGAGATCAAGCATAAACCAATACAGAAAGGCATCAGATATAAAGAAATTCCTAATAGTAAATAAACAATTGCATGGCAAACCAAAAAAAGAAAAAAGACAACTATGTCATCTCCTTAAAAGATTTGAACATTTCTAAGTGAGGGTCAATAGCTTCAAATATTAAATGAAATCTAAAAGAAAGTCATGTTTTGTCATAGGTCATAACAAGTGCATTGACTAAAATCTCTTTTCAAGAATTTCTGGCATTTTTTTTTCTGTTTCTCAACCCCAAGATGATCAAATACCCTAAGGGGTCTGAGAATTGATTCTTGCTAGCCTCCTTCTCCAACTTTAATTCTTCTTTCTGTTTGCTTACATGCTATCCTTAAGTAACCCTGTTTATGCCTCAATATTTCTCCCTGAACATTACACCCAGACTCAAGGCTCTATTTAAGTCAGCATCTATTCAGAAGGCCTTAGAAGTGCCTATATGATACCTTTATTTCGACAGGTAAGTGTAGAGGACACATTAATTCAAAGTAAAGATATGTAATTAGACATAGTCAAAAATCATTAATAAGGAAACATTACTACCACCCCATAAACAAAGGGCATATACTCCCATAGCACCAGTGAAAGAGGAGATATCTATTGGTGGAACAATTCATTTTCGTTGCTTGTAAACTAGCTATAATACCTGTTTGCTTCAAAAGTACTCACTCGCTGCTTCTCTGAAGAGCAAATGATGCTTTCTGTATGGTTACAAACTATTAATATCAACTCTTGTGCTGCTTTCTCTATTGAGCTATGCCATCTGTGGGCTCTCCAGTGAATTGTTACCAGCCTACTTTACTAATGAGCTTCTACTGACAACTGATGAATTGCCATGGTAGGCTGCTTCTAAATAGTAAAGTGTTTTGTAGTCATTTTATGAACCAGTTCAAAGCTTTAGGGATATTTTTGCTCTTTTGTGACTCGGAGCCATAGTCATATCCAGCCAGCATAGCAAAGAGTCTCTCAGGTCCAATCTGTCTTTTTGACTATATGGCTTCATTCTCAGGAGCAAATCCTCCAGGTATATTCAATATTTGGGTTGAGAGGAACATAGTTTTGAAAATCCCATAATGTGCCTGATCATTAACACCAATGATATGAAGACTACTTTAGAGTTTCACTTAGTTACCCTGGAGAGCCAGGGTAGAACTGAGTCTTTGTCCTATATTCCTGCAGCTAATCAAAATGACTAATATTTGGTCTGTATAAGCCTTTAGCTTAGAGAGACAGGCCATGCCTTACATATTCTACAGAATAAAAAGATTTAAGTGACTTGTGATCTGCATTACTGGAAGGAGTACCCTTACAGATGAGATCACTAATCCATTTAATTATTGAGTAATCCTGTTTTTAGCACATCACAAAGCCCTGCTCTATCTTTGATATAGCCACAAATAACGAGGTGATTTTTTTAACCTTGCCATTTTTTCTTGTCCTACTTACTAATATAAAGAAAATCACTTACTGTAACTATTTACCTTTACTGTAAGTACCTCCCTTTCTGTTCCATAGAGGAGGCATGGAGAATCACAGAATTTGTCCAGAGTCAATGCCAAAATACCCGATTAGTTCAAACCTGGGACTTGAGGAGAATCAGACTCAAAATGACTTATTATACAAATGGGGAATGGCAATATTTCTTCTGATCAGGCAGTAGAGGAACTGGGGAAATAACATCATGAAGAATTCACCTGATTGAGTTGACTCCATCACTTGTTAAAGATTCTGGGTGCCACTGGTGGATTTTTGGGATATTTTCAAGTTCCTGGGCAACAGTACCCTGAGTATAATCATCCTGCCAAGTGAAACCTGTGAAATGAAAACACAGAAAACTTTCAGCCACTGTAAAAGTTATAGTAAAGCTACTGGGTACCTGGATATGGGAGATTTAGTTGGGGAAAACTTTTTTTTAACCACATCGGATTACCCTATTAATCCCAAGTGAAGACTGTCCTCTACTATAAACATTTTTTATTAATCAGACTTTCCAATACTCAATCCCAATACTACAAAAGCCTTCCTCTCAAATAAGACAGTGGGTATTGTGCTGGGTTTAAAAAGGGACTAGACTTAAAGAAATTCTACCACCACTAGACACCCAAGTGCCCTAAGCCAGACAGATGTTGCATTTAAACAGCAGAGCTATTTCTAGCCATTATGAAAGATAATGAAGGAGCTTCCAAACTGGAGGATGACAATCACAGGAAAAAGTTACATCTAATGAGCAGTTTGTACACTCCTACACCCCACTCATCAGATACACTGCCCAATATTTGAATCTCCAGGCCATCCCTCTTCCTCAACTCAATCCTGCTTAAGAGTCAAGCATTTGGAATGGAATAAGGGGTATTGTTACTGTGAAAGTAATTATCACGGGGCTTAATGTACTGTATCTGGGAGCCAATTTACATTATATTTATACTCAAATGTTATGACAAAGAGGTTTATAACAAGGGTGAAGTGTAGTTATGAAGGCAAAATCCATGCGATTATACATTAATTACATGCACTGCAGATCACATGATAATTATGTTCAGAATTACCAAATAACTCCCAAGAATAATTATTATGCAATTTGTACATTTTAGATCTTATGGTAACACTTTAGCTCTTAGAACTACCCCCATGCAATTATCCATAATTATCTAATCACTAAATATCATGTAATTACAGAGATATATTTTTATGCCCTGTACGAAAACACATTATCAAAATCTTCAAATCAAGATCACTGAATGTGTGTGTGTGTGTGTGTGTGTGTGTGTGTGTGTGTGTGTGTGTGTGTGTGGAGCCTGAGTCCATGAATGCACAAGTACAAATGTATATGTGTGTGTGCATGGATATGTGTGTGAGCACACGCACAAGTGTGTGTGCTGGCTGTGTTCAGATATGGCAGCAATTTTGCTGAGAAACAAGCTCTCTGCAATGACTCAGAAAAGAGACTGGGAGATATAAGCTGCCTGCAGGACCCCACTTAAAGTCATTTTAAAATGCAAATCTCACCTTTCTAAACATACAGGTGGCACGATTCAAACTGTTTGTACCCTTCTAAATCTTAGAATGCTCCCAGGAATTATCCAGGATGGGAGTTGGAGGAAAATGTCACCAAACAGAACAAGCTCCTACAAAAAGTTGCTCTAAGAAGCTCTGTCTGGTACAACACAACTCCTTGAAAAGCAGTCACTGTAGATAGGCAATCAAAGCACAACCTAAGTGTTACAAATGACTTGGGGAAAGATGCTACTAAGTGAGATGAGTCTGTTTCACTTGCCCTGGACCTCTTAATAAAAAGACTAGAACAAAATAGAACCCAAAGAAACTGATGCCTCTATTAATATTTCTGGTTCACTCAGAAAGACAAACACATTGTGCATGTTAGCATCAGCATCACACTCCACAAAATAATTTCAGATCTTTGGATCATAAATGTAAATATGGAAGGAACTTTGAAGGTCATCTTGTCCAACTACTTTATTTTATTGATGAAAAAAACTGAGGTCAGTCAAGATTATCGACCTATCCAAGGTAACACAGGGACAGAAAGGGTATTCAAATTCAGGCCTTCTGACTCTAAGTCAGAGGTACATGTAGCATGGGTTGGGAATGCTTCCAAAGCTGGGCTGTGTGAGCATGCTTATGCCCCAAATCCAGAACTTTCTATATAAACCAACCATGTTGGTTTATATTAATGCTTATTCAAAAGCAACAAATCATCCGGAGAATGAAGCAGATTTATTCTTCTTTAGTTGAAATTAATGGTATTAAGACAGAGAGAGAACAAAAAAAAGGAAATTAATTTCTCCTTGATCTGTGAAATTTCAATTCTAAAAAAAGGAGAAACAATTGGACCAGTAGCCTATGGATGGGATGTCAGGGCTGGCCTCTGGAAAAGGAAATAGTTTACCACCGAATTATTGGTTAACCATTGGTAGCAGGCACCTCTGCAATTGGTTGCTCCTGGGATAGATCATTAAATTTCACACTAACTTGAAAGGGAGAGATGGGGAAAGGCCATGGCAAAATATATCCAACCACACAAATGCTTCCCCAGGGCAGAGTTCATGAGGTAGAGTTCTGAGGCAGTGTGATAAGAGGAAAGAGTATTAGGTTTAGAATCAGAGGATTTAGGTTCAAATCCTGGCTCTCCTATTATCTGGGCAACTTTGGGTAAGCCAATCAACCCCTCTGTGCCTCAGTTTCCTCGTGTGTAAAAAGAGAGCCAGAAGACACTCAAGGGCCCTTCCAGCTCTATAGAATCTCCAGAATAGGGCTAAATATGAGAATGGCAAGGGTTAAGAGATCCTATGGCCCCTGCAAGAGGGAATCAGATATGTTTGTCTTAAAGTGATGCCAACAAAATGAAAATGTACTGAGAATTTGTCAGTTCTATTTCTTTGTTTGCTTTTAAGTAACCATGAAGAAGCCAATTTTGTCTTAAAACCACAAGTATTTTTGTGGTGAAAAAATAGCCTGAAATGTTAGCTACTGTTGGAATGTAAGCTCCTCAAGAGTATGACTGTTTCCTCTTTTGCATTTGTATCCCTAGTTACCAACACCATTCCTTGCAAATAGTAGGTGCTTAATAACAACTTATTAATTGAGTGATTTGCTAGTTATAGGTATATTGACTATCATGAATCTACTGTGAGTATGAACAAGTCATTGACATTCCCTGGTTATCATATGGAAAGAGCATAACTTTGCTAACCCCATATACCTCTGTATAAACTTTGTACGCTGTAATAGAAAAGCACTGGCTCAAGAGATGAAAATCTGGGTTCAAATCCCATTTCTGCTATGTCTACCTATATAGAACTGTCACTTAACTTTTCTGGATATCAGTTTCCTTACTTGTGAATGGAAGGAAATGGAAAGAACAACATTTTTGTCCTTTTATAGAACATAGATGGTCCCCTTCGGCCGTCTGTGGAAGCATACAGAACAATATTTCTAAATAATTGAGGAAAATCCTACATTTCAGTTATAGGAGAGATTCTTAGCCTGAGATTGGTGAATTTTTTTAAATAGTTCAACAAAGATTTCAATATAATGAATTTCCGTAGTACTCCTATGTATTTTATTTTTTCATTTAAAAATGTTTTTCTGAGATGGGATCTATTGGCTTTACCAAACTCTCCAAAGGGACCATCATACAAAGAGAGAGAGAGAGAGAGAGAGAGAGAGAGAGAGACAGAGAGAGACAGAGAGAGAGAGACAGAGACAGACAGAGACAGACAGAGACAGAGAGAGACAGAGATAGACACAGAGACACAGAGAGAAGTTAAGAATCTGATTAGAGGTTAATAAAGAAAAAAATGGATTTTTTTTCCATCCAAGTTCATGAACCTCTTGCAATCTATCCTACTTCCTAAGGGGTCTGTGGACCCAGTATTGAAAACCCCTATACTAGATGATCCCTAGCACCATATCTACCTCTATGTTCCATGATGCATACCTCAAGTATAATTGAAAACCATTAAAATCATAAATTCCAGTACAGAAATTCATTAGCTATATTTTTAAGTTGTCAAATACAAACATAAATTTAAGTACATCTTGGAATCCCGTAGGACTATTCCAAAGCTTATTGAACTCAAAAAACGCAGATATTTTTATAGAACAGAGACACATAAGACATTGAATGGCAGCATTCAAATAGAAATCACATTTGGTCCCCCTAATGAGGTTCCTTGAATCTTGTTGCCATCCATCCTCCACGTTCTATGAGAACTCAGCTCATATAAGGTATTTTTTTCTTCCCCATAGGGCAGCCCATCTTCCCCAACCAACATTGCCATGCCAGAATATTGGTTCTATTGTTATTAAATTATACTTTTAAATTATTCAAGTCTTGGTTGAGAGGATTTGTTCCACACCTCTTATTTTTCCTTCCCATATTTGAGCTATGTGGTTATCTTGCTGCTCATTAGAATTCTGTCAAAAGAGAATTAAGAAAAAACAGAAAAGATAGAGTGCATATTAGTGAATTTTCTTCTTTCCAAATAAAACTTCGTGAGGTAAGTGCAGAGAAGACCGGAATTGTTAGTTAAAATGAGGTTGCTGAATGGTGCATGGATTTCACTCATCAATGTTCTCCCTCTGCCCCTCTCCCTCTCTGTCTCTCTCTTTCCCTCCCCCTCTTTCTCCCTGCCTCAGTAGGTAAGCTAGTTGTATTCTTATTACTAAATTATATTCATCTCTACTCTCTCATTTGGTTCCAGGAGAGTTCCACCATCCTGAAACTGGAGAAGACACAATCTGACCTGTGTCTTTCCTCACTGTTCTCTCTACTACAATATAGGCACCGCAAAGTGGAGGATAATGATAGTTTCTATGTCCCTTAAGCTTACTTGGAATCTATTAGTAGTGTCATCTAAGTTTTAAAAAATAAATGCCAGGTATAAAATACAGGAAAGAACAAAAAGAAGAAAAGAGAAGACTTTCCCCATAGACTTTACCTATGAATGGGATTCTCTTTCTTATGCAACAACACTAACCTTCATTCTTCAGCAAGTGACTTACAATGAAATAAGTAACAGGTCAACAAGCTTGTAGGAAAACCAAATCCATGCCTTACTTTGAAAACAGTCCACTTCTTTCTAGTCAGTTTGACCATAATTCTTCACACTATCATCTACCCAGAAAGTGTAATTATGTCTAACATATACCTTATGCATATTCTTCCAGGGAGGGAGGGGGAACAAAGGAATGAAAGAAGGAAGGAAGAGAGAGAAAGGAGAGGCAGAAGGGAGAGAAAGAAGAGAGGCAGGAGAGGAAGAAGAAAAAAAGAGGAAAAGAGAAAGAAAACAAAAAAGAAAATGAAAGAGAAAGAAGGGAAGGAAGGAGGGAAGGAGAGGCTCTCTCCTTACATAAAGCTCAACAAAGAGCCCATACACAGGAACCGTCATACGAAGCTGACAGCTGCGATCAAAATGAAGGGTTGGCAATGTCTTGTTTCCCCTTTGTCTCTGTCACCATACCTAGTGGATGCTCTTGGCTCACACCCCAATTATAACAATTTTGCTCTGCTGACTGCCCAGGATCACAGCAGGGCTGTAATGTACACACATTATTTCCATGTCACCAAAGGGGCTGTATTGTAGGACGTTGAGTTACCGATTGACCAGCTCTGCTGGAGTTCTGACTAGGTTGTCTATTTTTTTTTAGCTACGAACTCCCACAGATGGACAATGCCAACCCCCACATAACTACAACCACAGCATCTGATAGGAAGGAATGATTCTTGTCAGTGATGAATGGGGAAAGGGGAGGTGGTGAGGAAGAATGGTCTAAGTAGAGTTGCAAGATGAGAGAACCCAGTTAATAATTTTTTCAACTCCTCTTTTTTGTCTCTCTCTCTTATATTGAGATTGAATTGTAGTTCCAGATAACATGAAGATTGTTTTCACAAATAAGAAAAACAATTTCTCTCCTTCTCTTCCTGGGCCAAGCAGGCAGGAAGCAAAGGGAACAGACTTCATGAGATTGTATCGGTTAATTTAAAATAAAGTGGATAGGTTATCTGGCACTGAGAGAAGGAAATGACAGAACCAGAGCCAAGCAGAGTAAGACTACAAGCGCCATGAAGGTCTTAGGGCTATGCTGCCCAGCTTTAACCCATCCTGTAACACTTGGCAACAGTTCAGCAAATGACATCCTCCCAAGTTCAAATTAATTCAGAGTCCTTTAGTTTATGGGATCATAGACTAAGAGTTGAAATGGGTCTTTCAGGCCATCTAGTCAAACCTCATCATTTTATAGTTGGGGAAATTTAAAGGTTAAGTGAAATACCCAAAGTCACTCAGGCAGTTAGTAAAAGAAGGTGGAATTTAAAGCCAGGTCTTTTGACTACAAAGCCAGGAAGAACTCTTTCCACTTTACCACGTTTTAAAAAAATCAGATTTCTTGATTTTCCCTTCTGACAGTAACTGCTTCTAGTATGGAGGAGAACTGTTACCAATTTATACCTATCTGGAGAGAGTGGATGGGTTGAGGAGCCCTAAGCCTTTACTGGTTTGGTATTTCCTTCTCAATTTTACTATTAAGATTTTTCATTGTGTTGGGTCAATAGCTTCTCCATCTGAATAATGGGACTATGAGTCTATATCATGTTTAAAAAAATGTTCAAGAGGTAAATGAGAGGTAGAGTAGCCTAGTGGACAGACAGTTGACCTTGGATCCAAAAAGACTTTTGTTCACATCACACCTCTGACTGATCCTGCCTGTGTAACCGTGGGCAAATCATTTAACCTCTTGGTACTCTAGGCCAGTCATGTCAAACTTAAACGGAAATGGAGTCTCTAGATTGTACATAAGGATCCCTGCAGCCACATATTGACTTTGAAAAACCACATACTAATTTTATAAATGTTTTGTTTTATCTTTATTTATTTTGTTAAGTATTTCTGATTTACATTTTTATCTGGTTTGATTTGCACTCAGGTGTGCAATGGGTTGCTCAGCGATATTATTTGTAATAGCTGTATTCTCAACAACTGTTAGTTGTAGAGAAGGTGATAACCTACACTGGCAAAGGGAGTTCCTCAGTGGTAGCTCGCTAAATCAATAAAGTAATAGGTCTAGTCACTTATTACTGATAGATGATAGATAAACAGATACATACATAGAAATAGACAGAAGATATATACAGATATACAGATATGGGCAGGGAGAGAAGGAGGAAGGGAGAGAGAAAGACAGAGAGACAGAGAAAGAAAGAGAGATACATAGAGATACAAAGATAGTGAGATATCTAAATGCAGATAGTAGATATATTTCTATGCCTAAATATATAGACAGAAATATAAAAATAGAGATAGATACATATGATGTTTCAAAACTCTTAGTACAATTTTAAGCTTTAATAACTTCAAATGTATATATGTTACTAACTTACAAAGACATAATTAGAAAGTTCATTTCAATTTATTCTATTTTAATTTGGACACTTTTAATTTTAATTTGGAGAAGATTAGACACTCTGTCATTATGCATGGTTTGGATGACACTTTCTGGATGACACTTTCTCAGACCAGTAGATCTACAGAGGAGATACTTTTGCTTAGCCGACTCGGTCACCTTAACTATCTATTTGAATTTTTCTTGTGGAATAATGTCAAAATTGTCAAGTATACACCAAAACCTTGTTCTTTGGATAATGTTTAAGGCTAGGATTAAAAATGTAATCTTTTCAGTCTCTGAGCAGCAACTAAAGAAAGTTTTACAAAGTTCAAAAAACTACTGTTGTGCAATCACATGGTAATTAAAAAAAATTAAAAACTAAATAATTAACCTTTTAGATGTTGAGGTTTTTTTTGGAAATTTGTAGAATTTATATTTCTGAAGTTATTAAAGTTTAAAAACTATAAGAAGACTTTGGGAACAAACTGCATACATACGTATGTATACATATGAATACAATATGCTTATATATGTTTACATGCTTGTATATACATACATGTTTGTGTATATGAATATTTATGTTTATATGGGTATATACATATACATTCATATATTTTGTATCCATTAACATGTATATAGGCATGCAGAGACTCGCCTACATAGATGATAAAAGTATACTTTTAATTTTTCTACAGTAAAGGCTTTTTTTTCTCTCGTAGCTTTTGCTCCTTTTGAGAAAGCAACCAGATAAACAAATCTAACTGACAATTGATGGGCTGGCTACCTTGTAGCCAGACTTTAATATCAGTCTAGGTCAGCTTTTGCATCAGTTCAGTGCCACCAGGATTAATGACTTTTTTTTTTCAAGAATGGTCATAATGAGTTTTTCCTATAACTATCTATACCAAATAGCAAGATGTATTGGAGGAGGTAAAAAAAAATAAGTCAAAAACAATTCAGCTTTCTTGAAGCATTCTTAAAGCTTCATTCTATGAAATCTGACCCACAATTTTTACCTGAGGCCTAAATTCTGAAGCTCCAGAGAACACATGGAGAGGGGTAATTCCTGAGTTCTCTTTACTTCTTGTGTTATTTCAGTCAGAAAATAATTTGTCTCCATTGCAGAGCCTGGCCCCCCATACCATGTGTTGCAAATTGTTAATGCCTCCTTTAGCTGTCAGAATGTGCCCGGAATTGTGTGTGATTGGCTTTCTTCCCTATTTTCACAACAGATAGGTCAAGCCAGAGACGTGACTTTCTCCAGCTGCTGTTCCACAATCCCCAGAGTCACAGCACTCAGTCTCATCTCATACTTCCATTTTCAGAGCTCAAGGACACATCAAATGATGTCCGCATCATTTCATGTGTTTCTCCTTGCAACCGCAGCAGTTACGCAAAAAATAAGATTGCTGTTACCAAATGCTCGGTGTGTTTCCCACTTCTGAATATGGTCAAAGGGATGTTGTCAGACACCTCTTTGCACAAGGATAGCAAACTACAAGTTTTTGCATGACTATACTGTAATAAGTCCCTTGCTGATTGTGGTAGATACTCAAAAAGGACTCTCTAAATAACAATCTCCAACTGAATTAAGTATACTTATGAGATGTAGATAGATAAAGATATATATATGTATATATAATGTGTGTGTATATAAATATACATATATTCATAAATGTGTATAAACATGTATAAAGATATGTTTATATATGTGTGTATATATTGATCTATTAATTGACATCTATCTATCTATCTATCTATCTATCTATCTATCTATCTATCTATCTATCCTAAGTCCTATGAGGCCCATATCTAAACTGAGAGTGATAGAATATGTGGCATAAGCTATTTGATATTTTAAACATTTAGGAAAGAAATATTAAGTGGCCTTTATGTCAAAAGCCTACTAAAAAAAAATAGAGAATAACATTAACATTTAAAATTCCAGTTGGGAGTTAAATGTGATGTTAAATTAAAATGGGGAAGAATAACACACATTTTGTTTACCAAAATTTAGTGTCTTTTGGGGAGTCTTGACTAACAGGCAAGAAATTGGTTGAAAATTTCATTACATTGAAATATCACCGAACCCCATCCCTTAGCCATGATACTTGCAGACAAAGAAGACTGTAATAGTGTTATATGATGAAAAAAAGAAAGAAAGAGAGAGGGAGAGAGAGACAAGCAGGAGGGAGGAGGGAGAAAAAGAGAGATAGAGGGAGAAAGTGTGAAAGAGAAAGGGAGAAGGGAAAAAAGAAAAGAGGAAAGGGAAAGGGAAAAGGAAGGCAAAGGGAAGGGAGAAAGTAAAGAGAAGGAGAAAAAGACTGAGGAATATTAATCGGCTAATTTGTCTGAAAAGTTTCAAATGACATTAGGAAAAATATACTTATTGAAACCATAGTTTAGATGCTGCCTTATTAACAACAGGATAAAGAGCTAAAGACTGCTTCTTGTCCTAGAATCACATTTAGCTAGGTTATGATGTGGCACTGTGCAACAATTCAATGGGGAGAGATATTTTCTAATAGTAAAAAAGAGAAAAAAAACATTAAGCAAATAAAATAAAATTCTCATTTTAAGGCAGTCAAAGTGTTCAGTAAACATGAAAAGGAAATGTGAATTCTAATTGGATTTCCCAGCAGATGTCCTTTGGTACACTCTCCATTTATTATCTTCCGTCCCTTGCTTCACATGAAGGTACCCTGAATTGTCACTAATTCTGACATAGTGCTGCCTTAAGTGTGAAATTCCCTTATAATGAGGTCCTTTGGCTACCACAATAACTAAACTCACCATGTCTAGTTCTATAATGAATATGACATTCTATGAATATACATGCTTTCTATTTGCAGTTTTCATTAATTATGGAATTTTATTAATTCTTCTTATTCTCAGGTCCATTCCTTAGTGCAAAAATCTGCAGTTTTGCAGAGGTTCAACTACTTAATTTGTTTGTGGGAGATTTTTATTTAAGTTAGTAAACTTTCAATCCAATATGATAGAATTTTTTAGAGCAAAACAACACCATCACCAAACATAGTTATAACCAAGTATTCCGCCCCCCACATACAGTCTTTTACTTAAGATATTTATAGTATGCCAAGATTAAAATAAAGTAAAATAAAGTAACAACATGGTTGTTCAGAACCTACTTGAAACTTATGATTTAACTTAATAATGATATTTCATTATTCTTTTAGATAAATGGTACATCATGATTTTAATGGAAAAGAATGTTATAAGTCTTTCCCAAAAGCTTGTCTTGATACTCTAGGGTAATAAGCTAATAAATTTATGGCCTTCTACAGGACAATGTTGGTTTAAAAAAATGAAAATGAGGCTTGAGTCTTCATTTCCTGGTAGCGCTCCTGTATACTTAAATGTAAAACTAAAAAAGCCACAAACTGTGTGAAGCCTTCCTTTAGGAATTAAAATCAAACATCCTGGCATTGACCTATGTTTGTTTCCTTTCCTCTATAATGAGGTACATCCATTCTTCCATTCTCTTTATTTTGCATATTTTTTAAAAAGCCCCAACTCTAGAAAAAACATTTTTAAAATGTGGTAGATTTGAGAATCCCATCAAATTAGAAATAACGGCACCATAAACTTCAAAGGTGGGAATCAAGACATGTAAAAGGATGAGCAAAATGTCAAGGAGGTGGCCCCTTTGGGCTTTCATTTTTTCTTTTTTGTTTTTGTTTTCTTCATGAAACCTCAATACTAAATCATACTAAGAGCTTTGTAGGGGGCACTTAGAAGAAACGGATCTCAATTTCTTCTCAGAACTAAGTCAAGTCTCCACTTTCACAGTGGTTTCTTAAAGAGGATCTGTAATAACAGAGGAATGTCAAAAGTCAGAGGACAGAGATCTTCAGTCTTCAAACCTGTTTGTCTTTATATATTGTTACTACTATATAAATCATTCTCCTTTGGTTTACTTACATCTGCCTCAGATCATCTAAGTCTTCTCCAATTACTCTGAATCTCCTTATTCCATTATATTCATGTGCCATAATTTATTCAGCCATTTGCCAAACCCCTTTAGTTTCTAGTTCTTTGACACTACAGAACTGGACCTTTTATAAGTATTTTTATACATAAGGGTTCTTTTCCTCTTTTTCCATGTCTTTGGGGTCAACTGAAAAATGAAAAGAAATTTAATTTTAAAAAATAGAGAACAGAATTTCTGATAGAACATACACACTTTTTCCTGTTAGCACAAGGACATAACTGATCATGATGCTGGGAGATTTTCAGAGGCCCGATAAAGACTTGGTGAAATTCAGTAGAAGCAAATTTTCCTCAGGCATAACCTCAGGAAGCCTGCCTAAGGGACACCTATTTAGAATAGGGATCATTTAATGGAAGGGGGTCTCTTCCAAACATATCACCCCATAAACAATACTTGACTAGGAATGCATGGTCTACTGGATTTTATTGATTGGGCAATTAGAAGGCATCTACTTAACATGTACCTGGTGAAGCCACATTATTCTTTCAGTGTTCTCTACTGAGAACGACACTGAGCTTTAATCAAAGCCTAGCTTCCATTCATTGAAATTTATCTCTTAAAATTCAGTGAAACATCCTTATTATCACACTGGGGTCTGAGAGGTTGTAGTAATACCCATTTTAGAAATTGACTGGCTTGTATCAGTCACTTTTTAAGTATGTATTTTGTTTTGGGGAGACATGATCAAAATTGGGATGCAAGTCTAATTCTTAGGATAACAAGCTGAATTATAACAATTTAATTCAGCAAACATTTATCATGTCTTTACTTTGGACCAGGTACTGTGCTAGACACTAAGGATGTAAGTACAAAAATAAAGCATTTCCTGCCCTCGAGGAGCTTATATTCTACTGAGGGGTGGGATATACTCTGATCAAATACAAGAAAATACAAGATAATTTGACCATTTAAAATTGAAAAAGCATTGATGCTTGCATGTACTAAGCTCTAAAATGAATAAAGCTGGGGCTCTTCATGGAGTTAGATATGGGAATAGGGTTTAATGAAAAATGTCAATCAACCGGAAACATTTCTCCCAAGACGATGTCTTTGTATATCCTTTTTGGTGAAATTTCTCTCCAAATTCTATGAAGATTTTGTTTTAAAAATATTATTATCCCATGTCCAAAATGCCAAATATCTTGTGTCTCATTTTTTAGCATTATGGGAATCTTCAATTATTGACATATGGAGACAGGTATTTTTTTTTCCACAGAGTAGTTCTTTTGCATATCTAATTTCCATGATTTTCTAGCTGATGTTGAGCTACAAGTCAGTGCACAATTCACAGAAATATGATTTGCAGAAAAGTCATCTGTACTTGTGATAATAAATACTGCATGATGTTACCCTCCAGTAATGACACTGGATTTTGTGATATCAAGGTTCATTAAAAATTAATGTTCTCAGCCGGGTTACATTCACTGATTAATTTATTTATTTATTAGACTTATTTGAAATATCCATTTCTCCAAGGCCTCTGGGCACATGTAACAAAATACAAATACTACTGATAAATTCAATTAAAAATCCCTTACCAAATAGGAGGAGAGAGAGGATAAACAGACATTGTTGGGGTGGGAATGACAAAGCCAAAAGTAGTGTGGTATTGGGCCCTGGTGACTTTGGGTAAGTCACATCTCCACTCAGGGCCTCAATTTCCTTCTCTGTAAATTAAGCGGATTGGACTAGGTGATCGGTAAGATTCATTTTAACCTCACGCACTCCATGAGTCTGCTACATAGAATGATGAGTTTGCTCTTCCTTACACAGGGCACTCCATTTCCTGTCTCTTTGAACTACTTGTCCCCCAGGCCTAGCATTCTCTCTCTCTCCTGATCTCTGCCTCTTCACTTCCCTGACTTCCTTTAACAGTCAGCTCAAACGACACCTTCTGCTGGGCACCTGCAATATCCCCACCTGCTGTTGCCTTTCTTTATAAGGTGATCTCCCATCTATTCTACACATATTGTATGTACATAGTGATTTACATGTTGCCTCCCTCATTAGAATGTAATCTCTGTGAGGGTAAGATATGTTTTTTTTTCCTTTCTTAGTATCACAGCACTTAACACAGTGCCTCACACATAGTAAGTGCTTAACAGATTTTTGTTGATAGATGGTTATGAAACTATGACAAACGTCATATATTAAAAAGTGAGAGCAAGAATAGGATACAAAAAGCTGTTTATGATTATTTGGGGGAGGGGTTGGGGATGTTGGTGAAATAATTATCTGTAAACACATTTGGAGTTTTGCAGGACAGCTAGGCTCATCTTCCCGAGTTCAAGTCCGGCTTCAGACACTTAACTAGTTGTGTGATCCTGGGCAAGTTACTTAACCCTGTTTGCCTTAGTTTCCTCATTGGCAAAATGAATTGGAAAAGGAAATGTCAAACCACTCCAATATCTTTGCCAAGAAAATCTCAGATGGGGTCATGAGAGTCAGACATGACTGAAAATAACTAAGCAACAAAAACAAACACTTTTGGAGGCAGCTGGATGGGCTCAGTGCATAGAGCACTGGGGCCTGGAGTGAAAAAGACCCAAGTTTAAATCGAGTCTTAGAACCTTACTAATTGTGTGACCCTGGACAAGTCATTTAACTTGTATTTGCCTTAATCCACTGGAAGAGGAAATGGCAAACTATTTTTGAGTAAGAGAGGGATAAATGATGATACCAAAAGTAGAACACATAGTACAAGACCAAGAGGTTACAATAATTTTTGATTGGGATGTGTTTTTAAATGTAGCAAAAGTCAAATTCATCTGGGTGAAACCATGACCAATAGATGGTCATAGGAAAGAGAAGCACTCTGAGAAGAGATTGGTAGAGGACACATCATTGAGTGGTTATCTTCTAGGCTTAATAGGCTATACGGGATAAGAGCCATCCCCTTGAATGGAAGTAGGGAAGAGAAGACTGATAGGTCAGCAAATTTATGGCTTGTCGACTTCGTACTGGTCATATAACTTGGAAATAATTTGGTTATTGTATACTGCAGTTTGGGTTTTTTCAACAAATTTGTTATTTCCCCTTGTAGATAAACTTTTTAGCCACATATTGGCTCTAGCCCATGACAAGAAGGAATGGAATGAAGAAAACAAAATACATTCTAGAATTACATTCATCTCAGGCCTGGCAGCAATTTAGTAGCACAGGATCAGTGTGAGTACTGAGCCAACAGAGGATTTGGTGTGGGGCAAGATAAAGCTTTGGTTATAGACAGACCAAGCATCAAGTGATTAGTAAAGGTATTAATCTAACATGAAGAAATATGGTTTAAAATAGCATTCTAATACACAGACACACCCATCAGAAGGAAAGTTTTGGAGTGATCCATTTCCCTGAAAAACTCAGTTGTTTTCAAGCTGAGTAGAAAGAGAGAAAGGTGGGGGAGGAGGGAGAGGGGACGAGGAAGGAAGGAGGGATGAAAGAGGGAGGGAGAGAGAGACACAGTTAGAGACAGAGAGGATAGTTGAAAGAATGCTAGAATGGGAAACCAAAGAGCAACTGACAGAGGGAACCATATAGGGGGAAAATTGCTGCACTGATTTAAAGCAATTTGAATTCTTGCAGTGGGGAAAGGAAAGCAGACAACTGATTGACTAGAAAGAACTGGCAGAACTGTGCATGTGATTTAATTATGACATCCAAATGTTTAGCATGAAGGGAAGTAAACAAGAAATAAGAGAATGAAAGGGTGAAAAAAAGATTAAGCTCTTTTGAATGGGAAAATACCTATTTGAACAAACATTTTGTTTCTTTTTAAACAATAAAAAGTTAATTCCTCTTAAACTGATCTTCACATCTCAAAGTTAAACAAAATGGAGAAATCCAGATTTGCAGTTAAGAACTAATGTTAACCCTTTGTGTCTAGTAGGATTCTAATAATCTGTCTAATAATACAACCAGAATTTTATACTTTTTGATACAAAGTGTGTATAGTAGTTTTACATAGTCTAGTGCTGCACATGGGCTGGATTTTTAGAAATTTCTTTTTAAGAATGAAGCAGAACATTGTAATTTGTGTAAATGCAGAGTGTAATATCTACCAAGAAACAATAAACATTGTTTCAAAAAAACCCCAAGAAATGCAGCATTAAAAAAATGCAAAAGTGGGAGTCGAAAGACCTTGATTCTACTCCTGGCTCTAGTCAATCATCACTCTTCACCACTGAGTTCTTACATAACCAAATGGAACTTGGCAATTAGAAGATATGGTATAATAGGATGAATAGAAGTTGGGCTCAGAGCACTGGGGCTGACTTTAACTTTTCTACAGTTAATCTCTACTGACCTAAGTTTTCTCAATTGTATATTAGGAAATTGACCTGGAAGGGATATAAGGTCTCTTTTTAGCCTATGATCCAATAATCACAGAGGCATCTTGTCCAACTAACTCCATCTAAAATATCATGAACAAGTGGTCAACATAATAACCCCCATTTTAAGATCTCTAGAGAGTATGACCCTATGACTTCCACAGGAAGTTTCTTCTTCTTCTGCATAGCACTAATTGTTAGGAAGTTGTTTTTCTTTCTTACTGTTACATGACTCTAGGCCATCTTACAACACCAGAGGAAGTCTTTTGGATATCAAAGTTAAATATGACTCAAGGTATTATTCAGTGTATCCTCAACCTGATGGATCAGGCAAAAACCATTCATCAAAGACATATACTGTTGTCATTTTTCCTTTGTCCTCAAAGAGGACCATGGCATCAGGAAGGTGAGACCATGACTTGCAAATGGATTAGGTTTAAATGAAGGAAGGCTGTGTAAAGTCACCAGCCTCAATTTCTCCTCCAGAGCCATTTTAGTCCAGTGGCAAGATATAAATCGGGATGACTGAAGATGGCCCCAGTTGCAATGGAAGACCCTGGCCTTTTTATTTTTTTAAATTTATTTATTTTTGGTTTTCAACATTCACTTCCATAAGAGTTTGAGTTCTAAATTTTCTCCCTAACCCCTTTTCTCCCTCCCCAAGACCTACATATACAGTCATACTAAATGTATTTTCACATTGGTCATGTTGTAAAGAAGAATTAGAACCATTGGGAGAAACACGAGAAAGAAGAAACAAAAACAAAAATAAAAAAAGCAAATACTATGCTCCAATCTGCACTTAGACTCCATAGTTCTTTTTCTCACATGGAAAGAATTTTTCATCATGTGTCTCTTGGAGTTGTCTTAGATGCATTGGCCCTTTTAAATACTTAAGGCCAACCTATAAGTGAAAGATCTTTCCCCACCCATTGAAGAGGCCTCCTGTGGGGCCAACAAAGGGAGGCCTGATTAGAGGGAGGCCCACACAATTTCACTAACTAGGTGTGAGGCCCCATACCTTTTTGCTAAGTAGTCTCTGAGCCCTCAGGGCCCTGAATAGGGTGTATAAAAGCTCTAAGGTTGGTGTTTTGCCTTTGGGGGCACAACTCATTGCCTTCTGAAGATGAGGCTCTGGGTAGCCAAAGGAGCCTCCCCTCCACTTTGAAAACCCAGATGTTGGAGAGACAGCTAGAAGCCTGTCTACTGGTTTGTGTTATTTGTTCTGTTTATATAATGTATGCTGGTAATTTCTGTTTATATTCTCTCTGAAGTTCAGGGTGCTGGCTTTTCCCCCTGAACTAAGTGAATGACCTATGTATGTTTAATTAAAATGAGATTGTTAATCCCTTAAAGTTCCTTTCCTTAGGAAAGCAGCTCAAAGAACCTGTGCTGGCAGCCCTCCTATGTGCTCTTGTTGTTGGTCTTACACAGCCACAGTAGCTGCTAGCAACATTGTTGTCACAAAACTATATATAGTGTTTGTCAAATTATTTTCCAGTTTTCCCAGTAGGTTTTATCAAATACTGAGTTTTTTGTCTCAAAATCTTGTATTTTTGTGTTTATCAAACACTAGATTACCATGATCATTTGCTACTGTGTATTATATAGCTAATATCTGATACATTGATCTACCACTCTGTTTCTTGGCCAGCACCAGATTGTTTTGATGATTACCACTTTGCAATAGTTTGAGATCTGGTATGGCTGGGCTATCTTCCTTCATATTTTTTCATTGATCCCTGCATAATTCTTGATCTTTTACTCTTCCAGATTTAATTTTGTTACTATTTTTTCAAGTTCAATAAAATATTTTTGTTCATTTGGCATAGCATTGAATAAGTAAATTTAGGTAGAATTATTATTTCTTTCAATCAAGTCTATTTTGACTTTTTCTTTATTTAATTTTATGATCCCTACCCCTGCCATCTGTACCTCAGCTGAAGCATAATATCCTCTGCACCAGACCGTTATTTAACTCAGTCTGTTTTTTTTTCCATTTTGAGTATGTTTCTTGCATACAACATATTGTTGGTGTCTAGTTTCTAATTCATTCAGCTATCTGTCTCCATTTTATCAGTGAGTTCATCTCACTTACATTCACAGTTATAATTACTAGCTGTCTATTTCCTCCTATCCTATTATCTTCTATTTAGCCACCTCTCTCTCTTTTTACCCAGTTCCACCTCAAGTTTGTTTTGTGCCATCTATAGTCACATTAAAATGCTGTAAATCACTATTGATTAGAAAAAGGCAAATTAAAAAAATTCCAAGGTACTATCTCACACCTATCAGATTGGCTAATATGACAAAAAGGAAAAATGTTGCATATTAAAAAGAGGATGTAGGAAAACTGGGACACTAATGCACTGTTGGTGGAATTGTAAACTGACCCAACCATTCTGGGGAGCAATTTGGAACTATGGCCAAAGGGCTATAAGAATGTGCATACCCTGTGTTCCAGCCATACCACCACTAGGTCTGTATCCCAAATATACACAATAGAAGGGAAAAGGATTCATTTTTACAAAAAATATTTATAGCAGCTCTTTTTGTGGTGGCTAAGAATTAGAAATCAAATGGATGCCTATCAGTTGGGAAATGCCTAAACAAGCTGTGCTATATGATTGTAATGGAATATCATTGTGCTATAAGAAATGACAAACAGGATGATTTCAGAGAAAGCTGGAAAGACTTACATTAACTGATGTGTAGTGAAATGGACAAAATCAGGAGAGCATTGTACACAGTAACAGCAATAGTGTTTGATGAAGAATTTTAAATTACTTAGTTATTCTTAGCAACACGATGATCCAAGACAATCCCAAAGAATTAATGCTGAAGCATACTATCTGCCTCCAGAGAAAGAATTGATATTGTTTGAACACTGACTAAAGTATACGATTTTCACTTTTTTCATGTTTTTCCTTTTAATTGAGTCTTCTTGTACAAAATAACTAATATGGAAGTGTTTTATATAATTACACATGTATAACCTAGATCTGATTGCTTACCATCTAAGGGAGGGAGAAGAGAAGGGAAGAATAGAATTTGGAACTCAAGACTTTAAGTAAAAATACCCTGAGGCTCAAAGATATTTGCTTAAGGTCACATAGCTGAACCCCACCAAATGTGGCTGCAGCAGGAAGGGTCAAATTTTAAGAGGAAGCTTATGCTTTTAAAGGAGAATGACTTTTTTTAAAATTATTTTTTTAATATAATGTGAATAAAACTGTGAATTTTAGTTGGCTTGGGATTTCAGAAATCATAAGGCTAGAAACACCTTGAGATGTCATATATCTACAGTTGACCTGCAACTTTTATATGATAACTTTCTTAGAAATGAGATCATGTGGTGTAGTGGATAGATTGCTAAACTTGGACTCAGAAAGACCCTGGTTAAAGTCCTGATTGTGACCCATACTACTTGTGAGGCCATGGGCAAGTCTGTAAATTACTTAGTCTTCCAGGGTACTAGAAGAACACAGTTGTAGAACAGATATCCATCTGCACTGGTAGAGGGATTTTTTGCACTGAGAGTTCAGTGTGCTGGTGAAATTATGGATTCAGACCAAAAACAAAAAAAGAGCAACAATAAAACTAACCTGGAAACAACATTATGAAAGGAGAAAACTTGAGAACTGGCATTCTGGAAATATTGTAGAACAATGTCATGTATTTGTAGCACAATAAGATTTCTGGGCAAACTCTTACTTTAAAGAAAAATAGGAAGCATTTTTGTCACCAAAGAGATCACCCTAAAGTCAGATGCAGAGAGGTTCAATGAAAAATGAAGCAAGTTTGAGTCTTCAAAAAAGAGAACATCTAATCATAAAATACAGCCAACTGCCAGTCTAACTCTGCATCTTCATTCAAATATGTACATATCTGTACACACACACACACACACATATACAGAAAAATACTCCATCTTCCATGGCATCATATATACAAGTAATTGGGGCAGATGGGGGAGGTACTTTCAATTATGTTCACAAACAAAGCAAACAGGGACCACTTAGAAAAGCATTAACCTAAGTTGGCAAGTAAGGCTATCAGAAATATGTCAGCAAAGGCAAAAGCTGAATTGATCCAGTGGAAAGTCTGAAACCCAAGAAAGATTTGAATAAACATAGAGAAGTTGCAAAGGGTAGGAAAGAGAAAACACTTATTAATTGTAAATAAAAGTACCTTATACATTAAGGCACTTTATATGTGCCAAAATACAGTCCATGGGACACCAAATGGTAAATAACGCTCACTTAAGGTAAAGAGCGAGATGTGAGGAACAGCCATATCACAGGATGTTGTATCATATCATATCATGTTATATTCCTCTAAAACAAGATAATATCTTAGCAAATGTAATTTCAGGTCAGAAACTTGTCATGATGGAGAATTTGGGCTATCATATTTGGGGGATAAATTCTTACTACAGAAGAGAGGAATCAAGTAAGGAAGACAGAGTGTCCTCACTTTAATCTTTATGAGTTGGGAAGAATGAGCCAAAGATTCAAAGATGGATGGAAACATTGGTGGGATTGACCAAAAGCTGACAAAATTCAAAGACTGTTCTATGATCATTTCAGGGGGAAAATCCTCATACACAGGAGGTGTAACAAGGCATGAAATTGTCCTTCTGGGGGACAATGCACAGTTCACTTCAGTCCAGTGAAAAAAGGACCATCCACAAGTAAGTTACGTGTATAGCAGGCACATTAATTCTTCACGTCCCTTCCAAACAATTTCCTCAATGGCAGCATTCACTAGCAGATTTTTAAGACAACAAAACAACCTTTGGCAGAATAGTAGTCTGCATAGCCTATTAAGATCTCTGTAATAAAAAATTTTAGGAATGTTTATTTTATGAAATACTAATTTACACTCTCATCTTCCAGCATCCCCACCACCACCACCACCACCACCACCATTTGACATAAAAGAAAAAGGCTGGAGTATTGGATTTTGGAGTCAGGGGAAAGAGTTTCAGTCCAGTGCAAATCATTTAATCAATTGGAGCATATTGCTTTTTTTGGATTCCTTCAAGACTCACATCAAATTCCCGCTCTGCAAGAGGTTTTTACAGGTTCCTCACCATCACCATCACCAACACCACACACTCGCGCGCACACACACACACACACACACGCTGTCTCATACACACACACATACCAGCTGCTAATGCCTTCTTTTTTTAGATCGTTTATGTCTACTATGAATATATCCTATATATACTTCACTATTTATGTGTCGTCTCCCTTATTAGAACATCATTTCCTTAAGCGTAGAAATTCTTTTCCCCAGGCTTTCTTAAAATCCCCAAGTGCTTAGCATAGTGCTTGGCAGTTATTTAAGTGCTTATTAAATGCTTTTTGACTAACTCACGTCAGGTTCTTCTTCAGTAAAAATAAAGGGTTGGATTAAATGACCTTTAAGGGCCTAAGTCTTCCAGCTCTAAATTATATGATTCTATCATCTTAAGCATTAGCATCCCCTTGCCCCAAACCCCATATTAAGTGATGCATATTAAAGGCTGGCTATAAATTTGGTGAAAATCAGAAAACAGTAAAGGCAGAAAATCCAATTTGCAAGTGTTTTAAAATTCTTAAGCAGAACCCAGCGCACAGCTTTCAAGGTTGCCTTCAGTTAGCAGAGCCCATAACAATTAACATTTACCTAGCATATTTAGCCCAGGGGTACTCCGCATTAAGCCTTTCATCATTTGAACTCTACAAGCAAGATCACTATTAACCATCTCTAAAGCATGAGCACTTCTGAGGCAAAAGGGGAAAATGAGGGAGTGTCATGGGTAGCTAGAGAGCCTGACCATTTGGGACAGGTCCCAGCAGAGACCTCGCTCAAAGGCCCTCTGCTTCTGGGACCTTAATCAGTTTTAGCACACCACCCTTCTCACTGGAGAAGGGTGGGTTGAAAGCAAAGGTCCCCCTGCCACTTGCCAATGCTAAGCAGCATGGCTCTCTGGTTGCTATAGCAACCACAGGTCTAGCTTACTGTGCAACCCCCAGAATTCTCTGCCACTTAAGAGGGGATGGAAATTTGATAAACACAGAGCACCCTGTGGCCTGACAGGTTTACCTCAGTCTCCTCTCACCTCTGCTGCAACAGGATCAGAACAATAACAACAGAACTCAACCACACCACATGGGTAAACCTCCCAGTGCCAATTACTCGAAGGAAAAGCAAAATCATTGCTGTGCCTCTGGGTAGCAAGTGGCATCGCCATTTGAAGCTCCCAGCCTAAAACAGCTCTCTTGGTGGTAGAAACGGAATCTTATTTAAGGATATTGCTGATCATATTGCTGCTAAATTAGTGGTAGACTGTTGGGTGGTTTGTATCAGCCTCAGGCCAATTGGTCCTGCCATCACACTCCTGGCCATCTCTCAAGCTCGTTTCTATCACGGCAGATCACAGATGAACAAGTGACATATTCTTCCAAAGAACAACAGATATATGTGATAGAGAGTCTGCACATTAATTTGTCTCCCAGCACTCCCTAACCATGAAAGAGGACAACCCAGAAGTATTTTTGGCTGTAGAGAACAAGACAGATTAAGAGGGCTGACATTCTTAGAAACACTATAGTGAAATCTACAAAAAAAGGAGGAAGGCAGGAAGAGAAGGTAAGTTGAGAGAGTTTTAGGGGCATTCGTGAAGCAACAAGAAAAGCAGCAACTTTGCCTCTAGGTTGATGCTCTAATCTGCCAGCATTTACCTAAACAACATGTTATGCAGATCAATTAGAGGAAACACAATGTATCTTAGATCCCCAAATCACAAAATTCAAGTTACTTCCAGTTTGATCTAAACTCTACTTCTCCTGACATATCTATTAATAGCATCACTTTGCTCCTTGTAACACATGCTTGAAAATTCAGAGTTATCTCTGTAGTAGGACGCAGCTGGCCTAGTCTCGTGCTGGCCTTGGACTCAGAAAGAACAGGGTTTGATTCTTACTGTCACTGTGGATGATAGCCCCGTTGGGCCTCTGTTTTCTCATATGTACAATGTAAAATAAAATCCATGACACCTACCACACAAGGCAGTTACGAGGTCCCTTAGAAGGCTACATACATTTAATTTATTATTAACAAACAGTTATTTTCTCTCACTCATCATCAGTAAAAAAATAAAAAGCTGATTTTTTTCCTTTTGAAAAAATGTACCTTATGTCCATCATCTCCTTTATATTTCCACTACAAACACCATAGCATAAAAGCTTGTTATTTCTTATCCATGCCTATTGTTTATCTCTATCATGGCACAGTACATAGCATACAGTAGGCACTTAATAAATGTTTATTGATTGAATGATTTATAGCAATAGTTCTCAAAGTGGGAACTGGGGCTATGCCCTGATCCTAAGTAATGTTTTGATCAACCAACTTAACAGCTGCCCAGCCTCATCTTGCCACAATCCATGGTCTTGTCTCCAATAAAATTATACTTATTTTATCTCCTAAACACTTCCACTTTACCCTCTATCTCACACTGCAAGCTCTCACCTTTCCAATTCTGATTCAAGCATCAGCCACTCAGGAAAGACCTAAGTCGACCATTATCTGGCACCCATACCAGTATCTGCACCGGTGCCATTGGGAAAATCCCCTCTTCTCCCTGCTTATAACTCCTTGTCCCCCAGATCATCTGGTGACTATTGTGATGAGTGTGCTTCTGGTGGTAACTGTCAACTCTGTGTCAGTGACCAGTGACAAAGACCCCAACTCTTCCCCTTTTCACTTCAGACGGTTCAGAATGACGAACAATATGGACAAGCATGGATGGATTGTAAACCACACATTATTACTCCTCTTCTGCACTTCCTTGTTTCTGTCCAGGCTGTATTCTTCCTAATTACCTGAGTTCACAGGCTCAGTGCCATCTTCCACTCCTCTCCTTCACTCACTTCACATATCCAATCAGTTGCCAGATATTATAATTTCTTTCTTAACTTCTCTCATGCACGTCTCCTTCTCTCCAGTCAAATAGCCACCACCCTATTGCAGATTCTTGTCACCTTTTACCTGGATCATTTTAATAACGTTTTGATTAGTCTCCCTTCCTAAAGTCTCATCTCTGTCTAAACCACCCTTTGCGTCATGCCAAACTGATTTTTTTTTAAAGTGCAGATCTGACTGTGGACTTCTACCGCTCAAGAAACACCACTGACTTTCTATTGCCTTCGGGATTAAATACATCATCTTTCTCTAATCTTTAATTTCGCTTTTTATGTTTTTTAAATAAATAATAATTAGTGCAATAGTCCATGTGTAGGGACAGGGACAAGAGGTGCAATTTCATTGATATAGGGAACTTCCAGATGAAGAAACTATCTCTACTAATGCAGACCAGAATCTTTTCTGCAGCTTATGGTCCTAAAGAGGTGCCTAGAACACTGAGAAGTTAAAGTGATTTGCCCAAGGCCACACAACCAGTATGTGTCAGAGGCAGGAAGTGAACCCAGATCTTCTTGATTTTAATTCAATTAGAGCTCTCTATCGACTCCTCTACACTGCTTCTCAGCATGTGCATACAATGAATAAACTACCAAACAACAATGAAATAAAATGGATGGATGTACATGGAGATAAATGGACAGAACACTATATGCATATCTACATACATCCTCACATAGATAAACATGTGTCAGAGCTTATGCTCAAGTTTTCCCTACTGATAAGTATGCTTGAACACAAAAAGTTTGAAGACTATTAATCTAGAAAGCTACAATAACCTCGCAATCATCTCTGCATATCTAGCCTCTCCCCTCTCTGCCTTCCACCTCATCCTACACAATGCTGTCAGATCAATATTCCGAAGGCACTGCTCTAATGTTAGCACACTCCTGCTCATTTGGATTTTATTTTGTGAACTACCAGTGCCCAAACTATATTCCATGTACCTTTAAGTTTCTGCGAAACAGTCTGTGGGATTTCCTAAAGTAAAAAGTTGTCATGACATAGAAACTTTAATAACTAATAACTTAAGCTGGATTACAGGAGAATAGAGAAGAGCTCAAAAGGAACTTGGATTCAAGGTACTACGAAATATAGACCTAATCTACGTTTTTACTCTCGTTATATATGATTCCTTATTTACATACATTATATAGTAGCAAAACTAAGCTGCCTGTTCTTGGGGTCTGTGGACTGTAACTTGGTATCCTTTATAATCCTATGTATTTTATTATTCTGAGAAGGGTTTCATAAATGTCACCAGATTCCCAAATGGATCTGTGATTAAAAAATCAAGAATCCCTGTTATGCAGGGGGGGAAATTATCCAACCTTTATGCCTTCTTTCATTCCATTTCATGTTCTAGAATAGCCTTCTGCCCATCCCATTTCCATTTATCAAAATTACAGCTATCTTTCAATACCTATCTCCTATACTAGTTTTCCTACTCACCCGAGCAACGCAAAAATAATTCCACCTTTCTTGGATTTTTCAAAACATTGTGTACTTCTCTGATACACTCATCATAATTTGCTTTGTATTAGAGCTAGCTGTTTATATGTCTCATCTCCCCTACAAAGCTTTAAATTTAATCCAGTTTCTCATTTTTTTCATCCCCTAGAACATTTAGCTCAGAGTACATGTTCAATAAACATTTTCAAATGAACGAAACAATGGTTAGTTAAGCTTATGTGGAAAAATGGAAATGCTTTCTAAAGATAAACATAGCATATGAGACTTTACGTTTAACCTGGAAACAGCCACTTTGGCCAGGGATTCCAATCTCTGATTTCCTGACAAGATCAGAATGGTTCTTAGATCCGTGGCACCACGTGGTCAGCTTTATATGTGTTTTGGTGAGAAACAGCAGAGTGTATTAGACAGGGAGACTGAGATTTAAGTTCGTTAGGCAATAATGTTTTGAGAGTTAAGAAAAAATCATCTAAAGTAGCAGGAGAAAATTTGAAGCACAGATTCAACAGAACACTGAATCAATTCTTCTTAAAAATAGTACTCTTGTAGTTTAGATAGAGCCTATGCCAGAAGGCTCTAATATAACCTAACATACATATTTATTAAACCCACTGAAGCATCACTTTTCTCTTTAGCATGAAAAGATTGGAAGTTCTTTCTGGCATGTACTTTACCTATGATTCTTACATTTAGGCATGGGAGCAGAATAGCAAGGGAGGAGAGGGGAGGGGAGGGATATTGATCTCTCCTGAACACAAGTAAAGTCACAAAACATTTAAGTTTTCCCCGAGTCTCTTGGTTATTCTCCAGATATTCCCATTTTCTAAAATGAACTACAACAGAGAATAAGCAAGAAATATGGCATCCTAACACATATGAGAACACAGAATGAGCCCTAGGAAAAATGATAAACAACACACTCATTTCTCCCAGCCTGTCCCACATACCTATACTTCTCTGTCCTCATCTCTGCCTCTTCACTTTCTTTAAATCCAAAATGAAATCCCATTTTCTACAGGAAGCTTTCCCCAATCCCTCATAATTCTACTGTGTCCCCTCTGTTAATTATTTCCTATTTATCCTATATATAGTTTGTATGTACTTTTTTTTGCTTGTTTTCTCCCCCCCACCCACCCATTGTAAGCGCCTTCAGGGCAAGGATTGTTTTTTACCTTTTGGTATCCCCAGCCCTCGGCACAGTGCCTGGCACATAGGAGACACTTAGTGTTGATATTTGAGAGTAGTTTAAGCCCTTCCCCCCTTTCTCCCTCATTCTGTTGCTTTTACCCCAACCTGAATTGCTCTTTTGTCCTCACAGCTAATCTGCTCCCATGATATTTAATCTCTCAGAGCCACGTAAAAGACTTAGTCCCATCAGGATTCCATTTATTTATTTATTTATTTGTTTGTTTGTTTGTTCGTTCATTCATTCATTCATTCACTCATTCATTCATTTATTTATTTATATTAGGATTTTATTATCAGGGACTTGCTGTATCAAAACACCCAGGAGGTCCTGCACAATAAAACAAAAGCCTATAGATCATAATGATCAATTCAAAGGAATGGTTGTATAAGGGTAGAAATACATGTGTTACTGGGGAAAACATTTTTTGTGTGTAGGGGTTTTCTGGCAGTCCCTCCTTGTATTACACCACATTGTGACAGTCTCTTTGGGGAGAACATTCACTGAACAAGGACAGCCTCCTCCACAAGTGAAACTACAAGTGTAGGTTGAGGGTAAGGAGGGAATCTAATGCATGGTGGAGAAATAGTAAGAGTGATGAATTTGGAATCAGGGGACCTGGGCTCAAATCCTGGAACTGGAATTTCCCTTGTTACCTCTATGACCTTTGGTAAATGACTTAACCTCCTTGGCCTCAGTTTCCTCAACTGTAAAATAAGAGACTTGAACAAGATGACCTCTAAGGTCTCTTGCAACTCTAAATCCTCTGATCCTCTGATTCTAAGTTTGGTAGGGGCAAGGGAGCTTAACTAACCCATGATGGCACTAAATTATCTTGAAAGTATTCTTCCTAGTGGGAACTCTGCTTTTAACTCTTGGTGTGATCAGAATTTAATATTGCTATAACTACCTAAAAGTTCTTTTGAGTCCTGGTGGCTACTGTGGATTTTTTGAATGAAGTTTTTATTACCATTCTATTCCAACTATCATAAGAATTTCTAAAAGGTAATTAGATGAGATGAGTGATTTCTTCAGTGAGACTATCATTTCATTAGATCCATTGAGAAGCCTTGGTGAGTCAAACTCCCAACTCATACTCTCTTAGGAATTCTTACCACCTCCCTGTCAGCCTCTAGTTAATGGTATTTCTGATCCTATATTCCTCTGGCTTCTCTCCTACATTTAGTACCTACTGGCCACATTAGTAATGGTTGTGTTCTTTCTTTTTCCAATGTGGTTTTATTGATTGGATATTACTATCTAGCAAAGTACACTTTGGTCTCAGGACACTTGTTTCATTTCTAATTTCCTGACTGCCTTTCATTGCTTATTACTTAACTGTTTCTTCCAACTGAGACCTCTTACAATTAGATAATTCTCGGAAATCACTAGTCTTATGACTACACCTTTGGATTAAAAAAAAAAAGGTTACTTGGCAGTAACTGGTAAGAAGACCCAATAAAATTCTGATTTTATAGTAGGTTTAATAATTGAAAGTAGTAATTGTATCCTACTGGTACTAAAGCACTTTAATAGAGAGATACAATGTGTTTACTGCAGAATTTGCAAAATACAAATTAATCTTTCTAAACCTCTCTGAAAAGGTTTTATGGGAAAACTGCTTTGTTGAGGATGATTCACTAATCTCTCAAGATAAAAATAGTAAATAGAAACAACCAACAAAACATTTATTAAGCCCCAATTGTGAATGGAGCTGTGCCAAATACATTATAAAATATCATTTATGGAACTAGTATACTAATTAAGGAATTCAAAGTGTAATACAGAGTCACAGATGGGAATATTTTTGACAAATAACATAATAAAAATAGCAAGTCAAAGAGGAAATTATATATATAAATATATATATATATATAAATAATGGATGTATGCATATATATAAATGTGTGTATATGTATACATAGAGATAGGGGGAGGGAGGAAGGGAGAGACAGATAGATAGATGAGAGACAGAGAGAATATAAAAGGAAAAATACTAGTAGAAGCCCTATAGTCACAGATCATAGGGCAGGGTGAGTAGAGAGAAAATTCTTCCATCCTCAAAATGTTGCCCTTCTAAGCTGAAAAATATGCTAGCTTCATCAATGATGTCGGTTATACCTTATGCATTCTATATGGTTTTAAAAATGCTGAATCTCAGACCAAGAGAGCATCTCATCACCCACATCTCTGATTATCAATGAGAACTTTGTCTCTACTCACCATCTCACCTTTTACCTACACAAATGTAAGGCCATCCTTCCCCCCCTTAACTCTAATTCCAAACTGGTGGTAGATAGTTTCTAATGGCCTGGGATTATGTTCTGAAAATATGGCTCTAGGTGGGTAGGATCTAGTTGAGGATGAAAATTAGAAACAAAATTTGTTTGTTTTTTAAAGTCAGGAGTAAGTAATTATGAACCAGAACCCTCTGGCTTCAATTCCATCTGGTTCTTTGTTTACCTCCTTTCTTTCCCCCTTGTATTCCCAAGAGTTAGAACAATGACTTCTTGATTAGAGTTTTTTTTCCACTCCACTTCTAGAGGTTTTTACTATTAACAACAAATTAGGGGTAGGGGTGGGGAAGCAGAGGAGGGGAAAATAACATGTCCCTTCACACACACATACACATACACGCACCATCCATTCTATGTCTTTTTTTTAAATTAGAGTCTGAAGGGTACGTTATTGAGTGGCACAGTACATATACTACTTAATATAGAATTAGAAGTGTGAACTTCTCATCTTTTCTAGATCAACTTTCCTCTACTCTAGAAACAAACTAGGTGGTCCAACAAACTAGTAGTGGTCTCAGAATCTGGAAAAATTGAGTTCAAATAATGCCTTATATGCTTATTGGATATGCTATACTGGCCAAGTCTTTCTCAGCTTCAGTTTTCTATGTGAAAAAATGGGCATATTAGCATCTGCCTCACAAGGATGTTGTGAGGATCAAATGAGATAATATATATATATATATATATATATATATATATATATATATATATATATATATATATATATAAAATGCTTGGTAAACCTTAAAGGGATATATAAACACTACTACTTATTATTAATATTGAATTATAGAATTTTCTAATTGGAAGGGATTTCAGAGGCATCAAGTCGATGCCAAATGTGAAAAAGAATCCATTTTGTAAGTAGTGATCATACAGCATGAACTTGATGCCCTTAAATATCCTTTTAATTCTTCTCTAGACTCTCTCTAGCTTATCAGTATCTTTCTTAAAATGTGGTTCTCAGAATTGAGTATGATATCCCAGCTGTGATCTGACCAGGATAGAGTATCATAGGACTATCTTCTCTTTGTCCCCAAAGTTACTCCTTTCTTAATGGAACTCAAAACTGCTTTGGCTTTTTGGCACATGATGCTAGATACTAATGGCATATCATTGTACACAATTATACAACAAGGCGGTGCAGTATCAGCTAAGTGGCACAGTGGATAGCGTACCAGGCCTGGAGTCAAGAGCACTCATCTTCCTGAGTTCAAATCTGGCCTCACTAGCCATGTGACCCTGGGGAAGTCATTTAATCCTGTGCTTCAGTTTCGTCACCTGTAAAATGAGCTGGAGAAGGAAATGGCAAACCATTCCAATATCTTTGCCAACAAAACCCTAAAATGGGGTCATGAAGAGTTGGACATGACTGAAAAACAACTGAACAGCAGCAATATTATGCACAAAAATCTAACTAAGATTTATCTCCACTTCAGAGGAAAAGATGACTTGGGACAATCTTAGCCTTCTATCACAGAGTTTGCCCACCACTCCATCACCAGCCTAGACACTTCCAGTACAGCCATTACCAATTCAGCCCTGGGCTGGCCCAGGTGAGAAGAACAGCACTGAATTAGAGGCAACTGTTCCAGGTTGAAGCCGGGGGGAATATGGAGGGAGGGCAGAAGAAAAAATTCAAGCTTTGGCTGGAGAAAGGAAGGAAATTTCTTGTGATGGTACAGACAAAGGATTCCCATTAGTTAAATGTACCTAAATTGGTACTATTTATACATTAAAAAAGAGAGCTGCCCTTACCAGGGAGTATAGGAAAATATGAGAGGCAGTATGGACAGCTAAAGAGTAAGGCAGACCTAGATTCAAGCCTGGCCTCTGACACATCCTATGGGGTGAGGCTGTTCCTATCACTTAGCTCCTCTCCCAGGAAGCTCTCTCATCTACAGAAAAGTGATAGTGATAGAGAAAATTTCCTCATGAAAGAGTTCACTCTACCAGTTAAACGAAAGGCCCAGGCCAACTCTGCACACACTACTGCCCCAAACAACACCATATAATAAATGCCAAATTAATGGTACATACAATCAATGAAATAGGGAGGCTAGAGAAAGAGTACTGTGATCTTCATGGAGAAGGTAAACCTTGGGTTGAGTAAGATATAAGGAAACTGTGAGCCAAGGAAAAGATATTCCAGGCAGATGAAATTGCAACTAAAATCTCATCTTCTACAGGGAGCCTTTCCAAACCCTTCTTCCCTCCAGTACCTTCCCTCTGTTCATTACTTACTTTTTATCCTGTGAATAGCTTGTTTGTACATATTTTCTTGGTGTCTTCCCCCTTAGATTATAAGCTTCTTGAGAGCAAAGATTGTCTTTTGCCTTTTTTTTGTACTCCCAGAGCTAATGTAGTGTTTGACATACAGTAGGTACTTAATACATGTTTATTGGCTGACTGGCAGGGGAAGTAGTTTAAGCAAATATGTTCAGATTTAAATGTGCAAGGTTATATGTCTGTTTGATGGAGGGGAGTGAAGGGAACTGAGAGCAAAAAAGAGGGTATCCTGGCTTAAAGAGAAGTTTCACATAGGGCAGCAATAGAACATAAGGTTAGGAAGGAAGGTTGGACCATATTGTGGAATAAAATCTAGGACATGTAAGGAGAGTGTTTATAAAGGATAAGAAAAGCTTGCACGATATTTCTACAACTAAAAAATGCTATTAAGGTATTATATTTATACCATGCCTAATTTTCCAGAAACCCTACTCTAATATCACTAAGTAAATCACTCATTTATTACATTGTTTATAATACTTAAGCTACTGGACATAATGGAAAGATCAGTGGACTTGGTTTCAGAAGAGCCACATCCAGATTCTATCTCTGATACTGCTGGTTGTGACCTAGGGCAAGGCCCTCAAACTCTCCGATTCCCCAGGTTCTCATCTAAAAACATAAAAAAAGGGAGGAAGGTCTAGGGCCCCCTGAAACTTTCTTCATCATTTAGCACTGTGTTTGTGTGGAAATAATCAGTGGAATTAGGCAAGTATGACTGAGCTACTAATCACAAAGAGTGATTATTGGCTATCAACCTGAGAGATTTAAGGACCTTTCTCGATGTACCCAGCTTTGGGTTATTGTCCTTGGGTGAAAAGCCTGAAGAAAACTCATAGATGATCTAATCTAACACACTCACTTGACTGATAAGAAAACTGAGGCAAGAGAGGTAATATGGCTTACCCATGGTCATACAGCTAGTAAACTGTCCAAGTCAGGTCTTCCTGATTCCAATTGTAAGCCTGGAATAAGTGGGTGGAGTCCTAGACTGAGCGTCAGTAAAATTTCAAGTTCAAATGGCACCTCAGCTACTTTCTAGCTGTATGGCTCTAAACAAACCACTGAATTTTGAGTCTCACTTTCCTCATCTGTAAAATGGGGCTAATTATATAGATATTCCTTAGGCATCCCACTCTAATAAGATCACATATCTTTTCTGTATTCTGCTATACTCTCAATAAATAAAGCTTCAAAGATTTCTTGCATAGTAAATTACTACACACAAAAAAATCATAGACATTAGTGAACCTGATTTGGCTCAGAGACTGCATACTGACTCTATAAGGCCTAAATCTTCTATGTATTTGAAAATTGCTGCTGATTTGAGGGGCTATACAGGGACCAAGTTTTCTAATTCTTTGGCTATTTCACTGGGAATATTTAGCTATTCCGCTTTGGGGAAATATAGATGGCCACATGTGCCTGCAAAACTCAATGCACAGGAGCATTTTGACTCTGGTTCCATCTGGGGCCATGTGACTTACAAGGATAGATTTTAGGGAAAAAATGCAGCAGTCTCTGGAATTCCAGCTCTGGAATTCACACTTAAAACAGACTATTAAGTGTATATTAATCTCCTCTTGACAGAGACTGAATCAAAATAATTAACATCAAAATGATATTAATAATATATGTTCAGAATAGCACATTAGCTTTCTGGGGAATTTGGGGCAGGGGTGGGGGAGGATGGACCAGAAGCAATAATTCCACCATTGGTGGCACAGAGAATAGAACACTAGGCTTAGAGTCAGGAAGACTCATGTTTATGGGCTCAAATCCAATCTCAGACGCTTAATTAGCTCTGTGATTCCGGGCAAGTCCCTTACGCCCTGTTTGCCTCAGTTTCCTCATCTGTAAAATGAGCTAGAGAAGAAAATGGCAAACTATTCCAGTATTTTTGCCAAGAAAATCCCAAATGGGGTCACAAAGAGTCAGACACTACTGAAACAACAACAACAATGTCACCACAGTCTCATGCATTCTGCTAGTAGTAAGAGACATGTGACTCCATTTTCCAGAAAGAAAAACTACGAAGATACACAGAAAAGAATTATCTTGCTGAAATTCCACAAGCGAAGCAGTAGCAGACATGAGACAAAGATCCAGCCCTCTAATTGGAAAGATGTGAAGGGGCAAGACACTTTTCATGAATCAACTGTGATCATGATTTCAGGTGTGAAACCACACCATAGCAGACTCAAACCATTGTCTGTTTTGCTAAAAAAGTCTTTTCCAGAAGACTATTTTCTAACAGGATTAAAAGCCAAGTTCTTTGCACAGATGGGAAGCTGCCACTAAAGTAACTTATCCTCCCCTGGTCCAAGCAGAGGCAATGGAGCGCTATGTTGTTATCTGACCTCTGATGTGTTGCTTCAAGCAAGGAATACTTCTGGTCTTTGCCTCCTAATACCTTTGAGTTCCACAGTGAGATATCCCACACAGTTGAACCTCCCCCACAAGTTTAAGTGCAAATTAATTCTTTAAAGGGTGTCCACAATTTACTAAAGTGAACTAAACTTTACTGAAAACCTTATTGAAAAAATAGAAAAATAAAATCCTTAAGCCCTCAAAATGTTCTGGGTCAAAACCTGCTGATGAAGCAGCTTTAGGTACAAGTGCCACAACCCCACAAGGAATGGAAACTCAATTTCACTGAACAAAAGCTTTAAAATTTATTATGAGGGTTTTTTTGTTTGCTTCACTAAAAAATGTGAAATGACACCAAAAATAAAGAAGCTCCGGTGTTCTACAATGAGTCAGATTCTAGCTCAAGGGCTCTTAATCTGGCATCTACGAACATGGGGTTTTTTAAAATATATATTTCAATAACTACTTCAATTGAATTAGTTTCTTCATGAACATAGTTATTTCTTTTCACATATTTAAAATATTATTCAGAAAAGGGGTCCATATACTCTACCAGCCTGGCAAAGAGACTGTCAACCAGATCAGAACCAGTCTCTAACCAGTCCTCTTCTCAGGACTTTGGTTTGAAAATCTGTTTTCCTGACTTTGAAATTAAACTTCTGTTAGATTCCTGACTCTCTTTTCTCTACCCTGCTTTGATTAGCTCCAGCCACCCACCGGTTAGAGATGAGATCCAGTCCAGTTGACAAGACAAGTTGACAGGTTAAGAGCCCCTGAGTTAGACATATGATCCCATGACCTCAAGAAGCCATGTATTGTAGTTCAAACTTCTGCCTCCTGGAAAAAATGCGCTCAAATAATCCCAGTTTCTAAAACGAAGAAGAATGACTTCTCATGAGATAATTTCCAATGAAAAAAGGAAAGAATAACCTTACTTCTATAGTTTCCAACAAATACGTTTTAATAAGTATTGAGTATTTTTCAAGAATTTGTTGCCAAGCAAAACAGAAAATTAAAAAAAATTAAGTCCTTCCAATATGTTAGAACTTAAATAACCCTAAACTAGAGATTGTGCTGACCAAATATATGTGCCAAGAAATAGGACATACAGCTCTGAGAATCATGAGAAGGAAAGGCACAACATACAGAAAGGCTATAGAGTCAACATAAATATATACATTCATAGCAGGTTTCTGTTCTTACAATATCAAAGTAGAAAACCCTCACCCTTTAATAAGAATATCTATGATGAGAACAAGGGGAGCCAGGTTTCTAGTGGGATGGAGATGGTGGGAGAAGAGAACTATAGTGAAAAGATTGCAGTAAAATTTTTAAATACCTTAAAGAAATATGACATTCTTTCCAGAGAGAAGGAATTATTTGCCTTCTTCCACAGACTAAGATGGGAATTGGGTAACACAGCTCAGAAAGTGGAGGTGGTAGCATCTGCAAACAAGGATACTGGAGAGCAAAGTCCTGGGGCTTTCTGTTGGGAAAAGTGTGAGCTCTTTGATAAAACATGATGGTGACCCCAGGGGCATAGTGTGATGACCTCCATCAGAGAAGCAAGAAGACAAGAAGAAAAACAGAAATGAAGAATAATTTCTATAGGTATTTACAAACAAACACTATGACTCACTAAACATTGCTGTAGGAACCTTGACTCTGGAACTTTAGGACTGACTGGACACATACTAACAACATCCCACCAATGTCTATTTAGTCCTCTGATAAACAAAAAAGAAATTGAAAGTGAAACAACAAACACGTTTGTGTGTTCTAGGAAAACGATCAAGAGATTATTTTTATTCTGGACTCGGAGACATGGCTTTGAATCTTGTCTTAGATGTTTACTAGTTGTGTGACCACAGGCAAGTCATTTGACTTCTCAGTGACTCAGTTTCCCCATATATAAAATATTTCTAATAGCATTTGCAACAACCACCTCACAGGCTCACCAGGAGGAAAACTCTTTGAAAATCTTAAAGAACTACATAATAATATTGACGCGTTTATCATGGGTATCACTGTTGATGAAAGGCAGCATGTCACAGTAGAGAAAAAGTGGGCCTTAGAACCAATACTTAGAATACAAATAGTTCTTCTGATCCATACAACATCGGTGGTGTGACCCTAGACAACTGCCTATGACAAGAAGTTGTATAAGTTGCTAATCCACATTGGTTGAGGGAATTTTCTTCATTTTGAGCTCCCTATATCAATGAAATCATAGGTAAAATATCTGTCACCAAGGGCAAATTTGGTGAAACTTGAGATAGTCTATATCGAAGTTTAAGGTTATCCCAGATAGGACTGTGTACATAACAGATAAAAGTATCAGTTAAGGGTGATCATTATTACTGTTACTCATCATTCTCAAAATGGAAAAATAGTTTTGTCTATCATATTTGTCCAGATACTCAACTGCTTTATGACTTATTCCAAGAAAAGAATGGTGCCATCTCAGGCCAGTCCACTTAGAGATTTGGGTCTTATTCCCAAGTTTGCCAATGTTTCAGTCTCTGACCTTCAGCAAGATGCATTTATGCTATGTGACTTGATAGTTTCTCTTCCTGGACAATGGGGTAACACGACCTCTAGCTACCAGATGATTGTACAAAGCTATGGAAAAGAATAAGGAGAACAGTCTGCATTACTTACGTCTTCTTCAGAAGGGGAATCAATACACAGGGATTTTTTAAGTTCTAAATTCTAACACTTTAATTGCAGAGGTTCTTTCATTTTCTAAATCTTGACATGTAGGACTCCACATCATATCTAATAGCATTGCAGTGAACATACTTCCATGACAGTTTATTTGTATAATAACCATTATTATGACTATTACTAATTCTAGAAATAATGGGAAAAACAACTTTAAGAAATAGCTTTGTTCATTACCAAGACGACTCTACATGGGAATAAGCTTACTTCCTGACATATGCTTTTTCAGCATTCATAGAATTTGGGACAGAATAGAATTTAGAGATCATGTAGTTTATTTTAGAGATGAGGAAACTGTAACTAAGAGAGATGAAGTCATTTGTTCAAAGATACACAGTCAGTCAATGGCCGAGCTTGTTTCAGGACTTAGTTCCAAAGCCCCAACCATCGTCCTTCACATTTGATGAAATATCAAGTATATGTTACCGTGTTTTCAGCCACAGGACATATGCAGATGACCTAAGCAAGGGGTCCCTTGCATTCTGACTTTATAAGATGCTCTTCAAACAAAATATTTGATTTACCCACAATTTTTCTCCTCTGCCAGCTCCATGGATTTGCAGCACAAGCTCCATGCACGTGAGAGAAACACCCAGCAGGAGAACAAGCCCATTAACATGAACATTTCTGTGAAGATGGATGATAGACACAATCCAAGGGCAGACAACACATGAGATGTGGCACCCTTTGATGTGGAATCCCTTCAGATGAAAATCTGTACAAACAGCCTGATAAACATCTAAAAGATACTTGTCTTCAAATTAGCTAAATAAATTGTATATTTTTGAAATAGTTGTTTCATCCACATTCAGGTAGTTTGAGAAGCTAGTTTCATTAGACTGCTGTTACCAGTGTCAAAGCAAGATCCTGCTCTTTTCATGCACATGTATTAGTTCTAATAATAACATCTAGGCAAGACGTCATAGTAGCAGGAAACCCCAAATAGGCCCCAAGAAAGTTACATGTGATTTCCTTTTTTGGTGTTCTACTAAGAAAGAAATTACAGTTTGTCTAAAACATAGCTCCTGAAAGCCTGAGCAATATAGATCTTGCATAGTCAATGGTAATGATGCCATCATTCTTTTTAAATATGACGTTAAGGATAGTCAGACTGTTCACTGATGAAGTTGGCTCAGCATCACTTAGAAATTTGTAATTGGGACCTAGGGAGTTGTCACTAAATTAAACCAAAGTTTTCCTATGTCAGTGCCTGCAGTCCACTTGGAGAAGCATGATCTTTGGGAAATAGCTTCTTCTTTTGTGGTTGAGAATATATACTATAATCAACTGATCCTGGAATTCTGTTAAAAAGCATTTTTAAAAGAAAATTTAATTTTAAAAATTCTACAGGATCCCCAAGGGCAAAGAGCAATACCATCCTTCAATAATTTCTTCAAACAAAATGTCAGGAATGCCTTGGAAGAGAAGAAACCATTCTTGGAATCTTGGGTTTGACGTGTTAAAATCAAAGCATATTCACACTACAATTAGAGAAGCTCAAGGAGATTGAAGGTACCAGAAGAAATACATTGTCAGTAATCCCAAGGCTGATTAGAGGTAGTAGGAGCTGGAATACATAGGAGGAAGAAGGAGTTACTGCCCGTTGGTGAATAACTAGACTACCCACACTTCAATGCCTATAAATGTCTGACAGATTGTTTTCAGTGCATGTGTTAGGACTACTAAGGACGCATGAAGGGCTACATTGTTTAAGAACCAAAGAAGTATTCATAATATAGGGACATCCTTTTTCCTTTTCTTTATAACATGAAACAATCTAGAAGACCTCACCATACATAACAAATCCCTCTTCTCTTTGTATTCTGCGCTGGACATTCTCCATTTCAGGAGGGAAACACTTTAGATTAAGCAAGATGCTTGATAATAATGAAAGCATCACCAAAATCATCTCCACTGTAGCACTGTAGAAACCTTGTATGATCTTAATGTATGCATGAGAGACACCTCGTTGGAGAAGAGCCTTTAAGGTGGCCTTTAAGCTCAATCAAATCAAACACTTTAAAAAATAAGTTTTTAGTGATGTCTTCTGTATTTTACACTATCCTATTTTCCCAAAGTTTCTCTCTCCTTGTCCTTCACAAGAACCATTACATATAACAAGTACTATTTTTAAAGACAAAAAAAGAGAAAAAAAAATTCAGCCCAACTGATCGATACATTTAAAAGCTCTGAAAACACCTGTAGACATTGTACCTCCACAATGGGGTGGGTTAAGATTGTCTTCTCATATCTCTTCATCTGAGTTATTCTTAAACTTTATGATTTTGTTAAATTCTCTGTTGATTTTTTTGGTATGTAGTTGTTTTTTTCCATTTGCATTTTTAGTTATTGTATATATTTTTTCTTGGTTCTGCTTCTTTATTCTGTATCAGTTTATATAAATCTTTCCATGCTCCTGTATTCATTGTACATATACATGTGTGTACATGTGTATAATTTCTGATAGCGCAGCAATATTACATTACATTCATGTGTCATGCTTTGTTTAGTCATTCTCCATTGATGGACATCTACTTTATTTTTAATTATTTGCAATCACAAAAAGGGCTGCTTTAAATATTTTGGGAGTACATTGGAACTTTCTTCTTTTTGATGGCTTCCTTGAGGTATAAACCCAGTAGTGGAGTCTCTGTTTCAGAATATGGACATTTTAGTCATTTTATTTACGTATTTTAATTGCTTTCCTAAATAGCTAAACCATTTCACAGCTTCACCAATAATGTATTAGTGTGCCTAGCATTCTGCAAAGTGTGAGGTAAAACCTTAGGGTTGTTTTGATTTACATTTCATGTACAATTAATGATTGGGAGCATTCTTTCTTTTTTTTTTTTTTGAGAGGGGAAGGCAGGGCAATTAGAGTTAAGTGACTTGCCTAAGGTCACACAGCTAGTGTGTCAAGTGAATGAGCTTGGATTTGAACTCAGATTCTCCTCACTCTCGGGCTGGTGCTCTACTCACTGTACCACCTAGCTGCTCCTGGGAGCATTCTTTCTATACAAGTCTTTTTTGTCCTTTGGGTAGGTTGATCCCCAGATATTTTACATATTTGTAATGGAATTTCCCTTTCCAATACTGCTTCTTGGATTTTGTTGTTATCATATGGCAATGCTATTGATTTTTGAGGATTTATTTTGTAGCTACGATGCTAGTGAATCCGTTAATTTTCTCGATTATTCTCTTTGCTGATTCGCGAGAATTTTTCCAAATACACCAGCATATCATTAGCAAACAGGAATAGTTTTATCTTCTCTTTTCTATTTTTGTACCTTTAATTTCTTTCTTGTCTCTTACTGCTGTTTCTAGCATTTCCAGAACTTTATCAAATAATAAGGAGGAGAGTGGGCATCCTTGTTTCACTTACATATTTACTGACAAATGTTCTAATCTATCCTCATTGTATATGATGCTTGCTAAAGATTTTACCTTAAGTGAGTATTATACTTTGTGAAAAAGTTTTTCCTGCATCTATTGAGATAATCATAAGGTTTTATAAGTTTTTGGCTTTTAATAGACTAATTATGTTGTTTCCCTAATGTTAAGCCATCCTTGTATCCCTAAATCAAATACTTTAAAAGAATCAACCAACAGCACAGTGGGCTCCTGCACCTTATGCCTAGAGTCAATTCTGTGAATAGAAAGATATGTGCTGTTGAATAACATTGTTTGAAAAAGTCTACCCGTTCCCTTCTCACATTTTCATAAAAAATCTATCATGAATAATATATACACATGTGTACATATTTTTACTTGATATATGTACACACACATATGTACATATATTACATATATATATGTTATATATATATATATTCTGCTTTTGCTGTGTTTGTGATATTCCCATATTCATTTTTTCCAATGTAGGAAGCCCACTTAGTGTTTTCTCCCCTTGATTAGCAGGGACTCATCACTGAGAATTTTGTCAATGGATCTTAAGCTAACTGCATTTTTCCAGAAATAGAGAGACTCAATTCTGGAGGAACAGCCTAAGAGCCTCAGTTGAGAACCACCTGGAAAAATAACCAGCCAGGTACAATTCCTGCAATGCCACTTGAGAGGTGTCCTTTCATTCTAACAGGGGCCTTTCAACAATGTATGAAATTTCTAAAACTTTCAACAACATGTGGGTCATATCCTTGTTGAATCTCTATAGCCTATCTTTGTGTATTACTATAGCCCATCCTTTTTCTAATGATACTTTTCCAGTGCTCCATGAGCAAAACCATTCAAATGGTTTGAGGATTCAAAGATGAATAATTCATTACTTAAAATATTAGAAACTTAAATAAGGATTAATCGCTTAAGATAATACCTTCAATTTATAGATTGTTCTTACAAAGATTTTGTAAATTTAAGAAAGTTGGCATATGGATCAGTAATTATTAATGACTAGTTAATTCCATTTCTCTGTGATTCTTTCCAATTATCCTGAGCCCTGTACTTGCAGGTTGATAGAGATAATAGGTTCTTTGGACTCTTAATTGTAGTGATTGATTTGCATAGGTTAAATTTACCTTGGAGTGTATGGTAGTCCATATTAATATCTGGGGTTTATTTCATTCTTTTAATTTTTTGTTTTAGGGTTTTTTTCCAGCAAAAACAATTTGTTCAATATCCTAGAGTGGAATTGCCTTCACTCCGTGCTATATCTTCTCATCTTCACTCTTTCCTGTAATTTGATATTATTTTTCATCTTTTCCTCAAGGAAACAACAGCCTGACTGTATGAAGATTGAAACGTGACTGGTGTACCAGAAACAATCCATTTTCTTTCCAAATTCCTGTATTTATTATGTCTTTGTATATAGACATGTCTATATATATATGTATATATATATATATATAATATGTATAGGCAATTCTGACATTTTAAATGTCATTCGATGCTCCCTATATCTAATACCTACTGAATCTCTTCTTGAAGAATGCATTCATAATTTATAGGTTGTAGTTTACAAGCCTTTGATCTTTTTCATTTCTTCATCTGGGAATGTATTTTTAAACTTTTTTTGGCATTGTCCTTTATGTCCACTTTTCCATTGAGGTCATTAAGGCATACTTTAACTTAATTTAGAGGATCATGCTGTTGCTCTACCCTCCCCACTGTTCATTAAAATGTTGCGGCATAATCTCTAACTATCCTCCTGGTAGTCTTTTTGTTTATATGAGCACTACAAGTCAAAATAACCATTTCCCACAAAAAAGAGTTTTGTTTTTGCTTTTGGATACAGAACAAAAATACATCTTTTATGTGCTACTCCAAGAAGAGTTTAACCATCCACCCATTTGGCTGCAACTTCTTTATCTCTTCTGGCCTCATAGTAAAAATATCAGCATAAATATGCCTCGGGTCCTCCAGTACTATTATAACTTTCTAGTCATAAGATCATGAGATTTTGTTTTAAAACTTCCAATTGTTAAATTATGATTAACTACAGACTGTCTAAAGAATATGCAGTTACTAAGATCTTCTGACCCCTTTTCCTCTTCTAACTTCATTGAAGAAACTAGCAAGAGACAGGAGGACCAAGGGCTATTTAAATGTTTTTATCTCCATTGCCATGGCCAGATAACTTATACTCAGTACCCAAATATTGGACATGACACTGTCTAGACTTCTTGGGTCTTTCCCTAAGATTGTACTTGAAGCCTTGGTGCATGACAGAACCTGCCAATACATTCACTTCAATGGCATTACCTTGGATTATTCAAGATCACCTCTATACCAGGATAATTAATCATAGATTGAGAGCAGGAGAGGCCTTTAGAAGCCATGGAGCCAGTGCTGGAAGTCAGGAAGACATGGATTTGAGTCAAGTTTCAGATCTTTACAAGTGTGTGACATTGATCAAATATCTTAACCTCTCTCAGCCTCAGTTTGCTCACTTGTAAAATGAGGATAATAAAAGCAACGAACTCACAGGGTTATTAAGAAGACCAAGTGAAATAACGTATGTCAAGTGCTTTACTAGTCATAAAACACTGTGTAAAAGCTAGCTATTTACAGGGCAGATGGGTGGCACAATGGATAGAGTTCCTGGCCTGGAGTGAGGAGGACTCATCTTCCTGAGCTCAAATGTGGCCTCAGATATATATATATATATATGTATATATATATATATATATATATATATATATATATGTGTGTGTGTGTGTGTGTGTGTGTGTGTATATATATATATGTGTGTGTGTGTGTGTGTGTATATATATATATATATATACTAGCTGTGTGACCCTGAGCAAGTCACTTAACCCAGTTTGTCTTAGTTTCCTCATCTGTAAAATGAGCTGGAGAAGGAAACAGCAAAGCACTTCAGTATCTCTGCCAAAAAGAAACCCAAATGGAGGTAATGAAGAGTTAGACATGATTAAAAAGCAATTATTATTAATACTGCTGTTATTATTAAGTCAAAGGACCTGGATTTGAATCCCAGCTCTTCCATTTATTGCTTGTGTGACCTTAGTAAATCATTTAACCTTTCTAGGCTTCTGTTCCCTCATTAGTATGGGAGTTAGACTATGTATGAGGTCCATGCCAGCTCTAAACCTATAAACATTTGGTACTAAGAACAGATGATCTCCATTTGTTTATTGTAGGTATGATGGTTGCAATTCTACAATCTGTCACCAGATGTCACCATAAGTAAATCACCTCACAAGAGAAATTGGGGAAGGTATTCTACCAATAAATGTTTGCATGATTTCAGCAATATCTCTATATGTTCTTAATGCTAAGGTTCTTACTGACAGATGAATGAAACCATTGCCACCACTTCAACCAACACCAAACTTCAAAGCACAACGGACATAGTCCAGTACCCAAAAGTCAGAACTATGGAAATGGCAGTGCCCTTAAGATCACTGATCCTCCTTCTAGCTCAACCCTTAGCAGGTTTATCCCATCAACCAACTCCTATGCAGATATGACCTGGTAAATGCTTCTCCAAGTGCTGAAGTCACCACCTCCTCCTCAGTCACAGCTACTGAAGGTACAGGAAGGGTAAGGAGAGGAAGCACGAAAGTCTTCTGCCCCAGTGGTATCAAACTCAAATAGAAACAAACGTCTGCTGGCCACATATTGACATAGAAAGCCACAAATTAACATTATCTGGGTGGCATTGCATTTTTATTCATTTTGCTAAACATTTCCAAACTCCATTTTAATCTGACATTTTCTGCACTCAGAATTTTGCGGGGCAGCAAGGAGTCTGACATCTCTACTGTATACCAAAGTCCTTGGCGCTGTCAAATGTTTCAAGATCAGAAATTGATATAGTGTTATCAGTGGGAATGGCATTAAAGAAGATTCATTACTGTCTGCTTTCCTGCTGTAACTTAAAAACCATGGAATCTTAATATCCAATTGGAATCCGAAACCTCATATATCTATCTCTCCATTAGAATGGATGGGATCTCCTTACAAGCAGACATTGTCTTCATTTTCTATTTGTATCCCTAGTGCTTAGCACAGGGCTCTGTACATAGCAAGCATTTCTTATTGTCAAGTCATTTCAGTCATGTCTTCATGACTCTACCTGGGGTTTTCTTGACAAAGATACTGGAGTGGTTTACCATTTCCTTCTCCAGCTCATTTCACATATGAAGAAACTGAGGCAAACAGCATTAAGTGATTTGCTCAGAGTTGTACAACTAGTAAGTATCTGAGGCACATTTGAACTCAGGTCCTCCTGACTCCAGACCTGGCACCCCATCCACTACGCCACCTAACTGCCCCAGTAAGCACTTACTAATGCATTTTGGGGCAGCTAGGTGGTGCATTGGATAAGGCTCTGAGCTTGGAATCAGTAAGACCTCAATTCAAATACAGTCCAAGTCGCTTACTAGCTGTGGGCCCCTGGGCAAGTCACTTAACCTCTCTTCATCTTGGTTTCCTCATCTATAATATGTATACTATTATAATATAATCCTAATCAATAATAGCAACTGCCTCCCAGGGTCATTATGAGGATCAAATGAGATAATAATTACAAAGCATGTAGCCCAGTGCCTAGCACATAATAAGCACTACATAAATGTTAGTTGTTGTTTTCATTTATTCATTCATTTATTCAGCCACTCCTTTGTGGAAATGTGTATTATAAGCACGTGTCTGAAAACTGGGTTCTTTTTGAAAAACAATCAAAAGGTCAGAAATTCTGTCTTTACATTATGGATCTAGTAAACCTCTAAGTGGTTAGAAGAAATGGAAATAGTAGATCCATCCTAGCACAGGCTATAATCTACCACGAGAGAACATTATATTTAATATGAGCTCAGGTATTTATTCACCGATTCATTCAATGAACATTCTGGCCCTATGATTGGGGTTGTCATTTCAACACAAAGGCCTCAGTTTCCTCATATGTAAAATAATAAATAGCTAATTTTACATAAAGCTTAAAGGTTGACAAAGGGCTATATATGTATGATCACATGTGATCTCACATCAACCCTATGAGGTAGGTGCTATTATTATCCCCATTTTAAAGATGAGGAAAATGAGGATGACAGAGGTCAGGTGACTGGCCCAGGGCCACAGAACTAGCAAGTATTTGAAGCGAGATTTAGACTTCGGTCTTTCTGACTCCAAAGCTGTTGTTTCTATCCATTGTGCCACCTAATGGACCCATCCAGGTCGATATCCTAATATCTTTAATGAAAAATTATAAATAAACAAAAATCTTGTTGCCTAGTATGGTTTTCAATTGATGGTTCAGCTATTCTTGATAACATGCAGAAGGCATCAATAGACTTGGCCTGAAAAAATAATACTTCTTTTGTAAGGTTCATTAATTTTTTTTCTTTTCTTGAAATAGAGAATGTGCCAGAAAGCCTAGAATATATAGTCACTATACTTACAGATTATTGAGTATTTGGTAGATAGTAAAGGGGCTCAGTGGATAGAGAACTGGGCCAGAAATTAAGAAGAGGAGTTCAAATCTACCCTCAGGCACTTACTAGCAATATATTGGACAAGTCACTTAACCTCTGCTTGCCTCAGTTTCCTCAAGTGTAAAATAGGAATAATAACAGCATGTACCTGTTAGGCTTCTTCTGAGGATGAAATGAGCTGATCTATGTAGAGAGCTTAGCACAATGCCTGGTACATAATTGTGCTAGGTAGATGTTTATTCCCTTTCCCTTTACTCTCCTGGGGGGCACTTGAACTGAGTCCTAAGAAGTCAGAGATTCTAAGAGTCAGTGGTTGGGAGGGAGAGCTTTCCAGGTAAGGGGAATAGTCAATGCAAAGATACTGACATAAGAGATAAAATGTCAGTGATAAAGGAACAGCAAGTAGACCAGCATGCCTGGACTATAGGTTACTGGAGGTGCAATAATGTATAATAAAACTAGAAAGCCAAGAAGTCTGGTGGTAATGAGTTTTAAATGCCAAAGAACTTCATATTTGATCCAGAAGGGAACATGGAACCACTAGAGTTCATTGAGGAGGGAAAGACAATGATCAGACCAATGTTTTAAGAAGACTTTGGCAGCTTTGTCAAGACTAGATTTGAGTGGGAGGCAAGAGTCAAGGCAAGGAGCACAATTAGAAAGCTATTGTAATAGTCTAGGTGAGAAGTGATCAGAGCCTGCAGTAGGGTAATTAATAGGAGATATGTAATGGATGCCATAAAGGAAAAAATTACAGGACTTGTGGAATGACTGAATACGTGGGTAAGCAAGAGAAAGAAGTCAAATATGACACCTAGGTTATAAACCTTTGTGATATTCAAGGATGGTGGTATCCTACATAGTAAAACGAGGTAAGGATTTAGAAAGAAAACAAAAAGAAAATTTCTGTTTTGGAAAATGTTACAATTGAGATATCTATGGGACACCAGTTTTAAATGACTTACAGGCCATTAGTGATGTGCGACTAGACTTCAGGAGAGAGATTAGGACTGGATAAATAGACCTAGGAATCGTCAGCATACAGATGATAACTGAATCCATGGGAACTGACTAGATCACCAAATAAGGAAAGAGAGTTTAGAGATAAGGCCCAGGACAGAGCCCTGGAAGACAATAATAGTAGGTAGGAAATAGATGAAGATTCAGCAAAAGAAACAAAATGAGCCATCAGACAGGTAAGAAGAGAAGCAAGAGAGAGCAGAGTCATAAAAACTGAGAGACGAAAGAGTAAATAAGATAAATGTGCTCAACGTCATCAAAGGCTTCAGATAGGTCAGGAAGGATGAGGATAAAGAAGAGGCCACTAGATCTGTCAATTAAGAGACCAATGGTAACTTTGGATCATACCTGTTAGGATCTGGTGAGGATTTTTTTTAAGAGGGAGAAGGGATTTTGGCATACAGGTAGGCAGCAGGGAATATGCTAGCTAATGTGAAGAAAGTAAAGATCAGAGAAGGAGTGAGTTTGATGGAAGAGCCAATCTGCTAGGGAAGACAAGAGGAAAGAGATTAAGGGTGTGTGAAGAATAGTTGTCCTAGGCAAAGAAAAAGGGCACCTACTCATCAGAGACTGAAAGCGGAGGAAGAGGTGGGGAAGATGACAGAGTGATGGGAAATATGGATGGTGTAAAAGAGGGAGTTCTAAGTGAACGGCCTCAACTTTTTTAGTGAAATGTGAACACAAGTCTTCATCAAAGAGAAGAAAGGGAAGAAAGGGAGGAGAGTGAGAACACTCGAAGAAAGGAGGAAAAGGAAAACATATTGTAAGTAGTGTAGGGAAAAAATTAAGACAAAGGAATAGGATTGCCTAGTTATAGTGAAGGTCAGCTTGAGATTAGCTAGCACAACTTTTTAGTGGGTTTAGTCAGAGGTCACATGATTTCCTCTAGTCCTGCTACACAAAACATAAATAAAATCAAGACAGTAACAATACAGAGCTGGGGTTTGGCAATGTGTGATCAGTCATAGAAAAAGGAAACATTGTAAAAGTAAATAGTTAAGTGGGAGAAAGAAATCTCTGCAGCAAGTTTCTCTGATAAATGCCTCATGCACAAGATACATAAGGAAGTGATTCAAATTTATAAAAATGAAAGCCATTATCCAATTGGTAAATGGTTTAATGACCTAAATAGGCCATTCTCAAGTGAGAGAAACCCAGGGTATCTATAGTCAAATAAAAAAAATGCTCTAAATTCTTAATAATTAGAGAAATGCAAATTAAAGAAATTCTGGAATTCTTCCTCACACTCATGAGATTGACAAAGATGACCAAAAAAAGAGAAAATAACAAATGCTGTTGGAAAACAGATATATTGATATACTATTGCAGGAATTGTAAATGGGTTAACTATTCTGGAAAGCAAACTAGAATTATATATTAAAATTACTAACTAGTACATGCTCTTTGATCCAGCTATACCACTGCCAGACCTATACCCAAAAGAGATCAAAGAAAGAAGAAAAGGTCTTACATGTACAAAAATCTTTAGTGCAGCCCTTTTGGTGGTTGTAAAAACTGAAAACAAAGAGGAGACCCATCAATTGAGGAATGGCTGAATAAATTGTGTTATATGAATAGATGATTTCAAATCAACATGAAAAGATGTGCATGAACTGATGTAGAGTGAAGTGAGCAAACCCAGAGAACAATTTAGATTATAACATCAATACAAAAAAAATGAACAACTTCGAAAACATGCATAAAATGATAAAAATTAAAAGATTTTAATATTGATAAAATGGTTAATAATAAGATGAGAGATTTTCATTTAATTTAATCAAAATTATCTATTTCATAGTACATAATTCCTTGTCTGGCCATGAATTTTTCTTCTATGCATAGATGTGATAGGTAATATTTTTCTCATGTTTCTCGAATTTCTTTATGATGTAACCTTTTATACCTAAGATACAGACACATTTGGAGCTTATCTTTATGAAAGGTGTGATGTGTAGGTCTAAATCTAATTTCTACCATAAATACTACCCAATTTTCCCAGAAGTTTTTGTAAAATAAATAGTGAATCCTTACCCCAGTAGCAGAGATTTTTGCGTTTATCAAATGCTAGAATATTAGATACTATTCCAATAATCACTCCCTTTATTTTTAACCAACATAAAACCATCTTAATAATCACTCTGATTTGGCACCTCTAGGCCCACTTCATTCCCATTGCTTTTCATTATTTGAGAATTTCGACTTCTTTGACATGAGTTTTGTCATATTTTTTCCAGTTCCATAAACCAATCTTTCTGAGTAGCATGGAATAAATAAATCATTTTCAGCAATATTGTTCATCTTATTTTACAGAGTATCCCAAAAGGCTTAGTGTAGTTTTGAGCTTTAATAAAATCAGAAATATAAAAGCTATAAATTTATGAAAGTATCATTTGAAAGGTTAAATATTTACATTTTAAACTATTTACATAGTTCTCATTAAAATTCAACATAGCCACCTTTTTGTTCTATTTCTCCAACTGATTTTGGAACTTTATAAAAACTTTTATCAGCTGCCTATCAGTGGCTTAAAGGATTGTACACGTAATCTGAGCCTCAAGATCATGCAAAGAATTAGGCTTTGATGCATACATTACAGCTATGGCAGTTATGATGGGATCTCACAAAAAAGTCTAATGGCGATACATCAGGTGTTCAAACCAGCCAAGCAAGCGGACCTTCTATACTCACCTATAGATCTGAGAAAGTATCACACACATAAAGCAAAATGATAGGATATTCTGTCATGAAAAATTCATAAAACAAAAATAACCCTAGAATGTACTTCAATAACTAAATGTTCAAATGATTTTGTAAGTTTGTAATATTTATTTTGAGGTTATTAAAGGTTAAAATGCAATAGGACTTTTGAGACACCTTGTATTGGCTCATCCTAACCATAAACCTAAGTAACTGCAAAAATATTGACTGTCTATCCTCAAGAGGACAGATGATGAAACATGATATCCATTACAGAGGGCTGATAGACTTAGGGTGCAGAATGGTGTGTGTGTGTGTGTGTGTGTGTGTGTGTGTGTGTGTGTGTGTGTGTGTGTGGCATTGAAGAAATGTCTTTTGGTTGACTATGTAAGCTTGTTCTAAGAAACTTTTCTTTTTTTCAATGGGATAAGAGGGAGTGCAAATAGATTTTTTAAAAATAGACAGTTGGGGGAGAGGGGCACCACACAAAGGAAGTCACTGTTTTATTAGTTTTACTTAATTGTTTGCTTTGTTATAAGAGATCTATCATGAAGTTAGCGTAATCTGTAAATATCTGTAACATAAAAACAAGACACATCAATAAAACGTTCTTTTTTTTCAAAGAAAAAGATTCTCCTCAAGCCTGGCCCTAGAGCAGACAGAAGGAAATGCAGTCATTTTCTCTTCTTCTCAGAGGGACTCCAGGTGCTATACATTTTGTGTGCTGTCAGACACCACTGATGTGTTGGTCAGTTTTGTTGAACTCCTTTCCTCCCCACCCCTTACACCTTTATTCTTTGCTCCATGGAATGATTCTCTGAGTAGAGCAAGAGAAAGGGATATGTTCAGAAATGAACACAATATTAAAACAAAATATATTAATAAAAAGAAAAATAAATAGGAAAATGAAGTAAATTGATGAAGAATGAAATTAACAGAACCAGGAAAACAATTTGTACAATAACAAAGTGTAAAACAAATAAACAAACTAATTTGAAAGCTATAAGAAATCTATCCATTCATGACAACAGTGACTACCCATGATTCCATAAAACTAATGATGAAACATGCTATCTAGCTCATGGAAGAGTTGATGGATTCATATTGCAAAATGAGACATATTCTCTGGACATGGCCAATGAGGGATTTTCTTTTGCCTAAGGATGCATATTTGTAACAGTGATTTTCTTTTTCTTTTTTCTTTTCTAATAGTGTGGAGAGAGGTAGGGGGAAAAGATTTCTGTTAAAAAAAGAAACAGTGTAGAAAATCTCAACATGATGACCAAGAATGTGACCATGGTTAGCCTTGAAAAGGTATGACTTGTGAGGGTAGGGGTGAGCCTTCAAGGACAATGTCAAGGAAATAATAGCTAATATTTGTTCTGCTTGACTCCAAAGGGCAGAACCAGTTGCAATGGGTGGGAGCTGCAAAGTGATGAATTTATATCTTATGTAAGTACAAGGGTCCTAATGATTAGAGATATCCAGAAGCAAGATGAGCTGCCTCAGGAGACACTGAGTTCTCCCTCACTTGTGCAGCAAAAGACAGATGATGCCCACTGGTCAGGCATGCTGTAGAGAGAGATCTTTATTCAGATTAAGTTTCTGTGGCCTCAGAGGTTGCTTTCCACTGGGAGATTTGGTCAAGGTTAAGCGACTATTACAAGGACACAAAGATCATGAATGACACAAGCAGAGACACGATCCAGGACTCATAACTTCCAGCATAGTTTTCCTTCTACTACCCCATGCTGCTATCATTTTTTTAAAAGGGGGAATAACATCTTTACTGAAAGTTTATTAAATCCATACTATCACAGAGATAACTAGTGAGCAGATGAATATTGCTGGGTTCAGGCTCATGTTTAGGTGTTTGTTGAAGTAGCCCTTCTTGCTAAAAATATATTGCACTAATAAATCCTTAGCAAAAGTCCCAGTAAATGTCACTTCTGTTTAAAATGCTCTGCAGGATCAATGACAAGAGATGCTGTCTTTGCCCTTGAAAAAATGTCCAGGCAAAGCCAGAGTCGAGATCTGAATCCTAATCTCAATCATGCCACAATCAATTCCAAATGATTTTTAAAGCCCTAGTTATTTGTGAAGTCCAAAAGAAAAAAAAATAAAATGGGATACAGATGCAAAATGCGGACAGAGAGCAGGAGGGAAATGGCAGCACCTTGATGTGCAGAGGCCACAACAACAACAGCAACAAAGTGGAGTCAATCAATAATCATCTCTCATTTGTAAAGAGCTTTAAGATCTACACTATGCTTTTCTCATAACCATTCTGGGAGGTAGGGAGTTGAAGTACATGCATGTATATATACACACACATATATACCTTCTTTCTGCATTGAACTGTGTTCAAATCCTGGTTCTTACACTTACTTGTGTAACTACAAACAAGTCACTTCACTTTCAGCCTCAGCTTTCTACTGTAAAAACAAGGAGGTATGTATCGTATATACATATATTGGGGGAGAAAAGGAGAGAGAAGATGGGAAGAAGAGAGGGGAGGGAGGGAGGAGGAGAGAAAGGAGGGGGGAGGGAGGAGGAAAGAAAGGAGAGGGAGGGAGGAAGAAAGAGGGAAAGAGAGAGAAAGAGGGAGAAAGACAAAGAGACAAAGAGGGAAGGAGGAAGAGGAAGGGAGAGAAAGGGAGAGGGGAGAGAGAGAGAGAGAGAGAGAGAGAGAGAGAGAGAGAGAGAGAGAGAGAGAGAGAGATTGTAAGAACTTTTATTAAATGCGTATTTTTGTGACACCTTCCTTCCCTTCCTGCCAGGAAGATTGCTCAATGTATGTTACCTTTTATTCTCTCCAGTTGGGTTCTTATATAGGAAATGCTTTCCAAACTTTTATGGGCAGCTAGGTGGTAGAGTGGATAGAACTCTGTGCCTGAAGTCAGGAAGACTAATCTTCTTCAGTTCAAACCTGGCCTCAGATACTCACTAGCTGGGTGACCCTGGGCTAATTACTTAACCCTGTTTGCCTCAGCTTCCTTATCTGTAAAATGAGCTGGAGAAGGAAATGGCCAACCACTTCGGTATCTTTGTCAAGAAAACCCCCAAATGGGGTCATGAAGAGCAGACTCGACAGAAACTACTTAACAACAATATTTACCAAACCTCAAAGCATGCTATAAATCCTAGATATTATTATTATGATTACTATGATTACTACTATTTCTATTATTATTCCATTAGACACCACTTCTTCCAAAAACACCAGTACTGGGCTTCATGGAATGAAATACAAAGAGAAGAGTGGCTTTCCCAAGGCACACAATTTGCTTGCGTTATAACCAATGACTGACTGAATCTTGGTCCTCCTATCTGCCTTTCCTGCTTCTTCTTGCACTCCTTGCACACAGCACAGACCTTGCAAAACTAAGAAAGATCCAGCTCAGCCACTACCCATCTAAATCTAATACCAGACAATGTCAGACCACATAATGTCCCTCAGCCCCTCCCTTTTTTTCAGGATAATTCACACCTGAGCCAGTGGGTCTGGGGAGGGAGGCAACTGAAAGGTACAGATCTGTGTGCTGCCTTTATTCATGAACACTGAGGGAAGCTGCAGGTAACCACAGTCCTTAAGGATGATTCCTTATGGTGCTACATCATGAAGCAATATTTCAGAGCAGAATGAAGAAAGGATTTCCACAGGCATCATGTGTTCTCTAGCTGGGTGAAATGTAACATCTCAAGAGCTCTCTATAATTTGTCATAAATAAACTCTATACAGTAAAAATTCGGGAGCCAACTAACTGGAACCTAGAATAAAGGGAATTTTTTCTTTTCTCTCAACTATAAGAGGAAATCACATGATAAAACAAACTGAGATTGAGAATTTAGTCCAAAAAAAGGACTAATGGGTGCAGGAGACATTCAGATCAATCTCCTAGCTGAGGGGTAGAGAACCTATGGCCTTGAGGCCTCAAGGGCAGCCCTTTGACTGAATCCCAACTTCACAGAACAGATCCTCTTAATAAAAGGTTTAGGACCTAAACCATCCATGTTTACAGCTGCAGTTCTATAGAGTGACTTCCCAATGTCTGAAATAATGAACCTGAGCTACGGCAAGCTCTTTGAAGTCTAGGTGATGTCCACTGGCTTCTACTTCCTAAGGCAGGAAAGTGAACTCATTCCCTTCAAGTAACAAAGGCCTGGAGATGATCAAATTCTGGGGCCCAAGAAAGAAAGACCAGAGGATTTAGAGTTTAATCTGTATGTGAGCATGTGCTTGATTCTACAGTAGAAGCCTAGTATCCTGAGACTTGGAAAAGATGGGAGTGCTCCAAAAGAGGTCTGTTCCCCCCAGCCCAAGTTTAGTAGGACAATCCCAATCCCTTTACACTACACGTGCATGTGCACGCGCGCACACACACACACACACACACACAAGATTTAGATTACATCATTCTAGCCTCAATTACTTTTTTCAGATAATCAAGTTCTTCCTTCTCCATGGTCCTTCCTCCACTCTCTCTACTAAGAAAATATCCCAAGGCAATGGAGAATCTTATCTTGGCAGTGGATTCCTGAGGGCTTGGCTCTATCTTAATGAAGTATATGCAGGTCTTTATCTATAGTGCCAGCAATCTACTGAGGCTTGATTAAAACAGTGGGCAGTAGGAAATAAAAGGTAAGATTTTTAACAGAAAATTGGGGAAGTGAGTGCCCAAGGATGCAGCACTATCATAAGCAAGGAGGCTAGGGGTGAGTCTTAAGGGCTTCACCCATCTTCCAAACATTCCAGAAAGTGCAGGTGAAAGACACACAAAGGCTTTACTCAGGTTAGCAATTAAAAGCAGCTGAATCAGGAAGTTTTCCTGATAGGCTTCATCCATTTTAAAGAGATTTTTGACAAAATTCGGAATAAAAAAGAGATGAAGTAGGCAATATATGCTAAAAATGATTACCATCAAAAGTGAAGTTTGCAAAAAATAAAAAGAAGTCTACACCCTTAAAGACTAAGTTTCAATTATTTAGAAACCTTGCATAACATATCATTCCTTGGTGATGCCAGGTAACTGGGTTATTCTTCTATATGACATAGGCATATAGTGTTACTACATATTAACATAGCTGCATTTTAGTGAAGCCCAAGATAAATAATCATCATCATAATAATGGTGTACAAATTACATTTGTATAGTACTTTCCAGCTCCCAGAACTGTAACATTATTATACCACCTTATCCTCTAACTGCCCTGGGTCCTATTACAGACATACACATAGGAGTGGGAGGCCTTATTTATTTCAGAAATGCTATGTAGCCCCCAGCAGCTGAGGAGAATGACAATTATCGTGGACTGCAATCCCCAAAATTCCAAGTGTCTGGACGTTTTTCTTATACAGATAGGAATGGAAAGGCTTCTGGGCTTAGAATCAGGAAATCTGAGTTTCACTCTTGACTCTGACACTGGTTGGTGTGACCGTGAGTAAATCACTCCCCTACTCTGAGGCAGTATTCCTGTCAATAAAATGAAAATAATGAAATTTGCACTACGGTTCTCATAGGGTTCTAAGACATAAAAAGCCATTGTAAATGGGTTATCATTCTTTTTAATTGTGCTTTACTTCTTTGTGAAAAGTATTCCACTCAATTCATTGAAAGATTATATGTTTAAGAACACATAGGATCACACAAATAAAGTCAATGAAACAAGATTAGGAGGCAAGCAGACAAATGGGAAAGAATTTTTACAATGTGTCTCTGATAAAGGTCTCATTTCTCAATATATCATATATATATGTATATATATAGCCATTATTTTTATATATATGGATCCTTTTTCCATTTTTATTATCTCTTTGGGATATAGATCACCATTATTATTGGAAGTTATCTTAGAGGTAATCAGGGCCAATCCTGTGATTTTACAAATTAGAACACTGAGGCCCAAGGAAGTTACGTGACTTACCCAAGGTCACAAAAGCAGTAAGGAGCAGAGGTGAGATATGATGGTCAGTGGAGTTGATACAGGTGAGATACCATGGTGAGCGGGATTGATATGGATATGGGGAAGTTAAAGCAAGAGCCATGACTTGGAAAGGTACACTGAGTCTCTTTCAAGCCTTCTTTTGTACACAGTATCAATGATATCTAATGATGTTAGTAGTCATGTGATCGTTCTAATCCTAGTAGAACTCTGAGGTGAGGTTGCCGAACAGCCTGAGCTCTCACTGCCCCAAAAGAGAAATGGTCTTAGTAGCCAGGAAGATTTATTTATGGAAAGGGGCCTCAGAAAACTATACACCCAAAAATAACCTAGAAAGAAGATGAATAATAGAAGAAGGGAATACAAGTATATTTCCTGCCAGTCTGGATAGGAAATGCTCTGAAGATGAACAGGTCTATGCCCCAATTTCCCAGAGAGGTAAGCAGCAGAGGGAGATGTGGGAGGGTACAGATGGGACAAATGATAAGATTTGGTGGTTTCAGGGTTAGTTAAGCAGAAAGATACACCTTGGACTGCAACATTGACTGACAGTCGACACAATAGCAAAGTGCTTTAAGGGACACCAATGGAGATACAGAAAAATCAAAGATTGAGTCTCTTCTTCTAAAGAATATACAAAATCACAGTTCCCTTGGTACTTCATATTGAGATTGGATCCCCAAGTCTAACTTAGAACAAATCTAAACTTCCAAGTTGGCTCTTTGGTTCAGAGATAGGTAGTTGCCGACCATGGAGAATTAGAGGATGCAGGCAGTAGAATGTAGGCCAGGGAAATGGGACCATAGAGACCAGCAATGGCAATTCCTAGCAACATAACAAATGAACAGCCAGCAAGGCAAACATATCTCTAGTAGCAGAGTTAAAGGAATTGAAGGCTCAGCAGTAAAAGAGTCAAGAAGGCAATAAGACCCCAGAGAGATACTGCCACACAGCAGATCAGACATAAAAGGCATTTTAAGACCTAAGGAATAGTATGGTGGTCAGAGGCCAGGGAGTTAGTAGGACCAATGGGAAATAAGAGCATATCATACAATGATGAGAGGGGACATTCAATTAACCATCTACTATGTACCTTGGAGTATATTAAATGCTAGGGATACAAACATGAGGAAATAAAGCAGTCCCTACCTCAAGGAGCTTATATTCTAATAAGGGAAACAAGGGGAACCAGCAAGAAGGGCAGTGTAGCACTACTGGCATGGCTTGGAGATGTCGCTGAGAAGTGAGGAAGAGGCCTGGTTCTAGACAAGAGAAAGCAAAAACTCATCCGGCCCAGTCCAGTGTGGCTCCAGGGTAACAATCCTAAGTTCCCATGGAGAGAAGATGGGAATATTGGCTAGAGTGCCAAGGGTATGGTTGGACCTAGTGATGGGGAAGTGAGGAGGAAGAAAACAAAAGGACTGACAGCAGCATGTGCCATCTCTAAAGGTTATGGATCACTGCCTGCTACTTTGTCCTTCCTTCCCTCTCCCATTGCTACTGACTCACTGCTACCCCTACTCCAAACCCATGGTTTGGTGGTCAAAAGTATATCATAGAAAGAGTCCTAAATAAGGAGTCAGAAGGGTAGTTTCTAATCCAGGCTCTTCCCAAACCCCAAACAGGTCACTGATTTTCTATAGGCCTCAATCTTATTATTTGTAATATGAACATGTAGCATTTGAGGATCAATGGCTTCTAGCTAAAATGACCTATGAATCTATTTCAGTGGATGTTGGCTGCCTCTTCATACATAGCAGGTGATGCAAAGAAGATAGTTTAATCCAAAATACATGACAACCATGATGGCTTTCAACTACTTTTCTCCATTTTTTCCTCTACCTCCCCAAACACCTATCCTGTACAGTCTAGGGTATTCATTGGGCATATTTTCCCTAGTGATTTCCATCCTCAGTTCTCTCTGCAAGTACGTACATCATAACTTTCCTAACCAGAGTGCAAGCTCTTTGAGGGTATAGTAGCAAGCACCCTAGCATACCCAGGATTGCCTGCCAGCACATCTTCTTTGATCTGCTTTTCTAGCAAAGACTGCCCAAAAACCAGTTAACAATCCTATTTTTAATTACATTCACTAGTTCAGGGGAAGGGTCAGCACCTCAACCATCAGAGAAAATACAAGCAGAGAAAATATAGAGAAGAAATTTGATAGTATTTGGGACTTATATGTCTGAGAGAAATTGATAAACTGCTTGCTCTAAGAATCTGCCACTTACCACTGTTGGGCAGACTGGGAAATACAGAAGACAATATTTCTATCTTCTAAGAGATTATCCTCCTGATGATGAGCCATGATTTATATGCATAAAACAATGAGAGAAAAACATAAATTGCCATATAGCAAGGAATGAGTGCTGGACTTGAAATCAGGAAATACCTGGCCCTGATCCTGCCCCTGGCATTTACAAGCTGTGTTACTAGAGACGAATCACAGAGGCTTCATCTGTAAAATGGGTAGAACCACACACGTGTTCTGCTCATCTAGAATGGGCTGTTATGAGGATCAAGATGCTTTGCTAACTTTAAAACAATAGATAAATGCCAGTGACAGTGATAAAGTATAAAATGAACTTTTAAAATGCAGGAGCCAAGGAGAAATTATAGTAAATGGTTAGAAAAAAGAGAATACAACATAAGTATAGTTATCATTCACCTTGGGACTTTATTTGCATCTTAAATGACAGGTACAGAGAATGAGGGCATGCTAGGTGGCTCAGTAGATAGAGTATAGGGCCTGAAGTCAGGAAGACTTGTCGCCCTGAGCTCAAAACCAGCCTCAGACACTTAATAGCTATGGGACCCTAATCTACAGACTTAGAAAGTTTAATTGACTTGCCCAAGGTCATACAGTGACAACAGTGGAATAGGGAAGAGAAATCCAGAATTCCTGGATCCTAGCTAATTATCTCATCACCATATATCTTGTGAACCATAGGAGGCTTAGGATGATGACATTTATATAGTGTTTATTATGTGCTATCTACCATATTAAACACTTTACAAATATTATCTCATTTGATCCTCATAACAACCCTGAGAGATAAATGTTAGTATTATGTCCATTTTACAGATGAGGAAACTGAAGCTGGCAGGCAGAGGTTAAGTGACTTGCCCAGGGTCCCACAACTAGTGAGTATCTGAGGCCAGGTTTGAACTCAAGTCTTCCTGACACTAGGCTCTGTGCTCTATCCACCTAGCTGGCCCCTTGTTGAGCTGGGATGGCAGCCCAGGAGGCCTGAACTAGTTCATTGTAACCTTCCCAAGAGTGTGCCAAGGGTTAATTTTCAAGAATGATGGAGATGAAAAATCACCTTCCCTGTTATTATTAGCAGTCAAGTTGCCAGCCAGAACCAGAGATGCCTTTCGAGAGCCACTCAGTGGTTTTTTCAAAGGACAGAACAGTTGTTTCAAATGTTAACAAGTTTCTGATGACATTCAGTGCTGTCTACTCCTAGAGATGGGGGGGAAGCTCAAAAGATTTGGATTGTTCATTGAAGCTCTTGCAAACTGATCTGAGCTGCTTTGGTCTGAAAGGATCTGTCTGTCAATCCTGAAAGGACAGTCTCCAGAGATTTCTTTTGCAGGTTCCAGTTTAGGACAGGTCAGAAACAATGTGCCCAGAGAAGAAAGGCCTGGTTCACCCTCAGCCAAATAGGAGCAGGGCTCCACCTCTGTGAAATTCAGCATTGGACTTAAAGTTCTGGCCCAAATTTTCAGCACTTGAAAGAGCCCAGAGTCTAGTGTTATGATATTCAAGCCTCCCTGTGGGGATGCATTCATTCTATGGCTGGCACCCTAGCTTCACCTTTCAGGTTGGAAGGGGTCCCAAAGGGCACATCTGAAATGTTCCCTCATGTACTGCAGACACATCCCTCCCTCCTCCTTTTCCAGGATCCTCCTTGGGCTCCGGATTATGGGAATAGCTGTTCGTCTCAATAGTGCTCCCTTCAGACCTTCTTGTAGCAGAGCACAGTGGGAATCTGGGCACTTAATGGGGTGCTACTGGTAGTAATAATCATATCTGTTACTGCTGATCTTGACCTCCCCTTTGAATTTGACTTAGGGATAGACGACTTGCTATGGCCCATTGAGGCACAGACAGTGGCACGGCAGGAGGGCCTGAATGGACTAAGACTAGAAGTTCATTTTGAAGGAGTGGACTAGCAGGTACAACAAAGACAGGTAAGCAATAGGTTAGACTCATTAGAGTCTAGAGAATCATCTAAGACAGAACAACCTTGACTAATAGATTTTAAGTTCTCTAAGGGAATAATGGGGCAGCTAGATGGCACAATGAATAGAGTGCCTGGCCTAGAGTCAAGAAGACTCATTCTCCTGAATGAAAACTCTCGTTCTCCTCAAATCCAGCTTCAGAAACTTACTAGCTGTGTGACCTTGGACAAGTCACTTAATGGTGATTACCTCAGTTTCCTCATCTGTAAAATTAGCTAGAGAAGGAAATAGCAAAACAGGCCAGTATCTTTGCCAAGTAAAAACCCCAAATAGGGTCACAAAGAGTTAGACACAACTGGGACAGCTAAACAACAACAACAACACAGGAATGATGCGCAGCTTATTTCATCTTTGTTTCCCTGGTACCCACCAGAGTGCGTTGGAAATAGTAAATGCTTGACAACTGTTTACTCAATTGCTAATTGAAATTGGGTACGAATCTCAAGGGTTAAAGCAAGCAGAGTCCACATCGCAAGGAGAGAATAAGAAAGAAATATCAGTAGTGATCAGCAGATGCTGAGGTGAACTCTGACCCTAAGACAGAACAATCTCTTACACTCCTGACTTTTCATAGTCCTCACAGGAGCTTAAATCCTGGTTGGGAGGTATTTTCAAGATTTTCTGTCCCAGGCTCCTAATTTTACAAACATAAAAAACTGAGGCCCCGATATCTTAAGAGACTTCCTCAAGGTCAGATGGATAGCGAACAGTGGGGTTGGGATTTGAATAGAGACTCTCTGAAACCAACATTTTCCCTTCTGCCACAATGGTGTGGGATTGACTACTGCTTACGGCCAAAGGGGAGTGGAGTGCCATCATCGCAATAACTCAACAGCTACGGAGGCATTTAGCTTCCCAGATGTTCCTACATGCCCCACAGACTATCTATCCTTTCTATGCCTTTTAACAAATTACAGCAAGAAGGCCATATGGAGCAGCAGAAAAAAACATTGAACTGCGAATCACAGGAAGTGAATTCGAGTTCCAGCTCTGCCATTTATGACCATTTACCTTAGATGAAGGGGTTTCACAATGGTCTCTTAAGATCCCCTTCAGCTCAGGATGTATGACCCTATCATCTACATTGGAGAGGGCAGCAACTCATGATGATTGTCATGTGCAAGTCTCTCAATGGTGAGTATCTTCATCTTTAAAATAGGAAATTATGCTGGTAACACCTACCTACATCAAAGGGAATGTCATGAAAAAGTAAATAAGACAACTGAGTGATTTACAAATCTCGAAGTACTGTGTAATATCATCTATAATCAGATGATGATGACAATGATAATGATGATTAAAATACAGCTGCAGTAGCCAAGGAGTTTATAATCTACTTGGGGAATATTCCATCCAATCTCCAATACTAGATGGCTACCTGAAGATAGGCAAGACAATCTTTGTAAGCCTCAGTTTCCTCATCTCTAAAATAAAACATAGATAACAATGCCTGTGGTACCAGCATACTAAAAATATTTGGGTAACAATGAGACAATGTACGTGCAACCCTTTGTAAACTTTAAAGCACAGTAGACATATTAGCTATCAATTTTAAGAACATGATTCACCCAATAGGCAATGGAGGGACATGGAATAAATGTAAATAGCTTGTAGCCCATTAATCTTCCTCTTAGAAAAAGCACAGTAGACATATTAGCTATCAGTTTTAAAAACACGATTCACCCAATGGACAATGGAGGGACATGGAGTAAATGTAAATAGCTTGTAGCCCATTAATCTTCCTCTTAGAAAAAGTGTTTCCTTCCCTAGATTTTCATGACATTGCTCTTTTATGCCTTTCTTCCTACCTCTATGACCCATCCTGTTCAGTCCCCTTTGCTGGGTATTATCTCTAACCATGAACACTCCCCCACGAGGATTTTCCTGGAATCTTCTCTTGTCCCTCTCTATACCCTCTCTCTTGGTGATTTCATCTGCTTCCGCGGAAACTAGTGAAAGATCATTCCTAGAGAAATATATCCTGCCCTGACTTTGCTTTTGAGCTCTAGCCCTACATTACCACCTGCAAATTTGATATCTCCACTTGGATTTTCCCACAGGCATATCAAACTCAACATGTCCAAAATCCTATTCTTTCTCCTAAATCCCATTCTTCTTCCAAACTTCCCAGTGCATATCAAGGGCACCATTATCCTTTTAGACACACAGGTATCTAACCTCAGAGTCAGACTTCCATTTCTACTCTTCCTGCACTCTATATATCCAATCAGTGGGTTAGTCTTATCTAATCTCCATCTCAATCCACTTCATTCTGTCTACTAAAATGGACCCCACCTTAATCTAAACCATGATATCTTTTCTGAACTATTATAACAGCTTCTTAATTGGACTCCCAGCTTCCAGTGTTCTTTTTTTTTTCCTCTAATTCATCTCTCACAGGGCTGCTGAAATAATTTCCATAAGGCACAAGTCTGATCATGTTACTGCTTTCTCAAGAATCTTCACTGATTCTCGTTTGCCTTGGAAAAAACACAAACTCCCTAGCTTGACATTTAAAGCACACCAAAGTTTGGCTCCATCCTACATTTCCAGGCTTATTTCACAGTTTTAGTCAAACTATACTACTTACTATTTTAATTCCATATCCTGCCTCTACACATTTACTCAGCTTGTGTTCCATACCTGGAAAACCCTCTCTCCTCAACATCTCTCTGTCTTCTTCAGAGGCTCAGTTCATGGATCACTTCCTAGAGGAAGGTCTTCCTGATCCCCTTAGTTGTTTGTTCTCTCTCCTCCATCCAACAATAATGAATGAAAATATGTTTGCTCATTTTATTCTCTCAATAGAGTGTAAGCTCCTTGAGGGCAGGCACAATTTCTTACTTTGTCTTTGTGTCACCAACATCTAGTACAGTGCTTTGCAAAGAGTAGGTACCAAATGAATGCTTGTTGGATTTGACTGGACTAGACTAGATTAAATGGCAGGGTGCAAACACTAAAAATATCATCTACATGAAAAACATGAAAGATACTGCTAAAGAACTGTATGACTGGAAATTTGAGACCTATCATGATGTAAGTGAAAGACAAAAGATTGAAGGATCACAAGTTTAGAGCTGGAAGGGACTTTAGAAATTAACGAGTCCAAACTCCTCATCTTACAGGGTTCAGAAAGGAGGCCAATGAAGGATACAGAATCACCCAGAATCCCGCAGCTAATAAGTCTCTGAGGGAGGATTCAGACCTAGGCCTTTCTAACTTTCAGTTGAGCACTCTACCACCACAGTATACCATGCTGAATCAAATGGGCTATCTTTGGACACTGCTATCACCTGCATACAGTCAAGATGCCTAGAAAATGTCTCCTACTATGTTCGCTGAGTCCCTTGTGGAAATTGTGTGGGAGGTCATGGACAAGGGTCATACAAGATAAGAAGGCTTGGATGTGTTCAGTGACGCCAGAGATTCATAACTCTGTTAAAGCACTGAAGTAACACAATTTCTTCCCCCAAGGAGATAACGTTCTACAGAGGGTGCCTATATCCTGCCTCATATAGATACCCGCCATGTGACTGTGAGCAAATGACTTCACCTCGAGAGCCACAGGTTTTTCTGGATGAACCAGATAATATTGTCATTCCTTTCTGATGCCAAGTCTTATCAATCTATGACCCTATTTTTATTTTGTTTTGTTTTGGAGGAGGAACAGAACAATTTCTAGATCTGTTACCTCTACTGGAAGGGGAAACTTCTGCAGGAGAAAAACACAAAATGGTAAAGTTGAGGTTTACCATTTAGCTGAAACACAACCTGAATTAAGGGGAATGTCATGAAATAATGCTAGAACGGTCATTTGGAGCCAAATTACAGAGAGCCTTAAATGCCAGGATGGGGAGTTGGCATTTTATCTTTCAGGAAATGAAGGAAAAAAAGCTAGATAAGGGTATTTGAACAGGAGAATAGCAAGGTTGGGCCTGTATACTAGGAAGACTTTTTTGGCTGCTACATGAAAGATAGACTAGAGAGAGAACAAGGGAGACTAGTTAAGAATTTATTAGTTAAATTATAGGCAATAAGGAATTGAATTAGGGTTGTGGCAGTATGAATTGAGAAGAGCAAGACAGATATCAGCGGCATGGTTAAGTATCATAGAATCAACAGAACTTGGTAGCTAAAATGTTGAACATAGATCAGAGTGTCAATGCCACCAGCCCTAAGAACCCTTTCCTGTTCCTTCTCTGACTCCTGACCTCAGGACTCACTATAGGAGAGTAGGTTCCTTACTCATACACAGGTGGGAATCCTGATATGATAGCACTTCTCCCTCCCCCAATCCCCAGTTCTATCAACACATGTTGTACATACATACCTAGCACTCTGCTTTGTAACTGTCTGGTGCACTTATATTAGATCAGGGCTGTCCAAAATGCAGCCCGCAGTGCGATTTATGCGGCCTGCCTACAAGCAGAGAAATTTACATAAATGCTTTAATAAACAAAGCCCAGCTACCACAGAGCTCTCACTAAAATGGCAAACCAACATATATTGTCTATTATTTTAATAAAAACCTAAGGTTGGACAGCCCTATATTAGATTATGTAATCTAGCTGTGTTTGTAGTTTTCCCCCTACTAGATGACTCTGAGATCTCGATTCTAAGCGACAATGAAATAATTGAAACAGCGATAGAAAAAGGGAATCGTCTCTCATTCCACTCCCTAACTTCCACCAAATGAGAAGAAGCTGGCTTTTCTTCTTCCACAGCTGTGGCCCTTAGGTCCACTGTCTCCTTCACAAAGGCTGTAAGCTAGTCTTCTCTGGGCTTCCCACCCCATGGATCGGCACCCCATGTACTGTAAGACTCTAAGGCCTCGCCTCTTGTCCCACTATTGACCTTTAAGACCTCCAAGCCTTTCCATTTGCCTTGCATCTGAATCCTCTACATATGCTGGCTCCCCCAGTTAGAATGTGAGCTCCTTGAGAGGCGAGACTGTCTCATTCATATCCTCAGTATTTATCATGACGGCACACAATGAATACTTAAATGTGTTGGGGGTTTGTTGTTTTTTTTTTTTAATTTCTCATTCAATAGTTCGTTCCCTAAAGGCAGATGGGTTCTATCTGGGAAATGTCAAGTTTCAGGTACCAATAAGAGATGTCCAACTATCAGATGATAATGCTATACTGAACCTCAGGGGAGAGATTAGCACCAGTTGTATAAATTCTGGAATCATCTCCATAGAGGAGACAATTGAAGCCACTGAAATAGATAAAATCACTAACAGAGAGAGTAGAGGGTTCACTTTCACCACTACCCCTTCTCTCTTGCTCCAGAAGTGGAAGAAATAAACAAGAAAAACAACGGAAAGGGAAAGGGGCATTTAAGATATTTGACTAAACTCGCATAGAATAGAGTCTCTTTTTCTGAATACAAATTCCTTAGTAGGCAGAGCTCATGAGGTTGGCATGGTCCCTTGCAGACTCAGGGCATATAATGAATGGTAATCCTCTAAAAAATAATGTTGCTTCAGTCTCTTCAGTATACCCGGAAATCCTCCTGACCACCCAAAGCCAAGCACACTTCATGCCAAGGCCATTTCAAAGGAAGTTTCCTTCTCTAGGAGTCGCTGCCTGGGCACTGCCAGCAGAATCAAACCCTGAAGGCATCTGCTATTCTCTGTGTCACCGCTGTCACAATAAGCCACTGGGCCACTTACTTAGCTCAATGGAGGAATCACTGAACCTTGAAATTATTTAAACATACTCAGAAGGCAAATGTGGCTTTGTCATTTAACTTCTCCCTCCTAGCCCAACATTAAATTTCTCCATACTCTCCAGGGAGAATGTTAGCACATGCATACTCAGGCACATGCTAGATAGAACTAGAAGCAAAAGGGGAGTTTGATACAAAGGAAAACAGGCAGAAGAATTCAGTCAGGCTAAAATCCTTTCGTTATCCTTCAGTTAAGGAAGGCTCCAAGAACTTAGATGCTGATGTCTCATGTAGTACAGCTCGAGTCGCAATGTAATATTTAGACAAGGTTAAGACAAAGGTTGGAACATAAGTAGAATTAGTAGGAACATTCAGTTGCAATGAGAATGAAGGGCTCGATGTGAATTTCAGCAAAAACTGTCTCAATAAGTGAATATAGTTATGATATCAAAAGCTACCGTAATATTGTGCCTTTAATCAAAGAGGAGACAGAGGCTTTGTTATTTCCAAAGAATGAATTCATATCCAGTTTAATAACTCAAAGTATCAATGTCTGACACCATTAGGAAATAGAGTTCAAATAAGCCATGTTTTTTAAAAAAATTACATTCATTGGTCGTACAAAGGAGAAAATTGGATCAAATTGTTATGAAGTACAGTGGCATTATTTAAATGTCTTTGTTAATCAGGGTCTTGACATCAGGGATGATGCCTGGTGAATCTGCTCTCCAGGTTCAGCGCAGCATGGGTCAAGACTGTTTAATATTCCCAACTTGCTGAGTTCTCACTGAACTCTGCCGCCCTATGTGATCTCACATCCTGCATTTTCTCTCCTTAGTCTCTGAATTCAAGATGCACTGGTATTTTCAATTTTCTTTGCTGCTAAAGGGCAAAGAAGCTGCAGTATAAATGCCCAACTTACTTTCAAGCCTTGTTTATAATGATTTATACATTACACAGCTGTTACACCTGCAGAAGCTTCCGCCGAACACTCAGGAAGCTTTTTAATTTAAGAGGTTCGGAAATGTTTACACCTCACTGTGGTATTTTAAAGACTGCTTAATCAGGAGGGAGACAGAGACAGCAAGAAGAAAAACATATTACCTCCATAGCCTGTTTTCTGGATGGAATGTACCAGACTCACACAATGCAGTGGTTGTTCCTTTAATTAACATGCTACACTTAAAACATATGTAATTATCTGAAAGGAGGTGAAAGAAAACCATTCAGAAGCCCAAGCTTGCTAAAACTGAGGACTGGGAGCATATCCCCTAACCCATCACAAAGGCAGATTTTCATCAAATCAGCCAGTATGATGCACCTACAACTGGACTGTATGCTCTAAGGATAATAACCCAGATAGGGACTAGACTTGAAGTCTCCTTAGCACAGGGAAACCCAGAGGAGGAAAATGTTCTTTACCAAGCTAGGTCTTCACCTTTCCTGCAACTTCATCTTAGAAAATTGCCTGGGCCACTTAGAGCAGGGTCTCAGAGTCAGTATGTGTCAGAGGAATGGCTTAAAACCTTGGTCTTTTTGACTTTCCGACTGCTTTTGATCCACCAGGCAGCATCCTCTCCAATAATACTAATAAGTGATTAGTACTTATAATTTACAAGGCTATTTACATACATTATCATTTAGAATGTAAGTTCCTGGAGGACAGGGACTATCTTTGCATTCCCAATGCTTAGACTAGTGGGTCCTTAATAAATGCTTGCCAGGCCATATTTGAGCCTCACAACAATCCTTCACTCTAGATGTTATTATCTCTTTTTTTTTTAACAGATGAGACTCAGAGATGTTCAATGATATTGTGTAGGGTAACAAAGACTAACAAGCATCAGAAGTATCTTACCTATGTTAGACAACCAATACAAATAATTGATGGTGGTCAGTTCTCAGCAAGTAGGGTACAAGTCTTATCTATCTTTGTAAATTCTTGAGTGTGTGGAACTCAATAAGTAAATAAATAAGTGAATAAATTAATATGAAACTTCTCCTACTTAATTTTAAGATCAAAGATCTAGAACTGGTAGAAACCAGAGAAATTCAGTCTAACCCCCACGTTTCCCATCTGAGGAAATATTTTTAAGATGAGGCCCAGAAAGCTGAAGGGTCTTGTCCAAAGTACCAGAGGTACTAGGAAGCATTATGGTAGGATTTAAACATAGGAACCTGTAATCCCAGAGCTCTTTTCACTGGACCACACTGCCTCTCTTTTTGATAGGCTATCCTTTGGTTCCAGAGAGTTAATTTTATCTTCTTAAATAAACAAATTTCATGTCTTAGAAATTTAAAGGGTACCCAATTCTAGTCCTTTAGGCAAGTTGGTGGTATAGTGAAAAAAGTGCTAGGCCTGGAAGTTAGGAAGACCTTACTTCAAATCCATCTTGAGATCCTTACTAGCTATGTGACTGGAAAAGTCACTTAAATCTCTGTTTGCTTCAATTTCCTCAAATGTAAAATGTATATAATAATAGCACCCTTCTGTGGGTTGTTGTGACATTCAAATGACTTGGAAAGCAACTAGCATGGTACGTGGCACACAATAGGAACCAAATAAATGCTTATTTGTTTCTTTCCTTCTTTGAACAGGTACATAAAAGAAAAAAAAACAGCTATACTAAATTCTAGTAGCTAAAATTATCCAAATCCTATTCTTCCTTGTCTAACCTCTCAGTCAAAACTGTAGCATATTTTTCCCCATTCCGTCCACTTTGTCAATAGTTTTAGATTCACTGTTGCATCGCCTAACCTATTCCCAACCCAGAATTACACAAAAACCAACACCGTTGACTCTTCCCAATCTGTCGTTTAAATATATATTCAAAGGCTATGTAAAACATAGATCGTTGACCCAGCGGATTGCATTTCAAGACATTTCTGCTCCAGTCCATGGTATGAGGCCTTATTGGAGTGCTCTTCAGGGTGTGTGGATTCTTAACACAATAGACCATGACAGCTTCTCTGAAGCAATTACAATCTATCATACCGAGGGCTAATTAGAGATTTCTTAGTGGATCAATGACACAATATAGACCATAAGAGTGTCAATGATGCAGCTGCAAATACACACGCTGAGCTTGACTGCTAAATATCCCTATGACATTGTTATTGAAAGGAGTTGCTCAGCCTGCAAATTGCTGCTTTTCTAAAGCAAATACTATATATGAGTCTTTGTTATGAGTGGCTGCCATCCCACATTTCACAGCTGGCTTGGCTAACCCTAGTCAGTGGTCAGTGCTAGGATATAAAATCCAAACTGAAAAACTCCCTTCTCCTGTTTCTCCAAACCCTCTGTGCCCTACATCAGCTTACTCCTAGTGTTTTGGACAAGATAAGAACTAAAGTAGGACAATGAATAGAGCTCTGAGCCTGGAGTCAGAAAGAATTATCTTCCTGAGTTAAAATCAGGCCTCAGACACTTACTAGCTGTGTGACCCTGGGCAAGTCACTTAACTGTGTTTGCCTCAGTTTCTTTATCTGTGAAATGAGCTGGAGAAGGAAATGGCAAATCATTCTAGTATCTCTGCCAAGAAAACCTCAAACAGGGTCATAAAGAGTCAGACACAACTAAACAACAACAAAACGAGCTAGAGAAGAAAATAGCAAACCATTCCAGATCTTTGCCGAGAAAGCTGAACATGACTGAAATGACTGAACAACAAATAATAAAAATATCTAAGATATCAGACACAGAAATAAATGTGTCTTATTCAAAAAATCCCTGATGAAGAGGATACCAAAAACCCTTTCCTATGGCTAAGTTCCATACTTAACAATATCATTTTTAGAAAATTACCCATTGGAGCTAACTGAAGTTTTCACGCTGTAATTTAAGCCTTCTTTATCTCAATCCATTCTCAATAGCAAAAGGCAAGAAGATAGTGACCATCCTCCTCGTTAACTTTAAAGCTGTTATTAGCTTTTCTTCACTCTTCTCTGCCGGTGAAATTATTCCAGTTTCTTACTCATCAATGTCATTTTCCAATCCACTTTATTTTCATTGCTCTCATTTGATTAGGGAAAAAAAGATGGTTGAGCCTCCTTATCATGGTGAGAGGGAAGGGGAAGAGATCAAAGATTTATTAAGTGCCTACTATGCACTGCCAAGTCACTATGCTAAGTGCTTTACAAAGGCTTCATGCCTCCTGGGAGGCATAGGCACTCTTATTATCATCCCCATATTGTAGTTGGGGAAGATGAGGTACACAGGTTAAATAACTTGCCCAATGTCACGCAGTTAGTATGTGTCTGAGGCAGGGCTCCAGAAGAGCCACACAAAATTGGAAGTATACCAATACAATCACAGTCCCACTCCTTATTTTTGAAATAGCTCACACGTGCCCCTTCACTAACCTTTCTAACCTTAAGGATATTCAGTTCATCTTACACAATGCTGCCAAACTGAGAGAAAAGATGATGGGGGGTTATCCCTGCTCTAAATATTTCATTTGATGCCTATAATAATAGCATACATAGTAGACCTAATAATATGAATGAAAGAACCTTTCAGCAGCCTTTCAAGATATGTAAAGCAAAGTACTGTTGTTGTTCAGTTGTTTCAGTCATATCTGACTCTTCATGACCCCATTTAGTATTTTCTTGGCAAAGATATTGGAACGGTTTGGCCATTTTCTTCTTCAGCTTGTTTTGTGGTTCAGTGATTTCAGTCACGTCCAACTCTTTGTAACCTCATTTTGGGTTTTCTTGGCAAAGACCCTGGAGTGGTTTGTCATTGCCTTTTCTAGTTCATTTGACAGATGAGGAAACTGAGGTAAATTGGGTTGTGACTTGCTCAAGGTCATACAGCTAGTAAGTGTCTAAGACATATTTGAACTCAAGAAAATGAGTCTTTTATACTCCAGACCCAGCACTCTAACCACTGTGCCACCTAAGTGCCCTAAACCAAGTATTACCATGCCCATATTAGAGGATGAAATGAGGCTTGAAGAGCTTGAGGACTTGTTAAGATAACAAAGCTTATACTTGGTGGAGCCAAGACTCAAAACAATGTCTTCTAACTGCCCATTCTGCGCTCTTTCCCTTGTATCTCATTAGTTATCTTCTATGATGCCAATTCTCACCTACTCAGCTGGCACAATCTGATCCTACTCTCCTTACCTATCCTCACTTTCACTATTTCACAGAACCCTCTTTCCACTCCTTCCTCATTCCAGAATTAAGGCGCTTCATTGCCATCTTGTTCCTTTACTGGGTTCTCCCTCCCCTCCCACCCTGAAGAACATCCTCCCGTCTTGCTAGTCAAACCTATAAATCCTTCAAATTCTAATTCAAGTTCTAGCATTTTGAGAAAGCCATCATTGACTTTCCCTCATTCATCTCTCTGACTCCAAAACTCCTGCTGCGCTCACAAGTCTCTACCACACAATTTAGCACTTAATGATACCCTCTCGCATATTATTTGCTGTTATTTTCTGTGTGAGCTTTGTCTTCTCAATCAGACTCTCGGATCCTGAAATCACATCTTAAAATGCTCTTCCCTGAAGCACAAAGCACAGTGTAGATACTTACTCTCCTTGTTCTGAAAGTTTGGCAACCCTGAGAAAGTATGGTTTAACCATAACAATTTTTCATTTTGTTTAGTTTCTAACCAACATATCCCTACAGCCTACTGGCTAGCACCTAAAGGAAAATATACCTGGAATTTGACTTCATTATATACTAATTCTTTTATGCCTTTAGTATCTTATATAGTGAAAGCTAAAGAAACCTATTCATCATTTCTGCACCTACAGATCTGCAAATGTGTCTACTAGAAACAAAATAAAGGAGGATTAATAAATTATTTGTACTAAAGTCTAAAGAGCTCATGTACTAAAATGTCAGCACACTGGATTTTAATTGGAATAGAGAGGGGGATATCTGTTAAACACTAGAGGCTACTCTAAAATAGTATGAACAGAGAAGAAAATATTCCCTTGTGATGTCTAAAAGTAATCAGACTATTTGTTTCTAGGTGGCCCCCAATCTTTACTGCCTATGCTAACAGAAGCTTTCAGGGTCCCCATTTCTTGACCCTATTTGGGCAGAGGCAAATGATTCAATTCACCTGAAACATGAAGGATTGCAAGAGCCATTTGTCCATGTGCATCAAGCCAGACAAAGCTGCTAACAGACCATTAAGAGTAGCAGAAACGATAGTATGGACAATTTTATCCCTATCCCCTGGAACTCTAATATGATGCTGTCCTTACAGTCAGCATCTTTTGTCTACTTTATGAGTGTAGAGCCACAGTTTTGAACTTTTATTTTAAAAATATTTTGTTGCATTTATATTTCATTTTGAAGCCTATGGAGAAAATAGACAAAGCCCCTTTAAGAAAGGGTATTGAAAACAGGTGCAAATGATGGAATACCCAACCTGCAGAGCTAGACAAAGAAACCTCAGTGATTATGGAGATTGGACGTTAATTAAAGAGGGCTTGGGAAACAGTATTGGATTTGGAGCCAGAGAAGTAGAATCATGGCTCTGCCACTTACAACCTGTGTGAACTTGTGTAAGTAACTCATGGCCTGTGACCTCAGTTTCTACATCTGTAAAATGAGGAAGTTGGACTAAATGATGGCTAAGGTCTCTCATAGGGCAGCCAGGTGGCCAAGTGGATAGAGCACCAGACCTGTAGTCAGGAAGACGTGCCAAAATCCAGCCTCAGGCACTTAACTAGCTATGTGACACTGGGCAAATCACTTAACCCTGTTTGCCTCAGGTTCCTCATCTGTAAAAAGAGCTGTTCTTTGCCAAGAAAACTCCAAATGGAGTCAAGAAGAGTCCAACATGATTGAAATGACTGACTGACAAAATCTTATATAACCATAAATTCTATAATTGAGTGAATTAGTCATTTAATGCTGTCATAATCAGACTAAAATTTTCATAGAGATCATATAACTAGAGCTGGAAGGAAACTCAGAGGCCAGCTAATCCAGTCCCTTCATTTCAAAGACAGGATAAACAATAAAACAAAGGGTACATGGCAAGTAAACATCACACACAGGTTTTGAACATATTCCCTAATTCAGAAACAAATGTTCTTTTCACAATACCATGTTGCCCGTTGGTTAAGAAATATTCAAAAAAGTATTCAACTGAAAAAAAAGTATTAATCACCCACTATGTGTAATACACTATTAGGTGATAGAGGGGTATAGAGAAGGGAATAAGCATTTATTAGGCACCTGCTAAGTTCCAAATATTAAACCACGCCCTTTACAAAGAGTAAATTTAGTCTCTGTGTGTCCAGGTCCTCAGCTTTTCCAAGACCATGGGCTACACCATTTTAAAAAGGCTCCTCTCACAAAACGAAATCTATAAGGTGCCAACAAGTACCTCAGTCTCATATTATGAAAGGAGGATGCTAAGGTTTTACCGTAACTTTCAGTATTATCCTAGAAGAAAGTACAAAAGCTGGTCTTGCTTTGAGATTTCATGTTGGTCCTATGAGATTTTAGAATGTCCAATTTCCTCTCTTATCACTTAAACTTATAACATTTCCTGTAGTTGTAAGGCTGATTCAGTCTACATTTTCGACTGATTCAAAGCAGGAAACCTTATTTCATTTCAAACTGTTAAAAGTGACCTTACTTGTCTCTGATATTGATTAAATTTCATGAGATTTGAGATTCTAGTAACTTTCCTTATGTCTGGTGGATGGAAGAAAATGCTGATTCACTTTTAGTAATGAAATTTACACTGAGGTAATGTTTATGTAGTTTTCAAAATTATAATAAAAATTTTAATGTGTTCTCATAATTTAAAATATTATCTTATGGAATGAAGAATTGGAACAATCAGGGCCTACACTGTGTTTTTGTAGAAATCTCAAACATAGAATGAGTCTCAAGAGATTAAAGGATGATTGCAGATAAAAAGATGGGGAAAAAGAAATGGGGTGAGTGACAAGAGACAATGGGGGAAAGTAAAATGTAAAGGGGAAAAAATTTAAATTTAAAATGGTATGAACTGAATCAATGTGGCATAATGGGAGAAAATTGGAACAGGAATCACAAGATCTGGGTCCTAGTCATTGCTCAGTCATGAGTACTGGTCATCTGTGTGACATTGAGCAAATCACTTGTGCACTCTGAGATTGTTTCCTCATTGTAAAATGTGAATAATACTTTCGGCTGTATCCTGGTTGTTGTGAAGATCAAATGACATCATAAATGTGTAAGGACCTTCTGCTCTACAAGGGAGACCTATTATTATCATTATAAAATAATGAATGATTGAATGAATCTCCCTCTTAGATCCCACAAAGCATTTTCTTTCCTGCCCCCTTTAAAGCACTCATCGTCTGTTTTGTATTTCTTGGTTATGGGTGTGAAGAGGGACTGGAGATGATCCAGCCTGTGATTTCTTGCTGAGAGGAAATGGGACAAGGGATGGCAAGACTCTTCAATCTTGTCCAACCAGCCCAGGACTTGTGATTACATAGAACAAAGAAGCATGATGAGGAAATTGAGAAATTTCTTATCTGATTCACTAAGCCTAAGGTCCCTTTGAGGAAGTATAGCCCCAGGGATACTGTCTCCAGTCAAGGAGTTGAATACTTATAAAAATGGGTATCTCGATATAGGTCAGAAGAAAGGAGGAATGAAGAAGTCAGAATAGACAGTGGAAGAGAGATGAGCTCACAGGATGTATGTGATATTAGCTTGAACCTGTGCTACATTCTTTGAAAACGTTGGCTGAAGGGAAGATCTTCACAGTAACTGGCTGAAAGAGTTAACTGAGGAAAGCTACAGGCCTCCCCTCCTGGGGAAAGGCTTACTAATCACAGCTTTCTCTGGTGTGTGATGGATAGAATAGCTGATGGCATGAAAGATCATTCTTCAACTGAAGAGTATAGCTGAGGCCCAATGGCAAACTGAAATAGCTCACTGAAAAGAGCCATAGTCCTTCCCATGCAGAGGAGAAGCTTATTAACCCTGGAGAATGCTGAATGGAGCAAAGATGCAACGCCCAGTCCGAAGCAACAGAGACATGACAGCAAAGAACAGGCCCAGCAAAGACCAGAGTGATAACGTCACAAGAAGAGAATGGTACCTCAATTTCTTTTTATCTATCCACTATCACTAGCCTGCCTACAATGCAGTTAGCCAATGATGTTGTATAATAGAAGACCCCATAGGTCACAGAAATCCAGCTTTTCAGAGTGGAGAGGTACTTGAGAAGCCATATAACCCAATCCATACTTGAAAACCTACCACCTATACAATCTGCTTAATGAGAGTGACCCAGCCCTTGCTCAACGACCTCAAATGAGGGAGAACTCATAGGGGCATCCCACTAGTCTTGAACACCTCTAATTATTAAGAAGTTTTTCTCCCCCTGATATTAAGCCTTATTTTTCTCTTTCCCAATTCCTTGCACAACGGCTAGATTTGCCACCTGTAGCCATGGAGAATAATCTGGATCCCTCTTCTACCAGACAACTCTTCAGATATCTAAAGATAGCTTTTACATTGCCTCTGAGCCTTCTCTAAGAAGTAATGTCTCACTGTCATTCAGGGAAAGCAGGAAGGCAGTAGATGGGGCTTATCAGGAACCTTTAGCAGGCCAATACAGAGAAAGCTGATTCAAAGAATGAAGCTAAGCACAGAGTTGATTTTGTCATTATTCATAAGTGTTTCACTTCCATATTAAAAAATTCAAAATTGGCTTAATCATAACATTTTATATTTCCATCTGTCTCTATGCCTCACACTTTCTAAATCTATTCTTCTTTCTTACCATAGCCTCCAACACCATCAGGCCATTACACCGGTTCTGGCTATACTCTCCTTCTTTCCAAATTCTACCTCTTGGTAAAACAATTCAAATATACACTCTCCTTCACTCTTGAATCACATGCCCTTGCTTGTTACCAACCACATCTTGTGAAACCCAAAACCTGGATTGCGTCCATGATTTTCTTCCTTCCTGCCTACCCATGTGCCAAAGAATAAAACTGAAAGAAATCATGAAACTATGCTGCCTGGATCCACTGCAAATTTATGCTAGGTAATCTCACTGCATATTCTTGCCACTCCTCCTTAATCAATTTTGTATCTCACTCATCAGAGTTGTTGTTCCCAAATGTCTTTTATCCTCAAGCCTCCAAAGCAATCTCTCACCAATCTTCTCAGCCCAGGATCATGTCTCATTCTTCATGAAAAAAAAACAAGGTATTTTATTACAAATGTCCCCTTCTCTCCTTCTCTAATATCCCCTGACTTCATCCCTCACTATCTCTTCCTTTACTCCTATCTTCAAGAGATTTTTTTTCTCTTTGACAAAGTCAATCCCAACAAGAATGCTTGAACCCATCCCCTTATTTTGCTCTACTTCTATTAATCTCCAGTCTGTCCATATTAACCTACTTTCTATTCCTCACCCATGATATTAACTCTCCAATTACCAAACCTTTTTTTGTACTCACTGGAATGGTCTCCTTACAGACCATGAACTCTTGATATTCCTGGCTTCCCACAAGGCTTAATTCAAGGGCTGCCTCCTGAAGAAGAATTTTTCTGGTTCCTTCTTTCCTTCTTCCCACCACCAGATGTTATACCCTTGTCTGCTAAAGTTACCTTCCAACTACAATGCATGTTGTATACTTGTTGTCTCCTCTATTAGAATGTTAAGCTCCTTGAGGGAAGGAACTGTTCATACCTTTTCCTCCTATCCCCAGCACCTAAGGAAAAATCTAGCGTATAATAAACACCTAATAAATTCTTATTAATTAATTAAATGGTTAATGTATAATCTATTTGGAAAAGTTATTAAATCACTCTATTTAGCTTACAGATTTCATATTCCAGGGTCCAGACCTCACCTATGTTTTCTGTATAGTAAAAGTAGTGAAGAAAGAACTTATAACTATTCAATTTCCACATTGCTCCCTAACCCGTTTTTCCTGATGGAAGGTTGGCAGGTACAGCTGCTGTGTGTTCAGAAAGACAGAATAAACCCAAATGGAAAAGGTCGTGCCTCACTGCTGGTGCCCCTGGATATCCATGCAGAACTGCCCTTAACAAATGATTTGGAAAAGCGAAAAACACAAGCTTTTTTTCTAGACCCTGACCTTCCTCCTGGCATAATTTACTAAATACAGAAATTGTAGGTTGGAGGTCTTGATTACTTCTTAAAACAGAGCCTTGGGGGATATGGTCAGAACTGTCTTGTGCTCTTTGAACTCCAAGACTTTAAGGGATTCCTAGCAGGAAACCTAGCATGGAGTGACTTGTGATTCAGCTCTGCTGGGGGGAAGAGCTTGGGGGAGGGAAGTAAAGAAGAAGAGATGCAATAAATTCACAGTAGCTTCTCCTGTCTTTTTGTGAAATTTTTACAGGATAAACACGAGGGGACAAGATTTCTTTAGCTTTAGTTGGTTCTCATGTCTCACTGCTACCACCTGAACTATGGCCTTTATGTAAAGAAATAACCTCTTGCCCAATAGAAAGGCTTATACATAAGGAGCCTCTCATAAAATATAGTTTAAAAGTTGTGTGACTGGCAGGAATTAAACCAGTTACACGCATCATTTTGTCATAGTATTTGCTTAAATAATAAAACATGAACTCCTTCAGATTCCCCACCCCAACAGTTATCTCATACCCTAAAAAGAGGGTATTACAGTATTCTCCCTAAGTATATGCTTCCTTCTTAAGCTTCCAGTGTGAATACAGGTTAGTTCATTTGCATTTCCAGTGGATGCCTCCATACCAAAATTTACTATCTATCCCCAAGTTACTTGAAATCAAAACCTTCAGAATAAGGAGACAGAGAAAGAAAACAAAACCATGTGGGAATAGGATGAGGTACATACATACCAACTCGATCATCCTCTCTGCTATTGGAGTCATCCCAAAGATATTTTTAGTGAGACCACAGAAAATTGGCTTACATTCCAATACTCTGAATTAATTTCAAAAAAGCAGTAAAATTTTTCACCTATACAATAGTTCACAGAACATTAAATATAAAAGAAATATAGCAAAATATAGACTTAACCTAGGGCAGGGGTTCTTTAACCTAATGATCTGTGACCTTCTGTAAATATTTCGATAACTGGATTTCAATATAATTGCTTTCCTATGTATTCTGTTTCATGTATGTAAAACACTATTCTAAGAAGGGACCCATAGGCATCACCAAATTGCCCAAAAGGTCTATGACAAACAAATAAAGTTAAGAACACCTGTCCTATGGTCATATTTTACTCTCTCAGATTGGTTCTATCTGAACTCCATTGAAAGAGAAGAGTGAAATGAATTACAAAAATAATTCTGATCCTTACAGAGCAGTTTGTGATTTGCAAAGCACCATATATGTGTATATACTAAATATATATAGAAAAACATGTACACATGTATTATATACTGTATATGTTATATATTATATATACACACGCGTGTGTTTATTTATCCTTGATTTCATCCTACAAAGCTCAACTCAAGGTCCATTTCTTCCATTAACTATTTTAAGTTTCAACCATTTCCCTCCCCTTTGAATTTGTAATCTTTATACAGCATACCACTCTACACATATATGTATACGTATATGTGTATGTATGTATGTATGTATGTATGTATAGACCTTCAGCTGACCCTTGAAGGATGAAGTTAAGGAGAGAGGCAAAGAGAAGGCCTTCCACACAAGGGAATTAGGAGCAGAGGCATCAAGACTGGCCCATGCAAAGTGAACAATATAAAATCTCAGTGGCAACAATTCGGTCATGCATGTGGCCAGCTTATTGCCTCAAATTAGAATTACTTGATCTAATTATCATAAACAGAAGACTGGCAGGGGAAATTCACCACAGCTCAGACTCAAAGAACTTAAAAGGGGGTTCTCTAAGCTCCGGCGATAGTTTCTGTTTTATTGAGTACAGAGGTAGCTGGGAATATGAAATACACGTGGTTCAGGTTTCTGTTGAACAGGAAATCACTTTGGTCACAGCAGTTTCTTGGGGAGAAGACATAAAAGTTTATATCCACGATCAGGTTTTCATCTTCCCTATCTCTGGCTGTGGGTCTAAACTATTTTCAACAGGAAATAAATATGTAAAGGCAGTATCAACTACTAAAGTTTCAATTATAGCCCAGAATGGTGGAAAGAAGTCATGCATAGCTGAATCACCTAATTTGCAAAGGGAATAAAGCCCATTTCCAGATAAACTGAAGTCATTTCATTTCTGAAGAGTTTAGGCAGAATATTTATTTATTCACTACTTGACAAAAGAGATGACAGACTTCATAAGGGATAAAAATCTTCTCACTTCCTCCTTTAAACAAAGACAATCATACAGCTGCTTTTCATATTTAAATCCATCAATTATTAGGTTTCCTACCTCTTTTCCCTGTGGTGAGCTTAGTGATCCCTTGTTCCTCAGTATGTGTGTGTGTGTGTGTGTGTGTGTGTGTGTGTGTGTGTGTGTATGCATGCATATGCGCATGCACATATGCACATGAATGCTCACCCTTTTTCTTAAAATGTGTGATTTCTAGCTTGCAAGGAGATAGAGAATAATTTTTAAAAGAGAAAAAAAAAGAATAGAGAATGAGGAGAAAGACATGATGAGGAAGAATCAGATTGCATTTCACTGCATTTCTGATTTGGCCATGCTGTTGAGTCCACAGTACCCATCATACCAAAAGCCACAGCTTCTGAAGCCCCTGCCACTGCCCAGTACATTGGCAAGAAATATTCAAATGTGTACCAGCTGTAGATTACATGCAGGCAGTCATGAAATGAATGGTCACAACAGGAGGTATCAGAGAGATGAAGTTCCAAAGAGAACTGAGCAGAGGCAGAAATGGGGGTGCCAACTCTTCCCTGCAGGCCCATTGCCCAACCTTCTTTAAATGACTGTGAACAAATTGAGGGAAAGTTTTCTCTCTCCTGTGGAGCCTTGGCATTAAGAAGGCAAGGGGCCATACCTCCTTTCATAGCTCTCCAAGTGGAAAATAGCTCAATGGGACTTACTCACCTCCTTGTTATTTAAGCCAATGTTCCTAAACGTTTGGTTATCTATTTCACCGCTTTATAAAAACCACCCAGCAAATATTACTGAATGAAGTAATTTTTTTAAAAAATCAGAGGCGTCCCCAGAATAAAGGCAACACCCAGAAAATGCACTAAATTGGGATTTAATTGCTAGAAATTACTTTCAATTACTAAAAATTACAACTAATTACTTGTTGAATAGACACATTCTTTCACCACCATTAATAATTTCAATTGCTAATTGCACGTAATTGTTAGTAATTTTTGTTCTTTGGGTGAGCTGCAAGGTGTTGCACATGTACAGTGCCTGGAGGCGCTGTCCTACCCCCACCCTCTACCCGATGAGCTAAACATTTCCTAGGAATGCACAGAGCTGGCATGACTTATATGTGGGCAGCCCCAGGCCAAGGCCCCAAAGAGTGGGGGAATTGAGCACCATTTAAAAAAACTGTCTTTGGATCCAAAATCATCTGTCTGAAAAGTGGCTCCATTAAAGTCTCTATCTTGACTGAGGGGGTCCTGTGGTACAGGGGTTCTGGCAAGCAATCTCCCAGCAAGAAGTCAGGGGCAAGGGGAAAGTGATCAACCAGAAATGATTATTCTAAAACCAAAGTTATAGTTCATGAATCTCCACGGAATGATTATATCTCTATCAAAAACTACAGGAAGTCTGACCCTGTGCCAAATAGAGCCCAGACTTCTTGAAAAACATAAGACCACCTACATCTCAATTGTCTTTAAATTAGGACATAGTCCAAACTCCTTAGTCTTGAATTCCTCCTTGTCAGCAGTATGTCCCAATACCACCATTATACACATGATCTGCCACTCCTTCAACTCACTCACCTTCAAATATATTTTACATTCCAATCACCATGGCTTTGCTCACACTATTCTCACCACCTGGAATATCCTCCCCCACTCCTTTCTCTACCCATTCAAATCCTGTGCATTAATCCTTCAAAGTCTAGTTCACACCTGATCTGCTCCATTAAGTTTTCTCTGACCAGTTTTTCCTTCTTCACTTGGACTCCTATAACATCTTCTGAATCATAAAGCTTTATAATCAGAGATTCTTAACCAGGTATCCATGGCTAGATTTCAGGAGGTCCTTAGATTTGATAGAGGGAAATTTTATCTTTATTGTCACTAATCTTTTACTGAAATTTAGTATTTCCTTCAATTATTGAAAAATATAATTATAAGAGTCCACAGGTTTCACCGTACTTCCTTTTTTTATTTTTTTCAATATTTTGTTTTTCCAAATTAGATATAAAAAATTTTTAACATTCATTTTTTTTAAAAAACTTGAGTTTCATATTCCTCCTTTCATCTCACCCTTCCTCCTCCCTAAGATGATAAGCGATTTGATATACATTATATGTATACAATCATACAAACATATTTCCACATTAGTTATGTTGTGAAAGAAGGCACAAACCAAAAAAAAAACTCCTCAAAAACATAAAGAAACTGAAAAATAGAATGCTTTGATCTTCATTTAGACTCCATCAGTTCTTTCTCTGAAGGTGGATAGCATTTTTCATCACGATTTCTCTGGAATTGTCCTGAACTATTGTATAACTGACAATAGCTAAGTCATTCACAACTGAGCATCATAGGATATTGCTGTTACTATGCACAATGGTCTCCTAGTTCTGCTCATTTTACTTTGCATCAGTTTGTTTAAGTCATTACAGATTTTTCTGAAATTATCTTGCTCATCATTTCTTATAACACAATAGTATTACATTACAATCATATACCATTAACTTGTTCAGCTATTCCCCAATTGACGGACATCCCCTCAATTTCCAATTCTTTGCCATCACAAAAAGAGCTGATATAAATATTTTTTGTACCTATAGGTCCTTCCCCTCCTTTTTTTAATCTCTTTGGGATACAGACCTAGTGGTGGTATTGCTGGATCAAAGGGTATATAGGGTTTTATAGCCTTTTGGGCATAGTTCAAAATTGCTCTTCAGAATGGTTGGATCAGATCACAATTCCACCAACCGTGCATTAATGTTCACCATACTTCCAAAGAGATGCATACCATAAAAAAGATTAAGAACATCTGTTTGACATAGACAGTCTTTTATAACCTAAACTACTCCTACTTTTCCAGTCTTCTTTCTCTTCAATACAGTGACACTGAGCTCCCTTTTTATTCCACTAACAAGACATTCCATCTCAGTTCTGGGCATTTTCTTTAGCTGTCCCTCATAGTTGCAATGCTCTCCTTCCTCATGTCTGCCTACTAGCTTCCCTGTATTCTTTTAAGTCCCAAATAAAGCCCCATCTTCTTCAAGAAGCCTTTCCCAATCCTCTTAATTCTAGCAACTTCTCTCTTTCCTGTTTATCCTATCTATACTTTGTATATATCTATTAACTTGACTCTCTCATTAGACTGTGAGCTCCTTGAGGTTAGGAACTATCTTTTACCTCTTTCTATAGTCCCTCAGCACAGTGCCTGGCACATAGAAAAGCTTAATAAATGTTTACTAACTGACTGAAATAAAAGCAATCACTAAATTACAACTAACTTGTTCCATTTCATGTACTACCTTACACCGTTAGGTGTTTGTTCATATGACTATGTCTCTAGACTAAATAGTAATCACCCTGAGCACAGGAACCATCTTAAATATTTCTGTGTTACTTGTTGCCCTTACCAAAGTGTGTTCTATCGATCATCAAGGAAGGATGAAAAAGAAGGAAGGGCTATGATGTGGCAGAAAAGGAAGATATCAAGAAAGGTCATTGACAGGGACAGCTAGATGATGCAGTGAGTAGAACATTGACCCTGGAGTCAGTAGGACCTAAGTTCAAATCCACCCTGAGATACTTGACACGTTTACTGGCTGTGTGACCTGGGGCAAGTCACCTAATTCCAATTGCCCTGCCTTTCCCTCTCCAAAAAAATTAGAAAAAGAAAGAGAGGACATTGACTCTACAGGAAACTCATAGCAAAGGACCCTAATGGAGGCCAAAAGTATTCCCAAAGACTAAGGGAAGTCCCAAGCAAAGATTTGATCTTTCTCTAACTTCCCCTGCTTGTGCCTGTCTATTTACAGAAATTATAATATCATCTGCTGTTTCATTAACATTTCCAGTAGTCTCAATTTTGTCTTAATCTCAAAGAGGTCAAGTATTAACTAGAGATAATACAAAAATGGAAATTTATAAAGAGAGCCCAACCTGTGCTAAAATGTTAAGAATTTTCCTAAGTGGGGGCTCAGAGTTATTAAACTCAACTTTGCATCAAAAATAAATTTCCTACAACTACAGAGGAGGGAGCCACAGCAACCTGAGGAATCATTATCTTGCCCCTATACTTAAAAAGAACTAATTATCATAATGAATTATTGCATTTACATCCCCAGTACTTTGTACATTGCCTGGCACATAGCACTTAATACATTCTTTTTTGTTCAGTCAGTCTGCCAGTTTTGGTCAATAAACATTCATTAAGAGCTTACTAGGTGCCAGGCACTGTGCTAAGTACTGGTTACACAAAGAAAAGCAAAAGACAATCCTTGATCTCAAGGACCACACATTTTTTTTAAATTAAGATTTTTAATTTTTAGTTTACAGTACTCAATTCCGCATGTTTTTGAGTTCCAGATTTTCTTCCCCCCATCCCCTGCTCTCTCCCCAAGACGGCACGGAATCCCATATATCTTCTACATATACCTTCGCATTAAACTTATTTACACAATAGTCAAGTTGAAAAGAAGAATTATGAAATTAATCATGAGAAAAAAGAAACAAAACCAAAAAAAAAGAAAGAAAAAAAGAGAGGAAATAGTTTGCCTCTATCTGCATTCAAACTCTCATAGTTCTTTCTCTGGATGTAGATAGCTCTTTCCATCATGAGTCCTTTGGAGTTATCTTCAAATCTTGTATTGCTGAGAAGAGTCAAGTCTATCAAAGTTAGTCATCATAGAATCAATATATCTGTAGTTGTGTTCAATGTTCTCCTGGTTCTGCTCCACTCATTCAGCATCATATCATGTAGGTCTTGCCAGGTTATTATGAAGTCCATATCTTCCCCATTTCCTATAGCACAATAGTGTTACATTGCATTCGTATACCACAACTTGTTCAGCCATTCCCCAGTTGATGGGCATCCCCTTGATTTCCAATTCTTTGCTACCACAAAAAGAGCTTCTATAAGGGACCACCCAATTTAATGAGGAAGACAACATGGAAACAATTTACAAAGAAAATTGGAAATTATCTGTAGATTAAATGCACTCATGTTAAGGTGGATCAGGAAATGCTTATTGTAAAAGGAAGCCAGAAGGAAGAGATGAGGAGGGAGAGAATTATCAGTATGGGGAACAGATAGTGAAAACTCTTAGAGTCAGGAGACAGAGTACTGTATGAAACGAACAATGAGCAAGCCAGCACCACTGGATCAAAGAGCAAATAGGGGTAAGGTGTAAGGAGACTGGAAAGGTAAGAGGGGATAAGGTTATTAAGGACTTTGAACATCAAACAGAGGATTTTTATTTGATCCTGGAAGAGATAGGGAGCCCCTGGAATTGATTGAATGGTGGTTCAAGGATGACATGTTCTCATCTGTGCTTTAGGAAGATTAATTTGACAGCTGAGTGGAGGGACAGACTGTAGTGGGGAGAGACAGGAAGACCAACCATCAGACTATGGCAACAGTTCAGGTGTGAAGTGATGAGGGCCTGCACCAAGGCAGTGGCAGAGGATAGAAGGGAGCATATATAAGAAATGCTACAAAAGTAAATTCAACAGTACTTGACGATATGTCATTTATGCACAGCTGTATGGGGAATGAGCAATAAAGTACACCTGTTATAGCATGTTAGCAGAATAACTACTCCTGTCCATGTATCTGAGAGTGATTATAAAGTGGAACTTCAGGCTTCTATTAGTTGGCAAGGCCCTTACACACACACACACACGCACACGCACATACTTTTTCAAGGCCCAGTAGTCAAGACCATCTCTTTGTCTGCATATATTTGAAATGATTTATGACACATCTCTACAGTGAGCACCAAACAAGTTTACAACTTAGGATCATAATGGGAGTTAAAAAATCGAGCCCTGGGTTATACTCTTTAAGTAAACCAGAAGATTCCAAGTGGAAGGAAATAGAAGCCAACCCAGATATCTTTTTGCCAATCTCCCAGTTTCTATGCAATAATGATGTTACTTCCATCGCACATTCCTAACGTGTTACATAGTTTTCCAAACATGTTCATTTACATAGATACTGGTAAAATAGCAGTGGCATCTTATACTTTTAAGTAAATGGTTTAGAATCACAAAACACAACAAGCTCAGAACCAAAAGTAAAGGGGAGACAGAGGACAATGGAAAGGTATATGGAGGGTGTACACAGACTGAAGCCCAGAACTGGTATAAGGTACACTAGCAAGAAGAAAATGCATGTTAAAAAAGCAAACTTGTCATGTATCGAGTACAAAGAGTAAGAGATAGCTTGGTATCCATGAAATACTAAAAGACACAGACTAAGATTTCCAACATAGTAGTTAGTATTTGTTATTCCTATGAGTAGGAAGGGGGAGCATAGTGGTGGCAAACTGAATAGAGGGCCAGAGAAAACTAGCCCCCTTGTCACAGTGGCCCCAACTTAAAGACTGCTGAACTTCCTCATAGAATAATTATTCATCTCTTCTCTCTGTTTGGTGACTTAAAATTCAGAACTTGTTATTTTCTAGAGAAAGGATTAAGGCAATTCTGTTCCTGGCTTACAATCTATAAATAGTCCTCTGTTTCTCCCCAGGTATCATTGGGCACCTCATCGCCCCACATAACCCCCCCCCCACCAGCAGCTATAACAATCCTGGGAAAATGGCCGACCTTGATAACAAGGATTTGATTTCTTTTTAATGATTGCCTAAAAAAATAATTGTTTAAACAGGAGAGACCACTTTAGCACAGATTTAGAAAACTGATATTGGACCAAGCTCTGTTTTCCCTGACTTCACTTATTCCTGCAGCATTACATGCTAACTCAGGAGGATTAGCTGAAGGAGAGAGAAATCAGAGAGCTCTTTAGATACAGAGGGAATATCAGCAATGAGGATTGTAGGAGTGAATGTTCTTCTGGGGCCAGAAAAAAATCTTTGGTGAGACAAGGATGGGATAAAATGTTCCCTTTCAAAAACTACTGAAAGGAATCATGGCGTCTAAGCAGTGAACGTGACAGGCACCCAGCCTCCCCTTTATTATTTTCTTACTTTATAAAGCAACTCTGTTACTGTCCCTGGGACTACTACTTTCTATGATGATTCTTAAGCATCCTTCAATTATGGAAATTTCCCAAAAATTATGCCTATGACCCATTTGTTTTGTGCACTCATGAGGATGACTCCACAGCATTCAAAGGGCCATGGCCTTGTTTTAAGCATCACACTATGACTAAAGCGGATTAGAGAAAAACTGCAAACAAAAAAGGTTGCCACCAATCCTTCTATCTTATTTCTTCCTGCATCGTGTAACAGCAAACCAAAATTTCACAAACTAAAGTCTCCCCCGATGTCACTCCCTACTACGCTGTGTAGCTCTTTCAGAAGCATGATATACACTGGGACAAGGGCTGTGCCTTTAAGTAAAGAAATGGTTGTTACTAAACCTTAGCAGAAACATAGAGACAAAGAGGAAAAGAAATAGAAACAAAAATAGAGAAAGAGATGCACCGAGGCAAGACTTACATCTATAAAAAGAGAAAAGGATATCACCTAACCTTTGCAAGGCATAGATGGAGGAGAAAGCGAGAAAGACACAGAAGCAGAGAAATAAAGACACACACCCACAGAGTAGCCCAAGATTCCAATAGATATATTAATTGGAGGCTTTTTAACTTTCCTCTCTGCCCAATTATTTCTTATTTAAGAAATAGTGAGCAGAGATGGCAGGCACTACAAGATCAAAGGCTGGACACATATTCCAGTATCTTCAGGGTAGAATGATAAAAGAATTCTGTCTCTCTTTGTGTGTCTGTCTGTCTCTTTCTCTCCTCCTCTTTCCTCCTCCCTCCTTCCCTCTCTCTCTCTCTCTCTCTCTCTCTCTCTCTCTCTCTCACTCTCTCATTTGCTCCATCCACCCCTCAATTTGTTCTTCTCATTTCTGTCACTATGCACAGCTTGTCTGAGAGGCTCTCGGCATATTATGAACCCTTGAAAAATGTCCAGCCTACAGTATCACTCAGGGAAAGAATGGTCCAGCAAGAAACTAAGCTTTGAATGCAGAACAGGCTTTGTTCTTTGATGTTTCCTGAAACTCTTGGGTGACATAAAAATGCTAAATTTTCACCTTGATGCTCTCCCAGCAAGTATCTGTCAAATTCCAAAGATATCATCCACCCAAAATTTCAGGGTTCCTCCATTCATACTCAGGGGACAGAAAGCCCTGGAAATCTAAGTGGGGAAGGAGGCCTCTTGGTAGAGCTGTAAACAGACAAGAAGGCCTGTCCCTAAAGCCCTACCTCAGGAAACTCTACTCTGTGAAGTTTACTAAAACAAAGCCCTATCTAAAATCACACTTCAAGATCATTTTTTCCTATAGCAAAGGGGTAGGAACTAGTAACCATCACAACCTCTATGCCTGTCTTTCCATTTCTTTTTTGTTTTATATTTAAGGCCAGGCAAGTGAAGGTAACAACTTCATTCTTCTTTATGTTGTATTGTATTTTTATTTGTTTTGGTAAACAGTTCCCAATTACATTTTAATCTGGTTCCAGCCACACAGGGGAGTTTTGCTAGGCATGGGCTTGACACTGATCTATATGATCACTAGAAGTCCTTATATAATAATAATGCAAGTTTGAGCAAACAAAAAGCAGAAGATTCACAGATCAAATTAGTTAATATTTATAAAAAGCCCATAGAACAGTACCTGGCACATAGTAGGTACTATCTAAATGCTTATTCCTTCCTCCCTTTCCTATTGACTCAATGACAGTCAAAACAGCTATATTCAGAGAGATAACTAAAACCTCAATCTCTCTGCAAAACTGGAAAGCAGCAAGGCCAGATAAGAGTAATTATTGGATATAAGAAATTTAAATTTAAGAACAGTACTTTACAGATGCACATGAAGTTCTAGCAAGGAACCTGAAAATCTTCCTCTCACACATATGCTTGAGCCCATCTTTCTTAACTGAAGGTATTACATACTACAAATCATGAGAACCAATCAAAAAACGAAGACCCAGGAGTGGACTCAAAAGGTCCTTGTTGGATGACATCCACATGACTTCAACCTATAACAGTTTGACAAAGAAGAGTCAAACAAATGACTAATTCATGTGAGTTTGTGGAAATGGAGAAGTTTATGATGGCAAGCAGAACTAGGTCATTGCCACCATAAGTTAAAGAAGGGTTATCCTTATATAGTTTGAATTACAATTACAAATTTTCTCCTCATTTCTCCCCTCCCCCCCACTCCAAGATAGCATGTATTCTGGTTGCCCCATTCCCCAGTCAGCCTTCCCTTCTGTCACCCTACTCCCCCCATCCCCTTTTCCCTTAGTTTCTTGTAGGGCAAGATAAAGTTCTATTCCCCATTGCCTGGTTGCATGCAACAACTTTTTTTTTGAACATCTGTTTTTAAAACTTTGTGTTCCAAATTCTCTCCTCTCTTCCCTCCCCAGCCACCCTCCCTAAGAAGGCAAGCAATTCTACATAGGCCACATGTGTATCATTATGTAAAACCCTTCCACAATGCTCATGTTGTGAAAGACTAACTATATATTGTTCCTTCCTATCCTATCCCCCTTTATTCAATTTTTCTCCCTTGACCCCGTCCCTTTTCGAAAGTGTTTGTTTTTGATTACCTCCTCCCCCTATCTGCCTTCCCTTCTATTCTCGCTCCTTTTTTTATCTCCTTCCTCCTTCTTTCCTGTGGGGTAAGATACCCAATTGAGTGTGTATGGTATTCCCTCTTCAGGTCAAATCTGATGAGAGCAAGATTAACTCATTCCCCCTCACCTGCCCCTCTTCCCTTCCTACAGAACTGCTTTTTCTTGCCACTTTTATGCAAGATAATTTAACCCATTCTATCTCTCCCTTTCTCCCTCTCTCAATATATTCCTCTCTCATCCCTTAATTTGATTTCTTTTTAGATATCATCCCTT
>CM053623.1:64754788-64775368 GCA_028646595.1 Phalanger gymnotis | reverse complement strand
TCTCATGAATTACATACATCATCTTTACATGTAGGAATGTAAACAAAACAGTTCAACTTTAGTAAGTCCCTTGCAATTTGTTTTTCTTGTTTACCTTTTCATACTTCTCTTGATTCTTGTCAAATTTTCTATTCAGCTCTGGTTTTTTCACTGAGAAAGCTTGAAAGTTCTCTATTTTATTGAAAATCCATATTTTGCCTTGGAGCATGATACTCAGTTTTGCTGGGTAGGTGATTCTTGGTTTTAATCCTAGCCCCATTGACCTCCAGAATATCATACTCCCCCCGCCTCAATCCCTTAATGTAGAAGCTTTTAGATCTTGTGTTATCTTGCTTGTGTTTCCACAATACTCAAATTGTTTCTTTCTGGCTGCTTGCAGTATTTTCTCCTTGATCTGGGAGCTCTGGAATTTGGCAACAATATTCCTAGGAGTTTCCTTTTTGGGATCTTTTTCAGGAGGCGATCAGTGGATTCTTTCAATTTTTATTTTACTCTCTGACTCTAGAACATCAGGGTAGTTCTTGATAATTTCTTGAAAGATGATATCTAGGCTCTTTTTTCAATCATGGCTTTCAGGTAGCCCAGTAATTTTTACATTATCTCTCCTGGATCTATTCTCCAGCTCAGTGGTTTTTCCAATGAGATAGTTCACATTGTCTTCCATTTTTTCATTCCTTTGGTTCTTTTTGATAATATCTTGATTTCTCATCAAGTCACTAGCTTCCACTTGCTCCAATCTAATTTTTAAAGTAGTATTTTCTTCAGTGGTCTTTTGGACCTCCTTTTCCATTTGGCTAATTCTGCCTTTCAAGGCATTCTTCTCCTCATTGGCTTTTTGGAGCTCTTTTGCTATTTGGGTTAGTCTATTTTTTAAGGTGTTGTTTTCTTCAGTATTTTCTTCAGTATTTTTTTGGGTCTCCTTTAGCAAGTCATTGACTTGTTTTTCATGGTTTTGTTGCATCATTCTCATTTCTCTTCCCAAATTTTCCTCTACTTCTCTAACTTGCTTTTCCAAAAACTTTTTGAGCTCTTCCATGGCCTGAGAGCAGTTAATGTTTTTCTTGCAGGCTTTTGATGTAGGCTCTTTGACTTTGTTGACTTCTTCTAGCTGTATGTTTTGGTCTTCTTTGTCACCAAAGAAAGATTCCAAAGTCTGAGACTGAATCTGGGTGCGTTTTCGCTTCCTGGCCATGTTCCCAGCCAACTTACTTGACCCTTGAGTTTTTTGTCTGGGTATGACTGCTCAAAGAGTATAGAATACTTTGTCCCAAGCTTGAGGGGCTGTGCTGTTGTTTTCAGAGCTATTTCTACAAAGCAAGCTCTGTCACACCAGCGCTACTCTTCCCCCTAGAACCTCCAACCTGGACCAGACTCATATATAAGCCGGCTCTGCACTCCCACTGAGATCCCCACCGGGTGGGCCTGGGGCTGGAAACAACTGCAGCTGTAGCTCTGTAAGCAGCCTCAGAGCTGTATCACTTCAGCTGCCCCCAGGGCAGTGGCTGAACCGGGAACTCCTTTTACTCTGTCTTTGCAGCTTTTCCCACTAACTTTCTCTGTTGTGTTTGGTGTTTGTGGATTGAGAAGTCTGGTAAGTGCCACAGCTCACTGATTCCTGGCACTAGGGCCTGTTCTGCCTGGCTCCTGGTCTGGTTGGTCCAGACGAAGCTCATGCTGGGCTCTGCTCCACTCCGCTCCCAGTTCCGTGCTACAGACCTTACCCTGCGACCATCCAGGCTGTCCTGGGCTGGACCCCTGCTTCCCTCTGCTATTTCATGGGTTCTGCAGTTCTAGAATTTGTTCAGAGCCATATTTATAGGTATTTGGAGAGACCTGGGAAGGAGCTCACGCAAGTCCTCACTTTCTAGTCGCCATCTTGGCTCTACCCCCCACCAACTTCATTCATGAGCTGATAGAGAAGGTCACTCTGAATTAGTGAAAGCTAAATTATGCATTTTTTTTTCAAAAATGCCATTTCATTGCCTTCAAGTATAATGGAAAGAAAGCAGAAAGAACATGTATTTGGTGTCAGAAAATGTATGTTCTGGTCCAGGCCCCACAACTATCTGTGTGTGACCTCAGATAAGCCACTTCAAATCCAGAGCCTTGGTTTCTTCTTGTGTAAAATGGGAGAATTAATACTAACACAGAGGGTTGCTATAAGTCAAACATGATGTAAACCTTAAGCACTATGTCAAAGTGGTCTATGATTTATATTATTCATTAAATAGAATTAGACTTACCAAGTGTTGACTAGTAGAGGGTCTTAGAGCACTTGCTTTAATAAGTAGATTACAATGATTCCTAATTAATATATAATTTGTATGTTTATGCTATGTAGCTCTTCTATGCCATTTGGAGGTGCTTTCAAAATCTGCCCTCCAGTAGTTTTTAAATTAACTTTAAAATATCACCTTTTTTAAACCAGCAATTAATTTGCTTAGCAAATTCTGTCTTCATAAGCAGCACAACTCATATTTTGTCTTTATTCAAATTATTAAAAATTTGGAATTTTTGAAGTTTTATTCTATCAAGTGCCACAGTTTTTCTCTTGCTCCTAAATATAATAATGTTGTTATAGCTGCTTCTGATGATCATAGTCATAACAATAACAATAGAGTTAATGTTTACTAGGTGCCAGAGATACAAAAATGGGCAACAATACATTCCCTGGCCTCTAGAAATGTATAATAAACAAGAATGGGGCAAAAAAAAATACATTTACACAGATAACTAAAATGTAAGTTAGACTATGATTAGTACATAAGAAAAATCAGAGAACAGTAGGTGTAGTAGGAAGGCCGAATTTATGATCTCAAATATAATCATGTATATGTTTGAATGGTCCGAAATCGCAAGGTATGAGAGATTCTCTAAGGAGAAAACAACAAGAAATTTTATTTAGGCCCCACCGAAGCAAAAACTTGAACCAGCCTCCCCATTCCAACATCTTGACAAAAAGACTCCAGGCCCAGAAAGCCCGTCTCACAAGGGCAACCAGAAGGCCACTGAAAAACAAGATAGTATTTAGCCAAATCATGTTCACTGGCCTCACGTTCCTGCTCGCACTTGGGTAAGCCCTGCTTCTGCAGCTTTCTGCTTCTGCAGCTTCTGGCTTCCACACCTTCCGCCACCGCCACTGAAGTTGTCTCCCAGCTCACCCCTCCTTGCAGCAGGGCTTCCGGTGTTCTCAAGCCCCGCCTCAATTACCAGAGACCATTAGTTCCTGAGCTGGCCCCTCCTAAGTCACCAATCCACACCCACACAGGTTTCACACCTGACAGGGCCCTGGGCCTGGGGCTTAGCACTTAACAGCTGAAAGTACTTCCACTCAAAAGAAACAAAAGCCATGCTAATGAGACAATTTTGCTTAACAACACAGTAGGAAAGTTCTGATTTGGGAGGAATGGATCGCTTGTACCCCGGCAGACCAGAGGACAGGGAGAGAAGCCTTGGTTTCTCTTAAAACTTTAGAAAGTGCTATATTTCCTCCAGTACATGCAGAGACAACTGCTAGAGAATGTAACTGGCAAACTATATACTGCTGAGAGAGGGGAGAAGGGCAAATTGCCAAAGGCTTATTCCCTAGTAATGCCCCTAACTAGTTAGATAATCTGTCAAGGAAAAGAGGGAGTTGGAGTGAGATTACAAGGAGAATCCTCCTTAACTTTCATTCTTTACCTGTAGACTCCTGCTTTTCATTAATCCAAAGACTCCAATCTTCACACACAAATGATGTTTTATATATTTAATTGGGCCTCTCTGGAGGAATTTTTTTTTTGAAACTAGGACTTTCATTTCAGCATTGAGATGAAGGGGAAAAGAGTGGGGGCACAGGAGATAGAGGGAAAGAGCAGATGAAAAGAGAAACGGAAGATGAAAGGCACAGGGAAATGATAAAAGAAGAAAAATAGAGTGAGGTAGTGAAAGAAAAAGAGTATACACCAACAGCATGGAAAAGGGACACAACCACAAATCACATCTTTGGATGTCTTACTATTGTAGACTCACTGGCCCAATTCATTAACTTAAAAGAAGTAAAAATCGCAAACCTCATTCTCTGAGAACTGTATTGCCCACCAACACCCCAGAGAAAGCTGCACTGCTCTCTGTGATGAGGCTTTTGGAGGAAGGATACCATGGACATAGGGAGAGCTTATGATAGGATGGCATAGACTTTTACAAGGGGAGGCTTCGACTCAACAGAAAATAATTATTTTCAATTAGCTCAATGCTATGCAAAATATAAAATAGTATTAATAACAAGTTCTTTTCATTCACGTGTCCTAACCTTGAGTCGTATTAGAAGCAATTAAATTTTCAAACAGCTTTTGACTTCCTAAAATGAAAGCATTGGGAAAAATGAAACTCAAACAAATTCAAGAGTGGAAATGGGGAATTCCACTGGTCAGTTTAGGATTGATAGAGGGCCAAAGCAGTGGAAATGGAAGCCAAATTCTATTTCTGTCATTTGTTTTACCTAAGTGACCCTAGCCAAGTTATTTAATCTCTTTCCACCTCAATGTCCACATATTTAAAATGGACATAGTCATAACACCTATAAGACGGGGTTGTTGTAAGAATCAGATAAGTATAAAATGCCTTGCAAACTTTAAAGTGTTATACTGACTGTTAGTTGGCACAGCTAGGTGGTGCAGTGGATAGAAGGCTGGACCTAGAATCAGGAAGACTCATCTTCCTGATTCCAAAACTGGCCTCAGACACTAGCTGTGTGACCCTGGGCAAATCACTTAATGCTTTCTGTCTCAGCTTCCTCATCAATAAAATGAGCTGGAGAACAAATGGCAAACCATTCCAGTATCTTTGTCAAGAAAACTCCAAAATGGGGTCAGACGCAACTGAAACTGGACAAAACAACAAAAATGTCTATTGTAATTGTTGCTAGTATTTGAAGTCCAAGAACTTGAGTTCAAATCCTGTCTCTGTCACTTATTAACTGTGTGACCCTGGGGAAGTCACCTAACCATCCATTTAGCTAGAACATTTTTTTGTCTCCTGATTGTTATTTGTCATTATCATTACTAGTGTGGTTTACTTCCAAAAAGCAAGGGCTTATAACAAATGCTTTTTATCCATCTATTTTCATCCACTCATTCGATTCATTGGTCACTGGACAGAAATTGTACATTAAGTGTATCTCTCTTTTCTACCACTACCAGTATCTCTGTGGAAGCAAAAGGAGACTACACAAGAATGAAAGTCATTTTGGATTTTTATTGTTTCATGGGTTGCCATGACAAAAGAATTCATCTTTTGTGACCAGCCTACTGATGATGAGCCAGTTGGTACTTTATCAGACTGCTCCCTATACAGGAGACTCAGTTTACCTCCAAGACCATCCTTAAAGTCTTCTCTGAATATTAGGAACATTGCAAACATAACCTTTGAGAACTCAGGGTCACTTTCATGCCATGATTAGGCATTGGAATGTGGTCATTGATTTAGAATTGGAAGGAAATATAAGGGCCATCTGCTCGAGTCCCTCATTATGATTTTTAAAAGTACTGAAGTATTGGGAAAGTAGATTGGTTCTCCCTCAGTACACCACCTCTGTGGATTGGCACAATGTCTGGACACACCACTGAGGAAACCATCCAGCTATATGAAGTATCTACCCTTTGAGAATCCTTAGACCATCTTTAGGTGACACTTCCCTTGGGATTCACTCCCTTGGGATATGAATAGAGATTTTTGCATTTAGCTAAGGAATTTTGACCACTGATTGATAAAGCCTTTAGGATTCCTCATGATGAGCCAAAAGAGCAAGGATAAGGATTAATTGAGCATGACAATAGAGTTACTGTCTTTAACTCTCCAATTATCACTGGGAAGTAGTGGTTAAAAAAAGCAGTTAAACAGAAGAAACTAACCATCTGTCCAAGTAATATCCTACTCAGTTAGGATGCCTTCCCTGGAGTTGCAGAACCAATTCTTTCTCAACACAATAAATATATTCCCCCAAAATGGGAGGCTAAGAAAGAGGACTCTTGTCTCATGAAAAAAAATCATTTAACACAACTAAGAATTGAAAGCTTCAATATGTTTGTTCCTTTGTGAAAATACAAGGACACTTTAATATCCATTAAAATTTTACTCTTATATCTCCTTGTGAAACAGAGGTGACTCTGACTTCTCAAAAGTATTGCCAATAGAACACGAATTATAAGAGGTACTATTAAGTTAGAAGCTCTTAGCATACCGGCCCAATGACAGATTACATGACTGAAGGCTAGTCTAAGGCCATAGGGGTTCATCAGCAGAAGCATGATTGCTTAGTTTTAAATTATCTTGATTATAAGAGCTTAGAAAGAGGGTATATTAAGACATAGAGGGCTTTTTACCCTGCTTCAGAAGTGGGGGTATCCACACAAAAGGTCCAATTATGGATCCTCAGAGGATTCAGAAAATTTTCTTCAAAAAAAATTAATACACATTTCCTAAAGCCCCACAATTTCAGCCTGGCCATAGGTATAGTAAACAATACTCCCTAGCTATTTTTATACCAGCTACCTTGCTTCTGTGTGAAGACTTCAAGACTTCATCCTTGGATTTCTCCATGTGGTCTGATCATTTTTCTTCCCCAACTTCCCAACCCTACCTCCCAGGTCATGAATATGATATAAGACTTCATGCAGACAGACAGAAGAATTGGGTTTGGCCACTAAAATTGTCACTGTGGTTCCTCTTTTGTTTTTGAAGAAGACCAATGACATCACTGGGGTGATGTATTGACTTGTGAGTGAGCTGGATTTTTGGAAGGCAGCCTCACTCTGTCTTTTGGAGTCACAGAAGTCCAGTTGCAAGACAAAAGTCAGGATGACTGGTGACAGTCCAGGATATAGTGGGTGACCTTGATGTCTCTGAAGTCTCAGCCAAGCTCTAAGTGCTCCACAGGGCTTGCTTCAGCTGTATTCATGGCCAGTGGAACAATTGTTCTCACCCACCCAGTCTACTGTGAGAAGTCTACATGCTTGGGGTAGGCATCTCCCAATGTCTTTGGGCTACCCTCACCCTGGTTTAGCCTGTCACTAAAATGGTTTTACAGTGATTTCTCTTCCTTCTAGTTTTGGAACCATAATAAAATCAAAGTTCCCATTACTCCCAAAAGATTGTGTCAACTTATGACTCCAATCACCATCCACTCACCACTTTCCAAAGCCAACCCACGTACCCCTCACTGGCTACCATTCCTCTAGATGTGTTACCCTCCCCCCACACCCACCAGAAGGTTAAGTTCCTTGGGCAGGGATTGTCTTGTTTTGGGTATTTTTTACTTCCAACACTAAGCATAGTACATGGCACATAATAATAAATGCAATTAACGGTACTTAATAAATGCCTTTTAATTCATTCATTAAACATTTTTTGTCTGATAAAAAGTATCTAGTATGATATCATCCTAAGGGGAGTTATGAGAACTGGATTCTGGTTCCGGCTTTCCCACTAAGTAGCAGCATATCTTAGGAGATGCTATTATTTTTTGAGTCTCAGTTTTAGGACTTACAAAGTAAAGTAGGGAAGAAAATCCTCCAATAAGAGAGGGGCTTGACACCCTTTTTTCGTATTCTTTGTCTTATTAAACCCTCCACAACACAAACTATGGGGAAAATACCTATGACTTAGGTTATTAGTTTATAGCTAGGAATCCCAAAAGGGGGAAGGTAATCAACATACAATATAAACCATGTATGGCACAGGTATTTCCTTCACACAAAAGAAAAACTAACACACAAAAGTATCTCACCAGTGCACACTGACATGATGACTTAAAAGAGGATTCAATAACCATCTATAGCTACTGGTACAATATACTTTGGAGGTTCATGCTTAAACCTCATCAGACATAAGATGATTTTAAAGGAATTGATTAGAAATTTTATATTTTACTTTGACTTTCTACTGTCTCCCTCACAGTCTATGTCTTCTATCTAGTAAGCCAAGTTAAGATTTTGGTCTCCTTCTACCTTCAACTATCTTGTCTGACAAATTTTCTTTGCCATTAGCCAGCTGTACTTAATGAAACTAAGACCTTTGGACTTTTAGAACTCCAATGGCCACCTACAAACTTGGCCATATCTACCTCAAGGTTAACGGTCAGTCACCTTCTCAGGAAAGGAAAAGAAGAAAAGATAACCAGGGGACCCAGGTGCAAGCTTACCTAGTCAAGTCTCCCTACCATAGGTGCCATGTTAAAATCGTCACACTAATGTAGGGGAGGGGAGGCCAACCCATCCTGAATTCCTCACTGAAAGACTCTATACCACCCGAAGGACTGAAGGAAGAAACCAATCCACTGCTCCTCCTTCTCCCTTATATAGATACTCTGTCACCATTTGGGGGGAAGATTAAGGAATTAGAGATTGCCACCTCATACTAAAATGTCAAATTCTTTCAGTATTGAGTCATTACATGGCTTGAAGCAGCCACTAGTTGGTGGTAATGTCTGATCTGTCCAAATGAGTGATATGTGTGGCCTTCCAGAAGCAAGCAGGTTATATCTGTGTGAACTCTGTACAACTCACTTTACAACCAGGTAAATAGCCCCTAGCCACCCCCTGGAGACCTGGAGTATGCCTGACGCTAGACCAAAATTTAATTCAATGACCATATACATGCTTAATCCATATGTGAAATCAATATATGGAAATGTGAGTGCAACTTAACTTTCCACTAGAGAATGCTCTTGACTCAGTCCCAAAGGGGTGAAAAAATCACATGTTCCTTAGGAGTGTATAAATAAGAGAAAGGAGTAAAAAGGGAACAGAACATAAAATGTTTCTATTTTGAAGGTATTTCTGAGCCATGTGGCAAAAGGGTTTGGAGCTCCAGGATAGCCTTGGCAGAAATTAAGAGTAGTTAACGTTCTCAGAGTAGCAGGGAGGTGTTAAGGAAATAATTAACATCAGTCACTGCAAACAAGCCCAGAAAGATTTTCATCAGAAAAAGGAATTTTAAACGCTTTTTCTGCTCCCTGTTCCATTAGGTGATGGAGATTCATGTATACACACAGACACACACACACGTGTGTGTGTATAAAATATACATACCCACATATGCATCTATGTGTATATATGTATCATATGTGTGTATATATGTATATTTATACATATACATACACACATCAGCAAAAGATTTGGACTCAGGGAATTGGGTTCAAATACAAGCTCTACAAGTTACTATTTTGGTGACCTTAAATTTCCATCATAGGCTTAGAGCTGGAAGAGCCTTCAGATGTAAAGAAATCCAACCCACTCATTTTAGAGATGAGAAAACTAAGGCACAGATAGGTTAAGTGACTTTCCAAGGGTCATACTAGTAGAAGCTAATAAGTACCTAGCTTACGTCTGAGACAATATTTGAATTCAAGTCTTCCTGACTCTACTGCTCTAACTACTCTGCCCACTATAATCATTTACCTCTCTGGGGGTAGTTTCATCCTATGTAAAATGAGGACTGAATCACCTCTGAGGTCTCTTCTAACTCTAAATCCAAGATCCTGTGTTTCTTTAGGGAATTTAAGATTTTTATGGCATAGGCCTTGCTTAAATGCTGATACAAATTCATGTAATTCAGTAGCAGACCTATACTCCATTTATTGAAGCCCAGTCTTTTTCAACCTTAAAATCAGTCCATATTTTTGTGAGTGACCAAGATGCTATCTGGTAGCTAATTCTCCATCTTTCACACGATAGATTTTGCAGCAAGAAAGTAAAACACAGGCAGACGGACTGGAATATATACTTGGGGACTTCATTGCCATTTCTTGCTGGCTTATTGCTTCCGATCTGTGATCATTCTTTCCAGTCTGAAGCCCACAGAGGTAGAACGTGGTTTTTAAATAAATACTCTGTCTAGATGGATGTATACCCAACGCTTTGATAATTCAATCCCTAGTTTCAAATAAAAATGGCTATTTCATATAGCTTTACAGTTTCCCTTATCTGACCAGCTAATTTCACAAGTCCTCTATCTATATAGGATGTGGGAAGCGGGAACTGTAAGAACCTTAGAGTGAAGAGAGAGAGACAGAGACAGAGACAGACAAAGAGAGAGAGACAGAGAGAGAGAGAGAGACAGAGAGAGAGAGAGAGAGAGAGAGAGAGAGAGAGAGAGAGAGAGAGAGAGAGAGAGAGAGAGAGAGAGAGAAAGAGAGACAGAGAGACAGAGAGACAGAGAGAGAGAGACAGAGAAGAGGTGAGGGTAAGAACCATTCCCAAAACAAGAGGTCCAGAAATCAATTTGTAATTATCTGCCCACACAAGTCTAAAGGCTTTTATTTGATAAGGCAAGTAATACACAAGACTGTAATGTGAATTATTTCAGAGAATAAAAGACTGATTGTCTCCATGACCTATATAGCTTTTAGTGAGGTTTAAAACAAAATTACATTTTATACAGCTCATAAATGGACCCCTCCTCTCTTCACTCTCCTTCTTTTAAAAATGCCAGGGTTTTTGTTCCATCTGGTAAGCTTCCAGATTTAGATAGCTCTCAATTTCTTCCTCTGTTGATACACCTAATTCTCCTGAGGGTGAAGGTTCTTTCGTGTGAGAGATGAAGCCTCTTTTGAACAAAGACCCACCCCCCCCTTCACTCCAGCATGTTCAAAAGCAGGCACCAACCCTACCCTGCCCCCACTACGTGGCATTTCCATTAAAACTAAATACTGTCCTAAAACAAGCTTTTAGCTTTTAAATTTTTAAATAGAGAAGTGTTCCACCTGACCTCACTTTTAGATTTAATAAATGAAATATGTAGTGGGTACCAGAAAAACATATTCGTGTTCATATGAAGAAAAGCTTCCAAAAGCATGACACTAGGGTCAAATAAAAAATGCAAAGACTGATTGCTTTTCCAAGGTTTACTATGCAGTTCAGCAAAACTCTTAGACCCATAAGAACTTTCAAATATCTTACCAGAGACAAACAGGTAGCTGCCCAAACTAAAACATGTCAGGATATAATCGTAGTAGAGAAAAGCTTTGTTTCCTATACTGTTTCACAGATTTCTAGTGAAATGCTTACAACTCTACTGTAGGCTGGCTATAGTTGGTAGCACTGTAGTACTTACAGGGTACCAGGATGAGTTATAAGAAGTTGAGCTTCAAGCTCTAACTCTGCCCTGACCCTAAGTGTGCAGCCCTGCATTTTCCTTTGTCAATTCCCAAAGGGATGATGGGTACTATGCTGAAACACTGCCTAAGGAAACATATCCTTTCTATGAAGATCTAACAATCTTGGAACCATATCCAAACCTTTTGGAAATGGGGTAAGAGTGGACGAGTATACAAAGGAGGCAGAAAGCAAGAGCTAGAACAGAGAAAAAGAAAATTAGATGGAACAAATGAGGGAGATGAACAAGCTGGCTCAGAGAATTTAAGGAATTAAAAATAGGGAGTAAAATCGGAATAAAGTTATGGGGGCCAAACAGAAACCTTTGAATAATCTACATTTCTGTGGATCTAGATCATTCTTTATCCTGTGGGATCTAAATATAGAAATTTCTACTGTATTCAGCCTTGCATAGGTTTTTATTATACTTTTAAGTCTTTGTGATGCTCATATTCTAACGTATGAAGATATAAAAATTCTTAAGTGATACTATTTTCCCTGGTATTTCCTTTCATGATATAAAATTCTCCCCTTTCCCTAAAAAAAAAAATCCGATTTATAAAAGTCTCATTTGATAGTGATCTCACCAGTTCCCACTAGTTTAATTATCATGTATACCAATGGCAACTAGGTGGCACAATGGATAGAGAACTGGGCCTGGAATCAGAAAGACTCATCTTTATGAGCTAAAAATCCAGCCTCCGACACTTGTTGTGTGACCTTGGGTAAGTCACTTAACTCTGTTTGTCTCATCTATAAAATGAGCTGGAGAAAGAAGAAAAAAACCACTCCAGTATCTTTGCCAAGAAAACCCCAAATGGGGTCACAAAGAGTCAAACACAATTGGAACAATTCTACAGCAAAAAATTGCTGATGGCCTTCAAATTCAGATGCCCAACCCTAAACTCCCTGGTGCGCTCTAGTACCATATCATCATTTACCTTCTGAACCTTTTCATGTTGATATCCTGTGGGCATCTCAAGTAACTCATTATCTTACTCCCAAATCTGAACACCTCCCCTCCAAACTTGCTTCTTTCTGATGAGGAAACTATTATGGCATCAATCACCCCAGGTTCACAATTTTGTACTCATCCTAAACACATTCCTCTGCTTTACCACTATCCCATAAATCAAGGCTTCTTAAACTTTTTTCCACTCCTGACCCCCTTTTTGCAGAATTCCTTGTTGTTGCATGGCCTGTGGGCATGCGCAGTACAAAGTGCCCATGTCATGTTTTCAGAACCAAGGATCCAGTGAAGTTCCATAGTGAAATATGGGTAAGCGCTGCTAGAAATACCTTGGATTCATTACAAGTTTTTTAGTTAATTTTAAATTAATTTTTGGTCGTTGCATGTTCAGAAACCTTTACTGTTGCCAAATTTTTCCTGAGCCCATATGAGGTCGTTAAGCCCATGGTTTAAGAAGTACAGAAGCACACAATCATCCCTGAAGTCTCCCTTTTGCAGACTTCTCTGTTCTCATCTGGTGACTCATCTAACGAACGACCTCAACATCTCTTATGAGGACTAGATCTCAAATCTCCTGTCATGGTCCCCCATCTTCAGTCTTTCTGCTGTCCATCCATCCTTCACCCAGTTGCCAAGATAAATTTCCTGAAGCACAGCCTAACCATGTCACTAGCCTGCTTTATTACCATGAAAATCAAAAACAAACTCCTGAGGTTGACATTTTAAGTCCTTCACAATCTGGCTCCATCTACCTTTCCCAACCTATTTCACCTTACTCTCCTTTACACATTCTATGTTCTAGCCCAGGGTGGGGAACCTGTGGCCTCAAGGACACACGTGGCCCTCTAGGTCCTCAAGTATGGCCCTTTGACTCAATTGAACAAATTGTTTTGTGAAGTTTGGATACAGTCAAAGGGTCACCTTTGCAGACTTAGAGGCCACATGTAGCCTCTAGGCCACAGGTTCCCCACCCCCAGTACGTTAACTTCAGCGCCATACATGGAAAGCTCTCCCTCTTACCTCCATCTCACAGAGTCACCAATTTCATTTAAAGCTCAGCTCATTTTCCACCTCCTAAGAGAAACCTTTCTTGATAGTTCACTTTCCTTTCTCAAACATCCTTATATTTACCTGCCTATTTGCATGCTATATCCTCTAGTAAAACATAAGCTTTTTGAAAGCAGGGACTGTTTTTAATTTTATAGTGTATATCCCCTTGGTCTAACTAGCACAGTACTGTGTGTGTTGTAAGTACATAAGAAATGTTCACTGCATTGATGCAACTAAATATGTTGGTCTTCATAATCAAAGATTATTGATACAACTGAATCATGACTATTAGGTGCAAAGGTTTTCCTCTAACTGTTTTTTTAATACTGGGGTTATCTTTATAGTAAAGCATCCCCAATCTGTTGATCAGAACTCTTGGTGAGCAAAGGCATACATTTGTGACAGATGGGAGACAATCTGAGGCAGCCTTCAAAAGTGGCTCCCTTCAGTTAAAGGAACAGGAATATTGGATTTATTATCACCATACTCTAACCAAACAAGCTCATTGGGAATAGACTACACTCATGGTATCTAGTCAAGGGGGAAAAAATTAGATTTCATTTTATATGTTGGACCAGGTGAGCAATTGTAAGCTGAACAATCTTCTAACTCCTTGGATAATAGGAGATCTTTGAATCCAAGGTTGAATGCCTTATTAGACAATCTGCTTCTTAAAAGATATTGATAGAAATGAGTGTGAAAACTGAAAGACCGGTTCTCTCAGAGTCAATTTCCCAAGGCAGTGTTCAAGGGGAATAGAGCTCCATAGCATGGTAGTTTATGTTCTTAAACAGTTATATGTAAACTGAGTTCTTATAAATTAAACAATTTTTTCCTGTGGACTTAATGATTTAATTACAGAGCTATTTTAAATCTTCACATATATACACATATTATCTACATATATACCCTTATGTGTGTATGTACATATTATATATTTATTTGTAAACCCTAACATAAATATAATACATACATGTTATAAAATGGACGTGCATGTGTGAAACATATCGATATATGTAATGTATGGTTGTATTTCCTATCTACATATGTAAATACAGATGTATATCATATCTATGTACTTTACAGATAAAATGTTATTTATTATAGTTACTTCTATCTGTATATGTGTATATATTACATATAGATATGTTTTATGTAGGTATCTTATGCAAATCCATATACATGCACATATGTACACTGAATCTATACATATATGCATATGTATACATGTATACTGCATATATACATACATGTATATACCTATATAGACCTGCCTTTTACATATGCATGCATTTACATATATACAAATACACATAAAGATATATACATATAATTCTAGAACTTACAAATGCCAAAGTGTAAGTTAAAATGTTAACTGTTTACCATGGGGTCAGTAGCTCCTACTAGATGCATTTTTCTAAATGCATCTTTACCTATGTCAAGTGGCCAGGTCCCCTTTATTGATCAGTTCTGACAGAGGAGAAAAGGAAGGCATAGGTTATGCTGAGTGAATGACTTTCTAGTCAAGAGTCGTTCCCCTCCCCTTATAAGCAGAGCAGAGAGAGGAGTGATCTAGGCCACTCAGAAATCTGATCCTCTAAAATGAGTAAGGTAAGAGGAAGAGGAGTCATAAAGCAAAAACTTGCTTTGCCAAAAGAATCATTGTTGGATCTCTGTAAAGAGAGAGTGCCCCTGGTAAATTTAAGTGTTGGTTTACAGATCATTAGCTACTTGACAGAGGCATTAAAAGTAAAATGTTGGCAGCCATGTCCAATTGAAAAATCAACCAGAAACTGAGTTAAAGCAGGTCTTTATGTGTGTATATATGCACGTATACAACATCTTAGAAGAATCGAAATTGTAGGTGATCCAAAGGGCAATTCAAAAGCACAGTGGATTGATGGGTAGATAAGCAGACAGCACCATATGACCCAAGATGTCCCATTTCCATGAAGTATTGCACAAGGCCTCATCAAAGGCCACATATGACTAGAAAAAAAGGTGAGTCCATCATATAAATGGAACACATATCTGGGTTTCACATGTATTCATAAAATATTTCAAAAATTAGAAGAAGGTCTATTCTACTAGGCAGACCTTTCCTAAAGATTTATGGGGAAATGCAGTCAATAATTGTAGTGGAAAAGAAGACACATATGGGTTTTGATCAGTGCTGATATAGGGAGTCTGTACCTAAAATTATTCATCCATTGAAATAATGATGTATGTAAGAAATACATTTTTTAAAAAATCATGCTACATCTTCAAAAAATTGTCAGTTATAGCCACCATTTTTCAAGCTAGTATCTTCCTCCCGCTTCATTTTCCTTTGCCTCTATCATCCACATTTGGCAATCTTAAGACTTCCATATGAAGTGAAGCTACTCCTTATTGCTAAGGGCATGGACACTCCTACAGTAGATAAGAAAAAGTCCTAGCACATAGAACCATGGGCACCAACACTTCTTTCCCAAACACAGTCTCCTTCCTTCTCTCCCTCCCCCATTTCTCATCCCTTCCCCCAAAAGCTACCTTATTTACCCTAAAACAATTCTATAAAACTCCATGTCCTTAGCAGTGAGATAGTTTGAACTCATAGTGGAAGAAAGCCCTATTATGAATAAGAAGTAAGGTACAGCAGAAAGAGTACTCACTCTGGGATCAAAGGCCCCATGTTCAAATCCTACTATTGATACTAACTACCTGTAGGACTTAGAGCAAATCATTTAACCTCATGGGGCTATTGTGTCCTCAAATATAAAACGAGGGGGATGGACTAAAAGACCTATGAGGTTCTTTCCACCTTTAAATCTATGATATTATTACAGCCCTCACAGGGCTAATAAGAGGGGTAGAGTGGAAAGATCACTCAGCGACTGAAGTCAGAAGACTAGGGTTCAAAGTCTGCCTCAGAGAGTAAGTAGTGGTATGACCCTGGGCAAGTCAACTAACATGCCAGAGACCCTAGTTTTCTCTTCTTTAAAATGAAGGGGATGGGTTTAGCTTGCTTCTGGGGTCTCTTCTAGTTCCATGATCTATGACTCCACTAAAGGGAAATCTCTACTGGAATGAAATCTGCCAAAGAAAAATTCTTCCTTGCTGATTCACCACAGCCCCTACACAATAAGTGTCCAAATGTTCTGAATCACTTGAGCACACCAACCAGAGCCTAGTGCTTTGACTTTCTCCTTTTAAAAAAATAATACTATGTTCATCTCTCCTGCAATTTTCATATCTCAAATCCATAATCCATCCCTCAAACCGATAAAATCTGAATTCCTCAAACAGAACTCATGGTTTGGGAAAACAACTGTGGAAAAAGGAATTCTATAAAATGGAATTCCCCATCTTGAGAAAGACATATGGCTAGCATATAATACTTTCTATCGTGATTGTTAAGGGACCACATATTGAAAAATCGAATATATTCATAAGGCTTTGCTCTCCCCCCACCCCCCGCAGCCCTGCACACACCCACCCCCTCCTCCCATCAATACTCACAAAAAGGAAAGATCTTGGCTACACCAAACATGTACTGGCTTGCCTCAGGGCCTGAACTGCCTAGGAATGGCCCTGAGAAAAACAATCCTAAAGAACTGTGTACTAGGGAGGACCATGTATACATAGTCTCATACCCTAAGGATCTGTTCATTGAGTTTCTTGTGATTCAAACTTACAAGAAGTGGTGCTTTCTTTCCCAGAAGGTCTCAAGCTCAATTCTTGCTAAGCCTGAAAATGCTGGACATTCTTATGACCAAAGACACAGTGAAAACTCAACATTTCTTCTCTCTCTCAAAGGTGGTTCAATGAACCTGTCAGAAGCTTCTTACCCCTAGCTAGACCCACAGCTTGGAATAAAATCCAAATAAGTGAGCACAAGGGAGCCCAGCAAAAAAGAGCTTGGAACATCTCTATTGTCTGAATAATCTCTTGTCACTGGGAGCTTTCCTACATCTCTCCTCTTTCACTCTACCCCCCACCATCCCCCGCCCAATATTGATTGGAACATTGGCAGCCAAGAAGTTATTAAAAAGGAAACAGACAACAGAGATGGAAGAAAACTGCAGATAATCGGCAGGAGGAGATGGAATAATTGCTAATGTCAGCCCTGGAACTTGAGTGGTTGGCAATCCTCACCAGATTTCATCAATCCCAGAGGTAATTTTCAAGAACTCTGCTGTCAAATCGGTTCGTTTAGGGACTCTAGGACTCCTTACTAACCCCTGACTGTCTAGTTTGGCCACAGAGGTGTACAGACTGGAAAACAAGTTTCTTAATAACTGCCACCTTAAGGAAGTGACTTAATGTCTCTGGACCTCAGTTTCCTCATCTGTTAAACTGTAATGGGTAGATAAGATCGTCTCTAAGGTGCAGATGATTTGTAAGGTCCCTTATGGCTCTAAATCTATGATCCTAAAGAGAGCTTCATTGCATAGATTTCACTAGGTGCTATGCTACCATTTTTCCCTCCAGTCTTTCAATGGTGATGAGGCTTTTCCATCCAAAAGGCCACTTCCCAGTTGAGCTTGATTGTTTCAGACTACTAACTTTCTTGTCCTATTTGCCTCAGAAATCAAGAAATGTCCTTTGCTAGAGGGGGTAACTTTTCCAAATACTGATGCATCACTCTGGGCATGAGATGACTAGAGATGGGGGCAGGGGAAAAAGAGGTTCTGTCCCAAGTGGGAGAGAAATTATAACCATGTTCCCTCAGTTGATGGTGATCTCTTAGGGCTGTTCTCTGCTCCTTTAAAGGCCCAGAGTATATGGTTCAACACACACACACACACACACACACACACACACATGTTGTTCTTTCATCTCACACTCTTTGTTATTGTTCTGTAATTTAGCTGGACTTTAAAAGCTCACATTTCCTCTCCTGCACACTTAGAAGCTTTTGGTGGAAGCATTTCTGCAGCTTCAAATTGGGTTCAAAGATTGTCCTCCACACCTAAATTCCTATGTGGGAAGATTCTGTGGTTTAAGTAACAGGTTGCAGCTGAATATACCAAAACAAAGTCTAACACCAAAGCACAATTTCTGAACTGTGTTTTTCTAAACTTATCATTTGTCCAACAACACACCCACAGCTGGTTTAGCTATATCATATAGTTTGTCATTCTTCACATTTACGAGGGATTCCTAAAAAGCTCCCTAGGAGATGAGTTACCAAAGCAATGCCCCAGCCTCTCTAACTATCAGCCTTCGGAGCCCAGATCACATACAGAATTTTGTAAAACGATGTCACAAACAATCCCTTTGGTGATCAGCAGTGAGGTCTGACTGCCAAGTTTCTGAGAACCAATTTTTGTTGTCATTTTTCCCATAAACTCTAGGCATGCTTCCTCTACAGGTATGTTAAGACAAAAGTCTATTGATGGTAGAAACTAACACTTTCTAGTGCCTTGTAGCATGCCTGCCATTCAGTTAATGTTTAATAATACTCATTGACCGATTGATTTCCAGATCAAGAATGACATTATGCTTCATATGTGTAACTAGCCCAGGGAGAAATGAAGTTTTGTACCAGGGAGTCAACATCCAAAAGGAAATTTTTCCCTTCTGAGTAGGTAAAGCATACTCCCTCTTGCCAAATGTTCCTGCACTTTGCACCCACCAGCTTTCGTGAGAGCAGCATAACCACAAAGAGGCAACCAGTCCCAAGGTCTCCTCTCTAGGAACAGCATTTCCTCCTCTGACCTTCATAAGGGGAAAACTCTCTAGGTTGCTTCCTCTCCTAGCATGACAAAATCCACAGTTGAACTATCTTCTTTATCACGACAGTCCATATTTTGTCACTGTCTTTGTCCTCCAGCACAACAGTTCTTCCTCTCGGTGAAAAATTCCTAGGGATGGCTCTGCTCATGTTCTAAGGCAACAACAGTAACAACAAGAACCCTAGATTCTTAACCTCAACCTCCATCAGTAAGAGACAAGGGTTTGAAGGCAGGATGCAGACATGGTTTTTTTTTAATTTTCTAAGTAGATTCATTCTGAATGTACACTATTGTACCATAAGGACTAAGAATTAATGTGGTTTAGACTTGGGGTTTGATCTTTTTTATTGATTTAAGAGAGCCCCACAAATAATATTTAGTGAAGCCCTGATTAATTCTGTAGGGTGGATCTTGTTTAGGTCGGTTGTTTACAAAGGCAAGACTAATGTCATCTGTTTAACTCACTGAGGGACAGTCATTTGAGTGAAAAATTATGGCAAGGGACCAAAAAAAAATTTAATTGTGAACAAGAATCACCTGTAGAGACATCTGTCAAACATGTATGCCCACTGCTTTCTGGAAGTAAAGTCAAAATGAGGAGAATGCCCACACTGACTTGATGCTTGCATTTTGTTTAGTTCACCTTTAACTCTTCTTCCTTTTTTGCTGTGAGGGAAATTTCCCAATCCTCCCCACCTATGTCTTTTTCTTCCTTTGGCTTCCCTCGAGATTTATTTGGTTCCCCCTCCCCCTTTAATGTATAAGTAAATTTATAAATAAAAATAAGTTAATAAAATGGGAGAATTTTTTTTCTTCAAGCATCAAAGATTCATTAAAATTTTCTAGGATTTTTTTTTCCTTTTCTTTCTTTTTGCCTCTCAAAGTTTTCAAGGAGTAAGAAGTAGACAAGTTCTTATTGACTGAATTCCTTTATTTTCTGGAGAAGATATATGGCTTTGGCTTAATAACTTTTAGATAGCTGAAGAATAAATCAAATATGGAACACCTTACTCGTTCTATGACACTGCTGAAAGGAAATACCTTTCTTTCAAATTATGGTTATCTCTTGTCTACCATCTAAGTAAAAAGATTGTGAGAGTAGAGATAAAAATAACAACAGATAGATAATCTGGTGTTTTGACATTCTTGCTGATTAAAAACCTGCCTCTAGAACTTCTAACTAATGTAGTAACAACATCTACTTGACAGTTCTTTTCTGTCTCCAAACCCTCATTTGGAGACACTGATGAACAGTGAAAAGGTAAGTAACAGGGAAGAAAAAGTCAAAGTAAAAGGTGAATCGTCACTATGGTAGGGGAACAGCTGATTGCTTCTCCCAGGCCTAGAGCTTTGGCATGCTCCACAATGCTGGGAAGGGGGTGGCAACTGGCACAAGGATACAACCCACACTGGACCAAAGAAGATAGCTCCAAAAGAGGGATTAACTGAACAAACTGATGCATAATGAATTAATGGAATATGTCTGCCACAGAAAACAAAGCACACGAAGAATTCACAGAAATACAGGAAGACCTCAATTAATGACTGCACAATGAAGAAGGAAGAACCAAGGGGGAAAAATGTAATCAGTGACCAAAATAATGTAAGAATAACAACTCAGGGCAATGAGAATTCAGCTTAATACGATAACCAATCTTGCCCCAGAAGACTGCTTGTGAAAGCTATTTCATTCCTCTTATTACATAGG